>FR989862.1:664166-1328333 GCA_905404145.2 Biston betularia | reverse complement strand
ATATTTAGTAACAAAGGAAATAAACATAAGAGTTGATATATCGATTTGTAGCAAATAGTGAGACGTATCACAGGCGTGGGCGTGAAGCATGGCGTGAGCGCTAGGCGGCGGGCGCGCCGGGCTGGAACGAGCGGATAATGGCGTGCAGGGCTGTGTAGGTGCCGGCCACGAGACCAATTACTCCCACGAGGAATAGCAGCCCGTTCTTGAGCAGCCGGATGCGCGCCGGGCCCAGCTTGTCTGGGAACGCGAGGCACGCTTCCATCAGCGCTGGGAAGCAGATGCCCAACGCGGAGAGGCACAGCGCGCCGAACAGCGAGATGAACAGTCCCAGACGAGGCACCGCCGCTGCCAGTACGACTGCAAAAACACACGCCTTGTACTTATTTTAGTTTTAATAGTTCCAAACTGAAAGCTTGTGCTGCGAGAACCACAAAACTGACAAGTTGAAAAGTTTAAAAAAATCAAAAATGATTGTAAAAACCGTATCAGCCCTGTTGGCTCATTTGTAGCAATATCTGCCTTAAGAGCTGAAGGGTGTGGGTTCGAATCCCGCTCAGGACAAACATTTTATGTATCAACAAATATTTGTTCTGTTTCTGGGTGTTCTGTATGTATTATAAGTATGCATTTACGAAAAAAAAGTATACATGTATTCTATCAGTTATCTGACTTCCATCACACAAGCTTTGCTTAGTTTGGGGTCAGATGGCGCTGTGTGTAATGTCCTACGATATTTATTATTGTTATTATTTACCTAAATCCGTTGCGTGGTTTAGAAGTTAGCGGAGAAACAGACAGCCACTTTGTTTTACACTATTTAGAGATAGATATTAGTCGACACGATGGTCTGACCAAGTAAAAGAAGCTACCTCCTCTTCTAAATTCTACGAGGTGGTGATGGCTACTTTGGACCGGAGTCGATGGAGACAGATTGTCCGTCTAAGAGGTTCCAGTGACCACGATCCTCAGACATAAGGAACGATTGAAGAAGAAGAATTAGTCGAGACGAGGGTCAATACTAAAACCTTACGTTTGTAAATTTTAGCTTAACGTTTGTCACTTCGTAGTAATGACATGTATGATGGCTAGTTGGCGCATCTCGTTGAGTCACTTCTCGTTTACTCGTGGTGAGTTTCTGGCGATGCTTACATGTGAGAAGGCAGAGGACGACGCGCAGTGCGTACTCTGCGAGCACCGTGGCGCGCGGCGAGGCGGCGGCCGCACGCATCCGCGGTTCCACGTACCCGCGCCACACCACCTCTACCGGCACGTAGCAGTGCAGCCCGTAGCTGATGAATATCGCCACCGCGAACATCACGATCACGGTCGTCGCTAGCCTGTTCCAATAGATAACACATATATTACCCTACTAGCTGCGCCCCGCGGCGTTACACGCTACATATTTCGGAAATAAAAAGTAGCCAATGTTCTAATCCAGGGTCTCAGCTACCTCCATACCAAATTTCATCCAAATCCATTCGGTAATTTTTGTGCGGAAGAGTAACAAACATCTGTCTATCCAAACTTTTACATTTATAATATTAGTGGGAATTTACTTAGTGGTAAATCTTCTTAGTTGGAGGACTTCTGGGTAGGTGGCATTTAAGAATAACTATTGATATTAAATATGATGTTTAAGGTGGTTCGACTTCCATACAAATAGTTTTTTTTTAATGTAAAAAGTAATGAGACGAACGAGACGCTCCCCTGATGGTAAGAGACAACGTCTGACCACGACCACCGCAGCAATACACAGAACTTTAAGTAACAAAACAAAGTTCAGGGCATCACCGCTTTGGTTTTTTGCCATTTATGGACTAATGGAGCATAATTTTACAGTGAAATTACAGCTACTGGCATTTTTTTGGTCTTTATTTGCAATAATTCAAAATTGCTTGAATAAAACAGTAGATTATTAGCATAATCTATATCTATTGGAAAAAAATACAACGGGATGAAACGACTCTTTCCGCGTTCCCGGCAAAACTGCTTAGCCGTCAGATAATAACAAAGTAGTTAGCATAGTGTTGTTAACGTAGTTATCAGAGGTAGGTGGCGAAAAGTTAAGTGGGAGGAGTGTTACGTACGGCCCCTGCGGCAGGTCGAGGGTGATGGAGTCCCGGCATTCGGAGACGCAGTACACGTAGCCAAGGGCGCCCACGGCCACGTACAGCAGCACGATGAGAGTCATGCCCGTGTTGAGCACGCCGCAAGGTGTGCCGAAAGACTTCGGCGTCGCCATGTTGTTCTCTAACGCGATCACCTGGATACAAACATCGCTTTATAGGAAACGTATTAAAACATATTTCAGAAGTCGGAAATCGAATGAGTGTTTTTTTTAAATCATCAAAAATCTAAAAATTGTAAACATCAATGATATTTTCGTTTACTCCGAAATCTCGTTGTTTCATTGGAGCAGTGCGTTTAGTTGGCCTAAGGGTCATGGGTGTCTATTTTTTTTTTAAATTGTAAATATAGGTATATAAATTATTTACGTTCTAAATACGGACTTAATTTTATATTAAGCAAATTAATTATTAATAATTAGATTTGTAAAAAAATAAGTTACAATAAATATTAATATGTCAATAATATCACAATACCTATAATAATGTAAATATAATGAGAGTACATAACTATTTGCTCGTAATTAAATAATCTCTTATTATTTATAAAGGTCTTAAAACAAGGTCTCCAGTGTCTGAGCCCTGACCGCTCTCTATCGTAGTATTTTAAAGATGCTGGGTATCGTTATTTTATCGCCTATCCATGACCATTGTAGCGATACCTAGAACTAAAATAACAAAACAGAGTCTAGAGTATCGCAGCTTCATGTATAAATTTACTTAGGCAATACTCACGACGCCGACCGCAGTGAGCGCGAACAGAACGGTTCCGAAGAAAAGCGGGAAAGCGGCGGCGGAACCCCATAGGTCCAGCTCCAAATTCTTTTCTACGAGATCTTCACGCCGTCCCGAAGACAAGTAGTACACTATAATGCCCAGACCGACGAATGTAAGCACGTTGGCAAGCGCAGAGAACGGTGCCAGCAGCTTCAAGCTTGGAATGAGGTTGAATGCGACTAGCGGTGCCAGGATGATGCCCATGTGCGCTTCCACCGGCAGCGGGTAGTGAGGGTCTACGATCTGAAACCATAAACACAAACATAACGTTCTCTTGCCCATAACCATAACCCATTACCAGCGACATTCAGAGAGTGACAATACAAAGTTTAGGGTATCGTTGCCATGACCTTGGGGTACGCTCGGCTGTTTCGTAGCAGAATACAAACTACTGTTAAAAGGCGTCTCTGATCAAAAACAAAAGCTACGATTTATCATGTTTTTTGCTAAAAATTACCAGTTAACCTGATTGATACCTGAATATTAATATTTATTTGCATCCTGAAATTAAACAGCTGCTTAAATAAAAAAGAACATTCAAGGGGAAGACTAACCAAAACAGCTGTTTAATATTGAATAAAAGTACCCTACAATGCAGATCGCATGCGGTTGCGCAAGGTCGCCGCTAATGGCGATCGCTTCGTGGGAGCCGACCGGAGCCCGAGTTGCCCACTTAAACCAATTGGTGGAGCCCGGAACGCGGGTATGTAGGGCACGTGACAGACACACTAGCTCTCATAATCTATTATCACTATGCGGGTATATCAGAAACAGAACACCTGGTATCATTTGACCTCCTGACCTTTGGATGTGGAAAGGCAGTGCTGCAGGTTACGGTGGGTTCCACTGAAGATTCTGGAGCACCAAGCACCAAGGAAGGACATCCGGTCCATCACTCACAATCTGACATATCTCGACTGCGCAGTCAAGTATCATTTGAAAATTTCTTCCTCGTCAGGAAAAAAGGTCTCCCAACCTAAATATACAAGGAGTTCTTGAAATATCCTGATCTCCTTTATGAATAGCCATACATAATATACAGAAATGACAAAAAGGCAATCCATTTACTCTCTCGCCAGGGGCGTTTCATATAAAAAAAACGCGTTGGAACACGTCCTCATTTGAAGGATAGTTATCATTGAAAATTCAGCACGCTCGTGTAGGAAACACCTATTTACGTTCCTCTTGAACAAGCTCGTGATATAAGCAGTTAATAACTACTAATCGTCTGCTATTATTTTTACCTTTTTAATATTGTCTGCAATGAAGACAATATACACGCAGCAGATTCCGAGTTGGTAGACGACAAGGAAGATGTCGACGGCGAGCGCGGCGGGGCGCGCCAGCCGGCGCAACGGCGCTGGCCCGGCCTCCAGCGCTGTAGACATCGCATCGGGGTAAGACAGCAGCGGCACGCGGCGCCGTTTGCACGCCGCGTACTGAGCACGCACCAGCACGTGCAAGCAGTGCGTCACCAGCGCTCCCACGATAATAGTGGCCAGCACGCCTGTCACCAGCCCGGAGCGTGCGAACGCCTGAGGCATCGCTAGGATGCCCGTACCAAGGCTGCATTTCAGCAGATGCACCAGGGTCTCCCAGTTGCTGCACATACAGTCGTCATTAGTTTGCAAGTTTCATATAAGTTCAGTATCAACCAAGGGTAATTAAAACTAATCCTGGTTCGTGATTACAATAATAATTATACTTTGTTTTATACCGTGAACTAGGTGGTAGATGTACTTATAGAGACGTCATCCATCTCAGCATCATATGTTCTTTTGTAGTGCAGTAGTGTGTATATTTAACCGTGTCATATGTTGAATGCTAGGTACTTTAGCGACATTACAGGGCTATTGAGACTAATCATGGAATGTAATGTAAAGATTGTCAAAGCAGAAAAGACCTGCACTTTGTTTTGTTATAGGTTTGGGTACCGTTGTGGTGCACCTGCTCATGGGCATGCGTTACCTATTACCATCAGGAGAGAGTTTCGTTTGTGGCATTACTTTGACGTTAAAGAAAAAATTACAATAAAAAAAAATCATATATGACGATTATTATTTATTATTAACCGTTATTTTTTTTTTTTACGTAGTTATACGCCCATGATATAAAAAATGAAACAGTCGTGCCGATTTCTTCTGTACAAGGACTGCATGGAAGGTATGTATCTTCCGTGCATTTTTTTTTTATTGTTGACAGGCTAGTTGTATGACCACAGCTCACCTGATGTTAAGTGAAGGTGTGGTCGAAGATGGTAAAGCACACCTAGCCTGGAATGGAACTGGCTCTCAAGTGACGCTGCCAAAACACACCGTTAGATGCTTGGCGGCAGATTTTCAACTTGAGGGTGGTAGCTAGCCAGCCGAGTACTAGAAACCCTACCACCATGCTATAGGTTCCTCACGATGTTTTCCTTCACCGGCAGCTCAAGCTCATTGTTGGGGTTTGAACCCACGCCCTTCGGCATGCGAGCCTACCGCGCTAACCACTGAGCTATCATCGCTACAAAATACAAATACGCATCAAATTCACTTAACAACCTTGCCAGTTGGTGATCAAAAAAGACCAAGCCAGCCTTAAAAGATCCACACATGAACGTGTCAGCCCTTGTAAAAGTTCCATGACAAACAGGCGATTCAGAAAGCTGCAACTACTCTGGTCAGAACTTACTTAGTAGGCTTGGGCAGCTGGCGGTGCAAATGCGGGTCATAGTCTTCTTCCGTATCGCCGTCCCTGAAAACAATGCCAAGGTTAAGTCCTGCAACTGTCAGTAGATACCAAAACAGCGCACGCATTCCTCTAGGCGCTTACGACACAATCATTTGTCCGATGACTATGGCACGTATGACAGTAGTCTAGTTACAAAGGGCACGCATTTATTGGTAGCGGCCGCCCATACATCAACTGTTTTATTAATGCTTCTATGGTGTCCATTTCAATAAAATTTGATTCGTATCGAATTGAAGAAACGTGCAGGTCCTAGATGAGTTCGCAGCGGATGATGACGTCGGCGATTGCTTTTGTAACGGACTTCTTTATAGAAAACTGCAATATGTGCCAACATAATTATTTATTATAGACCGATGATGTACGTTATTGGTCAGAGCATCGCTTACCATCTAGTAAACATATTTCCAGAAGAGATACTTTAAAATTTCAAATCACCTTTCCTAAATTACGGCGATACTGTTAGTTAGTTTAGTTCGTTATTAGTTATCGGGTATTGGTTATAATCGGTTTGATCTACTTCCCGCGGTTTTAAATAAGTTTTGACATTGTCAGAAACCGGCCCCAACTCAGCATGTCGCCGGTTTCTGCCAACCGGTGCTGGTCTTCCGTCAGGCTCGGCAGATGACGACTCGGACGCGTGTATTACACGCACAGTACAAAATGTTTGTCATTAACTAATTAAATAAACAGTACAAACAGAAATCTTAAAACAACGAATAAATAGTTAGAATGAAGCGTTTTACGACATTCTTTGAACAAAACGGCCTGCACGCGTGTAGGCTTAATATTATTTATTTTATTTTATACCTATTTATAAAGACAACACTAAAACATATTAGCCAGTAGAAAAAAATCTTGATCTTAAATATTATGTAAAGAGTTAGTACTTAAACTTATATGTTTAAAAGAGAGCGCTTAACTAACAGAAGGTCCTCGTAATGATAAGCCAGCACATATAGACATCTGCAACTTCAGTAACTGTAGAGAAGTTTAAAGATGCTTTTTTTAAAATGTTAACATTATGTAATTTTACGGTAACCGTTTCAGCAGTATATTCTAATAGAACTCACTTGAGTGGCAAGTGGTCGGGGGAGGCGGCGTCAGAGTCTGCGGCCTCGGAGCGCCGCGCCGGCGATGCCTGCACCTCCTGCAGCTGCATCGCCTCGTGGTCGGCCGGCATCACGCTAGCAGCCTGCTCTAAGCGCGATACGCGGCTTCACCCAACCGAGGAACTGTCAGCGACGTAGCAAGTCTAACGGGACGGAACAAATCCTTAGTTAAGAATACTTGAGTTGTCAAGAAAGAACTTAACCATGTGATTCGCCAGCTTTATCTGTGAACCAGAGCCCATTTCTGAGTTAACCAGCTTTGACACCATCACTTAAGGTGAGATGAGCTGTAGCAAAACAGTCAGGCGACCAGAAAAAAAAAGATTCTTTGCACCCACATGAACTTTTCATTCGGGTGCAAAGAATCTTTTCTAAATCTTCAGTACCAAAAGATTTGAGAAAAAACAGTGTCTAGATGTACAACACAACAGGTTGTACAACAACAACAACATGTTGTTGTTGTGTGTGTGTTCTAAATATTGTTTTTATCTCATGTAAGAGTAATAAGACCAACGAGACGCTCTTCTGATGGTAGGAGATAACGCTTGTCCATGACCATTGCAGCGATACACAGAACTTTGAGTAGTCTCAACAGCCCTGTAATTTCGCATGCATTAAACCAGAACACAGTAATGTTCACACACTACTGCTTGGCGGCAGAATATCTGGTGATGTGGTAGCACCTACATAAACGACTTCCTGTTAAGGAGATCTGCTAACAAGAAACATACATAACAACATAGGTATTTATGGTCTAGGAATACTTCGGCTATTTTTAGATCTTAACAAAGCAAGATTACGCAGGAAGTCTGTGGTGATGCCGCAAGTCGTGTTAGTAGGTACACTACGGTATCAAATATTCTGCTACTAAGAAGTAGTTTGTAAACATTACTGCATTATAGTTAGATCAATGAACAGCAAAGCAATAATTTGTTTCGGTTTTGTTACTCAAATGGCTTGGTACTGCTATAATGATCATGGACAATCTCTTACGACCAATAGAACGTCTTTTACATGAAAAGAAAATTGCTTTCAAGGAATACGCTTGTTTCGTACGTCATCATCGGTGATTGGTAAATACAGGCGGGTCGTAGTTTACGGGCACGCATGCGATACAATTCGCAGTGTTCACAGGAAACGGCATTTGCATTGCAACAACACATCACACGTCGCGGTAAATCCCTAATGTAGCTGTCCAACCCGACGAGTCGGCGATCAGTTTATATAAACCTTGGAAGCGCGCTACAGAAATATCAGCGTGCCAACTGATGGATTTCAATCGTTTTTCTCAACAATACCTAGTGGCCGCACTGTGACCCATTTCTGAAGAAGGCCGCCTGACTTGCGTCTTCAACTTTTTTCACCACTTTTACAAGCTAATAATATATTTATTTAGCTAGAGGAAAATCGCTCTTAGCTCTAATTATGTGTTTTAAGTTGTATAAAACTTGAATTCTTATATTAATTTTAAAATCATGTTAGCTATTTACAAGCTTGAGAATACTTAAAAAAAAAAAAAAATTGCAGCATTTCTACTTTTCATTGAGCAGATCAACAGCCTCCTGGCAACTCAGTGGATCCTTTGTTCTAGTCCTCTTTGATTGTAACTTGTTTTGTGCGTTGAACAAATAAATAAAAAAACATATTTTTCATGATGATGGATGTTTTGGACGAGATAACATTTGACAGGTAAGGATCTAGGTGTGATTCCGATGTCTTAGTGTCAGAAAAAGTGAAGTATGGAAATCTCGCAAATAGATATGCTAGCGCTTATGAGATTTGTTGTTACTTGAATTTATTAATAACAAATTGTAGAAATGTAGCGTTTGAGTCTTAACTATCAATAGCGTTTTGAAGTACAGTTTACTTTCATATTGAGTATATACTTAATGCTTGATTAGAAAATATACATTTTATATAATACTAGCGGACGCCTCGCGGTTTCACCCGCGTGGTTCCCGTTCCCGTGGGAACACAAAAATAAAAAGTAGCCTATGTCACCCGGGGATAGTGTAGCTTCCCAACGGTGAAATATTTTTTTAAATAGGTCCAGTAATTTCGGAGATTATTCAGTATAAACAAACAATCAAATCTTTCCTCTTTATAACAGTAGAGATATTGATAATACATATATGTAAATAATGTCTTTTGTTCATCGAACTAAAAAATTACCTAGATCTAGACATTTCACATTAGACCTTTCTATTTTAGATAATACCGAGACATATTTAACAATTTTTCAAATTAGTCTAACACTAGTTAAAAATCACTAACATTCTATACGAGTGAATAAATTAGAAAAACCATGAATTCGCTTATTTTTCTTACGAGGCAATTCTTTATCATATATACAAATTAATCCTGGTCTGTTGAATTTCTTGGTAAATTCAGTAATATTACAAAGAAAACTGCGCCAAATTCTCGTCTGACTTAAAACAAGGTCTTGGACTTACTCTGTGAGGGGTGAGTGGGTGATGGCGTCGGTGGTGTCTGACTGTCGGTGGGTCTGGTGGGGCCGTGATGCGGGCGCGACGGGTGGCGGCACACTGTCGCTGGCACCACCTACGCAGTAATCTCAATACGCTTCATGCAAACATTACAATTACCTATCGGCTCCCGCGCACAGGGCTGTTGTTCCTGGCGGGTACAATCACTAACAGCTACCACAATAGGCGTACGGATACTTATTCACCGCTGCGAGCTGTAGCCAAACGTCCTTTCAACTTATATAAGATGTCATTTAATTTCTTGTAGTTCATGACTCAAGTTTTCTTTGCAATCAACGAAACTTCTAACGTCTCGCTTACGGTTAAAATTAGCACCTAATTTTGTCTTAATTTTTTTTATAGTCATACCAACAAAGCAGCCACTAACAGAAATAGATAATTTGATTCATAGTTGCATGACTTAATTCCCCCCTGCCCATTCTACTATCAGACAACCAGGAAAAAAGATACATGGTCGCTATTCTAAAAAATTTAACTAAACGGTTGTATAAACCGCTTAACAACAGAATTTGCTTCCTGATAAGATATAATCTGGGTGCTTTCAAGTTGCGAGTGAATCAGTTTCTTCTAAGGAAGCGTGGTTCGTAGACCGCATCTTCACTTAACATCAGACGAGATGGCGGTTAAATTCAAGGTAATAAAAAAGTTACAAAATCACGTAGACAAGAAATTATTTTTTAGTATATTTTATATATGATTACAATGGTAAAAGTTGATTTCAAAAATGTTGTTAAACGGTGCGGTTCTTAGAGTGGAATGATACAAGTGCTGATACTCTCTTCGCGTCATCTTCAAGGAACGGCAAAACACGCGGGTGGCTGTTGTGGCTGCATTGCTCAACGGTGATATACAAATATTCTAGCCTTGCTTGAGGTTATATTTTTGTGGCATTTGGAGTAAATGAACATGGAGCCTTGGGAGCCGGGTGCCTTGAATATTTTCAAGGATTCGTCAACAAGATTTTATCGATTTCATTTCGCGCAAAAAAGCTAGCCTTATACAATCTAACGTGGTAAAGCGGCCAGCATTTTAGGTACAGTACCTACTTAAATCGTTAAGAAAAATGATCTCTGTTTAGTTTAGAATTAAAAAAATATATTATTAAGATGTAAGTAATCAGAGTACATGCAACGTTGTATCGCAAGGTTTTAGTTTTGTTTCTTTAATAATTAATAATTGTAACAACTGTTTTTGCTCTGTGACTCTTATTACAAACTAGACCACACCGGGTCCACACATTTTTCCAGGATAAAAAGTAGTCTCCGTGATAACCCAGAGTATAACGTGTCAGCGTTCCAAATTTTATCGAAATCCGTTAAGCCGTTACAGTGTTAAGAAGTATCAAACATGTAAACGCATCAACAGACATAAAAGCAAACTTTCGCATATGCAATTGTGGTTTTAGGTACCAACTAGCTAGCTAGCGTAATTACTGGGCTGTTGACACTTACCATCGAAAGTCTCAAAGTAATGAGCGTCAAAGCAGCGATGCCTTGAACTTTACAGAGTTCTATTTACTATACAGAGTTCTATGTAATTGCTGCGATGGTTATGGACAGGCGTTATCTCTTACCATCAGGAGAGCGTCTCGTTCAGCTCATTACTATTACATAGAAAACAACTAACAAACATCTGTGGATACTTTTAACGTTAGACACGCTGCGATCTGCGATATGGTGGAATACGAAAGAGACGGAATCTGGTTGCTTTTCTACTTGAGTCAAGGGTCGGATTGTTCGCTGTTGCTGATGGTACCTAGCATGCGATGCGCACTTCACCTACGGGTACGTTTATTTGTGTGGGTAGACACTTCCAAATGTAGAAAAAAAAAATTGTACACTTTTAAAATTCAATGTAAGTTGCTAAGGGTATTGTAAGTTTATAAATAATTAAAAGCTATTTAGTAACTTTTTTTTATGCTTGACAGTCTATGTGTTTGACCAACCACAGCTCATCTGATGTTGAGTGCCGGTGTGGTCGAAGATGATAAACGCACCTAGCTTGGAATGGAAATGGCTCTCAAGTAAGCCTGCCGGAACACAACGTCACATGCTTCTACTCTTTCTAGTACTCGACTGGCTAGCTACCACCCTCTAGTTGAAAATCTGCCGCCAAGCGTTTTACCGTGTGTTCCGGCAGACTCACTTGAGAGCCAATTCTATTCTAGGCTAGGTTTACTTTACCATCCTCGACCACACCAACAGGTAAGCTGTCAAAAAACTAGCCTGTCAACCATAAAAAAAATGTACTATGTTATTTTAGAGTTATCTCAAGCGGTAGAGAAAACTTGACAAAGCTGTTCAGATAGACATTGAAATGAGAATATTTTCAACACTGTCTTAAATCACTATGCTGTGTATGATATAGGTACGTAATTTTATTAATACGTTATTATTTTACATATTTAAATTAATCGGAATTCTGTAATATGTATTCGTAGGTATATTATGACGTAATCTAATGGACACACCCTTAACTTTTAATGGATCGTCATAGAATCTGGAACGCGAGGTAATTTGTCGAAATCTATTGAAATATCGTTACATGAGAGGAATACTTTGTAACGTTGGCATTCCCTTGGCTCTTTCTCCGTCTAGTAAATACCCCTAAATTATAGAAAATCAAAGATTAGGTATCTTTTTCAAATTTTCAATTTTCAGTGTTTTTATGTTCGTGAAGAAAAAACACGACTTCAATCTCGCTAAATAAAATGAAAATCATATTAAGATGAAATAAGATAAGAAACTCTATTGTTCACAAGAAATTAACATTTTATTACCATTAATGCAATGCAATGTATTTACTTATGCTTACAATATAGTTAGTAACTCACTACTAGTTAGCCTTGAATGTAAATGTTTTTTTATATATTTCAATTTATAATAATAATAAATATTAATTGTAAAAAGTCTCTGAGAGCTTTCATATTCTTTAAAAAGCAAGTTTGTCCTTAGGCTTTTAGTTTACTCGCCATTTTTTTTTTGCTTTGGACTGTGCAGTCAATTCGGTAATAAGTTTCATCAAAAAAATTTGTGACTCAATAATAGGACTCAACAACATACGAACTTAAATGTGTTATTTTATATTCTGTGTGCATATATAATAATATATGCACACTAGCTCACTACGCATCAGTAAATTCTATAACAATGTAACCAGCGAGTTGCGTAAGGGGGTATCTGCAGCGTTTACTCACAGAAAATGATAACCTACTTAAATTATATCGCAAAGCAAGCTGAGGTGTTACCTGATGCGATCCTGAAACGGATGCTTCGATATCAACCACGAGCGTTCACTTGAAAGTTCTTCACAATCACAAGTCTTAAGAAATAGCAGTTAAACACTAAGCTTTCGTAATTCACTAACGATACTATGAAAATGTATGTACGTGTGAACCGAGCTCCTGGGCCGGCCCCGTGGAGTGTGTTCCTAGGTTACGCAATGCACCGCGGAGAGACGTGGGCGCGCGAGCCGATCTCCCGGTACACCGTCACCGAAAGCACGCTCTTCAAAATAGTCCAATGCCACATCACGGGACCGAACGCGCACGTAAACTACAATACAAAGCACGAGCGCATTTCGCGCATTTCTCGCGCGGCGTCGGCGGGCGGCGAGGCGCCAGGGCGGGCGGTCCGCCCTCAGCACAAGCTGCTCGCCTTTCACAAGTACCACCTCAACGGAGCCACTGTTGTAATCTCTTAACATTAGAAACAAGCGTTCTTAGGAGACTTAGTACCACCGTTTGGACAACATTTTTCATAAATTGGTCGGTGTTAACTGGGTCGTGTCGAGGTCACAGCTCGGTATGACGAATACTTTCTTTACTAATATATATTTTTTTTTACTATGAAAACTTATTAAGTACGTACTTTTGTAAGAACTCGACTTTGTTTTGAATGTTATACTAAAACGTGAAAAATCTTTTTATACTTCACTACCGATCCAGCCCGGATTAGCTCATGAAATTTTTTTTTTCTTGATAAAAAACGTATAAAAAATAGACACCACTCAGGTATTTTTTTACTGATAAGTACCTAATGAGAGTTAATTATTATTTTGTTTTAGTACCTATTTTGAATACAATTTCCACATTTCACATTAAAAGATTGAGTAACGTAGAAAAACCCACTAGAATCATCTTGTTAAAATTACTATTATAAGCTTAAGAAAATGTCTATAAATGTTATGACACTTGTAACCTCTTTGTTCGAAAAGTAGTTAAACTTCCCATTTGAACCTATTTGCTACTGCTGATAAAGTTTGTGCATAGTTTTTTTTTGACAGTTTTTGTCATTTGCCTGTTTTGGAAAGCATCTTAGAAAACATCGATGAAATTTAATTTCGTAAATTGACGAGTGCCGATTATTTATTAGTATTTTCAGAATGCAGAAAGCTGTGAACTTATTGTAAGATTTTTTTTTACAACTGTGAGCTTACTTGACGCGAGAGGCGATTCTCGTTCATATTATTTATGACTTCAAGTTACTCCTTTTTTCTAATAAAATTTTGCGTTTTGCGTAAAAACCTGACGTTCCGGAATTTTTTTCGTTTTACCAACACCTAAATACATAGAAATCAGTTAAAAACAACCAGACAGCATTTTTGATGCAGACCTGTGTAATTATTACACAGGCCCCAGGTATTACTAAAGTTCATTAGATAGATGGGTATTCTTCATTATTTTAGAAATTGTCTCCTATTAGTATTTATTTATTTACAATATTTCACATCATCCTTATAGTTATGTTTTGCGTCCTTTGAAAATTTGTAGGAGCAACAAGTCTTCGCTTATTTTTTGCACAAAATTCTACCTATTTTGTAGCTATGATAGCTCAGTGGTTAGTGCGGTCGAAACGGAAGCCGGAAAACGCATTCAAATTGCAACAATGTGTATGGTAAAGGAAAACTTCGTGGGGAAGCCATACAATGTAGGTATGGTACTTTCTAAAATCAGCCAGCAAAAGTATTTTTTAGGGTTGACAAGCTAGGTGTTTGACTTGGTGCACTTGCCCGCAGGCCCTCGTGGCTCATTCCGGCCCCCGCACCCACTCCTGCTCCCGCTGAAACCGACTGCAGAGCACCCCCCGCCAACTGCTTTCCTCCCAAAGAAGAAAACCTTCCGAAACAGCCAAAAAAAGGTTTTAGCCCGGTTTTAGTCAATTTTACGTACGCTTACGAACTAACATAATCATATTTTGATATTTTTGTCATTTGCAGAGAGCTTCCGGAAACTGACGTACTCTAAGATACCCTGGTAAGCGTCACAATTTTTTAGTGTCTTATCTACTTATTAACGTTGTACATTAAGCATCGTTCACAAGAGCGGCAGTCAATGTATAACTATGAGTCTCTGCCTAATTAAAGAGGTAATATTTACCGATATTTTTTACTCTGTCCTAAACTTGATTTTATTTTATGACTTAAATTTGTAACAATAAAAATACGACTAATTTTTTGTCATAAATTGTTAAAATCATGAAACAAAAGAGATAGGTACATTTTGTTTTAGAGGTTAACCTGGTATTTTTTTTAATGATTGATAAGTTAGGTTTTTGACCACAGCTCACAGTCATGATGTTAAGTGACGGTGTGGTCGACGATGTTAGAGCACACGTAGCCTAAAATGGAACTGACTATCAAGTGAGGCTGCCGGAACACACCGTTAGATGCTTGGCGGCAGATTTTCAACTTGAGGGTGGTAGCTAGCTAGCCGAGTACTAGAAAGTACCCTACCACCATGCTATGGTTTTCTCCTTTCCTCATTATTGGGGTTTGAATCCACGCCTTTTGGCAAGTAGATCGACCGCGCTAACCACTTAGCTATCATTGCTACAGATATGTAGCGTATGTGTTTAACTTGTATAATGCTTAGGTCGCCCGGCAGCATCGGGGAAGGCGACAAGCCGGCGGAGGGCCGGTGGCCGTGCGCGTTCTTCGCTGATAAGCCCCCGCCGGCGCCGCTGTGGCTGGCCTTAGCCGACACACGATTCTCTCCCGCGCAGCCTATCCCGCCTCGCCGCCTGCTGACTAGGGCATCGGACTCGATGCAACCTCCCCCGTCTACGCCGCACCGACTGTGCACCAAGTCTACCGACTCGACTCAGGTTCTGCAGCTTAATGTTATACATACATTCCACGGTGGTGAAAGGATCAAAGCAGACTGGCGCTACTGCTCAGCGGTGGCAGTCGATTACACACCAACAAGCATGGTTAATAAAATCAAATATGCAAAAATAGTTTGGGGTCAGATGGCGCTGTGTATAATGTCCTACGATATTTATTTATATCACAGTATAATATTATAAATGTGAAAGTTTGGATGGGTTGATGGATGGATGTTTGTTATTCTTTCACGCAAAAACTACTGAACGGATTTGGATGAAGTTTGGTATGGAGGTGGCTGAGATCCTTGATTCACACATAGGCTACTTTTTAACACCGCGGGGCGCAGCTAATTCCAAATAAAAATCTTTTAATTTAATTCCTTTCCTAAAAAAAAGTTTTCGTTTGATATCTTTAGATTAGTAGGTATATTACTATATACTTATCAGTGTCTGTTAATACTATTAAGATTAAAATACTTAAGCGGTCTATTTATTATGTAGAAATATCTGAAGGCGAGGAATCATCGCCGAGTGCAAAGGTTGCTACGCGATATGGTGATAGAGCTTCCACTCGCGGCGAACGAGCTGGCCCCTGTTGGAGCACCCTCACCCGCACCCTGCCCATTCTTGCTTGGTTCCCAAACGTCTATCTCCACACATCAGTCGCTTAATACTAATACCAAGTTAGTTTTGCACCTTTCTTTTCTTGAGTAGCAGTAGCATCATTATATACGTGTACCTTTAAAGGTAGT
Source organism: Biston betularia (assembly GCA_905404145.2). Lineage (NCBI taxonomy): Eukaryota > Metazoa > Arthropoda > Insecta > Lepidoptera > Geometridae > Biston > Biston betularia. The sequence continues at coordinate 1,312,222 of FR989862.1, read as the reverse complement.
TCGATTTCCATAAAAATAAATTTTTGCCATTTATGGACAAATGGAGCATAATTTTACAGGGAAATCACAGCTACTGGCATTTATTCTGGTCTTTATTTGCGGTAAATCACAATTTGAATTGAATACAAGTTAGAGGCGAATTACTTTGCCATTGAATTTCTCCACCTGATTTATGGAAGTTCATACGACATTATCATGGAAACTGACGTTGTTTTGACACATTTTTGCTTTACTTTTACTATAGTTTCGGTCTCATTGGGTGACCTATTTCAAGGAGTCAAAACAGAGTATGACGTTCGCGCGGCTGCGTCTTAAGATATTTTTCCTCACGTATAAGATGGTATGGGGAAAGAAAAGAATGAACGCCACTGACTGAGTATCTTGGTGACAGTGCAGTTTGTCTGTCTGCGCGCAGGTACGAGGCCATGGAGTCGAGTCTGCGGCCTACCTCGGCCTCCGCTGCTGGCGCCGACGACTTCCGCAGCATCGCCGTGCAAGCTCACACGTATGTGTACAACTTGTATAACTACATTTCACTCACAGACTTATCGTGTTCGACTTCAATTGCGATGGTGTGACTGAAGACAGCCTGGCGGTAAATGCCGATAACTGTTTGGCAAAAACTGTGACTCGAGCGTGGTAGCTAGCCAACTGAGTACCTACTATTAAGTATTCTATTGGTACGCTATGTTTTTTAGCTGACAGATCCCGTTCAAAGTTGGGATTTGAACTTACGCTATGTGGCGTGCGAGTCTATCGCGCTATTTATCCTTGTTACTATGTCGATCGACTAATCACTGTGTCGGCAGTAGCGCGGCAAACGAGGAAAACTTTCCTTTGATTTATTGTAAATCAAAGGAAAGTTATTCAGTAAGTTAAGTTGTTAGTTTTCCAGTATTCCTCATACCCACCCGCTTAGTTTCCTCACGATACATTTGTTCACTGATTTTACAACAGTAATGCGTAGCACAGCATATTGCTTCTTTTCCAACAGGCGCTGAAACTTTCTCCGCTTTGTAAATGATATAATTTTTTTTATGCAAGTAATTATAAGCAAATGCGCGAAATGTTACAGCGTGAAAAAGTAACCAACATACTTAATGTTGGTTACTTTTTCCACGCTGTAACCGTTCAACGCATTTGAGTAATATTCAGTAATGATAATTATACTTTAATACGTTCTATATACGTACGTATGTTACTCGTGAGATACCGGATAAAATCACAAGGCTTTACTAAATAAGCACAAATAAATATTGACAGTTTACCTTTTTTTTCAGACTGGAATTAGCGAACTCTTCTAAGGCATGTCTTGGTCAGTATTTATACTTTTACTTTAATAAGTAGATATGATCTAGGCTACCCAGATATGAAGCGACAATAGCCTGACTAGGTGACCGTCTGTCTGCAGTTCTTGAAGTCCTAGGTTCAAACACCACGACTCGCATGTTTCTTTTTCAAACTTATAAGTGTATTGAGCACCACTTTTGACAGCCCCGTTGGCTCATTGGTAGTATATCTGCCTTGAGAGCTGTAGGGCGTGGGTTCGATTCCCACTCAGGGCAAACATTTTGTGAATAAACAAATGTTTGTTCTGTGTCTGGGTGTTCTGTATGTAAAGTATGTATTTACAAAAAAAAAGTATTTGTGTATTCTATCAGTTATCTGACTTCCATCACACAAGCTCTGCGTAGTTTGGGGCCAGAGGCCAGATGGCGCTGTGTGTATAGTCCTACGGTATTTATTTACTTATAGCTTCAAACTGTGATAGAAAATATCGTGAGAATACCTATATACGAGTACATAGTATTATACGAGATTTAGAGAGAGTATAAAAGATAATATGTTTTAAAAGGCTGGGAACTAAGCCAAGAGCAGATTTCAGTTTTTCCCCAGGTAAACTGAACTAATTTGACTTACTGTTAAAAAATGATGGCTATCAGTAAAAAAGTCAAGTATATTGTAAAGTAGTGTTTATTCAATTTCTGGTTACACTGTAGAGAACTAAGTCGGCTTAGTACACTCTGGAAAGAAATATCCTACCGTACGTATTAATAGTTTTGACATGTCTAACTTAGTTTGTCTGATAATAATTATAATCGTCTGTCACGATTTCTGAAAAAGTGTGCTTTTCGAGATGCATTAGTTTTATTCTAGCAGTGCGATATGTTCAGTATGCCAGCAGCATTAAAATAATAATATAATAATAATAATAACAAAAAATAATATAAAACACATGCGTGTTTTATGTTATTTTAATGTATTTTGACGGATAAGGTGCGCATGCGGTGACACGAAATGTACCTAACATAAAATAACAAAAAATAATATAAAACACATGCGTGTTTTATGTTATTTTAATGTATTTTGACGGATAAGGTGCGCATGCGGTGACACGAAATGTACCTTCCTAGTGGTAGTAGGTAGTTAGAAAATTGAGTTCTTTCCAACTAGTGATATGTAAGTATTTTGCGGATCAGAATGCCGGCGGCGTGGCTGCGGCGCGCGGTCTGAAGAGTGGGTCGGCGGAGTACGCGCGCTGCGCGACTCGCACGTGCGGCTGGTCGTCCGCCAGCTGCGGCACATCGAGCTCCTGAACCGCGCCATCGACGGCGAAGGCGCGCCTCCAGAAGACGACGCCAGCGTCAGCAAGGCCGCGTCCGCGCCTCCACCCGCCTCTTAATTCTACTCCTTTTGCAAATGGGCTTGATTGTACAGATATTTCATCTTATTGGGTTTGACGTTGCTATCTTTTTAATACAAATATGATTTTGAACCGATATGGTTGTTTTTAAATATATTTTTTTTATGATTCTTGACAGGCTAGGTGTTTGACCACAGCTCCCCTGATGTTAAGTGAAGGTGTGGTCGAAAATGGTATAACACACCTGGAATGGAACTGGCTCTCAAGTGAGGCTGCCGGAACACACCGTTAGATGCTTGGCGGCAGATTTTCAACTTGAGGGTAGTAGCTAGCCAGCCGAGTACTAGAAAGTACCCGACCACCATGCTATGGTTTCCTCACGATGTTTTCCTTCACCGGCAGCTCAAGCTCATTGTTGGGGTTTGAACCCACACCCTTCGGCATGCGAACCTACTGCCTACCTAACCTACCCTGAGTTCGCAAGGGCGCAGTTTATTTAGGCGACTGATACAACTTTGAATTTCTCTACGTGTACAAAAGTTTAATAAGGAGGCATTGTATTTTATGTGTTTGTGTGAGTATTGAATTACACAAAAATGTGAGTTTTAATTGTATTGTCGCTCGTTTTTATTGTTGAAAGCCTTGACTAAATTGCGTGCGAAATTATTGGGAATGTTACTTTGACCTTTATTTCTTAATAATGCGGCTTACTAGCCCTCAGTTGCTAAATTTATTCTAATCCAAATGGTTAACTATGCTACCCTTCTCGCCTTGTTATAATTCTACGAACATGCCTCCAGTAAAAGTGAGACAGCATTCCACATTTCAAACACGTGGCAAGAAAAATACCAAAACAAACACTATAAGACATCATATTGGCAATGAAATACGGATGAGTTTTCTGATAAGAAATTATGGCTGTGATCTTCGATTGTCCACCTTCCACCAGGCAGAAATGTTAAACTGTAAAACCGGTAAAGTGCGAGTCAGATTTGCGTACCGTGGAGTTCCGTACCTACCACATATCATATTTATCAAGAAAACTTAGACAAAAATTCTGATCATTAACACACGTAATAGTAAAAAGCACAGTTCAATGCAAAAAAAGATGCATTTTTTTTTAAGGTGGTTCTATTTCCATATAAATATTTTTTTCCATTTATGGACAAATGGAGCATAATTTTACGGTGAAATCACAGCTACTAATATTTATATTGGTCTTTATTTGCGGTAAATCACAATTGCTTGAATAAAACAGTAGATTATTACAGTAATCAAAGATAGCTTTTAAACTTCTAGTAAGACAAGTCTATGAAAATTTCAATTAACTACTACACTCGTTTCTATAGGTAAAGTACATAAGATTGATGATATCTATAAAGTTGATAGGTAGGCAGATGCGCTAGCTTTAGTGGCAGGACACATATAACATCCAACAGGACGTTGGATGTTATTTAGAGTACGGAACCCTAAATGTACAATCAGGTATAATGCAAATACAAACTTGATTAATCTTTTTATTACCTCATAAACAATAGGCATTTCAAGTCTCAGTTCTACAGTATTATACGAAACAGTAGACTACACTGCGATGATTTATATTTCAAAATAATGTACAGCTTCTCTATTTGTCTAGGGTAAGTTTTTTTAATGATGGTCGATTTTTATTTTCGTCCGCTTTAGGTACATGACACGGGCTTTACCGTGATGCCTTGAATTGCCTTAAAACCCCTGCCACAACACAAATATAACTAAAATGACCAGTGACCATACGTCCCGTTTTGAACGGGACTGTCCCATTTTTTGCTACGTCCCGGTGTATCTACTGTTTTATTTAAGCAATTGTAATTTACCGCAAATAAAGACCAAAATAAATGCCAGTAGCTGTAATCTGTAAAATTATGCTCCATTTGTCCATAAATGGCAAAAATTGATTAGTATGGAAATCGAACCACCTTAAGGCTGTTTAGCTGTTTAGCTTAGCGGATAAGTGACAGTCTGGAAACATCAAAATGTTTGGAAAATCGTTCCGTAGATATTTTTTAATACTTCTATACAAGCAATCTGAACCATTTTTAAAAGTGAAGATCATTAACTTTCTTAGTTTTGATAATGTCCCGTTTCGAACAAAAAATTAAATGGTCACATTATGTATTACATATTTTACGATGAGTTTTTTAATAGTATTTAATTAGTTTACTTGGTAGATCTTCTTAGCAGTAGTTTTTCCATTTAGGTAAGCGCAGTAGGTACTAGATATTATGCTGCCAAGTATAACTAAGCAAACATTAAGGTACTGCAGGTAACTAAATTACTGGGCTGTTGAGACTAACCATCAAATATATCAAAATGATGAGCTTTGTTTTGTTACTTAAAGTTCTGTGCATCATATTCATATTCATTCATTCGTGAATTATATTTAAATGTCAAAAAAAAAACAAATAAATGAACAAAATTATATAAGACTAGCGGACGCTTCGCGGTTTCACCCGCATAGTTCCCGTTCCCGTGGGAATGCAGGGATAAAAAGTAGCGTATGTCACCCGGGGATAGTGTAGCTTCGCAACGGTGAAAGAATTTTTGAAATCGGTCCGGTAGATTTGGAGCCTATTCATTACAAACAAGCAAACAAACAGTCAAATCTTTTCTCTTTATAATAGTGTAGATTAATTCATGTCAAGTAATAATGAATAATAATTATACATTTATGTCCTGCGATATTTATTATTTATTATTTGGATAAAAAGATAGAAAAATACGCGTAGCTTAAAATCCTAATTGTGGACAAACGTTATAGAAGAGCGTCTTTTTACAAATAAACTAAACTTTTTGAAATTATTTTTCATAAGGCCGTTGTTGCTAAGTTTGACACTGGTCTCCGCGCAGAGTAATGAGATTGAAAATGGGACGATGTACATTCTCGCTACAGCTCTATTTTACACGGACTCTAACGGAACAGCGGTACTCATTATCGGCCCCTTATCACCGACTGTAGACCTCCTGATAACACGGGACCTACACGAACGCATACCGCTGCCTCTGAATGTGTCAGTCAAACCGGTATACAAAAACTTATACGAAGTGCCAATTCACGTTAATATATGGACTCACGTGAAATCTAAGTACCACGAAAGTATGTTGAAACTCAATTTGATGCCATCCGATTTGAATTCGATTAAAGAGAAAATTGAGAAACTAGTTTTTATGTACGACAATAAAACAGTATCGAATATTGAAAGCAGGAAGGGTAAAATTAAAACAACTAGTACAATAACAACAACCACGCGGCCTGTGGAGAGCTTCCATCCTACTTTTCCGGATGAATTTATACCCAATGATATTTACTACGCTATCGAGAAGAGATGTGCGAATTGGGCACCGGGATGCGAGAGCAATGCCGTTTCCATTCTGAACCTGCCTAGCAAGTACATCACTATACCTAAAATAGAATACAAGTCACCTTTCAAGGTTCAATGGGTACCTCAATAAATCCTCATGTAGCCAACTAAACGGTATAGGACAATAAAAAAATGATATCGGTTCATACGTAACATACTTAACTAAGAATTTAATGCACGTAAGTGATTAATTCAGGAAGCAAGGATTGATAGGTATTTTTTTTCAATAAATGAAATCTGCTTTTTCTTTTTTTCCCTATCTTTTAATAGTCCCTTACAAATTTTTATTTTAGTCTTTGTCAAGCAATAAACGACTGGGAAAGTTTCAGATGAAAAGTTTATACCATACTAATTATAATTATACAACCACTTTGGTATCAGGGTTGAAAATGCTAACATCAAGAGTCCCGTTACTACGCTACTACTTATTTACTTGGTGGTAGATCTTAGCAGGAGGTTGTCTAGGTAGGTATCTACCACTGCAGTACGAGATATTTTACCGCCAAGCAGTAATGTGTAAACATTACTGTGTTCCGGTTTGAAGGGTACTGCAGCTAGCGTATTTACTGGGCTGTTGAGACTTACCATGGAAAGTCAAAGTAATGAGGGCCAAAGCAGCGATGCCCTGAACCTTGTTTTGTTACTTTAAATTCTGTGCATCGCTGCAATGGGCATGGACATGTGTTATCCCACCATCAGGAGAGCGGCTGGTTCGTCTCATTTCTTTTACTTGACAAATGATTTGTCAAACATTAAATGTTTTATTTAATTGTGGTAGAAGCGAGGATCTCTACCCTTTAATGTGTTCGAAATACCTCCAGGCTTCTCGAGGGAGGCCCTAACGTTGGAAGCGAGGATCTCTACCCTTTACTGTATTCGAAATACCTCCAGGCTTCTCGAGGGAGGCCCTAACGTAAAGTCTTACACAACGCCACACACACGTATGGTAACATACGTATGGTGCACAATAACGCCACTTAACATCGGGAGAGCTGTGGTCAAATACCTAGCCTGTCAATCATAAATAAATGAATACCTCCCCTATAAATTTCTCAACATTAAACTTAAAAAAAAAGAAAGTATTTGATAATTATAGAGTATTATATTGTATTTACGATAAGATGCTTTGTGGAGCTTATATTATGGAAATGAAACGAAAATATAAATATTACACATAGTTTATTTTTTAAAGTTAGTCGCATTTGTTCACATTTTATAATTGTATACATAGAGAGTAAGAAGGTTTTATAATATAATAGTCTTATTGTTTTTATATAAGATATGTGTTTAATAATATATATAAGGTACATTCTTGAAACATAAGTGTCATAACCTTAGCCAAGCTAATGACAGCACAAATTAATTTAGTGATGTACACAAACAGTTTTACTATAAAAAAATGATTAAATTAAATGCACAGGCCGTTATAACGGCAGAAATAACTATATGTTAACGGCATAACCATAAGTACATACTTATTTGAAAAACGACGTTGCTCCAGAAACGAAGAACTTAACATCTTCCCCACACCCTAACTAAGCAATAAAAAGCACATTGGCAGTAAACGATAGTAAAAGCATGAATTTACTTTTGGCACACTTCAATATAAACTATCACTGGGTGCAAAAGTATTTGTATTCCGCAAAACAGTATTATAATTGGACACAAACATAACTTTGTATAAAGTAACCGTCGCAAAGCAAACATTAGATACTAATTACACAATAAAAAATAGGTCGTAATATTATGGCACATTTTAAATAGAAAATTTGATAATATAATTGATATTGAAGACTATCTACCCTAACTCCTTATTGTCCAAAACGTTATCGTACGTATGTCCTATCCTTAATACTAAACATTAAGTAAAATTTGATATTCTACATTCGTCGGTATGATTTTAATATATCTGCTACATGGTTGTGGGTGTATTTCAATATTTATTTATCATTTGTCAGAACATTGGATTTTAACTTATTTTATTAGAGACTTTTATGTTTCTTATAACATATTATTTTTCGTTTCGTGTCGTCGTCGTTGTTAGCGCCCCGGTCTGTAAAGAGGTAAGAAAGTCATTAGAAAATGTTAAATTCAATTGCAAGCCACTAGTTTGTATTTTTTTTATAAAAGATAGGCTTGAGTTTGACCGCCATCCCGCCTGATGTTAAGCGAAGATGCGACCTATGGTGGAGCACGCTTGTCTAGAAGAAACCGATTCACTCGCGACTTGAAGGTACCCAGACTATATTCATTGGGGAACACCCACTCGGGCAGCAGATTCCAATGTCTAGCGGTACGTATGAAGGAGGTGGACTCAAACCACTTAGTTCGAGTTTTTGGAACATCAACCATGAAGCGGTATCGCTGTTTAAAGCTCCTGGCTGTCCGATAGTAGAATGGGCAAGGTGGAATTAGGTCATGCAGATTTGAAGCGCACTCCCCAAAATGTATCCGGTAGAAAACCGACAGACAAGCAACTTTGCGTCGATGTCCAAGGCTTTGAAGCCTTTTCCGAACAAGCGAATCGTTGCTTATGACTACAAGTATTTATTTTTTATTACTGCCTATAGTCAAGTAAAAATAAAACGTAGCGATAATAGCACAGTGGTAAGCGCGGTTGGTTTACACGCTGGAGCTTTTACCATCGAATGTTGGTAAAGTACTTTCTAATGTTCGGCTGGCTAGTTACCACGCTCTAGTTGAAAATCTGCCGCCAAGCATCTAACTTTGTGTTTTAGGAGCCTCACTTGAGAGCTTCTCGTTCCAGGACTGTGATTAACATCGTCACGCACACATACAAAACCTGTCAACCATAAAATGTTGGCCCGACTAAAAGAGAGAAGATAAACAAAATTATATAATTTTACCTTGCGACTACCCCGAAATATCAGCCATAAGAACATTTAGTTTAATCTTAAGAGAAACTCTTTGCCGTCAGTAGCATCCATGTGACTCATCACAACTGTTAAAAGTTCTTTTAAAAAGTTCTCTTCTTAAAAAGGAATCCTTTTAATAAAAATCGGATTAGTAGTTTCGGAGAAAAATGGTAACATGGATTTGCACAAACAAGCATACTTTCACCCCAAACGTATATCGTCTCCGTTCTGTCGTGGGTAAAAATAGTCTTTTCCCCATGTGGAAACGCGACAGGGCTTATATACGTCTCTTTCTCGCTGAGAAAAAGTAAATAGTATTTTATCACGGCTGGCGTGCTAAACCGGGTGTGTTAAGTACTTACCAGTATTGATTTATGAGCGTGAGAATACTTCGGACAGGAAGTGACAGTATCGAAGGAAAAAGGTAAATGGTAGAAATAGGAGTAGGCTGGAAATAGGTCGGGGTTGGAAGTTGAAATACTCAGGTGGGGGGGACCAGAACACGTCGAACTCTTCAAAGTAAGAGTTCACGTCGGGGAATATGGAGCTATCCCAGCAGCATGAGAGGTACACATCGGTTAGTAATGTCAGTGATATAATGAGAGCTGTTTACAAAGCTTTTTCTTGGACATAATATTTTCTGTCACAATTTTTATTTTTTGACCTTGTTCTGTATGGAAGCATCTAGACAAAAGTATTTAATATAATCACGCTGAAAAGCTCTCATTGTAAAGTAATATATAAGTTAAACATATAAATACACCACTACTTTTTAATCACTAGAAAAATTTAATGGGCAATACAGACCGAGTAACACATCGTAAATATGCAATCAGAATTTTTGTTTACTTCATAATGCCAAAGTTATTCCTTTCGGAAATCCTGCTTAAAATTATGGGCATAACACTCATTTACCACAAAAGAATTCTATCACCAGACCAGCTGGCGGTAATCAAAGGCGGCTTTCATTTAAATATTGCAAATAATTTTCTTTCTCTATCGCACTATCGCAACTGAGACCTCCCGACCCAGTCGCACGAGCTTGCCACGTGATTGAAGAATAAAATTGCGACGGACTAGGCTTAGGTAAATGCCTACTGTTATAGCAGTAGATAACGCCATTTTTTTTCTAGTAATTACAAAATAGTGGTGTATAAGTTAAACATAAATATAGTTATTATAATGATAAGTCAATTGTTATATTAATTGTTGTTAAGATTATACAAATATATGGGTTATGGTAATGAGTTCCATTTTTACAAGCTTTACTTGTGGCTATATTGAAGAAAATAGCTGTTTCTAGTTCTCCTTTCCTTTTCGACATTTTCTCAAAACAAGACCATGAATATACATACATATATGTACGTATTGCTTTAATGTAAAATAATAACACAATTTTAGTATATTTTACACAGAGCTATCTAGCCATGAATTAATCAAAGCTTGCACTATGGGAACCAGATAACTGATAGAATACTTAAATTTTTTTTTTTTGTAAATATATACAGAACACCCAGACACAAAACAAACATTCATTGTCCACTATCTGCACCCCGCGGTGTTACCCGCTACATGTTTTCGAGATAAAAAGTAGCCTATATGTTAATTCAGGGTGTCATCTACCTCCATACCAAATTTCATCAAAATCGATTTAGTAGTTTTTGCGTGAAAGAGTAACAAACATCAATCCATCCATCCAAACTTTCACATTTATAATATTAGCTGCGCCTCGCAGTGTTACCCGCTACATGTTTTCAGGATAAAAAGTAGCTTATGTATTAATCCAGGGTCTCAGCTACTTCCATATCAAATTTCATCAAAATCCATTTAGTAGTTTTTGCGTGAAAGAGTAACAAACATCCATCCATCAAAACTTTCACATTTATAATATTAGTCGGGTTAGTGGGATACATATTTGTCCGCGTGAGAATCGAAGCTACGCCCTATAGCTCTTGAAGCAGATATTGTGTCGAATGAGCTATCAGAGCAGTATGTCTGTCTGTCTGTTATGTTCATATTAATTTATTTCATAAATGGTATTTACAAGTTACAATTACATAGCAAATTAAATTAGATCAAATTACTTTAAGTCATTACAATAATAATAATTTTCTACTGGACAATAATAATAATAATAGTATGACAATAAAAATGAAATAGATTGTACAATTGTACATTCCTAGGCTTTATGGTCAAGGAAATCTCTTCAAGCGGGACTTGAAGCAATGTTATGTCTGTCATATATGTATTATCAGTATGATGGGTGTGTACTCACTGTCTGCACCGGTGCGTATTTTTCCCGGCGATCGCGTGATCGGCCAGCGTTAGAGGGCGACGTGCGTTCATAAGCTCAATCTGCTCGATACATCCCGCCAGGCCCGGGTACCCGCGGGGGTTCAGCTGCTCGGGAATACCACCTGTGAACACAACACTTGCATTACCCCCCCTAGCATGCGCCACAGATCAAAATAGCTTTCCACGAGCGAAACGACAAGTGATATCGCCACTCCGGGGAAGAACGGTCGTAACAGTCACTTTTGGCGCAAATAAATAAGTAAATATCGTAGGACATTACACACAGCGCCATCTGACCCCAAACTAAGCAGAGTTTGTGTGATGGAAGTCAAATAATTGATAGAATACATAAATACTTTTTTTTTTTGTAAATACATACTTATAATACATACAGAACACCCAGACACAGAACAAACATTTGTTTATTCAGAAATGTTTGCCCTGAGTGGGAATCGAACCCACGCCCTACAGCTCTCAAGGCAGATATACTACCAACGAGCCAACGGGGCTGTCAAATAAATAAGTAAATATCGTAGGACATTAAAAACAGCGCCATCTGACCCCAACCTAAGCAAAGCTTGTACTATGGAAGTCAGATAACGGATAGAATATTTAAATGTTATACTTTTTTTTTGTAAATACATCCTTATACAGAATACAGAACACCCACATACAGAACAAACGTTTGTTTATACCACAAAATGTTTATACTGGATAGGATACTTATCGTTAGTGAGGCTGTTTTGTTCGGAGTTTAAAGCTCTATCGATCTGTACCTATATTTAAAGATTCAAAATTAAAGAAACATTTTACTACCTTTTTATCTTCTAAATAAAAAAAACCCGAAATAAGTAAGATAGAAATAATCGGAATAAAATATGAATAGAAGTATGTGCGATATGTTACGTTAAGTATTCGTTAGTTACTTCTTTAAATTATCCATTTTTGCTCATCTATTTATAAGCACTAAGTGAGGATACTAAAGGTAAAGTAGATTGCTCACCAATATAGATGCTCGAGTCTACATTCATGCGGTTGGCAATGCCATTGGTGAATCCGTTCACGGATTCGTCATCCACTGTCAGTTCCACCTTGCTGTCTGGCAGGAACCGAACTATCACCTGGATAGGAACACATAGATAACGTTTAACATGGCATATATTAATACACAATACATTTTAAGTATTGTACCTAGATTACCTGGTAACTTGGTGGTAGATCTCCTAAGCAGGAGGTCGTCTAGGTAGGTACCACTGCAGTACCAGATAATCTGCCGCCAAGCAGTTGTGTGTAAACATTACTGTGTTCCGGTTTGAAGGGTACTGCAGCTAGCGAAATTATTGGGCTGTTGAGACTTATCATCTAGTCTCAAAGTAATGACCTCCAAAGCAGCGATGCTCTGGACTTTGTTTTGTTACTCAAAGTTCTATGTATCGTTGCAATTGTCATGGACAAGCGTTGTCTCTTAACATCAGGACAGCGCCTCGATAGTCTCAATACATTTACATAAAAAAAAATAAAAAAAAAGATTCATCCTCGAGGTTTTGGGAAATATTCCACGCGCCCAGTGTTGTCAACATATTAATTAACATTCCATTCGCCAAAAAGCCAGTTTTCTCATCCCAATTTAAGTTCACTAAAATCCGGCCAGTAACAGAACTGTTACGGACCCGTGATGCGTATACACGAAACAGTTTTTTTTGTTTTCGTTTGTGTTCATTGACTCGCTGGTCATTGGACACATTCTGAGTGGTGCGACTCACCTGGTGACGTTCCCCATCGGTAACGAACTTGTTGTCGACGCTAAGTGAGGTAGTGCCGCTGCCCATGTCCCAATCAAGCACAATATAGCCGTGGTCAACTGCAAAAGTCAAACATTCACATTAAAACTTTAATTGACATACAGCCAGCTCGAGATCGATATAAATGCATTGTAAGATAAAGAAGAATAAATTATAAAATCAAACGCTCACTCCTCAATAATATGTAGTCTCCAGAATCCTTTCTGTAATCATCAAGCGCGCTGGCCATGTCCATCTGGTAGAGGAGTACTCCGTTCTGCGTGGTCATGATGGCCAGAGCGATGGTAGCCGGGTCTTTTTCGCTATCGTACTCTATGAGGTTCGCCGGCAACTCCAGGTAGCCGTCGCCTTTGAAGCTCACGCTCTGATGAAGGTTCAGCACTGGAAACGAATCGCAACTGAAACTGATCCTTGTACACAGATGATCTTAACATGGCAATTTGCAAAAAAAAATGTTGTCAAATTTTAAACATTGTTTTTGTACGTACATAAATGTACATTTTAGCGCAAGAAAAATGACACAAGTCTTTTCGGAAATTGTCTAGAGCCGTAAGACTTGGGAGTAAATATTGAATATAAAAATAATAGCGTCGCCTTTGAAAAGCACACAAATTTGTTTCTGTCACGCTTTGATATTTTATGTGACAATGGTCTCGTTCTAGTTGTACCTAATCATATAAAATAAATAAATAAATAAATAAATATCGTGGGACTATATTCATTTATAATTTGTTCTTTGTGTCGCTGACGTGTCAGTCGTGCGACAGAGATGACGCTATGTTAAGTCACTTATATAGACTCTATAAATAGTAGATATGAGCTAAATGGCGTCGAAAGTGTAGTGGTCTAACCGTACTTCAGTAATTGTTGTTTACCTGTCTTGATGGAATATGCGAAACGTCGTTAGAAAGTTTCATCCTAGAGTTATTAGCGAGAACATGAAATATTAAAGTCACTACATACGTACTATTATTTTCCATAGTATAGGAAAATTATGTAATTTGGTGAAACAAGTTTTTTCAAGTTTGTTTCCAAAACTCCGTCGAAGCTTGTAGTAAAGTTGCGACTGCTTGACTAGGATATGACTGGACTCGAGTTTGACTCACTGTGTGAATTTGACCGTTACACGTAATTATATCACTTCATTTATCATAATATAATACTTGACAGAAGTCATTCTTACCCATCTGACAGCTGGCGCCGCTGTATCCCAGCGGGCAGTCGCATGAATGATTCATCATGTTGGAATAGTCTGATCGACAGGAGCCACCGTTGCGGCAGGGTTGCACCGCGCAGGGGTCGGGGCCGGGCCGCCGGCGCAGTGCCTCGCAGTAGTACCCTGACGTGCCAGCCGGGCACGAGCACGTACCGTCAGAGTTGCATATACCACCATTCTTGCACGAGCACGGGTTGTCCAGCTGTACCACCCAGTATGTACATGTCAGCACATAATAATAAACTAAATTTAATCTAGAGATGCAGCTACGTTAAATTTCAAAAAGTGGATTTAAGTGAGTAAAAGTCTCCTTGTTTTTGTAGCGATGAGGGAGAGAGAGTGGTTAGCGCGATCGATTTGCATGCCGAAGGGCGTGGGTTCAAACCCCAACAATCAGCTTAAGCTGCCGGTGAAGGAAAACATCGTGAGGAAACCATAGCATGGTGGTAACATTAAAAAAAAAAGAAGTAAAGCGTATTCCTTATGAGCTTTTCAACATTGAAGGATTCAAAATCACCGCCAAAACCAATGTATGGCATATAATATACTGAAATATAGGTCTAATATGGTATCTGTAGGATATCAAGTCTACAGGGCACAGATAGTAGCATGAAAATCAGTATACATTTTTGTAAATGCAATTAAATAATACTAAGTGACAGCGGTAAAAATTCTAGCAGAGCTCCTATAAAATCTAGTATAAACTCTCGGTCTCCGCACGTTGCTGGAAAGAGTACCAAATGTAACGTTGGCAGGATCATGTTAAATTTGGTTAGGAAGACGGGCATAAAAGGTCAGCGTTAATACGGTCACTTTGTACAGACTCCTGTCCCTGGTTGGACCCGGCACCCGGACGGTAACAAGGTGCGTATCATATTGTATAAACTATCTATAATGTACATGTCATTACTTTTTTTTTTACAAAAAATACCTATGTGTCATATTGACATTGGCATAATAGTATGTCACTTTAACGGGCGAAATGCTGGGTACGCCAACAAATACAGTACATTTGTTTCAATGAAAAGAGATAGCGCCATATATATAGAGCCAATCTATAAGCTACCAAAACATATCCATGCTTTAATTATTTTTTTTAAACATGGTAAAATGGTGATAGATAGTGACATGGCCTCACCTCAGGAATGTCACCGCGGGGGTCGATCATGTGACAGTCTTGAACGTTACCGGAGTAGTTGTGGGACTTTGCGATGTCTGTCGCCTTGCCTTGGAACTCCACCTGAGGGGATAAAAAGTCCCTTTCTCAAAATATATATTTTAGAAAAGAAAGAAAGAAAGAAAGAAAAACGTTTAATTCTGTAACAAGCACAAAAATAAACAAACAGAGACAGACAAAAGTTACAAAATAGGGGCTCACCTCAGCATAATGCTGGTCATACTAAGTGGTATGACCAGCGCTGGTCTTCCGGTGAGCCCTTGTAGTTTAAATGTACGATGTACGGTTTACATTATATTCAGACTTCTAATTTTAAATGATAACATTATTATTCCAGTATGATGGTATAAGCCTCTAGTACCACAGTTATTATCTTATTTGGGAACAGGGAATGAGGCTGGCTGGCCACTGGTCTCGTTTGGTTTATACGGACAAAAAACTAATTATTTACATTCAGGCAAAAATGTTTCAATAACAATTAAAAACAGACATGACAGCCCCGTTGGCTCATTGGTAGTATATTTGCCTTGAGAGCTGTAGGGCGTGAGTTCGATTCCCACTCAGGGAAAATATTTTGTGAATAAACAAATGTTTGTTCTGTGTCTGGGTGTTCTGTATGGATTATAAGTATGTATTTACAAAAAAAAAAAGTTTTTATGTATTCTATCAGTTATCCGACTTCCATCACACAAGCTTTGCTTAGTTTGGAGCCAGATGGCGCTGTGTGTATAGTCCTACGATATTTATTTTGTTATTTATATGAATTCATTTGTAAGTGATCTTTACTAGTATATATATTAACTAAGAACAATTAATCTCAAAGAAACTTGGGAAAGTAATAGAGGCTGTCGTTCTGATATTTCAGTAATGAAATAAATAAATTTAGCCGCAATCTTCATTTTTGACGTGGAGCGTTGAAAATAGCAATGTAAAGCATACGTCTTTAATGCAGCCGCTGAAGCCGGCGGTTACTCCGGTGTTGTCGTTGAGAGTGATCTTTTCGTCTACGCCTCCCACGAACATGGCCGTGTTGAAGTTCAAGCTCTGCAAAAAGGAAAACGTCAACATTACACGCATATGTATCGAATCCTGATTAAACTTTTGTAGTGATGATATAGAAGGGCATGGGCTCAAATCCTAACAATGAACCTGAGCTGCTGGTGAAGGAAAACATCGTGAGGAAACCATAGCTTGGCAGTAAGGTGCTACAAACAAAAGAAATATTTACGAATTATCTGGAGTTCTCTTATTGATTTTTTAAAGGAATGCTCCTAGAAGAGAAGACACGTTCCTAGGGGCAGAAATTTCAAGTGGACTCAGGTGATAGAATGGTCGAGGTAAGGTTGTTGGTTGGTTACACATTTACACAACCATGGACCAGATTAGCACAGAATCGAAACCAATGGCATAAAAAGAGTCACATGTGATAAGGAGGCCATGGATGATGACGAACGAGAAACAAAATTGGATACATTTCATCGAAAGTACTTCGGACATTATAACCGCAATGTGCGCACCTTATTGGCAGAGTCTCGTCTTTGTTCGTAAGTGTATATCGCATCGATAGTCAATGAAAACACGGGGCCGGAGCGAGTGATCTGAATGTTGGTCCATTGTCCAGCTGGCAACGTCGTGTTCGATACCAGAACCATGGGGTTACCTGAAAAATAAGCCATTTATTATTAAATAGCTGACTCCCACGACTACGCCCGAAATTAAACAAATAAGCAATAGTCGAGGTTTTGGTGGGAACGCGGGAAGAGTCGTGTCGCTCCGTTGTATTTTTTTCCAAAACTAGTGTTTTGTCGAGTGTTTATGCATAAAAATGGTGGTGTTTTATTCATAAAGTGCCGAATTACAAGCACGAATGTGGGAAAATGATATAATGTAGTGAAACATGACTTTTCGTGTTGCTTCCAAAACTCCATCGAAGCTTTATAGTAAAGTCGCCACTACTTTACTAAAGCATGACTGGACTGGACTGACACGAACTGGATTTGACTAAGACTAGACTTTGACTAAAATTAGCTACGATGACACTTATTTAACTTTTGAAACTTGAAAATATATAATTACTTGACACTGGCAAATGCTAAAACGCAACGCCAAAACCAAAGAAAAAAAAGCAATAGTCATGAATCTGACATCTGTAAATCTGAGATCTGGTAATCTGACATCTGTCAAACTGACATCTGTCAAACTGACATTTGTCAATCTGACAATGAATAATATGTGTTTGCCAAATTTTATCCGAATCCGTTCAGCCATTTTTCCGTGATTGAGTAACAAACATCCAAACTTTCACTTTTGTAATATTAAGTAGTATGTATGAAAACTTTTAGGTATTGTTATAATGCTTAAATTATTATATATTTGCGAGCTCTCTTTGTCATCATCGTCTATAAAAGTGTTATTGAATAGCTCGTTAAGAATCAAAACAGCATATCCAGTACAGTATTCCAAGTAATTGGGCAGCTTCAGTGAGGAATGTCTAGAGGAAGGCAGTTGTGAGCTTACCATCGTTGAGATCGTATCTGAACTCTATCCTTTGGTTCCGGATAGCGAGCGATGTGAACCCTCCGAGACCTCGTTGTGACTCCGCGCAGTACATGATGATGCCGTCCTGGACTGGGCTCGTCGGTTTCACTTTCAGAGACATCTTGAAGAAGCGTCCTCCTTCAGGAGGGTCGAGAGCTAGGAAACCGCTGCCGGTGAAAGCGGGGTATTCCACGGATTGGGTCTCTTCGCAGCTGGGAACGGATTCATTTGTTAGAATTTCGACACTAATTTTGCAGCGCTAACCAATCCCTGTCAATCTTGTGTGATTTCATTGGTCAATATTTTATTGATATGCAATGTCTAGATTGAGGCAAGCATTGTGAGGAGCGTTGGTCGTCCAGCCGCTAGATGGGTTGCCAATATTATCACTGTCGCGGGTTGAACCTGGACCAGATCGGCACAGGACCGAGGCAGATGGCATGACAAGAGAGAGGCCTATACCCAGCAGTGGGGTAAAGAAGGCTGTGGATGATGATGATGATGTCTTGATTGCAGTGTAATCCTGAGTGAATCAGGGAAGATGGCAATGTTGAAGAATACCACATTAACATGTTAACAAAATATCACTAAATTGTTGAATTTCATCTGTCTTGTTAACTTATTTAGTAGGAGCTCTGTGACTAACATAAACGTTTGCTATTTGTCTAGATGTTCTAAATGGATTTCCAAAGACATAGACGAGGCGCTATGTGAAATATCCTTAAATATTGATTTAGGTATAGCTCAGCCTTTCTCTGTGAGGCTCCTTTATGTTTAACAGGCCAGTTGTTTTGACCACAGCTCACCTGATGTTAAGTGAAGGCGTGGTCGAAGATGGTAAAGCACACCTAGTCTGGAATGGAACTGGCACTCAAGTGAGGCTGCCGGAACACGCTGTTAGATGCTTGGCGGCAGATTTTCAACTTGAGGGTGGTAGCTAGCCAGTCGAGTACTAGAAAGTACCCTACCACCATGCTATGGGTTCCTCACGATGTTTTCCTTCACCGGCAGCTCAAACTCATTGTTGGGGTTTGAACCCACGCCCTTCGGCATGCGAACCTACCGCGCTAACCACTGAGCTATCATCGCTACAAAGTGACTTTTGGTCGTTGGTTGTCATAGTTTACTTACTTCCTGCCGGTGTGGGTGACGGGGCAGGCGCAGCGGTAACCGTCGGGTGTGTCGCGGCACTTGCCGAGCCCGCAGAGTCCGGGGTGGCACGCATCGCCGCGCCGCGCGCACGTCTCGCCCGCGAAACCGTTTGAGCAAATGCACGTGAATCCTTGCTCGTTACGTGCCTCCTGTACAACAGAAAAGGTTAAATGCCCGAGCTATTCACATTGTGAAACATGCCAACTGAGTTCAGCTCGGCATACACCATTGACTTCTGCAGACTTTTTTGAAACAGGGATGAAAAGCATTGACGATTCATATATGAATACTTGTACATTTGATTAACTTTAAACAACGATTATAAGTAAGGCGTACCTGGCAGACGCCGTCATTCTGGCAGAGGTTGGGTGCGCACGAGTCGCACTCGTCGATGTTTCTGCGGTTAATGTTGCTCATCATTATGTTCATCTCGTTGCGTCCCACGATCAGCATGCTCACGCATCCCACGAATCTGCGTCACAATTATGATCATACTCAATTATATTGAATCGATAACACACTTAATCATTTCAGCCGTAGGACGTCCACTGCTGGACATAGGCCTCCCCCATTGACCTCCACTACGACCGGTTGGAAGCGGCTCGCTTCCAGCGCGGTCATCCCTGCGGTCTTTGTTAGGTCGTTTGTCCACCTTGTGGTGGACGTCCTACTTCACCTGTTCACCCTTCGTCTGTTCGTGGTCTCCACTCCAGAACTTTACAGCCCCATCAGTTCTGCGTGCTATGTGCCCTGCCCACTGCCACTTCAACTTACTAATTTTATGGGCTATGTCGGTTACTTTAGTTCGTCTACGGATCTCCTCATAGGTCTCTGTTTCAGGTTTCTTTTTATTTTTTATCTTTTACTTATATGTTGACTAACCCTTTATGCAATGTATTTTTTGGTGTGTCAATTTTTTTTATATAGTGCTTTGCATTGCTATCTATCCTTTAGACATTCAGGAATAGGTTGGAGTTTGTTCTCAGACTTGTGCGGTACTTGTCCATTGGCAAAGCCGCTTTTCAGGTCGGTCTATCCATAATAACAGATCCTGAGGGTATTTTCTTTTAAGCCTTCGTGGCATGGTTGGTCCGTCCATAAGATTCTTTGCCTAGTTTCCCTATATGTACTTATTTTGTTCTTTATATCCTGCTTAACAGTTTTCATGTTAAGATCATGATGCAATGTGAGTGTCAAATAAAGCATTATTATTATGTAGAACGCAAGTTTAGCTTGTGTGGTGTGTGTGGACTCACCCGGAGGCGCCGTTCAGCTGTGGTGGTAGGTCGGCGAGGTCGTACACTCCGCCTACATACAAAGGCTCGCGCAAGTCCAGCACCCAGTCGTCAGCAGTCTGGTTCGTGAACGGACCATTGTTGTCCACGTCCATTGATACTGTGGAAACGACGATAGATATAACATTACTGGTTAAATATAACATTATAGACACCGACAATACCCCAAGAATTGTCAATGCATTGCTTACTAAGGGCCCTATTCACTCTTTGTTTGAAGCCAAGTAAATTCGGTGGAAGAACTGAAGGTGTTAACTACTTTCACGTATCTATAATATGTGGGTGGTACTTTTGGCAATGACGGCCGGTTCGATAGTAAAAAAGTTCATCAGAACATTCTTCTATCTTCTTAATAGTATCTGCAGAACAGACTGAGTGAACCAATGTTTTGGCGCAAGCTCAGCGGTTCTCAGGTGAAGTGATGTTCTAAACAATGAAACAGATTTCTCGAGACTTTTAAACTTTCCAGAGGTGCCTATGTATGAATATTTCCTGTGAGAATTAATTTTCGTTTGGACGCATTATTGCTTAGCATTAAGCAAGATTGCGGTCAAATGAAATTCGATTTAATAATAATTAAAAACAGTACCTTAATTTTAACTCAATTGTCCGCAAAGCTGTTTTCATTGAAATTAGTTTGTGTGAAAAGACTGTTCTGTGAAAATGTTTCTTTAGAATGTTAGTGTTAAACTTACTCAGTGATCCAATTCTGTTAAGTCGGATGGTGTGCCAAGTATTGAGAATGAGTGGGCGATCTCCTTTTATGTACACGGGTCCGTTGCCGGTTTCCAGGATGAACAGTGGCCAGCCATCTTCGAGCTGCAGAGCTAAGAAGTCACCCGCGTCGCGGCCAGGCCTCTCGCTATTGTAGAGGATTAGACCGTTGGCGTCTGCAAAACAACGATTTTCAATCACAATTTATACTAGGGCTAACGAAACTCACTGAACTCATTGAACAATTCACTATAAAAGAAGCTGTAAGACCAACACTTAAAGTTTTTTAATGCTTACACCAGGCGCTGTTCCTGTGCTGTACGAGAAAAGCATAGTCTACTATGCTGGTCATGTGATGGTAAGCAGAATTAAGTAAGCAGAACACATCTTTGAGAGCAATAAGAATTCTCTGGTATGCAGGTTTCCTCACGAGGTTTACCTTCACCATTTGTAGGTAGCGCCAATACTGATATAACTTAGAAAAGACAGAGGTCCGTGCCGTGATTCGAATCCAGAATCTCCAGAGGCAGATAGACGGTCTTTCAACTAAGCTATGTAGCACTAAATAATGCTAGTAAAGCAACGATAGATAGCTTGTAACAGTAGTACAGTTTGAATTGCTAACCTCCTGGCTTGAAGGAGATTTCGATATCGAACTGTCTGTACGCATCGGGTATTGTCGACAGCGCGACCCAGCTGTTCCCGCTGAACTTAGGCACAACTCCGACTACGCGAAGGATGGCGTGCCTCTCCACTGCCACGCGGTTGTTGCTGACACGACAGATGTAGGTACCCGCGTCCACTTCCGTTACTTCGTTTAGGTACAAGATCGGCTGTGTGGTAAAACTTGCGCTGTATTATACTGTCTCTACGCTTAGAGGTCTTATCAAGGTGAGGCGAGCTGATTTTTTACCGTGCTACATATTATAAATGAATTTTGGTAAGAAATCACCAGTCACATTGGTAAGGCCGTGTAGCACATGCTTTAGATGATACATGCGTATTGTTAGCGATTCACAGATAGATTTCCATCGAGTCAAGTTCTATCGTTGGTGTTTTTTTTCGATGAAAACATAAGGGCTTAAGGAGGAAATAGCCCGTGACTACAACAGGAGCGCTGCTACGGATCACACAGGTCGGTGGCACTCCCTTCACTATATTTTTTGCAAAATGTTTCGAAAAATGTGGTAAAAAGTGCAAAACTTCCAAAAATAATTGTGTTGACAATTTTTTTGTGTCTATCTTGTCAACCTATAGGAATTTGGTCTACATGTACATTGTACCTGTTGGCTCATTGGTAGTATATCTGCTTTAAGAGCTGTAAGGCGTGGATTTGACTCAGGGCTAACATTTGTGTGGCGAATAATAAATAAATAAATATCGTAGGACTATACACACAGCGCCATCTGGCCCCAAACTAAGCAGAGCTTGTACTATGGCAGTCAGACAACTGATAGAATACATAAATACTTTTTTTTTGTTGTAAATACATACTTATAATACATACAGAACAACCAGAATTTTTGTTTTGTATCTGGGTGTTACAAAAAAAAGTATGTAAGTATCTATTAGGTATCTGATTCTTATGGTACAAGCTTGCTTAGTTTGGGGCTAGATGGCGGTGTGTGCAATTTTCTCTAATTTTTATTTTTATTCATATACAAAAAATTACAAGTACGTCTGTAAATCGCAACAGCTACACACGTATACAAGATGATTTGGGGATATCAAGAAAAAGTGCGTAACATGCTCGGAAGCTGATTCCAAAGAGGCGAACATTATTACTGGCTTATACCCTTTAAATGCGAATTGGTACTTTTAGCAGTGATTTCATAAAGCAATACCTCATCGGAATCATGTAAAAACTACAACTTACTCCTAAATAAATGTAAACAAAAATAGGTTTTAACAAAACCATAATACTTAAATTAAATTAACATATTTATAAAGCGTACTTTAGTATAAAGTAAGTAACACCAAGTTCATGCTAAGTAGATGCGCCGGTGATGAAAATATTTACACGAAAGTAGGTATTGTACAAAAAAAAAAAATTAAGAAAGTAACAGATCATGATGCAAGAATAAAACGAATAGATCAAAATGTAGTATTGAAATAGAAAAAAGAAGGAAAACAGTTTGTATATATTATTGCCGCTAGATCTGGCTAGAGCTCAGCGGGTTGACTGATGGGTTTATTTTGTACGATGTTCGTTGTACAACTCGCCAGCGTAGTTGTACATAATAGTAGAATGGTAAGCTCGCATGTCTTAAATATTTTTTTTTATGGTCGACAAGCTAGGTGTTTGACCACAGCTCACCTGATGTTATGTGACGTTGTGGTCGAAGATGGTAAAGCACATCTTGCCTGGAATGAAACTGGCTCTCAAATGAGGCAGCCAGAACACACCGTTAGGTGCTTGGCGGCAGATTCTCAACTTGAGGTAGCACCCTCAAGTACGCCCTAGCCAGTCGAGTACTAGAAAATACTCTATCACTATGTTATGGTTTCCTCACGATGTTTTCCTTCCCCTCAAGCTCAAGCTTCTCAAGCTCATTATTGGGGTTTGAACCCAGTCTTTGGCGTGCGTAGGCGTTGGCTACGCGATATGTATATTGATGTATATTAATGTTAAGATTACTAATTAACTAAATACTAAATAATTCTAATATACAAATATATGAGAATTTTTATTGAACCGAACTTTGATAATATCAACTGTATTTATTTGTGGACGAATATCTGTAAAATCTTGTGCCCCTAAAAGTTACCTGATATTATGACACTAGGGTAATAGTTACCCTAGTGTCATATTATGACACTAGGGTAAGTTTTAGGGGAAAAACTAAGTCTATAACTGTATTTATTTGTGGACGAATATTTGTAAAATCTTGTGCCCCTAAAAGTTACCTGATATTATGACACTAGGGTAATAGTTACCCTAGTGTCATATTATGGCACTAGGGTAACTTTTAGGGGGAAAACTTTGTCTACAACTGTATTTATTTGTGGATGAATATTTGTAAAATCTTGTGCCCCTAAAAGTTACCTGATATTAGTCATAATACCTAAAGTTACCCTAGTGTCATAATATGACACTAGGGTAACTTTTAGGGGCACAAGATTTTACAGATATTCGTCCAAAAATAAATACAGTTGTAGACAAAGTTTTTTCAATTATTCCATCTACAGTGAATGTTTAAAATAAGTTTATTAAAAGATTGAAATGGCAAAAATCTGTCATAGGTGGACTTTTTTTTCTTTGTTATAGCAATGAAACAACAAAATGGGGGCACTCTCATGAAAGAAAATGTCAGCGTGATTATGTTAACTGTCATTTAATTTAAAATCGCGAAGAATTGGTGTTAGTCGCACGCCATCTTACTTCTGCTCTAACACATCAGCGACACGTTATGATTGCGATTGACAACTAACATAATCAGGCCATTCAGGAATGAAATGAATAAACATAGATAAATAGGTATTTATTTACCAGCTTTCGCATATAGTTGCGGAGTCGCCTGTGGAAATATCCCCACAGGGGTCTCGGCTTGGAAAACGAACACCGTAGTCAATAATGCAGCAATAAGCAAAAGTGCAAATGTAAAAACGGCTGACGTCACATCAAACCGACTTGACGCCGTGGCTTGACGCGACACCCTTACAAGCTTGTGAGTTCTAGCCATTTGTGTGTCTATATACGTTCGATTAGTGTTTTATTTCTGACGTTAAGGGACGACGCTAATTGACGATCATTCATGATAAACCCAAAATAAACAAATTGTAATGTGAACTTAATATCGTGTATGTACAGTACAGTGACTACCAATGTCAAATCGAACACAGTTGACAGCGACACAGCACGAAGTCATTTAATATCTTCAAGCAAATAAATCAGGCGTTAATTAAATTAATTTTATTAAATAAAAAATATTTGAAGATTATTTTTCATACTTATAGGATGAAAAACTTATTTTTCATTGTACTTGACTCAATATAAGAGCAGATATAATGTTGTGACGTTTGTCTTTATTGCAGTTATTGCAGTCCAAGTACGTGATATCATAACTGTATGTCATGGTATCATTTACACTTCAAACTTTTTGCCCCTACCACGAGTTTTCATCAATAAGCTTCGCACCTAAGTAATTTCAGCCACATCACCAGCTCGGCTTTGCGTCCACTCAGTAATTGTTGTTTAAAAAGCTAATAATATTTTTTTAGTTTTGTTTTGCTGAATTAAACTTTTAAGTGATTATTAATTAAAGTGGAATACGTATCGAGCATTAGCCGAGCCAACGACTGAGCTTTTACAAAAGCTTGGTGAGCGAAATACTGTGAAAAGTTACTTTACTGTCGGACAGTGCTTAGGTGCATCGCCTCAACAACTCTAGACTATCGTACATTGTATTCCAATCACATTTTCTAGTGCTTCTTATTTCCCAACTAATGTTAGTGTTTATTACATAAGTGCAGTTTTAAATAGTAGAAGCATGTATGTAAATACTTTATCGACCAAAGTATCGATTAAAGTTTGCCCCTTGGGTTAAATGTAACTTTACTTTTTTTGTTGAAACGTAAAAATTAAGACGTGACAAGCAACGGTCCAGATAGATACCAGTGATAGCGTTGTTATACGATTTTATATTGATTCCAAAACATTCTGTAGATTAGCGAATGTAATATTACTTGGTGATTTTGCAGTAGAACAAACTATGCCAAGTTTCGTTGTTGCTTTAAATGATCTTATCAAGAAATAGAAAAAAAAGTGAACGAAACAATGGTGCTACAATTTTCTGAATGAAACTCTCACAAATACCCTGAAACCTTATATTGATTTTATTAGATGTGTGAGTGCAATTTCTTGTAAAACCAGGGAGTCTTGACTCAACATCTGCTACATATTTTAACTGTGTAAAATTAAAGAGTTGATCAAATTGCTTGCTTAATGAGTAAGAGTTAAACACTTTACCATAACCCTTGCGGTGATACCCAGAACATCGCGTAGCAAAATAAAGTCCAGGCAAGGGCTGCTTTGGCGCTCATTACTTTCATGACTTTAGTTAATGAGTCCCTAGTTCTAAAATGTCACTAACGATATTTACATAATTAATATTACACAATCTACCCTCCTGGAAGCATTTTGAGGGTATATTATTATTGAAAGGCCGAGTATCTAGCACGGCTCAATTTTTCGTTTCAGTAAGCAAAGTCACGCAGTAAGTATAAGTGAAATGACGTTAGTATGTGTGCATACCTGATCTGTCCTGGCGTATAAAGGCATGGGGGCGTAGTCGCGTCGCCAGTTGAATTTGACGGGTTCTTCGAGGTTGTGGGGGCAGGTCAGCTCTACGGCATCGCGTAACCGAGCCGTGAAGCGGGCGGGCTCGCCGTTCTCGGGCTCGCGTTCGCTCCCGTGCGACGAGTCTGTTGCACCTGGGAGAAGGAAGTAACACTAGCTTTAGAAGTATTTTTCTCCTTTCTGAACTATAATTATGTACTAATATATCCTTTCTTTTACAAGTAATTTCTACACTTTTTGTACATTTATAATTGATATAAATAAATTGCAATGTTTCTGAGGAGCAAATGTTAAATTATAAAATCTGTTATAACTAATTAATCCCTTGTACACTTTATAACTTCTAGCAGCATGCAATGTGTTAAGACGCGTCGTCTACAGGTATCATTCTCCGAATGAAGGCAGTCTTGTGTTGGCAATATAAAGCACAATGAGTGGAACACTGCATAACATGTACCTATGTTTACAAGACACTACGATATTTATTTTATATATGTTATTCTGTTATTACTTTAAAATTATTTAGTATCTAAGTAGATATTCTTCCTTCTTTTTTTTTTAATTGTGAGACGTCCGATTGTCCTGGTACCCCTTTACCTGCATTCCATCTTTATTATGTGAAACTGGTCTCCGCAAACCAGGGAATCCTAATGTGAGGACCAGTGGTTTTACAATATATATAATGATATATATATTAACAGTTATGTGGCAGAGTAGATTTGAATTTAATTAAACATTAAAAAGTAAATTTATATATTCTCGTATGTATTTATGTATATTTATTCAGTCTCGTGCGTCCCAAAATGTTAGTTCTAAAAACCAGCGCTGCTGAGAAATCGGCAGCACTAATGATGAGAACTAACCTTTTTTGTCGCACTGGACTCTACAGCGACAACTTTCTACTTATTATTATTTTTTAACCTTTTATTTGTAGTGTTATTGTTGTTGTAGTGTTATGTGTGTCAAAATAAATGTTTTCTTTCTTTCTTTCTTTGTATTAGAATACCAACGATTTAAAATATTATTTTCAGAGGGAATTTGGATATGAGGGATGCGTCTCACCTGGAACCACCTCCAGGTTGAAGTCCTCGAAGCTTGTTTTGCCGTACAGGTCTGTTCCTATGCAGCGGTAGACGCCTCCGTCGGCGACCGTTACTCCGTGGATTATCAGCATAGCACCGCCTCCGAAAGGCTGGTAATTGACAAGAATATTATTTATACGAGACTAGCGAAGCATATATGACAGCCCCGTTGGCTCATCTGCCTTGAGAGCTGTAGGGCGTGGGTTCGATTCCCACTCAGGGCAAACCTTTTGTGAATAAACAAATGTTTGTTCTGTGTCTGGGTGTTCTGTATGTATTATAAGTATGTAGGTATTTAAAAAAAAAAAGTATTTATGTATTCTATCAATTATCTGACTTCCATCACACAAGCTCTGCTTAGTTTGGGGCCATATTCGTTACATACAAAAATACAATAGACATCTGAACCACCAAAGGCCAGAAATATGGGTGGGGTTGATTTTTTCTCAAACTATAGCTTGCATTTGGAGGCCATGTCTTTTGACGTCCAGCAAAGATATGGTCTATGATTAGAAATCGATTCGCTCTCGATTTCAAGTCACCTAACATGTATTTGTCTTTAAACAAAAAGTGCGAGTTTCACTTTTCAAAAATAATAATAATTTTAGTCCTTAGTTTAGTTTAAGACCAATTAGTAAACAAGTTATAGTACTCACCCTGGAGTCAACATATTGTCTCGTGCCGTACTTCTCCCAGTTGACGTTAACGTCACGGTTAACCGATCGGCAAGATATCTCGACGTTTTCTCCCGTCATATACTGCGTTCGGTCCGGTTCGATCCTCACCAGCTGAGGTGCTGGCACTCGCGTATCTAAAAAACTCGCCAAAGTCACACACCGTCCAAACAAGTTAAATAGCCGACCCGACAAACACGGCCTTTACAGCGCCACATGTTATTCGCATCTCAAATAACGAACCCCACAGTTACCAAGTCAAGGACTGTTTCTCACTCGACAGCTGATTTACCAGAAGCAAAATGAAGAGTGAACTCTAAATGATGTTATATACGGTAAAATTTCCGTTGCAAAATGTTGGGCCTATGTTGTATGGAATTCGAATGATTAACCAGATAGTTTTTTTATAGTTTCAAAAACGATTTAAAGCGTTTAGCGAAATATTAAGAAACAGTTGTCATTAGTTTTTTTAGTAATTTAAGCCAAATAACTGTTTTTTTTTTAATTTCAGCTATAATACAATTATTATGTCAACAATTTCACATACCTACATTATTTAAAATGTCACAACTTTTAAAATCACATCTAAAGAAAAGCTTAATCGATGAAGTCGACGACACACGTTGGTTTGTACCATTATGGTAATTAACGTTGGAAAAAGGTAAAGTCTCAACATCTTTTTATACATTATTTATTAAGCAATAGATTAAATATTATCTACAAATGACTCAATAATAAGTTCACTTCGACAGTTTGCCCTTTGTACGCCTGGTGTCGACAGAGAGCATGGACGACCTTAAGCTAAGCATGCAACCATTAAAAGCTAATCTACCCCAGGTATAATAATTCAAAACAAATAATCAGGCAAAATACAAAGCACAAAAATACTACAAAACAGGGGGAAAACAGACACGTTGTGACCAATCACGTAATATACAGTATCCGCATAGAAAATATATTATATCAATCAGGACCCAAAACAACACTACAAAATTACAACCAAAATATACGTATACAGGATTTCGATTCCGATTTACCATTCTATTAACTAAAATAAATTTGACAGGTCTGTAATAAATAACACGGATAAATATATCAATCTGAAAAAGAGGATTTTATTTATTTTATTAAAATATGATTTAGCACTGTCAATAAAAACATTAGTTTAAGTAATGATAAATACAAGTACAAGAACCAGCAATGCACCCATTATATTTAATCGATCGAAAAATTTGACTAAATCCATCGTTGATTAAGTTAAACCCTTAATTAATATAGGACCATAATTAACAGCAACTACTTTCAAGAGACATTAGTAACACTCATATTTCCTTTTATTTTTGTATTAAATTTAACTCGAACTGCTTTTTTTTCACTAACAAAACTTGACGAATCTCAATATTTGCCATTTAATTCCAGTGCGGTGTTTCCCAGGTCATCACTAGACCAGCTCGAGGGTCTCATTACCATTGATTGTCATCGGTATTACTCGTACATTGTCAAACTATAACTTTATTGTTACAAACAATGGAAGCTGTCTTAAAATAATACTCGAAATTTTGCACCGTTTAAAAAAATAATAATCGTAAAAGCAATATTTTTTCTAATTAGGTTGCATTTGACAACATTTTGCTTGACCTTACCGATGATACGGCTTGGAATGGCGCACACCGCATTCGGAAATAGTTATTGACAGTCGATCGATAAATACATAGCTAAGGACACCATGCGCCAAAGAACAATGCAGACCCAGAGAACGCTGAACAAGAGTGCATTTATTAACGACACAAAACCGGCGACACGACCCTAAGCCCCCCACCAGTTACCGAGTCGAGAGTGCCGCCTGCCTCGCAAGCAGTTTTCCTCGTCGCTCCTATCGTTACAGTCTTCAAACCCGTCACAGAGTAGATCCTCGTCTAAGCAACCGCTGTCGTCAGTACAACGAAACTGCGTATCCAAGCACTCAACACCTTTACGAACAAAATATGTCGGTCACGAACGCTGCTCGTTCAAATCATGTTATAAAGGATCTAGTTTACGCTCGGCTAAGCAGTGTTAAGATCAAATTGCGACCTTGGACTTCATATAAACAGAGCCTATCTTTGGAATTTGGTGAAGCATTACGAGCGACGTAATTTTACGGAAAGACTAAAGGGCTGTACTAAGTCTAGTTTATAAGTTCAAAATATAGTTGCTTTCATGTGGCATGGTCAAAGTTTCCAAAGAAGGCACAAGTTCGTATGAAAACGGCCGATATCGTTAGTACTACGTCGCCGTCTAAATGAAGCGTAAACCGTCCGAAGCATTGCGTGACTGACCCTCGATGTGAAGATTGATGTAATTGGTCGAGACGCGGCCGCGGTTGTCCGATATGTGGCAAACGTAGAGGCCGGAGTCGGCCTTTTGGACCAGATGGATGGTGAGAGATCCGTCTGGTTGCGGGCGCAAGCGCGAGACGCCCGGGAGGCTCTGGCCGTCTTTCGTCCAGTGCATGGTGACCCCCGGCGCCGTCATGTTGCAGCTCAGCGCAACGGATGCACCAACACGCACCCATTGCTCGTGCTCATGCGACACCGAGGAGGAAACCTCGGAATCTTCTATGAATGGTTCATGCATTACCCTCACAAGCGGCGAAATGAAATGCACTGGCGTCAATGAACCTGATTTGTTACTTTATTCCTATTATTATTATTTTTTTTTAAAGATTTATGAGTATCAGAGAAATACATCGTTTGAATTCAAATTAACCATTGTATAAAGTGCTTTTGCGCAGGTAACAGTAACTCTGTTTAATCTGTGACATAGTCGTATCTATATCACCATGATTAGACAAGCTATTTTTAATATAATATTGACTTAAAAATATCTTTATTAATAGTTCTTTTTTAAAGTGGTCCTTCGAATTGCGACAACTTTAAATGTCCCACTATGATCAATGCAATGCAATTCTATCACTTTAGTAACTACCTACCGCCGCTGGACTAGTTGATAAGGTTCTTTTGTTCTCTGTAATTTTTGTTCTGTATATGGTGTGCACAATAAAGAGTTTAATCTACCATTGACGAAATCAGATCCATTGACGTGCCGCTACAGAATCATAATGATCTTCATAAAGATGCAAATTAAAAATTTGAGTGTTTCAGTATGATTGCTATTTAGTGCTAAATAATTCTGAATCTGTTTATTTGTAATAGTGACTTTAGTGACAGAAAATACTATAGAACAATAGAAATAGATTGTGTTATACCGTAGCCCGAAGAGAACCATCACATATATATATTTTGAAATGTAGATGCCAATTCGTTATTTCGTTTTCTTTGTGTTGCATGTAATATTTATTTTGGTGTCAACAAATAAAATGATCAATCAAATCAAAATGGACAACAAGTCTACTTTATATTTGACAGGACGTACCACAATCTCAAAAGCATTATAAACGAAACTGTTTCACGCTAACCAAATAAGATGTCCGTATAAGAAAGAAAAATTATATTTTCCACTGTTTTGCTCCTATGGGTCAACCTAATATTCTTTTTTTTTTTTAATGGTTGACAGGCTAGGTGTTTGACCACAGCTCACCTGATGTCAAGTGAAGGTGTGGCCGAAGATGGTAAAGCACACCTAGCCTGGAATGCAACTGGCTCTCAAGTGAGGCTGCCGGAACACACCGTTAGATGCTTGGCGGCAGATTTTCAAGTTGAGGGTGGTAGCTAGCCAGCCGAGTACTAAAGTACCCTACCACCATGCTTTGGTTTCCTCACGATGTTTTCCTTCACCGGCAGCTCAAGCTCATTGTTGGGGTTTGAACCCACGCCCTTCGGCATGCGAACCTACCGCGCTAACCACTGAGCTATCATCGCTATATATGTATACATATATGTATATTCTATAGGTAATCGGATCCGCAAGTTTATTAATAGTAAAATTTGGTAGCAATAATAAATTAAGAATGTTTCTGTGATTGTGGTACAAAAAAAGAGGGTATCTAAACGATGCTGTCATTAAAGGGCCAATATGAGGGAAATGAAGATAGAAAACATATCGACTGCAGGGAAATCAGCCCATATATATAATTTTGAAAGTGACACTAAAATATTGTACGTTTTTTAAAGTACATAAAATATAAACAGCTAAAAATTGTTCTATTGTATTTAAAAAAAAAATTTAGATGTTTTTGATCTATGAAGTAATAAGTAAGTATTTAAATACAGGCATGATGCATATATTCAGTGCCACCAACTTGACTGTACATGTGGACCGTTCGAAACTTATTCTTCAAACTGTCACTTTAACAAGTACCTACAATTCAATTATTAAAAGCTGGCACATTTTCACACTAAAATATATTTGCGCACAAACCGTGAAATACTAATTGCATGTTCAACTGTGTTTGAATATTGGTTGCTTAAAATATATGTGCCAGATTATTATAAGCGTCTTGTAAGTTGGTGGTCACTTTTCGTGAATTGATGTCAACTTACCAGCGACGATGACTTCGGCGGTCGCGCTCGCATTTGCGTACGCATTTTTGGCGAAACATTTGTACTTGCCAGCGTCTTCTACTTCGATTTGGTGGAATATTAGGGTAGTGTTGCGGATCTCTACGCGTCTGTAAAAGAAAACCATCATTGTACCTAATATTTTATATTTATTTATTTATTTTTTGCAATTTATGTGTACAATCAAAGGTTACAGTCAAATCGAGTATTGGTAAAGTCCAATCATGTTTTAGTAAAGTAGTGGTGACTGTACAATAAAGCTACGATGTAGTTTCGGGAGCAACACGAAAAGTCTTGTATCCCCACATTACATCACTTTCCCACACTTGCGCTTGTAGTTCAACACATTATTTCCATACATAAACATTAACAAAACACAAGTTTTGGAAAAAAATATAATGTGTTGACATTTTGAATTGCTGTTCAACTGAGTTGCCACGATTATAGCTGTGTTTGAACCTGTTATACTTTTAAAATGGTAGGAGAAATTATAGCAAGTACGGTCACTTAAAAGTGACACATGTTAAAATTCTATGTAACCAAAGAACTTTTATACAGTCTTACCTAGAAGGGTTGCTGTTAAGCGGGGTCCACTGCACGGAGAGGATGTCATCGCCGTCGACGATGCACTCAACGGTCGGGGACATCCCCGGGCTAACGGTCTGTGTCGGTGGCCGGAGCGTTATCCTACCACATTACAATATAACTTAAGACGATGAACGTAGTCAAAATGGTTTCAATATAATCTGTTAAAACCAGTCATTTCACTAATACGTTAAGCAGCGAAATAATTTCTGAGGAATCGGTGTTCTCGAAACACGTTTAGATACAGTGAAATTACTCAATATAAAAAAACTTACCCTCTAAATAAAACTAAGGAACTATGGAAACAACTAGCGGTCTCGCTAAAAGCAATCCAGCTAACCGTATGATGAAAATCATAATGCATGCAATGCATCACTACAATGGTCATAGACAATCCGGTTTGAAGGGTGCTGTAGCTAGCGAAATTACTGGGCTGTTGAGACTAACCATCTAAAGTCTCAAAGTAATGAGCGCCAAAGCAGTGATGCCCTGGACTTTGTTTTGCTACTCAAAGTTCTGTGTATCGCTGCAATGATCATGGACAGGCGTTATCGCTTACCATCAGGAGAGCGACTTGGTAGTCTTAATTATTTTTACATAAAAATAAATACTAGTTGTATATAAACATGTATATTGTATAACAAACCTGGGAGGACGGACAACAAGCAGGCGGATGTAGCGAGCCACTTGTACGTTTTTAGTTTGCGTGTTGTACATGCTGCATACATATTCACCAGAGTCAGCGCTCGATACCTACCAAAGGAAAATGAAGTTGACTTGTAAGGATAGATAGTTATATAGATAGATATAACTCTTTATTGTGCACATCATATATAGTAAAGAGTACACAGAACAAAAAACCTTATTAACTAGTGCCACAAGTGGCGGCCTTATCGCTAACAGTGATCTCTTCCAGGCAACCAAGAAAAGAAAAACGCCGAACACACTTCACACTTTCACTTCATTAAACGCCGATATTTAAAACAAGCTCTTTGAAGCCTGGTCACATACACCCTGGTCATTTTACATACGAGTACATAATTATATGTAAGTAAAAAAAAACAAAATTGTCTAGTTAACATTCATAGTTGACTGACTAAGTTCTGCAAAACGAGAGTGATCATATAAAAAACTTGAAACCATTGCTTTAGAAAGCATTGGCTAACAAAATTACAGGGCTATCGAGGCTAACCTTCGAATATGTCAATGAACACCAAATTAGAGATTACGTTTGTTTTGCTTCTCAAAGTACCGCTGTAAAGGTAATAGGCTTGGACCATCCGGAAAGCGTTCCATTCGTGTAATTAATTTTACTTAAAAAAACCTTTAAAAAGGCTTTTTAAATACATAAAAAGAAAGTAGAAGATAACGTTAATACTTACATTGTAGATGACTAATTTGTTTCCTTCTTGAACGGCGTTCCTTTGCAGCGGT
This sequence comes from Biston betularia, assembly GCA_905404145.2. NCBI lineage: Eukaryota > Metazoa > Arthropoda > Insecta > Lepidoptera > Geometridae > Biston > Biston betularia. Next base: position 1,277,542 of record FR989862.1, on the reverse strand, counting down.
TGGCGATCACTGCGGTCCCAGCGCGGTTTATATTCGTTCACGGTACATCTATAGACAACAATTGAATATATGTAAAGACATTTCAATTCTTGCTCTTGTATCTAAAATCAAAACCTCTATTAATTATCTCTGTTTAATTATGCGGTGAGTAATAATAAATAACATCATACATTCTATAAAATAAAATTGAAAAAGGAGCTAAAAAATTTGTTTTTATCTTCTTTTTACTTTGTATTTAATAATATCTTTATTTGTTCAGGATATAAAAAGTATAAATAACAAAACAATCACTTGAAATTGACACCGATATCTACAATTCTATAAACTTATTATTTACAAATTTACAAAAAACAAAACAGAGGACTTGACGGATGAAGTTATTTATTGGCTGGGGTATCATTTCACTGAACGAACAGCTATGAGGGACCTGGCAATTTTGAAAGTTGACGGTGTGCAGAATGGGTAAGTTCCATACATCAACGTATTTGAAAAAAATTCGTAATGCAAATAGTTTGCACCCTGATTAGCACAAATGTTAATGCTTATTCCAGAAAATGTATTTATACTCACTCGATTTCAGCCCTTTTCTGTCCTTCAGAGACGACCAGAGCGCTGGGGCTCTCGTTCGGCCGCGCCTCACCGTTGGCATTGTAATTGGGATCGTTGTTGGGATCGTAGTTGGGATCGTAGTTGGGATTATAGTTGGGATCGTAGTTGGGATCGTAGTTAGGATCGTTGTTGGGATCATATGGGGGGATGTTAGAATCAACGCTGCCAACGTCAATCTCGCGATCACCGCTTCCGCCTGCAAATTAAACCCAAAGATACAGATATCGCAAAAAATAGGAAGTGTCGCTCCAAATATGAAAATCTGTAACAGGGTTTCTTAAGCCCCTGATGTAATTTGGAGTAACACTTTTAGTTTTTTGTCTGTTTGCTTCCTTTTGTCGTCAGTTTGTAGAGAACGGTGCATAGGCAACTTAAAACACCACAAAAATAACTTAAAAAGGAAAAAAGAAACATAATACATTTCAAAATAAAAACATAGTAAATCATAATGTTGATTACAGGGTTATGTGGTACTGTGATACTAAGTAGAAATGAATTATGAAAAATCCGGGTGTCATTTAAATAAACAGTATTCCCATAGAAAAACGCAATTAAACGACAATGTTTCACAATATAGCAGTATCGATAGTAAAAGTTGTTCACACGAAAGGTACAACAAGCTTCATTCGACTTAGCAACAGGTTCCATACAAACAACGTAATAAAAAAAAAAAGTCAACTGTCAAGTGTCCTTGACTACATTGATATGATGGATGTTAACCCACAGCTTGGACTACGCATAAAAAAAACCCCCAAAATAATTAGCAGGAGTAAATAAATAAAAGAAGCGTGCACTTACCAAAGTCTGGGAAAGCGTCACCTCTATAGACGCGTACGACGAATGCCTCCTCACGCGTGCCGGCCGCGGAGGTTGCGAGACAAGTATAGTCGCCGTCGTCTCGCTCGCTCGCGGACGATACGCGGATTGTAGCGATTCCAGGAGCAGGAGGCGCTAGGTCGCGCCTGTCCGGACCTTTACACCATACACCAATGTATTTAAATCTCTATAGATGACAGTTAAACATTAAACATTTGCAGCGATGATAGCTCAGTGGTAAGCGCGGTCATTTCACAGGCCGAAGGACGTCGGCTCAAACCCTAACAATGAGCTTGAACTGCCGGCGAAGGAAAACATTGTGAAGAAACCATAGTGTGGTGGTAGATTACGTTCAAATACTCGGCTGGCTAGCTATCACTCTCAAGTTGATAATCTGGCGCCAAGCACCTAACCGTGTGTTCCGGCAGCCTTACTTGAGAGCCAGTTCCATCCCGGCTAAGTGTGGTTCGCTTTCGACCACTTCGGCACTTAACATTAGATAGGCTGTGGTCAAACACCTAGCTTGTCAAACATGAAATAAACAGCTGGAGAGTTTCATTGCACTTACAGAAACTACAAGGAATCATGAAGTTCTAAGAAACTACGAACGTCAAAGACAAAAACAATTCCTACGTTTAAAACGTACGAATTGTTTTTGTCATGATGTCAAATAATTTCCGAAATCATTAAAAAAGATGAGTCTCTAAATTACAATAGAACAAAATAAACTGTGGTATGTATGTACCTCTTATGGAGAGCATGGGTTGCGGATATCCGGTGGCTCGGCACTCCATGTGCAGTGGTTCGCCGAAACGGACGGAGTGGTAGTTGGTCGGGGTCAGACTGATCTCGGGCAGGGATCGGACTTCTAACGCAGCGCTCGCACTCGACGTGCCAACGGTGTTGCTTCCGCTGCAGATGTACTCGCCTTCGTCGTTCACATCCACACGTTCAAATCTGTTCACAAAATGACAAATGCCACCCATTATTAGGGCCGTCAATAAACTACGTCACACGAATTTCATGATTTTTTTACCCCTCCCCGTCCTTGACACAGCTGGTCACATTTGTGAGACTCCCACCTACCTAGAGTGATGTCACTTATTTTGCAAAAACAAAATAAAAAAACCTTAAATTAATCGTTGTTAGTATTGGTTACAGTTGTATATACATGCCTGAGGATGTTATTAGGTTTGATATGTGTGTCTCGTGAAAGCGCACGTCCTCCACTGCGGCTCCAGGTGACGTCAGGTTCCGGGATGCCAGCGAGCAAGCGGCAGTGGAACTCGAACGTGCTGCCTAACGTGGCGGGCTGGCTGCCTTCCGGCCAGATCTGAACGCGGGGTTCCTCGCGACCTAACACAACAACAATCTTAGAGTTAATCACTCTGCCATTTCAGGAAGTTCTGCCATACTAATTAGTAGATCTCATTAGCAGGAGGTCGTCTAGGTAGATACACACACAGCATCAAATATTCTGCCACCAAGCTGTAGTGTGTAAACGAAGTGTACAGTGGCACATCAACAATAGACCTGCTATTGATAGTCCTGGGTACCGCTACAATAGTCATTGACAGGCGTTATCTCTTAACATCTTTTTTTATGTTCGACAAGCTAGATGTTTGACCACAGTTCACCTGACGTTAAGACGGCGTGGTCACAGGTGGTAAAGCACACCTAGCCTGACTCAATTGGGGCTTTCTTTCTTTGTATGTTTTCCTTCACAAGCAGCTCAAGAGCGTTAAGTTCGTCTCATTGATTTGACCAAAAAAAATGCTAAAGTTGAGCTGATGTGGCAACACTGACGAAGATATGTGAAAGTTTTGAGGTAGGACCTGGAGCTGAAAGAAATAGGTGATAAAAGAGACAGACAGAGAGAGAGAGAGAGAGAAGGCATATGCTCTTCTTACGTTCAATTTCGACGTTGACGTATACGATTCCCACGGGCCGTGACTGCCCCTCGAGGAATCCTTTGCAGACGTAGTAACCGGCGTCGGACTCCTTGGCGTTGTTGATTATCAGCATGTTTCCTCGCTGGCTAACACCTGAGCCAAATTGCTCTTGATGCTGAAACGAAAAAATTATTTACTAACATACATATCAACTTCCCTGTCCCAGTACAACGTATTTGTATACCGTCTGAAGTCCAAATATAGTAGTAAAAATAATATCCGATAGAAAAATAAATTACAATATTTTTTGTTTTTAAATTGGAATGTAAGTTTTTTCCTACAAGTTCAGAAACTGATATAAAAGATATTATATCACGTTTATAGAGAAAAATACACTTGCATTTGTATGGCAAAATTAGTCATATAATTATGATTCATGGACTTGTTGTTATAATGTATTTTTTATTTTTAAAACAACACATCTTTATTCTTCAATGAAGTATATCATCATTAACTTAGGTAGTCCACTGCTGGACATAGGTTATTCCCAGGACACGCCATTTTGCCCGATTGTCGGTTTTTCGCTTCCAACAACTGCCAGCCGACTTTCGCATATCGTTACTCTATTTAGTCTCATGGCGTTCTACACTACTTTTCCCGGTAGGCCAAGAAGAAAGCGCGACGCCTGGAAAACCTGCGACTAGCGGCAGGAACACGTTATTTTTTTAAATTTACTTAGATAAATACATACTTTTCGTAACACTTAAGTTATTTAAACCCTAATGTTGTGATCACTAACCTTGGTCCAGTTGATGCGAGGCAGCGGATTTCCAGAAGGTGAGCACTCGATGGTTCCAGATTCACCCGATGCGATCTTGAGGTAGTCCGCAGGAACGGAGATGTTGGGTTGCTCGCCAGGTGGGGGAGTGGACATGGAATTGACAGTTACTAAGATCACGACTGGGGCGACATCTGCCGCGTTGGTCTGGCAGATATAGACTCCTTGGTTGTCCGGGGTAGCCACTTCGATGTATAAGACGCCATTGTCGGAGCGGACATTCGGTTGGAAGCGAGAGTTATCTTGTCTGTAACGAAGAACAGTAAACAACCCATGAATGGAACTCATTACTGACTTCTTTGTTTCTTAGCGCGTACAATTTGGGCGTTTTTAGGGCATATAATAATAATTAATAGGGTAATAGATTTCATATTGAAAAATTTTTTTTTGGAAAAAAAATCTCGGATATCGCTCTCCTTAATAAGTCAGTATCTTACCGGACCCAGTCGATGGTGCCAGTGGGGACGCCAGTGGAGCCCGTGCACACTACCCTTGTGCTTTGACCCTCGTTGACGGTGGGGGCCTGCGGGGTAACCGACAGGCGATCGCGAGGCGGGCGCGACGGACGCGCCCTTATCGTCAGCACCGCTATGTTCTCGTTTGAACCAGCGGTATTCGATGCCAGACAGCTGTTGACAAGAGAAACACGTTATCACATAGAACAAATAAACTTCAATGTGAAAGCGAAACGTGGACAAATCATGTTAGGCTTTCATTATTGGCCGGCTTTAAAAAAAGGAGGTTCTCAATTTAGTATTATTTTCAATTAGTTACTTCAAATCTTCGTCATTTATAAACCTATGATCGGAGTTCCACAAGTGACGATGTGGTTGTAGATCTCACACCTAGCCTGGGATGAAATATCTCTCTCTCTCTCTCTCTCTCTTTGAGTCTATGAGAGAGAGAAAGAGAGAGAGAGTAAGAGAGATGTTAAGCTTAAATTTACCTGTATTCTCCGGAATCTTCTTCCCTCGCGCTTTCTATAATAAACTGCGATTCAGTTTGGCGCGAGTTGAGCGGCAGCGGGCGGTTGGAGGTTCGTCTCCAGTAGATGGAGGGCGATGGGTTGCCGCGGGCGATGCACTCGAGCACTATGCGCTCTCCCTCGTAGTAATCACTGACTGCTGGCTGGATACTCACAGTAGGGATTGTCATCTCGTTCGCTGGAAGAGATGATCGAATGCTCAACAACGTCGTATAATTTTTTTGTTATCTAGATTCTTAAAGATGATGTTATTTTTTTACGTTAACTACTTATATTGAACTCCTTATTTCATACTAGCTGCGTTCCGTGGTGTTACCCGCTACATGTTTTCGGGATAAAAAGTAGCCTGTGAGCTAATCTAGGGTCTAATCAGCTACCTCCATACCAAATTTCATCCAAATCCGTTTCCATCCAAACTTGCACATTTATAATATTAGAGGGATATTTAATTATTAATTTTGATAGGTTAGGTGTTTGACTATACACACATGGAACCGATCCGCAAATGAGGCTGCCGGAAAATACCGTTAGGTGCTTTGCAGCAGATTTTCCAGTTGAGGCCAGCTACTAGAAAATATCATACCACCATGGTATGGTTTGATCACAATGTTTTCCTTCACCGGCAGCTCAAGCTCATTGTTGGGGCTTAAAACCACGCCCTTCAGCGTGTCATCCGACCACGCTAACTACTAAGCTATCATCTCTATAAAGGATACCGGAACTTTAGAAGAAATCAAGTTACACAATCTTCTCTTTTTATACAATGTGGTAGCTACTTAAGATCGCGTCTGAGGGTTAGTTAGACTAAAATTTGCAAATTGATAGACATGAAATTACAAGGATCCTAAAATTGTCGTGTAATGTAATACACCTCTCAGATGTCAGGAACCATTAAATTTTATCAGCTTTTAACATCCCACTGTCAGACATTGGCCCATCATAAAAAAGCAGCTGCACGGCCTAATGCAGCTCCACAAAGTCAAATACGCCGTTGAATTACGCAAATTTTCTCGCAATTGATTCCTTTTGCCAAATAACCAGTGGAAATATGTTTATAAAAATCACATGCTTACGAAAATACTGATTTTAGTGTAAAAAGTAAAAATTTGAAGCTTAACAATTTATATTTCATTACCTGGTGCGTATAGAACCCTGATCGGCACTCCTGTATCCAAAACGATGCGTGAAAAATAATGCTTCAGTTATAATACGTTACAATCAATTAATGTTACATTACTAGCAAAAGGTCAAGTGAAATCAAAAAAGTTACAAAAAACTTGCTTACCAGGTACTTTGAGAGTGACGCTCTCGGAGCCAGTGTTGACTCCATCGGTAGACTGGCAGATGTACACGCCGCTGTCGGAGATTTGAAGGTTGGTGATCTTAAGCAAGCCAGAGTATCGGTCAACGTATGATCTATCTTGAGGCAGGTAACCATTTTCTTTAGACCAAGAGATCACCAAGGGCGTCGTATGGATTATGCTCTTAGCTTGACAAGTGAAGTTCACACTGCTTCCGACTTCCTCAATCCTAATGATGTCTCGGTTCAGGATCCGAACGGTCACGGTCGACCGTGGGGGCGAAGGTCTATTCGTTGTGCCTTGCGATTCTCCCGCTGCAATATAATTACACAGTTAAATGTGGTGGACAAGATAATGACGTAGACACGAAATGCTTGACGTAAACTTGCACAAAAACGATAACACGATGAAAATATATCAAACGAGCATTCACAATCGAACAAATCTGAACTAACTTCAGACCAGACAACATTCTTTCAGACAATCGATATGATTTGTTATGATGTATGGGAGTTAGACATCCAGGCGGCGAGACATCGAGACAGGGATATAGACGTTGCGAAGCGTTAGGCCGAGGCTACCTTCCGGGGGCTCTGTGTTGTCATCTCTCATGTCTGTGGTAAGGACGCCAAGTGTGGACCCTCGTCCTGTCAGGGTATGGCATTCATACACCGGGGCGGTGTCTCTTGTATCCCACACACTGTGCAGGACGTGTTCTCCGTGCCAGCCGTCTTTGAACAGCGTCGACTCATTGGCAGCCTTGAACGGCCTCTGTTCTACGCCGGCCACCACGAACTTTATCATCAACGGTTCTGGCGCGCGATATTTGCACGTCAGAATCACTCGCCGCTTTAACGGCTCATCGGAATCTTCTCGGATTTCCGGATGCAATTCCATCGTTAGTCCTAAAGAATTTTGTTACTTGTTACTTTGAATGGGAGGAACAATGCTTGAGGTGGAATGTTATGGAATGTGTCAGGGGAAGAGTTTGATAGTGCAAATAAAGTATCTCGAGGTAGAATTCTACCGTTGTATCCTTGTTGTTCTAGTATCTTTACAGATCCTGAAAAGAAGTCTCGATCACAGTGTATTGCCGCAATTTTATTAGTGATTTTATTTAAAACTCTATTTAGTCAGAAAAAAGTACTATTTTTTTTAGAAAAGCTTTCAGTATTTGCTTTATTAATTACGAACTGATGTAGTTACTTATTTTGTTAGAGTCTTCACACTTCTTCATACTAATGTTATAAATGCGAAAGTTTGTAATTATTTTTGTTACTTTACGCTATAAAATAGCGAGTGCGATTATATACCATCACACACATATTTCACCAGCCATAGTACACATGACTCACCAATAGCAGTGCAGTCCCTGCCAGTGTATGGCGGGCGACAGTTACAAGATACTTGTCCATACGCGTCGAGCTGGCAGTCGTGACCGGAGCATGGACACAACGTGCAGTAGTCTTGCTCGTCCTTGTAGTACCCAGCCGCGCATGACTCGCAGCTTGTGCCGAGGTGGCCAGCGGGACAGGTACAGATCTAAGGAAATTATCTCAATGTAACTATTTCAAACTCATTGGACAATTATTCCGACACACTACATACTGTATGATGTGATGCAGTAGTGCGACACTTACCTAGAAGGAACCTATTTGTTCTGGATTTGAAAACACCCATATTGTACCTTTCGGGGAACACACTCCGGCAGTGAGACCTACCGGTTGATTGACTGACTGTGACTTTCTAAAAAAAGTTACTTATTTGAGATGTACCATAGATTGTCTCCAAGTGCTGGGTAATCTCACCTCAACTCCGAGAGCAGCGGAAGCGCCCGGCTGAGACATTTCAGTAGCAGTGTCCATGGAGACGTCAGCGATGGTGGTAGAGACGATGTCCTGAGTGACGGTGGCGCGCACAAGCACTCGGCGGAGGGTCTTCAGTGCTCGCATGAAGTCGCTGCGGGAAGCCGGGACCGGTGTCCCGAGACGGTACCACCCGTGCTCAGTTAGAGGCACTTGGTATCCCTAAAGAACCAATGCGATAAAAACTTAGTAATCTATACATATACATTATACACGTATACATTATATGATGTATTATGTGATACCATTATAAAATCAACAGTCATAGCAAATAAGCTGCCAAAAATAAGCAGAAAACAAATTTAAAAAAAGTTTTTTTTATGACACGGTTAGCAATCCAGCAGACTTATGATAAGCAATCAATGTCGCCTATGGATATCAGCAGGGGCACTACAAATACGTTGCCAATTTTGTAAGATTTTATTAACACGCCTTTTGGATCACCCAATGTTGTAACTTCGCAGGGATACGGAGGAAGGAAGATCGTTCCACAATTTGTGGTACGTGTATGGCAAAAAGGAACGTAGGAATCACACAACAGTGTGCGACTTCCTTGATTCATGGAAATCGAAAAATTTTATGTGAAAAAGCTTTCAGATGATGGCAGCTTGTGCGGGAATAGAACCGGAGCTTCGACATAAGATCGTATACTTCAGTATACATATACACCACTAGCTTTTAATTAGGGGTGGAGTAGATATATGTATTTTTTTTTCTCTTTTGCACTATCGCGACCGAGGCCTCCCGATCCAGTTGCACGAGCTTGCCACGTGATTTATGAATGAAATTGCGACGGACCAGATTTTGGTAAATGCCTACGGGAAGAATAATAAGAAATCACCTTTTTTTTTATATAATTTTTCGAAATTAATTTTTTTCCTTCAGTTTCAGCAGTAGTTAACACCATTTTTTTCTAGTAATTAATAATAGTTGTGTATAGTAGGTATTTACTATTCTAACATGCAAGCCCGGTAACATATGATGTAAGTTTATTATGGAATAAAGAAAGGTTATACTTATTGGTATCTTAGGTGTAACATTACTGGTAATCTTACCAGAGATTGTTGAGAGCGGAGTATGTTAGGATTGGTCCAGTATACAGAAATGGTATCACCAATGAGCACCACATCCGTGCCCGGCTCTGATACAGCATTGTAAGTGTTGCTGGTGAACTCTTGACGAAGAGACAGCGTACCGCCGTATGACGTTACTCTGTTGCCTGTAAACATAATACATTTAGTGATTGAAAAATTAGCCTGAAATTAGCGTTAGATTGAAAACAGAACTTTCTTTTTTTTTAATAATAATAAATATCGAAGGACATTATACACAGCGCCATCTGACTCCAAACTAAGCTAAGCTTGAATTATGAAAGTCAGATAACTGATATATTACTTAAATACTTATTTTTTTGTAAATACATACTATCAATTAATACAGAACATCCAGGCACAGAACAAACATTTGTTTATACCACAAAATGTTTATCCTGGGTGGGAATCGAACGCACGCCGTTTAGACCTTAGAGCGACATATTACCAATGAACCAACATGGCTGTCATTACATTCACTGCTTGTAAAAAGGATGATTGGATATATACTTATCATAGTACTAGTTTAGTTTCACAGACGCTTAAACCAATTTACCACGCCAATTTATTAGTTACATAGAGGCCAATCTTCATTGATGGTAACCAACCTGGAAAAACAGGCAGCGACCAATAGAGCTCTTCGTTAGGCGGGAAAGAGAAGATGTACATCAGTTCGCTCTTATCAGGTACCGGGACGAACGCACTGTTGATAACATTTTCAGCATTCAAGTCAGTAAGAGTGTAACCGCCGTAGTCATCGCCGAAGATAGGGGCGGCCATCGCAATCCGTGTGAAGTGGTTAGCCTAGAACAAAAACCCAAGTAAGTGCACGCAAGAATATTAATAGGGCCTATCTATTTATGTTAAGTCAGTGTCAAGTACTAAACAAATAAAAAAAATATTTTAAGACAATAAAAATGGCTTAAATAACTGGAATGGGGATTCGAAATATATACAAGCAATTACAAATAACCATGCATTTAATGAAGAAAAAACAGTATAATTTTTGATGGGTATTGAGAGAAAGGTTTTGTTCTTTATGGAAATAATGTAAGTTTTAACCGGACTCAAAAAAGCAGGAGGTTCTTAATTCGACTGTATGTATGTTACTCGATAATTCCGCCGATTAGTTATTAATCGCTTTTGATGATTCTTTTTTTGCTTGGTAGATCATACTTCATGGGTGCTGAGACTAACCATCGAAAGTCTCAAAGTAATGAGCGCTAAATCAGCAAAGCCCTGGACTTTGTTATACTTACAAGGCTGTTGTGACTAACCATGGAAAGTCTCAAAGTAATGAGCGCCAAAGCAGCGATGCCCTGAACTATGTTTTACTGCTCAAAGTTCTGTGTATCGCTACAATGGTCATGAACAGGCGTTATCTCTTAACATCAGGATAATGTCTCGTTCGTCTCATAACGTTTACATAAATATATATATATATATATATATATAATATATTATTAAAGATCAAGAACTAACTTCTTGGCATTCTTGTGTGGCTCCGGAGCAGAAGCAAGCGATGCATCCATCAGGGTTCCTGGTCTCTAGACCGAAGGTGCCGGCGCGGCAGCGGTCGCAGTTTGGTCCTTCCACGTTGGTCTTGCACGAGCATCGGCCGCTTTCATCACACGGTCCTACGCTGCCTCGTGGGTCACAACTGAAAGAAGATAGTAGCATTACACACCCGGACTAACTACTATAGTTTGGTAACATCAAAATTCAAGTTCAAAATTATTTTATGTAGCATAATTTATGATCACATTAAAATGAACTCATCGGCCCTGAACTAGTAATATCTATGTTTCGGGAATCAACAAAATACCAAAGGCAGACTAAAAAACTAAACAAATAAAAATTAACCTACATGCATGCACACACATAAATATATATTTATGTGTGTGTGTATGTGTATGTGTATGTGTGCGTATGCGTGTTGCGATCATCATCTACACTAATTACAAAGGAACGATTTGATTTATAAACAGTTTTATTCAGCTTGCCTTCTTTGTTGTTTGTTTATTTGTTTGTATTAAACAGGCTCTGGAACTAGTGGTGCGATCTAAATAATTCTTTAACATACTAATTACTACATCATTACCACACACACATAGAGATGCACATACATAGAGAGCGAGTTCCATTTCAGGGTAGATAGGTTTACCATCTTCGACCACACCGTCACTTGATATCAGGTTAGCTGTGGACCTAGTCTGTCAAATATGAAAAATGGGGCTTGATAATGATAACTTAAACTTGCAAGTTTAAGACATCGTATAATGGGGCCAGGCTTTGTGAAGAACTGCAGCTGGTGTATTTAAGTGACGAAAGATTTCGTTACCTGCACGGAGCTGAAGTGCTGGAGCCCTCGACCGCGACACAGTTGTCGTAAGCATCGCGTTCGTAGCCAGGCTTGCAGAGCTCGCAGTTAGGGCCGTCGGTGTTATCCATGCAATTCTAATCAAAATAACAATCAAGTCACTCCAAGAAACTTTTATTTAATGCAGTGCAGATAAGGCAATAAAAAAAAGGGTCTCTGAGTTGGTATGATGGTTTTAGATCACGCCAGAAACACAGTAACATCCTACTAGTATTACAAATGCGAAAGTTTGTGAGTATGGACGGATGTGTGTTACTCTTTGACGCAAAAACTACTAAACAGATTTGTAATTTGGTGTGGAGGTAGCTGAGACCCTGAATTAACATATAGGCTACTTTTAATCCCAAAACATGTAGCGGGTAACACCGCGGGCCGCAGCTAGTTACCAATAAAAATGCGAAAGTACTATAATCTGTTACCAGACGTTAAATGATGAATATTTAAAAATAACTGAGGAAACAGCATATAATACGATACGTATTTGATATACAAAATATGATAATAAAAGTGCATTTAGACCGTTGGCCTTCATATTTTTTTCTAAAACAGATTCGATAACCTAATTCCAATTAGAAACTCTATTGATGCGTGTATTAATCGATACTAACATAGCATTCGCCAGTCTCGGGGTGGCATTGTCTCGAGCGACCATTGCAGTCACAGAGACCGCAATGTTCCAGATAAAGACCGCTGGAGCTCCTGTGAACAATATAACGAAGCAAAGCTTTAGATAAACCTCTCAACTTATATCGACCCGAAGTATCGAGAATAAGCTTAATTGTATATGTTTAAGCCGATCAAAACAGATTTCACGTATATTGTGAAATCCGTTTAGTCTGCTTTCAAGGAAAACCCTTGAAGTAGAACTGAAATAGGACAGTCTGCTTACACCAAATAACCAGTAGGGATGTGAACAAAATAATCGATTTTTATATCAATCGATTCTTTTTTCGTATACTCGATTTTCAATTATCGATTATTTAAAAAAATACGAAAAAAAACCAACCTCGTGTAACCAGGGGCACAGTCTTCACAGGAAGTGCCGATGTAACCTGTTGGGCAGACGCACTGCTCCACGTGTAATGCAGCTAATCCTCTACCGTCGGGCTCAGCAGTGTCGATACTGGCGAACAGAGGCGTGGCTACCCTGTCCCCGTACGTCGCCTTGATCAGGATAGCTTTCACATCAGCCAGAGCCAGAAGGAAGTGCTCACGAGAAATCTCCTTGCCATCCGATCTAGAAATAGCAAATATTATTTAAGCCATTTAAACACATAATTATGTTTACCAATATCTATTTTTGTAACGTCTGCTTAATGCATAATCACAACAATTATTTCTATAAGCGTGTAACCTCAGTAACTGAATTATTAATATTATTCCAGGCTAGGTGTGCTTTACCATCTTCGACCACACCTTCACTTAACATCAGGTGAGCTGTGGTCAAACAACTGGCCTGTCAACCATTAAAAAAAAAAAAAAAAATATTACCTGTGCCATCCTGTTTCCAAGAATTGCACAGAAGCGTTGAGGAGTCCTTCTGGCGTGGGTCGGAATTCCCCGGTGTATTGGAACGTTAAATGATTTTCCTGTAACCATAATTTAAAATATATCATCTCAAAAACCTTAATCTAAAAAGTACTGACTTGGAGTAAAACCTTGTGTATATGGGTTTATGTGTTAAAAAAAATCCGATTTGAACTCACGCTGATAAGCTGCACGTCAGCTGCGGTGTTGGTCCTGACCCGCACATTGATGAAACTCGGGACATTTTCAAGAGTGTACTTCAGGTATCCTCCGTAAGATGTCACTTTGTCACCAGCAAAACTAAAAGACAAATATTCATATTAACCCTTGTTGAAATCTAACTAATGGCGTGCAAATGGTACTTTTTCTACTGTTGGCACTTTACAGTTTTTATGGGTAATCAGTACTGTCTTTTTGGGGTTTAAAATTTATTGTGTGCTCACCTTATAGGCATGCTCCAGTACAAAACGGTTGGCCGAGATCTGTCATATCCCCGAATAGTCAAGCCTCCACTAGTGAGCACTGGCTTCAGTTCAGTCTCCGCAGGTGCTCCGTATAGCACAGCGCTGGAGCTGGCTAGGGTGCTGTTGTAAATTTTCACTTGGTTCACAATGTCGGGGACATTGAAATTGACTGAGGTGGTCTTCCGTCTTAAATTGCTGCTCATACACTGCTGAGAGACGCCCGAACAGAAGCAGAGAGCGCAACCATGCCTGTTTGTGAATAAAATAAGATATTAGTAACTTTTAGTTAAGGCACGCACCTATTTCAGAAATACTTTCTTTAGTCTTCACACCTTCACTTAACATCAGGTGAGCTGTGGTCAAAACAACTAGCCTGTCAACCATAAAAAAAAAAAGTCTCTTGTAGAACGTTAGGGAACTCTAAAATTGCGAATTTTCAATTTCGTTTCGACAACAACAGCTTTACATTTTAGATAACGTTACAATAGTTATTGTTGCGACGGCATATTACCACGTCTTAGCATTAGAACTTAACAGCTTCATTAGAACATAGTTGACTGACCTGAAGTCATTTGAGAGGTAGAAAGAGTTGTCCTTGCATTGGTCACAGTAGCGTCCCTGCACATTATCCTTGCAGATGCAATCGCCTAGCAGTCGAGTGGACTCTGTGCCAGCAGCATTGCACTGATCTTCGACTTTCTGACGACACGAATCTCCTTGAACTAGAGGGTTGCCTTCAAATCCTGGGGCACAGCTTTCGCAATTTCTGCCTTCATAGCTGGAGAACAGAATATATTATTAATAGCAAGGCCAAAACGTTTTAAAAGCTTAAAATAATTATCTTTTTAAATTTTTAAATAAATAATAAACAGTTCAGTGCCTACGCCTATTTTAATATAAATTTAAATAAAGATACTAAAAGAAAAGATAGATGAAGAGAGACATACCCAGGGTAACAGTCGCAGGCGACATTTCCGTCAGGACCGAGGGAGCAGGTCCTAGCAAACTGGTTCTCGCGGTTGGTGAGTGGGCAGGGGCATTGCCTGCAGGGGAGGCCAGAGGACGGATCTCCGTAAGTTCCGGGTGGGCATGATTCACGCACACAGTTGCCCAACCATGGACCACTCTTCTCACGAACGTAGCCGGCGGCACATTTCTAAAAAAATATGTACATTATAACACAGTAAGAGCACTAAGAGCTCATGAACGTCGTTTTTAATTTGGAAATTAATCTAATTCTACTTTTTACTCGAATGTTACGAAACAAAAAAAGGAGCGCTTACGTGTTTGGTCTGTATGCTTAATATGTTTATATAATTATACTAAACTGAACCAATTTTAGATTTATCTTAATTGCGCAAGTGTCACTGAGTGTAATAAAATCAATAAAAAATCAAATTGGCGGATTTTTCGCGACAAATGATGTATTTTTTATTCTCATTCGGATTATAGTTGTTAAAACTTTAAGCTTGATAAAACGTCTACTAGGAAAATATATCGTAATTTCTCAGGAAACGGATAACTGAAGATAGTTTTTTTTGAAGTTCTTACACATCATTAATTGGAGTAAGTGCAGCATCTGGATAAACACTTAAGCTTACTGAATAGACTGTATTTCAATTCAAGGGATTCAAGTGATTTACAATATTATTTTGTACCTGGCAAGAGAGTCCTTCATATCCTGGCGGGCAAGTACATTCCTCCACCAGACTGGCTGCTCCGAGTCCAATGTTAATGTGCTGGGCCGACTCCATTACAAAATTAGTGATGTTCACTCCTCCGTTATTAAGATCGGCACGAAGCAGAATCGTTTCTATTTGGTCCAAACTGGAACAAAAGTTAGCGATGCAAATTTTAATAAGCTACTACTTTTTTTACATTTACTATTCAAATATTGTGAAAGATTTTTATTAGTTATTTTAAAAACTGATAATGTGTCCTGAGCTATCGCTGGTGTTCATCCAAATTGGTGTCAATTTATCGTATAGCAGTTCACGTTTCCGACTTTGGTCTAAAGCGACTATGTGATAAATTTTTACTTACGCCATCATGATGTCTTCTCTGGATGAAGGCTCGAAGCCGTACTGACCCGGCTTCTGCCAGTTCTCTGGGGTTAAGCGAACCTCCACGGGGATCTCTACACCGGAGTCACGACCTCGGTGGAAGTGGAACAGCGTCGCGTATTTACCCTGTGTTGAATTGATGATGTGAGATAAGATTTTTTCTGATGTTCGTTCAATGTTCCAATGCTCGTAGACATGACGACTTTTTACTATGCTGGGCTTGGCGTCAAAGTTTCTTGTAGTATCAAAGTGTTTAGTAAATTTTACTGAACCATGGTTTTATAAATTCTCTTCGACGTCGTGGCCATGATAGTGGTGCTTATCGTAGTCAAACGTTCTTCATTTGAGATAAGAATTTTTAGAAATAACAAAGTGAACCGTAATATTCTTTTAAGGAAATTTTGCAACTTTTAAAACTAAAGTAGGTAAATTTATAATAAAGGGGATTAATTACCTACCTTAATGACCTTATTATAAATGATAATTTGAAAGGAGCATAACAAACATTATTTAAAAGAAACAGCCTACCTTGATGATAACATTAGGCGCAGAGGCGTCGAAGTCGATAGCTCTGGAGTGAGGAGCCAAGCTGTACTTGATGTGTCCTCCGTAGGAAGTCAGCTGCTGGCCGTTATATGTCTCAGGGAGGGACAGGTATGGATGGAAGCTGCCCAGAGAGCTGCCGTCGTATGAAGCTAGTTTTGTGACCTAGTGGAAGAGGATCAAAATTAGCTTCAACAGTTAAACGCAAGTTAGGATTTCATTTACCTATGGTTTTGGAAATTCAATTTTCACTTAGATTGGACTCGTTTATGATTGTCAGACTAGGTAGTTGACCACAACTCACCTGATATTAAGTGATGGTGTGGCCGAAGATAGTTAATACACCTAGCCTGAAATTGGCTCTCAAGTAGGGCTGCTGGAATTGTATTCTTAATAAACGTAATCTTTCTCCATATTATTTTATTTTACACTGTTAATTATTTTGTATTTTGTTTTACTTTCATATACGATTGGTTCTCTAAGGATTATGAAAACATTAATATTAAAATAAGTCTAACAAGTTTGATTGAAATCTTATTATAAAATGTTGCCTTCACATGTTTAAAGACATATTGTTATAGGTACGTACAGTGGCGCCATTCCTCAACGGCTGGTAGTAGTAATGGTTAGCGATAGACGCATCGGTTCTGATCTCGCCGCCAGAAGTGATGGTGACTCCTTGGAGTCGCGTGCCGCCCTGGCCAAGGGGAGTGGGCATGTTGTATGTGAAGAGGTCAGCGCTGTGGCACTGCTTCGACTCACCGAAGCAGAAGCAACGAATGCATTCTTGCTCAGATCGCGCTTCACTGTAGACAAGATTATCATAAATTAGACAATACAATACGTCCCCTCCAAGCTACGTCTGGGCAGTGCTTACAAAATTAGCACGTTGACGGTGCCTGAAAGACTTATAAAAGACGACGAGATTAATGCAAGCTACCTGAACAATATGTATTTTTGAACACAGGAAACCACAAAAGGACACTCAACGAAATTGCTACGCTACAACATATACAGCATGGCTGGTGGTGGACTTACGATACTGAAAGAAAGTACTCGGTACTCGATTCTCGTTATAATTATGTAATAAAATTTGGTACTTAATTTTGGCCTAATTTCCCTATAAATAAATGAAGCGTGGATACACTCCCGATAACGATGTTTTGATCACGCGACAATACGTGCTTGTCCCCCCTGTCGACGCGAGCGTCCTCAGAGCATCCAGTTTGTGCGTCCGCGCGGTGTCCATGCGTTGCGTAATTAATTACATAACTTTTAGTTAAGTGTACCTAGTAGTCAGTTAATATTTATTTGAAATGTTTTTTTTTTCTTCGTGAGTTTGAACGTGATGATCGCCAAATATCATGTTCTTGAGTATCTGTAGGTGTCTTACCAGTCATGCTGTATATGTAGAATCAAAAAATCTTACTTGTTGAAGTATCCAGGCGGGCAAGGGCTAATCTGGCTGACAAACACGATAGCATCGGGATTGGCGAAGGTGGTTCCTTTGTTGTTCAGAGCTTCCGCGGAGTACGCGCCGCTGTGTTTTGGCTGCATGTTGGGGCAAGTGAGGACTCCAATGCCGCTTTCACTGGTAGAGGTGCACTGCGGGGGCACATGGCCCCAGTTCAGACGCCACGAAATGACCGGCACGGGGTTGCCCTTGGCTTCGGCTCGTAACGTTAGTGTGTCGCCGGTGTTGAGGCGTAGGTTGGCGGGTGATGGCGCCTTTACAATGTACACAGGTGCTGTACAAAACAAAACACAAGCTCAAATGGTGACAAATTTAATGATACGTTGTTCTTTAAAGTAGCCTATGGTCTCCAGATTTCAGTATAAGAAGGTGCAATCTGATAGTGTTCATAATCACATTTTTTTTTTGGCGTTTGACTATACTCTGCCTAATGTCAGTAGTGGGGTCAAAGATAGAGCGCGCTTGCCCAGAAGAAACCTATTTACTCTAGATTTGAAGACACCTATATTGTACCTGTCAGGGAACACAGACTCTGGCAGAGAGTTCCACAACCTAGATATGCAAATGAAAAATATGGAATCATTGTCGGACATGGTCATCTTCAGGCTAAGTAAACACTTTTCTATAATCTTCTACATAAAAAAAAGAAGAAATAAGACTTCCACACCTATTCTTCTATTTTTAAAGTTCAATTTCTAACTCAAGATTAACATTTGTGTGGCGAACAAACATTTGTTCTGTGTCTGGGTGTTCTGTATGTATTTACAAAGAAAAGTATCGAAGTTTTTTTTTTAATGTGAAAAATACACGACACGAACGAGACGCTTTCCTGATGGTAAGAGATAACGCCTGTCCATGACCATTGCAGCGATACACAGAATTTAGAGTAAGAAAACAAAGTCCAGGGCATCACTGCTTTGGTGCTCATTACTTTGAGACTTTCGATAGTTAGTCTCAACAGCCCAGTAATTTCGCTAGCTGCAGTACCCTTCAAACCGGAACACAGTAATGTTTACACACGACTGCTTGGCGGCAGAATATCTAGTACTGCGGTGGTACTTACCTAGACGACCTCATGCTAAGGAGATCTACCACCAAGTGTGATTCTATCAGCTATCTAGCTCCCATATTACACGCTTTGCTTAGTTTGGGGCTACAATGCGGTGTATACTTTCAAATATTATTAATAATATATTGTGTAAACCGCTAAACAGTGGAATACGCCGCCTAAATGGGTGTTCCCTAATAGATACAATCTGGATGTCAAATCCAGAGTGAATCGGTATTTTCTAGCATGCTCCATCGTATTTCCACTTAACATCAGATGATATGGTGGTTATATATATAACTTAAACTTATTTAATATAAAAAAAAGATACTCACCGCATCCAACTTCGTCGGATTTATCGAGGCAGTCGCTGCGTCCATCGCAGTGGAAACTTTTAGGCACGCACTGCCTTCCGTCGAAGCAAGAGAACTCTGAAGGCAGGCACGGTTGGCCGGGCTTCGCGGGGCCGCATGACCGCTCGTCTGATCCGTCACCGCAGTCGTCCTCGGAGTCGCAGAGCCAAGTCTTCAGCACGCACTTGCGGTTGTTACATTGGAACTGGTTAGGCTCGCATTGCCCACTTTGAGCTGAAAATTTGAAAGGTTTTGAATGTCGGATAATGTTTATAATTAAATCAAGCCAAACGAAGTCAAACCTTCAGTCAAGGACATAAACTATGAACACTCTTAAAATGTTAAACACTTTTAATATATCTTGAAAGTCAAATGTAAGACGAGCGATAATTTTTGGATGATAATATACACAAAATCTAGTGTTTAATACTCCATAGTTTTGCCATACGAACGGTTATGTATTATTTATGTCTAAGAAATATTATTTCAGAACTGTTTGTGCACTTACTGTGAAGAGATCGCAATAAAACATTTGAGTATTGAAATTTTAGCTATAAAACCGATTTATATGAGAAAGTCACAATTCTAGGAAAAAAAAGTTAGTGTTTCCAAAAACATAAATAAACCCAACATAGCAACAGATTTAGCTATTGAAATAAAAGTACACGAGTCAAAGATTAGAACACTTACTGCACATGTCCTCGTCAGATTTGTCCGTGCAGTCGTAGTTACCATCACAGACAGCATTCTTTGGGATGCACTCGCCATTACCACAAGTGGCTTCATAAGGCTTGCAGTGGATGAAATCAGGTCTAGACACCGATGCTGCAATAAAAGCCCAGAATAAATTGTTGTTTAATGAAGTGTGTTCTAATTAGTTCAGTTTTTAAGGGTTCCGACCACAGCTCACCTTGTTAAGTGACGGTGTAGACGAAGATGATAAACACTTAGCCTGGAATTTTCAAGTGAGGCTACCGGAACACACTGTTTAAATCTTGGCGGCAGATTGGTGACCGAGTACTAACCACCCACCCTACCGCCATGCTATGGTTTCCTTACGATGTTTTCCTTCACCAGCAGCTCAAACTCATCGTTGGGGTTTGAGTTCACGAGTTTCGACGTGTAAACAGATCGCGCTAACGACTGAGTATATTGTTATCGCTACAAACAGTTGCTACTAGTTTACCATAAGGTTAGGCGTGACAACATATTACTTTAGAAACTTCAAGTAATCGTTAGGGCATTGCATAAATGTTATTGGGAAATCAGATATTAGCTAAAAAGCTTACGTCGTTGATTTTCAACGGTTAGAACAACTTGCACTTCGGAGCCTGGTCTACCCAAGTAGCGTGGTGTTTGACAGATGTAAACGCCGCTATCTCCAGACTGCAACAATAAATGTTAGTATTATTAACGGGTGCATATGACTCTTACAATGCTGATTCTTTCTCTTTTATTACAAAATTAAAACAAGTTAACAACTTATTGCGAGGCAAGGCGAGAATGAACGCTAGGCGTTTGAATATTCGATACAAGCCATTGAATATTTTCAGACAGGTTGATGCCATATGTGACCAAAACGCTGGCATCTATTTTGCCCAAATATTGACGAGATGTAGATACTAAAGATTGTTGATTTTTTGTACCTGATATTGACATAACTTCACTTCGGAGGTAATGTTCCGATGAGAAATATTATTTCTCAAATTTTCAACCTCATCTTTGATATCTCTTGAATACATAAAATATTGATCAGTTCTACCCAAAAAAAATGTGTTTCAAAACAAAATATAAGTTACAACCTAACAATAAAGCTGAAGTTACTTACAGTCACTTTCTCGATCTCGAGTCTTCCCTTGAAGTCCTTAGAGCCTGGTTTCAGGCTTCTGCCACCTTCCCTGACCCACCGGACTGGAGCGCGAAGAGGACCTTCGTCACGGCATTGGAACACCACATCTCCTCCTAGAAGACACGGTAGCCATTCAACGCGCGGATGACACTAATGCTTCCAACCCACAATGCAGCATTCCTTGATATATTATGTGAAAATGAATGACGATACAGGCATACGAAGAAATACTAGTAAAGGCATACAAGAAATGAATCCGTTTTTAACGTTGGATATGACATACACGAGTTGATATTTGCCTTTGGATACTAGTTTGCTACCATTCTGGTGATTCAAAGTATCCAACGGGGTGATACTTTATCAATCCTCATCGGTTTTCCAAGCTCTTGTACTCAATATACTTAAAGTAAAATCAAAATTAAAAGTCGCATGCATGCCCACAAAAAAAGGAGGGGCAATTAATTATTGTCTATTTCTGTTTTTACTCATTATTTTAATCGTAAAATGGTCAAGAGGATTCCGGGGTTTTAGTCTCAACATTACTTTTTGGCACTCGAAAAAGATAGATATATAATCATATTAAAAAAATAGCTGATGTAAATATGAATTAATCCAGTGAAATTGACAAAATGACATGATCACCAAAATGAATTTAGGTACTCCTTGACGCTCACTTTTTAAGTTTTTACTTCTCAATATGTGCGGTGACACCGAAAAGATGTTAGATGCCGTCGTTTGTGAAGGCATATCATAAAACAAACTTGAAAAATATGAATGAAAGGGCATACGTCTCATCGGGCTTTCAATATTTCATATTTTTAATAATTGTTTTGGCGATCTATCCTATCGTACTTACATAAAAAAAACTTATTGGTAAATGATCACATTAGCCTTTTTTTTCAAGAAAAAATATAGAATAACAAAATTTACGTTTATGTATGTATGTATTAAAAGTTATGCTTTATCGTGTATACAAAAGAATTGCCCCACGTGACATCGCCTCTGAGATGTATGTATTATTTGTATGTGTTAACGTAACGCGAATTGATGTTTGGATTCCCAATTTATTCGCATAATATCGTTCGCCCTAATTTTGAAAGCCGTATTACTTTACATCTTAATAATATTACTTGGTAATAATAATAATCAGTTGCTATAATATCACTATCCCCATTATCAATTTATTATTCTGATGTCAGTATTAATAACATATTTTGAAACCCATAAACTAGTCCTAATTTTATTGGTAGCCATAATATTGCGTTTTCTATTTGTGTTGTTTTATAATGTACATACAAATTAAGAGCCATCCCGCTGCTCTATAATCTTCATACTGTTAATTTTGTATTATTTCAAAATAAACACTGTATCATAAAATCTATGGTAAAACAGCATGACAAGACAAGTAACAATTGAAATTATAACCAATTATAATAATTGTTTTTATGTCAATTTAATAATAGGGTATCATATAATTATGACAACGAAACAATATGCACGTCCAATGACAAAACTGTAGTTATGATAAAATATGTATGCAGAATAACTTTATGACAAATTATATTATGCGAATGAACAGTTCATCATTTATGTATGTATGTATGTTCGCGTCACATGCATGCATGTATAGCCTTGAATTATTTGGCCATATATTATCTAAGTAGATAATTAGCCTGTATCGAGATTTATTATTAGGTATGTATGGACTGTGTAAGTGTGTACACGTAGATCATATTTCAAAATTAAAACTATCGTGTGTTTGTATCGTATGTACCTATACTCTATACAGGGGTATCCATTACTGTCAAATAATCTCTTAAGATTAAATTTTACACAGCGCAGCGTGACAAGCATAATTTGCACTGAGCATATATTTAAAAATTAAGTAAAAATATCAGCTAACAAAATATTTATCAATTTTTGGAAACATGCATTATGTATATATTTTTATCGCAAATTTTAAAAGTTGTAAAACGTTTTTTATTACATACGACCTACGATGTTTGGTTTTGTAACAATAACCCTGCATGAGTGTGTTTAATGGTTTATTGTGTTATATTTTAACTTGTTGGTTAGTAATAAAACCAGACAAATTATGAGTGAGTAATTGAACTTCCAAAAATATGTGTAATAAAATTAGTAAAAATACGTATAGCATTGTACTTTTGAATGGATGTTACTTAATATAAATAAATTGGTTAAAAAAAAAGTGTAATAATAATTATATAACTATTGTTTTTATTTCCTAAGTGTGAATTAAATAAATTAATTATTACCTTACAATTCATTTACACAGTAAACATCAAAAATAAATAAATTAGAAAATCCTAATTACACAATAATAATAACACTAAGACGTATTATTCACATAAATATGTACTTCCCTTTTCCACTTTCGTAGATTTTTTTCCCATAATTAAAATCTCACCAGATGTAGGAACTATCCTTAACATTTATGATTGATGATATTACAAACATTCATTTATAATGATTACAGCATTGCAAAAATAAAATTATTTATTGTTTTATTTTTATTTTTATTATATACGTATATATAAAAAATTAGGTATATATATGCAATGTATAATTAGTAATCAATTATAGATATAAATCGTGTAGTAATTTGTATTACAATATAATCTGTTTCCCAAATTAATGATGATAAATGATATAATCAAATGTATTATATATATATATATAATAATACTTTTTTTATATAACGCCACAACATTCCTGTAAGTGTTTAATGTAAACCGTCTAACATTCTAGTTATGTTTTATATAAAACCAGGTAAATGAGTTAAATTAATTGAGTATTATGAAACCTCGTTATGGTTTTTGCCCATTGATAAATATTCAGGCAAACCAACTCACCAACGTTAGCTGTTCCAGCACCATGAAAGAAACAACAAATAAATTAGTGACTGCTTGTAATGTATTAACACAGGAGACGAAACGCGAAGATAAACACAATCTCCCTCTTTTTGGGATCCCAATACCTCAAAACAGTATTTATATATGCAACAGTAACAGTAACAGTATTTGTATTTTTCAGTATTTTTTTTTTCAGGTTTACAAATACAAATACAAATATTTTATTGATAACATCAAAGTTACAAGTCACTTCAAAAATTTTAAATGAGTTTTAAAACACTGATTACATGTCAACACAAAAATGTCAAAATAAGGTATGCCAACATTATATACATGTCAATATAATAAAATGACATGGCAAAAAAAAAAACATGATTACTTACTAATAGTAATTCAATAATTCATCTTTGAGTTTGAAATACTCGTCAATGTCATAAAACAAGGTCTCTAGCAGCCAAGATATTAACTTGGTTCTGAAGCACGCGGTGGAAGGTGCATCCCGTACGGAGGCGGGTACGCGGTTGTAGACCGCGGGCCCCAAAATGTATACCGACCTCTCCGACTTGACGAGCCGGTAACGATACTTCGACTTTGGTGATAATTGCCAAACAAAGCCATATTCAAATTTTCGAATCGCTTTTTTCCCCTATTTTAGATTTATTTTACCCTGACCACTAAATGCATAGTCAGCGCAAACGAAAATAGTATCTATTCAAGGGTCTGTACCTCAAAAGTAACAAAAGTATCCTTGTAGGGTAAGTTCATCATCTTTCTAACTGTCACGTAAATCAAAACCTATAGGGTATTTCTTGTTGAACAACATTTAGCAATAAGTACAGTACAAGTAAAGATAAAAGTCCAAAAATCATTAATTAAACATTCGTTTTTTTACGTCTATAAACTTACATTTCTAGTTGGTAAAACTATCTTGAGGAATTGGAGGAAAATGCAACAACAAAGCTGTTTTGTCCTTCGATTTAACTCATCTTTTTGTTCGAGTAATGCTAAACATTGCTTTAACATTCGCAATGTAAGTTTTCGAGATTCGATTTTCGTGATGAATACCCTATATATAAATTTGAACAGTAATATATAACAACGCCACGAAGGCTTAAAAGAAAATACCCTTAGGATCTCTTGTTATAGAAAGACCGAGCTGAAAAGTGGGCTTGTCAATGGACAAGTACCGCACAAGTCTGAAAACAAATTCCAACCTATTGCTGAATGTCTAAAGGACAGATTGCAATATGAAGGGAAAAAAATAAATATATAACAATCTAAATTACCAACGTTACCTCTCCAATGGAATTCTAAGATCGTAACATATCTATTATGTAGATATAAATAAACATCAGAAAAAATATCAGTGTGGAGTCTATTAGTTACAAGAGAGATCATATGATTGCATTTGATTACCTTCTTACATTCGGAAACACTGTTACATTATCATTTCATGTTTATAATTGCTTACCTGAAGATCCTTGCCTTTCGTACAAAGAGAAATTCTAAGATAGAGAATATTATTCTTCGATTACTTTACTGGTATCATTGTTCTACCTATTTGTGTTATATTTAAATTAATATTAGTCTACTTTAAAAGAACTGTAGGTAATAGTGATCAAACAAAGGAGAGGAAAACATTGTTTACCCTTTCGCTCTTTCTCGCTGACACCACCGCGTAATCTGATGGTGTTGCCACAGACTAAATCAGCATGTCTCTTAATAAACTTTTTACCAAAGATTATTATGTGCAAAATTATTTGTGTGTTTGGTCTTTGTTTCAAATTCACTATTAGGTATATAATAAATAAATCAAAATTTAAATTTACCATATCGCACAGACTGCTGGTCGGGGTACGTCCTGACGTCCAAGGTAATTGGGCCTGAAAACAAACCAAACGCGAATATTTAATCAACTTACATAATTATGGAATGCTTTGCCTGTCACCATCAGACAGTCACAGTTCTTGAATATTTTCAAAGATAGAGTAAAGCTGTATTATTTGTCACAACGCGACTTGATATTGTTGTTAGTCGGATCGGACAAGTTTTGTGGTTTTTATATTATTGTCGTTTTATCTTTATGTACATTTTATTTATTATAGCCCATATAATACATATATACAGCATGACTGGTGAGACACCTACGAAATTGAAGGAGAGTGCTCGGTATTCGATTCTCGTTATAATTATGTAATAAAATTGGGTACTTAATTTCCTAATTTCCCTATAAATAAATGAAGCGTGGATACACTCCCGATAACGATTTTTTGATCACGCGATAAGTACGTGCTTGTGCGTCGTTGGCGCAAGCGTCCTCAGAAAGTCGTGCGTCCGCGCGGTGTCCATGAGTCGCGTAATTAACTACATAACAGAACTTTGGGTGATGTTTAACTCGTAGTCCGTTAATATTTATTTTTAATGTTACTTTTTTTTCTTCTTATATGATCGCCAAATATCACGTTCTCGAGTATTGTAGGTGTCTCACCAGTCATACTGTATATATAATTATATATATGTATTTAGCTTATTAGTGTGACAACATCTCCCGTCTGTGCTACGTATCGTGTTTTCTATTGCCTGGAAGAGATCGCTCTTAGCGATAAGGCCGCCACTTATGGCGCTAGCTCATAGGATTATTTTGTTCTCTGTATTTTTTTTTCTGTGTTTGGTGTGCAAAATAAAGAGTTTCTTTATATTTATCTATAATAATAAAAACTTGTAGTTGGTGCAATAGTATCCGATGACATTGCTATGCAGGGATGGGATCCCGTATACGTAGTGCCTAGGTCTTGCAGCCTAATTTAGGTCAAAACGTTAGCGTTAAAAAAAGATGTATTTTGTGGAAAGTTTTTTCTTTACAAATTTTAAAAGCGTTTCATACCTATACGTTCTAATTATTTTCAGTAGGTATTAAGTTATTAATTAGAAAGTTAATTTTTATTATTTTGTAGATATTTAAATGTTCATTAGGTAATGGGTAAGTAATCAAGACAATGTTCCACACTTTTTTATTTAGTATTTAAGTTAAACAATATTAAAACAACGACTTATACCAAGTCCGGATTTTGTCAAATACGAGTATAATTATGACAAATATCCGCCCGGTAAATTCTGCAGGCGTATTAAGAGATTGCAAAATGAAATATATTATTGTTTTTGACGTTAAATGACTTCTGATTCTTTGCAAAATAGAGTATATTTATTATAATTATTCATGACGTGCTTAATAATAACTCCGATTCACATAAATCTATCATTTAACAATACCTATTAATATTTTTTTGTTAATAGCAATTAAACATGAATGATTTCGATTAATTTTAGTCATATTTTATATATTTAGTATATCTAGAATCCGTCTAATGCATGTTAATACGAGCAAACGGTCACACGCACAAAATCACCCTTACTGCCTGTGGGGCAATCGAGTTCGTCACTCAAGTCGAATGGACAGTCGACGTGACCATTGCACCGACGCCTCGCATCTATGCACGGCCCGTTCTCGCACCGCCACTCGTGCCGCTGGCATACGACCGAACCACCTGTTTTTTGTTTGATTTTAGCTAATTTATTAGGCACTGCGTCATCTGCGCTCGCCACAGTCCGGTGATGCTGTAGAGGCCATCTGCGCCCAACAGCGTCATTAAAAAAAAGATTGAGTTGACAGGCTAGGTGTTATTGCAGCTCACTTGATGTAAATGACGGTGTGTTCGAAGACGGTGAACAACCTAGCCTAGCCTGGAATGGAACTGGCTCTCAAGTGAGTTTGCCGGAACACAGTGTTAGGTGATCGGTGGCATAAAATCTGGCTAGCCAGCACTAGTAGGTAGCACTAGTACCTAATACCACCATGACGTTATTTCCACACGATGTTTTCCTTCACTGGCAGCTGAAGCTCAGTGATAGGATTTGAACCAATACCATTCAGCGTGTGATCCGACCACTGAGCTATGATCACTGTAATATGATGAAACTAGCCAGACCGTAAGAAAAATAATGAAGGGCTTGACGCCATTGTTTCAGAAATTACCGTTGGCAGATTATATTTATTTTCTAACAGAATACACCAGGATTAGAAATATGTAGTTTCTATCTTTAAAATATTAACGAAAACATTATAACAGTGGATTTTTAATATCTTCAATTTATTTGTTCGATGTAGCTTACTAGACCTACTTATGTGATTGAGGAGAAAAATTGATAAAAATTACCTCTTCCAGATCCACTTGTTTGAGAGCCTGCCCGCTGCCGACCTCCTATAAGAAATTGATTAATGTATAATACAAACAAAAAAAACAGCAACTCAAAGAAATCACCAGTAACCACATAAACCACTACTGTGCGCATCAAGCTAGATGCTGCTACCATTTTGATTTACAATTACATAAAGTACTCGTAGCTGTATATACTTCTTGGCTTTTTAAAACAAAAAATATGTTAAGACTAACGTTTTTTGCGGTTTGTCTCCATTTTTCATCACCAGTGCCATTAGGATTTATATTACCACCGCGAAGGTTTAAAATGCAAGTAAAGAAATTAAACAAACTAACTAATGGCTACTAATTTACTAATAAAGTTCAGTAATTTTACCGCCGCTTTCGTCTGGATAACCAGTTTGTCCTGTGCTAGCACCACCACCAATTGAGCCTAAAATAAAAAAATATAAAAAAATAAAATACAATATAATTAGAACATAATTGTAAGTAGTAAATGCTAAAGATCCTACCACCACTTTCTCCTGGATAGCCAGCTTGGCCTTGTCCTGAATAACCACCACCAGATGGGGCTAAAATAAAAAAAAAAAAAAAAATTAAATGCATGAAAAATTATTATTAAATCAAAAGAAAATTGATCCTACCACCACTTTCTCCTGAATACCCAGTTTGACTGCCCTGAGTTACCCTCACCATACCGGAATTGAATAAAACATAAATAAAATGCATAAAAACTATTGTTAAGTTAAAAAAATGCAGAACCTACCACCATTTCCTCCTGGATAGCCAGATTGGCCTTGTCCTGAGTAACCAGCGCCGCCAGATGGGGCTAAAATTAAAATAAATAAAAAAATGAAATGCAAGAAAAATTATTATTAAATCAAAAGAAAATTGATCCTACCACCACTTTCTCCTGAATACCCAGTTTGACTGCCCTGAGTCACCCTCACCATACCAGTATTGAATAAAACATAAATAAAATGCATAAAAACTATTGTTAAGTTAAAAAAATGCAGAACCTACCACCATTTTCTCCTGGATAGCCAGATTGGCCTTGTCCTGAGTAACCACCGCCAGATGGGGCTAAAATTGAAATAAATAAAATAAATGCATGAAAAACTATTCTTTAATCAAAAGAAAATTGATCCCACCACCACTTTCTCATGACTACCCAGTTTGAGTTTGCCCTGAGTTACCCTTACCATACCGGCATTTAATAAAACATAAATATAATGCATAAAAACTATTGTTAAGTTAAAAAAATGCTGATCCTACCACCATTTCCTCCTGGATAACCAGATTGGCCTTGTCCTGAGTAACCACCGCCGCCAGATGGGGCTAAAATTAAAATAAATAAAAAATGAAATGAATGAAAAACTATTATTAAATCTAAAGAACATTGTTCCTACCACCACTTTCTCCTGAATACCCAGTTCATCTTTGCCCTGAGTTACCGTCACCATATCGGTATTAAATAAAATGCATAAAAACTATTGTTAAGTTAAAAAAATGCTGATCCTACCACCATTTTCTCCTGGATAGCCAGATTGGCCTTGTCCTGAGTAACCACCACCAGATGGGGCTAAAATTAAAATAAATAAATTGAATGCATGAAAAACTTTTGTTAAATCAAAAGAAAATTGATCCTACCACCACTTTCTCCTGAATACCCAGTTCATCTTTGCTCTGAGTTACCCTCACCATACCGGCATTGAATAAAACATAAATAAAATGCATAAAAAACTATTGTTAAGTTAAAAAAATGCTGAACCTACCACCATTTCCTCCTGGATAGCCAGATTGGCCTTGTCCTGAGTAACCACCGCCGCCAGACGGAGCTAAAATTAAAATAAATAAAAAAATGAAATGCATGAAAAACTATTATTAAATCAAAAGAAAATTGATCCTACCACCACTTTCTCCTGAATACCCAGTTTGACCTTGCCATGAGTTACCGCCACCATACCGGCATTAAATAAAATGCATAAAAACTATTGTTAAGTTAAAAAAATGCTGATCCTACCACCATTTTCTCCTGGATAGCCAGATTGGCCTTGTCCTGAGTAACCACCACCAGATGGGGCTAAAATTAAAATAAATAAATTAAATGCATGAAAAACTTTTGTTAAATCAAAAGAAAATTGATCCTACCACCACTTTCTCCTGAATACCCAGTTCATCTTTGCTCTGAGTTACCCTCACCATACCGGCATTGAATAAAACATAAATAAAATGCATAAAAACTATTGTTAAGTTAAAAAAATGCTGAACCTACCACCATTTTCTCCTGGATAGCCAGATTGGCCTTGTCCTGAGTAACCACCACCAGATGGGGCTAAAATTAAAATAAATAAAAAAATGAAATGCATGAAAAACTATTATTAAATCAAAAGAAAATTGATCCTACCACCACTTTCTCCTGAATACCCAGTTTGACCTTGCCATGAGTTACCGCCACCATACCGGCATTAAATAAAATGCATAAAAACTATTGTTAAGTTAAAAAAATGCTGATCCTACCACCATTTTCTCCTGGATAGCCAGATTGGCCTTGTCCTGAGTAACCACCACCAGATGGGGCTAAAATTAAAATAAATAAATTAAATGCATGAAAAACTTTTGTTAAATCAAAAGAAAATTGATCCTACCACCACTTTCTCCTGAATACCCAGTTCATCTTTGCTCTGAGTTACCCTCACCATACCGGCATTGAATAAAACATAAATAAAATGCATAAAACTATTGTTAAGTTAAAAAAATGCTGAACCTACCACCATTTCCTCCTGGATAGCCAGATTGGCCTTGTCCTGAGTAACCACCGCCGCCAGACGGAGCTAAAATTAAAATAAATAAAAAAATGAAATGCATGAAAAACTATTATTAAATCAAAAGAAAATTGATCCTACCACCACTTTCTCCTGAATACCCAGTTTGACCTTGCCATGAGTTACCGCCACCATACCGGCATTAAATAAAATGCATAAAAACTATTGTTAAGTTAAAAAAATGCTGAACCTACCACCATTTCCTCCTGGATAGCCAGATTGGCCTTGTCCTGAGTAACCACCGCCGCCAGACGGGGCTAAAATTAAAATAAATAAAAAAATGAAATGCATGAAAAACTATTATTAAATTAAAAGAAAATTGATCCTACCACCACTTTCTCCTGAATACCCAGTTTGAGTTTGCCCTGAGTTACCCTCACCATACCGGCATTGAATAAAACATAAATGAAATGCATAAAAACTATTGTTAAGTTAAAAAAATGCTGAACCTACCACCATTTTCTCCTGGATAGCCAGATTGGCCTTGTCCTGGGTAACCACCACCAGATGGGGCTAAAATTAAAATAAATAAAAAAATTAAATGCATGAAAAACTATTATTAAATCAAAAGAAAATTTATCCTACTACCACTTTCTCCTGAATACCCAGTTTGACTTTGCCCTGAGTTACTCCCACCATACCGGCATTAAATAAAACATAAATAAAATTAATAAAAACTGTTGTTAAGTTAAAAAAATGCTGATCCTACCACCATTTTCTCCTGGATAGCCAGATTGGCCTTGTCCTGAGTAACCACCACCAGATGGGGCTAAAATTAAAATAAATAAAAAAATTAAATGCATGAAAAACTATTATTAAATCAAAAGAAAATTGATCCTACCACCACTTTCTCCTGAATACCCAGTTTGACTTTGCCCTGAGTTACCCTCACCATACCGGCATTTAATAAAACATAAATAAAATGCATAAACATTATTGTTAAGTTAAAAAAATGCTGAACCTACCACCATTTTCTCCTGGATAGCCAGATTGGCCTTGTCCTGGGTAACCACCACCAGATGGGGCTAAATTTAAAATAAATAAAAATATTAAATGCATGAAAAACTATTATTAAATCAAAAGCAAATTGATCCTACCACCACTTTCTCCTGAATACCCAGTTTGACTTTGCCCTGAGTCACCCTCACCATACCGGCATTGATCAAAACATAAATGAAATGCATAAAAACTATTGTTAAGTTAAAAAAATGCTGAACCTACCACCATTTTCTCCTGGATAGCCAGATTGGCCTTGTCCTGGGTAACCACCGCCAGATGGGGCTAAAATTAAAATAAATAAAAAAATTAAATGCATGAAAAACTATTATTAAATCAAAAGAAAATTTATCCTACTACCACTTTCTCCTGAATACCCAGTTTGACTTTGCCCTGAGTTACCCCCACCAGACCGGCATTAAATAAAATGCATAAAAACTATTGTTATGTTAAAAAAATGCTGATCCTACCACCATTTCCTCCTGGATAGCCAGATTGGCCTTGCCCTGAGTAACCACCGCCAGATGGGGCTAAAATTAAAATTAATAAATTGAATGCATGAAAAACTATTATTAAATCAAAAGAAAATTGATCCTACCACCACTTTCTCCTGAACACCCAGTTTGACTTTGCCCTGAGTCACCCTCACCATACCGGCATTGAATAAAACATAAATGAAATGCATAAAAACTATTGTTAAGTTAAAAAAATGCTGAACCTACCACCATTTTCTCCTGGATAGCCAGATTGGCCTTGTCCTGGGTAACCACCACCAGATGGGGCTAAAATTAAAATAAATAAATTGAATGGATGAAAAACTATTATTAAATCAAAAGAAAATTGATCCTACTACCACTTTCTCCTGAATACCCAGTTTGACCTTGCCATGAGTTACCGCCACCATACCGGCATTAAATAAAGTGCATAAAAACTATTGTTAAGTTAAAAAATGTTGATCCTACCACCATTTCCTCCTGGATAGCCAGATTGGCCTTGTCCTGAGTAACCACCGCCAGATGGGGCTAAAATTAAAATAAATAAAAAAATTAAATGCATGAAAAACTATTATTAAATAAAAAGAAAAGCACACCAAAAAAAAGCAATGCAAATAATGAGTATGGATATGAAACACAAACAAGACGAAAAGCAACCAATTAATCTATATTTTCAACTTTATAAGAAATGCAATTCACATTCTTTTCGGTGTTTCAGAAGTAAAGTTATAAAAGCAAATATCAAAAATGTACCAGGAGATTTATAGACGAAGCTTTTTACAATACTAGCTGCGCCCCGCAGTTTTACCCGCGTGGTGATGGATGATGATGATGATGATGAAAGTATCCTATGTCTTATTCTAGGGCCTAACAAACTCACATTATTGTAAGGATAAGTTTTGCCCATGTCATAACGCAAAAATGTCAATTAATGCTAAATATGAATAGCCGTTCAACCCAACTTATAGACACAAAGCAAATTTCTTATAAAACCCAAATAGAAAATGACACCAAGCAAATTTCTTATAAAACCCAAATAGAAAATGAACACTGAAAACAACGGACGAATTCGTTAAAATCACAATGACAATAACATGGCACTAAAGCTTCCCCAAGAAGTGTTTCACTATGTACTACCGGTGGATGAAGTATCAGAATCGTCTATATCAATACCTTCATCGGGTGTTGCATCTGTATTGGCATCCACTTCACCTAAGCATAAAGATATTCATTCATTTTTAATTCCTTTATTAAATAAATAAGATACAATTATTTGTAAAACTCAGCGTACACTTAGCGTAAGTTACAATTTATCATGATTAAATAAAAACTTCACCTAAGCATAAAGATATTGTAAAGAGCATAAATAAAAATAAATACTATGACTACTAGTCCCAGCCCTACCACCTATTGTATTGGAAAGATAAATTGGAATTAAACTTGGTAGCTACTTGTATCCGAATAGACGCTACAATGTCATAAAATCAATATAAAATCGGTAACCCATAAAAAAAAAATTGAACGTAATTTCCTTTTTATATTAGAATTGTTTACCTTGAGGCGAGTATTGCGTAGGCCGTCCCTCAGTCGTCGGTGCTTCGTTTGTTGGGAAATTATCTACCGTAAATTATAATGGTGTTAGCGAAAAATTATAAATCTAAATATTCAAGGTATATTTTTAGTTTATTTCCGCTTAACAGTCGTTCCAGTTACAACAGTGATGAGGACTTAAATTTAACTAATTTGACATAACTTAATAATTAAAACCTAATCTTACTTAATATCTAGAACTAATTTGACATAAACATAAAAATATAATTTGACAAAATTTAATAAAAAAATAACAAAAAATCTAATTAAAATAACCACAATTCTCCTCTCTCTGCAGTAACCACTTGCCGACACGTGTTTCGCCTCTACACGAGCCATCCTCAGGACGTGTTGACTCTTCGAGCGCTTGGTCGAGACTGAATTTGGTTATTTTCATAAAATTTTTATCAAATTATATTTTTAAGTTTATGTCAAATTAGTTCTAGATATTAAGTAAGATTAGGTTTTTAATTAATAAGTTGTGTCAAATTAGTTAAATTTAAGTCCTCATCACTGTTGTAACTTGAACGACTATTAAGCGGAAATAAACTAAATATATACCTTGAATATTCAAAATGAACTTCCGCAAAATAATGCCTGAATCAATCAATTATAAATCTAAGTAAAAGTTAGTGTAAAGTCGGAATTAAACATACTAGGACAATGTTTAGATGTTAGATTTTTCTACTTGGTACTAACGACGGTAGTGACATTCAGAACACATGCGTGACGCCACCTGACGGTCTCAATGGAAGATCAGCACCGGGTGTATTCTATCTGCTTTACGCTAAGTTGGGGCCGGTTTGTGACATAAATAGATATAGAGGTCATTTTGTGCTTATTAGATATTTTCATGATTCTGATCTGTTTTATTTTTGTTACAAAGAAACTGCATCAATTGTTTATTGGTACCTTAAAGTATTAGGCATTCGTACTGTTTCAATTACATTTTCAGGATGCATTCGAATGGATAAATTATGAGAGTATACTCACTGTTTGATTGAGAACCAGATCCTGGAGGGTACGGGCTATATGTGGGCTGATCTGGAATGATATTGTTGTTTATGTCATCGAAATTGAATAGATACTTCGAGATAAGCAGATTATAGCAATTTTTTTTAATGATTGACAGGCTACGTGTTTGACCACAGCTCACCTGGTGTTAAGTGAAGGTGTGGTTGAAGATGGTAAAGAACACCTAGCCTGGAATGGAACTGGCTTTCAAGTGAGGCTGCCGGAACACACCGTTAGATGTTTGGCGGCAGATTTTCAACTTAAGGGTGGTAGCTAGCCAGCCGAGTACTAGAAAGTACCCTACCACCATGCTATGGTTTTCTCACGATGTTTTCCTTCACCGGCAGCTCAAGCTCATTGTTGGGGTTTGTACCCACGCCCTTCGGCATGCGAACCTACCGCGCTAACTACTGAGCTATCATCGCTACAAAAATTAGCGATATAAGAATTTGTACAATCCTTTGTACAAAGAACTGCAAACGTTTCTTTAGAGGCGAAAACTGGCATTGTTAGTTTATAAAGTATTGTTTAATTGTATCATAATTCGTCTAGCTCGAATCTTGAATTATTAGCATAAAATTTTTTCAATTATAATGCATGATAATTTTTTGATAAAAAAATCTTACTATAGTTTTGTTGTCCTCCGGGTTGTCCATAGGAATTGCGTCCAGGAATGTACGCATCTAAAAATTAATTTATCGTTATCTTTCTATATTTACATAAAAATGAATCAAATGTGTCATTTATGCGCAAACTATACAGCTGATTCTTTTTTTAATCTAAGTATTACTTTGATTGACGTTTATATAAATACGAGGCCGAAACCAGATATTTTGCTAGTACTATAAAAATTCTCAATTAAAAACATAAAATATCTAACATGCAGTAGTATAATATCTAATTTTTATTGAGAATAATATTATATTATAATAAAAACATTATAATAATAAAGTCAGTTGCCTTAAATCTCACTAGAATAACAAATCCTTGTCTTTAAGTTTTTCATGTTATAGAGGTAAATGTAAACATGACTATATGACTATATAATAAATATATTTAGTATGAGACATTTTGTCAAATGTCTTAGACAAGTTTACTGGTAAGTTCAGCCAAGTATTACATAACAAGTTAGCGAAGAAAAAGCAGACCGTTACATAGCTATAATTATATTTCATGCAAATGTAATTATTTCGTGCGGAAGCTGTTACCTTCGTTCCTAGACGTGGTGGTAACTACTACAGGGTACTGGTAATCAGTGGTATAACTTGGCCCTATAGGCGCGGAGAAACATTCTGGGTCGGTCTCATCAGAATTATCTGCACAGTCTGCCTTGCCGTCACATTTTAAATGTGCAGGCAAACATTCAGTCGAAAGACACTGGAATTCATTTTGTCGGCATGCTACAAATTAAATAACAAAGAATTGTAAAAAAGCAAAAAATGTGCTAAAAAAAATGCTTGCATGTACCTACAAACACGACTAATAGAAATGACACGTGCAGGGATCATATTGTGAGACTAATGAATTTTCATACGCATGGAAAAACTATTTACTATCGACTGTCAAACGGGTTCAACGGAGAAATGGAGACATTTATCGAATGGAGTGTTTCGTCGGTACCGGCGTAACAGTTCTGTTCATCCGAGAAGTCAGAGCAATCATAGATATTGTCGCATCGTCTTTCGTAGGGGATGCAGCGTCCTTCATAGCAGGTGAACTCTGTTTCAAGGCACGGCGCGCGAGAAGACGACCGCGACGCTCGCATCATGAACCAAGCTGCGTACGATTATCATTTACGGACAATACCTATCAGAATGCTATCTACGGATTTAAACTTGAACGAATCTTCAAAAGCTGCATTTTAAGAAGTCATCAAAATGAACATTCAGCCGAGGATAGCAGCAGCAGCTATGTTGACATTCATACAACTTTACTTCCAAGATAGCATTAGAAAACGTTAATAATATTTTGTTTTGTCAAAAAGTATAGATTATTTTCTTTTAGTGTGGTGTATGTAGTGTAGTGTATGTAGTGTAGTGTATGTAGTGTTGTATGTGTTTTTTTTTTCTTTAAATACTCCTGTACATAAAACTTCCTTCTATAGCTCCTCTTTTACTGTGAAAGTCGTTAAACTGTGGAATGAGCTTCCCGTAGAAATACAGAGGACTCAAACACTCAAGGTAGACACAAGTTTCAAGAGAGTTAAGCTACACTTATTAAAATAACCCTGTAATTGGCTGTCTTCTTCTTATATGTTTCATGTATAGTATATGTAAATGTATATCTAATCGTATATATGTATGTCTATAAGTGTATATTTTACAAGGTATATTTAAGTATTGTTATTTTATAATATAGTTAGGTATATATGTATGTCTTTATGACTGTATTATGTTTAAAATGTTTTTTTATTTTTTTTTACTCTCTTATCAACACACTCCGTCCTTAGCTTCGTAGAAACCTTTCTGTATTAAGGTTGCCTAGAAGAGATCGCTTTTAGCGATAAGGCCGGCAATTGGTGCATTAGTGTTAAGTTTATATTGTTATAATCGTTAATTTTTGGTGTAAACAATAAAGAGTTATATTATTATTATTATGTGGTGTTTGAGTAGTATCAAAATGTCCCTTAGCAATACTACGTGAAGAAATATTAAATCGATACTTATTTATATATTTCAAGGTACAGTAATAAAATTTTCGTTTCATTTTTTTCAACTCTATTTTTCCACGATTAGTGTAAATGTTCAAAATGTGTGCACGGTTTTAATGAAAAGAAGAAATTGTTGTGAAAAGGTTATTAAATAGTGTAAGAAGAATAATCATTATAACAGTGTTAACCAAGCCAGTGCTTCCTTTTAATATTGTGCAACACCTTAAACTAGATGAAAGTGCTCGTGAGTCTTTAGAAACAATGTGCTTTGGAAAATTTGCTAAGCGCGTAGGTGCTATAAAGTGCTTACAGTTTTAGTATTTAACGCAACTTTCTAGTTAAATTATACTTATTTAGCGACACTATTACGTCACAATATAAAAATAATAAATTATTTATTATTATTAAAAAAAACAATATAAAAACTAAAATGAGAGTCTTAGTGTTTTTCAAGATTGAAATCTTGGTACTCTAACTGTCGTTTGTTATAAATGGATTCATGAAGTTTTTCATACAAAAGTACACTATACACGTATTTCAGGAAGTATTAAGTTTAAATAAGATTTTATAGGTAGAACATCGACTTTTTTTAAATTTGTTTTTGTATAGTTCTCAAAGCTTTGTTAAATTTCATTAATTTTTAGTCTGAATCGAACAACGGTTGCAAGGAATTAGTTTTTTATGATAATTTTATTAAAATACTTACGGCATTTCTTTTCGTCAGATTTATCTACACAGTCGGGATTGCCGTCGCATAAGAACTCTGCATTGATGCAGGTACCGTCGCGGCATCTGAACTGATTTTCCAAGCAGCCCTCTGAAATTTCAAACAAAAGTATTATTATATGTAACCACTACAAATATTTGAATTCAAGTAAAATACCAGTGGATGAACCCGTCATCAGCAAATATAAATTACTGGAACACGACAGTTAACAGTTGTTAGCACGATGTGTGAAATCGGACTCTATTAGGTCATTATTAAAGTACAAAGATTCTTATACATTCATGACTGGACTTTGCTTTAATTACTCGTATTAGAGTTGATAATACGTCTAACAACGGATATTGGATCAAAATCTACGTGACAGACAATCATCAAAAGTTTCGAGTATCAACACAACCTTATATCACAAATTGTTTGCTTTTCTCAGTATTCATTGTCAGTTACTTAAAAATGATAATAAAAAACGTTTCTGAAACTTAGGAACAATAGCAGAAGAGCATAAAATTAAAAAAAGATGCAACATGTGAGACGAAATATCAGGGAGTGGATAAAAATGAAGACGGCATTATAGATGTTTAGACTCGTACTAAATCAGAGAAAAAAATATTAAGCTGACTGCTGCCCTTCATTGTTGAGGAAGCACAAAAAAAGATTCCCCTCTAAGCATCATATGTTATGATAGATGGACGATGTGATTGGTTTGATGTGTTACATTCAAGTTTACGATAGACGTTTACTAAGACAAGTGGAAACTAGGCCATTATCAATTACCCAGATTCAGAGTAGAGATTTGACGGCACAAAAAAGTCAAAAGCGCGGTCACTAAGATGAATCTAATTAAAATGTCAAGAAA
This sequence comes from Biston betularia, assembly GCA_905404145.2. Classification (NCBI taxonomy): domain Eukaryota; kingdom Metazoa; phylum Arthropoda; class Insecta; order Lepidoptera; family Geometridae; genus Biston; species Biston betularia. The sequence continues at coordinate 1,238,205 of FR989862.1, read as the reverse complement.
CTATTCCAAAGGATGGATTTGATGGATCCATTCTTTTTTCATTTTGGAAAGATGGATTTGATGGATTAAAATTTTTTTTTTTTTTTAATGGTTGACAGGTTAGGTGTTTGACCACAGCTCACCGATGTTAAGTGAAGGTGTGGTCGAAGACGGTAAAGCACACCTAGCTTGGAATGGAACTGGCTCTCAAGCGAGGTTGCCGGAACTCACCGCTAGGTGCTTGGCGGCAAATTTTCAACTTGAGGGTGGTAGCTAGCCAGCCGAGTACTAGAAAGTACCCTACTACCATGGTTTCCTCACGATGTTTTCCTTCACCGGCAGCTCAAGCTCATTGTTGGGGTTTGAACCCACGCCCTTCGGCATACGAATCTACCGCGCTAACCACTGAGCTATCATCGCTACGAATTCTGGGTTCTGGGATCAGCGGAATGATAAGTGACTACAGGGCAAATAACTAGCTCGATAATATAATCAGACAAGACGACAAGAAACCGTGGACGAGATGAAATATGACACAATGAAGAGGAACCCCATATTCAGTAAGTGGCAAGTTGTTGATGGTGATAATCATTTAGTGACCATTAATAAAGTAAAAAATAAAATCAGTAAAGAATAATAGCGTACCGTTGCTAGGTATCATGGTTCTATTACAGTTGAGCTCATCGCTTCCGTCGTTGCATTCGGTGTAGGAGTTACATCTTTGGTCAGCTCCGATACAGTTTCCATCATCACACCTGAGAACAAACATCGCTTTATAGTCTACGCCTATTCCTAAAACTGCACAAATACTTATAAGCAGATGTAGTTTGATCGCCATGTACTTATAACAAATCTATGACAAAGGGGGCATGTCATTCATGTCAATATATATCGTCCAAATCACATTTTCATGTAATTATTGACAAAATTTGTGATAGATTAAATTTTTCTATTTTAAAGATCAAACCAATAAAAATTAAAATCGCAAAGGCAACAAAATCGCAAAAAAAAATATATCTTCGCAACAACAAAGTCGCACATTGCACACAAACCATTAATAAACAATAAATATGTGTAACTTAATTAATTGTAACACTAGGTATACACATACTACATGTATATGTATTTATGTATGTAAATATACATAACGTTGAGATCTAAAACTTACTTGAAATCGTCGACCCCATCACAGCTGTCGCAAACTTCCTCATCGCTACCATCCGCGCAGTCCGGAGTACCGTCGCAGATCTTATTTTCTTCCAGACATTTGCCGTCGCACTCATGTTGGCAGTCTTTAAATAAATAATACATAGTAAGAAAAGAGAAAACACTAATAGAATGTTAGAGCCAGAGTTCATTCTGTCCTTCACCGTAACAATCTGGAAAGATAATAAGGTGGAAACGTCGATATGGTTTATTCACTCGATTTTACCACCGCATCGTGTTTTAAGGTATTGAATAATAGTCAAAATGAATCGAATAATTTACAAACGTAGAAACGGTTCAGACAAAATAAAACTGGCAATATGTACCATGTAATACTACTAAACTTGATTTTCTGTAAATACATTTAAAACATTCACTTGGTGCAATGTTTAATGACAAGTACTTATTATACTATTGTAAACTCGCAAAAGCAGCTATATTCTATAAGTTTTAAAAATTCGCTTCACACAGTTTATATAACGACATGGAACAAATGAAGTAGCCTTAGTATGAAATTTACAAGTACTTGAAGTTCTTAACGAATACAATGACAACAGCAAATATAAGTTAAAAAAAATAGTAACGTGTCTTACTTCTTAAGTAGTAGGATGTCTTACTGTCAAATAAAAGATCCAAGCACTATAGCTTATTCAAATTGTATAGAAACAGCCTACAAAAATGATGTTTTGAGAAGATTAATCAATGATTATAATAGTAATATATTATTATGAACATGATTATATGATGCAAGATGTTGATTTGTAGGAAAAAAATCATCTAAAATGCTTATGTACCTCGACAATCGATTTCATCTTCTCCATTTTCACACTCAGGGTTACTGTCACACTGGGTTGCGCATTGTACATTGCCGGAGTCACACGTGAAACTTCCATCAGGGCACCTGTTTTCACCTGCAACACACATAATAACGTAAAGCACTAAACGAAAATGGGAATCCTCATCAAACACGAACTCCCATGTTAATAGATGTTCAATCTTTCATGAAAAATCTACAGTACAACACCGACACGGAAATAAAATAAAGGTAATACTAATAGTCACACAATAAATTAATAATAAAACTAAATTGCTATCTTGAAGAACTGAATATGTACAAAGAAAAAAAAGGATCACAAATTTTCAAAGATAAACTCATGCGAAAATGCAAACATGCTCGTGATAGCTTTTTGAGGGGTTGCTGAATAAATCATTCAGCAACACCTATACTTACGATAACTTTTATGGCTCTAGAAGTCACTGACATCAATTATATTGCAATTTGTAGTGATGTTAATAACAAAAGCGTATAATATACGAGTCTGTCAGGCTCACTCACCACAGTTGGTCTCGTCTTCGCCTTGTCCGCAGTCTTTGTGTCCATTGCATCTAAGTGCTATATTAATACAAGAGCCATCGCGGCAATGGAATTGACCTCGTTTACATGGACAAAAGCTTTCGTCTGATTTGTCGTCGCATTCTGCGGTCCCGTTGCAGCGTGATTCGGCGTGCACGCATTGTCCGCTCGTGCATTTAAACTCATAAGCCATGCATACTTTGCCTGCCATAATAATGCACCGTAACCATAAATACATTTGATGGTACCAGAAGGGGATGTTTAAGAATATCACAAGCTACGTATGTAGTTATTATTTCTAGATAATTATGTATTTCCCCTGCTAGTACTTCAGATATAATATATTTTATGTGTAAGCACTGAAATTTTAAGTATTCAAATGTCAAGATTTTTTCGTAAATGTATGGAATTTGTAAACAAATAAGTTTGGTTATTATTTTCATTAAAAATCTTAACATTTTATCGTGCACGTGACTAGTTTTAGTATCTTTTTACAGCAAGTCACATAAAAATATTTTGTTTTGTGCATTGTGCAGTGTGTTTTTCATAATAAATAGCTTATAATATATTTATGATCAATTAATTTTATTCATGCTCAAGCACAATACAAAAAGGAAGGTTCAATAAATAACCATTGCCTTCCCTCTGAAGGTACTTTTCATATAAAAGAAATCTAAAAACGGAATAAAATAAAACTGAGAAGTAATTTGGAAAAAAGTCAAACCATAGGTGCACCACAGTTCATCGGAACCATCCTGACAATCACGCGTCCTGTCACAACGTTTGTTTTTGGGGATGCAGTGTCCGTTTTTGCATTTGAAGTCCTGATCACCACATGCTGTCCGATAAAAAGTAATCAGTTAACGACATAATAATGAAAACAATAAGTGCAATGAGCCATGCCAGAAAAGAAAAAAGATTGACGACCATTTGAAGTAACAGAGAACAGATGAAGAACAGAAAGCTAATGGCTTAACCGTAACCATGAACGAAAATAAACCAATACCATAAAATCTGACGAAGAACTATTAACAGTGAAGATATACACAAGGTGAAGAAAATGAAAGATCTTAACGATACACTAAACATTCTCTGATGCAGTGGCTAAGGAGTTCTACTCAACAATGCAAAACATAACCACTATCACTGCAACAAAGAATAATTTCGTGAATATCATGAGAACGGATAAATAGAGAACGAGAAAATTAAAGCAGAACCAAATAGAGACCCTTAGTGCTTCAACACTTACGACAATTTTGTTCGTCTGAATAATCTCCAGTAGCGCAATCATAACGTCGGTTACACCTTTGATTTTCTGGAATTAACTTGCCAGATCTGCATTTGAAATGTCCTTTCGCTGGAAGTACATGCAAAACCAGTAAAAACCACGTTGAAGATGGAACTGAATTAGAAAATTGACAATTGAATAAATGCAATGGACGATGCAAGTATTTTTCATGGTGATACAATTTTAGTGAAAAAGTGAGCGTTCTATGAATTTGAATATTACTCGTAGCAAATAACTAACAATTTAATGACCATGCGATTCTTACCAACGCAGTGTCTTTCGTCAGACCTATCGGAAGGGCAGTCCACTCGACCATTACACCGTTTACTTCTTTGGATGCAACTGCCTTGGTCACATTGCCACTGATCAGCGCCGCATGCTTTTTAAAGTGAAAGGTTAGTATATCTATTTATAAAAAGCTGTTAGACTGTAAAAACCAGGCCTGTAGTTTTTATTCAATATTCACCAAATCATACATAATTGTTCTAACATCTTGATTTAGAACACTCGGTAAGTAAATACTCAGTACCAATTAGTGAATATGGAATTATAACCCCAAACTTGTAACATGTATACTTACGACACCCTTCTTCATCGTTGCCGTCGTGTCGGCAATCCTTAAAGCCATCGCATCGTAGCATTATTGAAATGCAAGTGCCGTCTCCACAGCGGAATTTGCCTGTATCTTTACAGACGTGGTGACCAGACCAGTCTAGTAAGCGAGACACTTACCGTTTCAATCCAAAGATGAAGCATGAGCAAAAGGATTCGATCAGTAGTCGCTTAGATTTAATTACCTATATTGGAAAACGGATCATTACGTCACAGCAGTATACACCCTGTCTTCAGAAATGTCTTGAGTTTTGTCATCGTAAGGTTTACAACAAACAAAAACTAGCAACGTCACTATTTTAACAAGATCACACATAGTCTGATTAAAAATATAAAAAAAAAATGTGAAAATGGAAATTTAGACCATTTTCTGAACATTTTCTCAGTAATCGTATTACGTGACGTAGTGATTCGTTAAGTTTCTAAAGTCGATTCCGCATAAATACTCACCACAATCCGTCTCGTCGGAGCCGTCTCGGCAGTTGGATACTCCGTCACAACGCTTCCGAGCCTCAATGCATGCGCCGTCGCGGACACATCGGAACTCGTTGTCCCCGCAAGCTGTGTTTACATTATAACCATTCCAGTATAAGCTAGTCACTAAAAGCACCCAACAACCCAGAAATTCCAAAACGAACCATCGACAAAAGTATTGTAAATATATTCAAATAAATTTTGAAATGTTGATATATCTTTTGTAGAGTATTTAAATTTAAATAGTATATGTCCACCCAAGATCATGCTATGCGAAGTTTTATGTGTAGCTCAAGATTTGAGATCTGTATCATTCATAACCCTTATCAAGCACAAAGCTTTAATGAAGTAATTATGGACTGTTAACATTTGGCTAAGTATTAGATTTGATATAAACGTTCACCGAATAATAATACTTTAACCTAAATAAGCAACCAGAAAGCTGTAACCACCGTACCCAGTAACCACCACAATAACTTGTGACAATCAATAAAATGTTTGTATTTTTCTAAGCTAATCTAAAAAAACCTCGATCCCTTTTTCTATGAAAACTGTGTGATGTGGTTAAGACACATTTTTGTTTTACTTATGCGGGAAGACACACGTTTGCTTATATCGGATACTCCGACCATGGTTGTGGCCATGTCCGGTGGCCATTTTCATGGAGGCAAAGCTGAGTATCTACAACGCGCGCTCGGCCTCACCTTGCTTCGCGTTACCGGACTTATTCTTATTCTTATTCTTATTCGGAATGGGGGCGATGAGTCCTGCACTGACGTCCCGCTTGGGGTGTATTGTGTATCTCCCCCTACCAGCGTCTACCCGAGCCAACCCAGCTCCTTGAAGTACCGGCGAGGCTCTGAGGCGCTGGCAAAGTAGCTCCAGTGGATGAGACCGCATTACCGGTCGCTGCGAGCCTCGCACGTAAACACAGCGTTTAGTGCGCAGATGCGGGCAAAAAAAGGGGGAAGGGTTATAGGAGGCCACTGTATGTGGCTGAAGCTAAAGTCGGGGGTATCCGATATAAATAAATGTGAGCAAAACAAATATGTGATCTCAATCCTCTAATAAGCTATAGAACATACCGCAATTTCTTTCGTCTTCGCCGGAGGCGCAGTCGTGGATCTTGTTGCATTGCTTCCCAGACTCTATGCACATGCCATTGTCGCATCGGAAGTCGTCAGCGCTGCAACTCTCTGTGAACAAAATTTACAACATAAACATTGTTTTGCAGAAATATATCGTTTTACGTATACAAATACTTTTACTTATCTAAAATTATCAATTACATTTTGTAGCGATGATAGCTCAGTGGTTTGCGCAGCCAGTTCACACGATGAAGCAATAAGCTTGAGCTGACGGGGAATGAAAACATCGTAACGAAACCATAGCATGGTGGTATGGGAACTTTTTAGTACTCGATGGCTAGCTACCACTCTCTGTTTTCCATATTTGACCACGCCGTCACTTAACGTCAGCTGCTGAGCTGCGGTCAAGCAACTAGAGCTTGTCAAGTATTGAAAAAAATACAAGTAACATAATGTATTATATTCTTCAATGTGAACTTGTTTGCACGCTATCTTTGCTAGCGATTGGTTAACATTATTACGGATGAACATATTTTTTTCAGCTTTCTCGAACCCAAAACGTATCAACTCTAACTCAGATGGACATAACTGAATGTGTCAGTACGCTTGAGGTTTTGCTCGTTGCTCAAAAGTTGGCTTTGACTGATCAAATACCTACCTCAATTTTATTATTCATATCTAAAGCGAACCTGTTGACCGATTTCAGTAAAAAAGATGTAGCCTTCTTCTTCTTTGATTTTGACGTCGCATTTTAAGCATTTGCCAGTGTCAAGTGTTTTATATTTTTAAGTTTCATAAGTTAAATAAGTTGTCTTGTAGCTATAATTATAGTCGAAGTCCAATCCATGTCAGTCAAGTCCAGTCATGCTTTAGTAAAGTAATGGCGAATTTACTGAAGCTTCGATGGAGTTTTGGAAGCAACACAAAAAACCATGCTTTACCACATTATACCATTTTCCTATTTTTTATATCACTTGCGCTTGTATTTAGGCACTTTACGAATAAAACTCCACCATTTTTATGTATAAACGCTTGAAAAAACACTAGTTTTGGAAAAAATACAACGGGGCGACAATACTCTTTCCACGTACCCGCCAAAACTCTTATATATTAGCCTTACTGAGTTAACACAAAGATGTTACGGAACATTTTTGCGTGTTTTGTGGCAGCAACCAAATTCTGTTCCGCAGAAAGCTTTTAATAAAACATCATTACCTATACACGACGACGGGGGAATCTAATTAGAGGTTCGGTTCGTAGCAACTTCTACTAAGTGTAGTGACCGGGGAAACATATATAGATACAATCACTTAACAGTTCTACAGCGCTTTTTTTCTTATTATAAGTATGCTTGCGTTTGACCAACAACTTGCCTGATGTTAAGCAAAGATGCGGTCGACAATATATCACTTAAGGTGGTTCGATTTCCATACAAATACATTTTTGCCATTTATGGACAAATGGAGCATAATTTTACAGTGAAATCACAGCTACTGGCATTTATTTTGGTCTTTATTTGCGGGAAATCACAATTGCTTGAATAAAACAGTAGATTATTGGCATAATCTTCTGTTTTATTCAAAAATAAAACAGAAGATTACATAATATATCTGAACAATTGAACTTTAAGACAAAAGAGCGCTCATCTCAAATTTCAATTGCTTTTACTATGTGTCATGTGTTTCAAAATCGTTATTAGCAAGTATAAACGCATACTTCAAATGCATAATAAACCTTAGCACAGTATTTACCAAACCTTAGAGCTTGGGCGTTTAGAATCACGACTCCTGATTAATTTGTCATCATACATTTTGTATTTATTTAGGTTACCAAATACACGCATCAAAACAACGCATGTGAAATGTGACTTTTGGTATGAATAACTTACAATATAAATTGTCGGGGAGACCGCGAGACCAAAATGCAGTCTGTTTTTTGCATTAGAAATGCGTTCATATATTTTTTTTTTTAAGTTTGAGATTGTTCGAACTATGTAAAGGTTTCCATTTCTATATGTAGAATTCTTTACTTCAAACAGCTGCATTTGTCTATTGTTCCAATTTCAATAATATTTTCATCGTAATAAAAAAGTATTTTGATAAAGTTTATGTGCAAGGAGTACGGATTAAAAGTGGCTCTTTTAATTTTGGTACAGATGATTTCTCTTTTTTAAATCGTATTTTAAATGTACCACTGCAATGGTGATGACTTTTTTTTTTCTTTGGTTTTGGCGTCGCGTTTTAGCATTTGCCAGTGTCAAGTAATTATATATTTTCAAGTTTCAAAAGTTAAATAAGTGCCATCGTAGCTAGTTTTAGTCAAAGTCGTCTTTGTCAAGTCCAGTTCGTGTCAGTTAATTCCAGTCATGCTTTAGTAAAGTAGTGGCAACTTTACTACAAAGCTTCGATGGAGTTTTGGAAGCAACACGAAAACTCATGTTTCACCACATTATATCATTTTCCCACACTCGCGCTTGTAATTCGGCACTTTATGAATAAAACACCACCATTTTTATGCATAAACACTCGACAAAACACTAGTTTTGGAAAAAAATACAACGGAGCGACACGACTCTTCCCGCGTTCCCGCCAAAAAAAAACTCTGGTGATGACTTTATCTTTTCCAACATTCTAAATATGTTTCATTTTATAAAACAATACACTGACGAAAAGTTGCCATAAAAAAATTGTGTACGAGAATAGGTAGCATTTCACCCTACTTCTTTTGTCCTATCAATTCTTACCATAAAATTAACAGAAAAAAGATGTTGTTCATGAAAGATACATATAAATTTTAATAATCCGCTAACAGCTTGTTGCTCCCGTGTAGTAGTGTGCGATAAGTGAGCCCCGTGGGCGGGGGTAACTCAGTGCCTGGTGCAGGCCGCTACTTATTATGGGGCTTAATTTATTTGCCAACTCTGCGATGTCTGGGACCTATTACGTTATTACCATAGAGCTACGAAGAAACAGAAATATATGGTATTAGATACATGCAGGACAGTTTATTTTACTCACTCTACAAGATTTTTCAAGACAGAAAAACTTTAAATGTTATTATTGCACACGTTAAAAAATATCTAAATCTAAGTATGTACCTATGTAACCTGGTATACTGATCGCTTTTTTACATTTCTGAAATAGCGAAAGACGGTACAAAAGCGTAACGTATGTGTTTTTGTATATTTTATTAACATCATATAAAAGTATTTATTTGTAATACTTCTTGTACTTTGTAGCTGCAAAGATAAATTACTATGCTGAGAAATACTTTTCGTTACTATATTTATTTATATTTACCGTCTGAGACATTTATTTATTAGTAAAGTGGGAGTGGGCGAGGCACGTTTGTCACAGTCCGAACGACCGCTGGGCAAAGTTCACCACATATTAGACTTCAAAATTTAAGCTACCTCAGGGTCAACCCAGACAAAGATGGTGTAATGAACTAAACCGTTTCTACAATAACTGGAACACCAATACCGAAGACCTCGCAGAACAAAAAAAGAAGGATGGAGGCCTTAACCCAGCAGTGGGACACCAAAAGCTGAAATATTACCAATAAGTGGTCTTAGAACAACTTAATGTTACAGTTACAAATGGAATATACACAAAGATACAGTAATACCCAAATAATAATAAAATGTATCATTTAAACGGCTGTCGAATATGAACTGAGAAAATAACTCAGTTTTTCTTAGCTTACAATCCTAGACCACTGTACAACTTCACCATGGTTTTAAGTTGCCACGTCCATTTACATTTTCATAGAGCAAGGACCCTCAGTTGTGCTTTTATAAATGCTTACATAACCTTGATACCGCTTTGCTGTATTTGTTGATGTGGTTTAACCAGTATAATAAAGGAGACAGGCAATTTCTTTGCTAACTAATATTATTTTACCCTTATTTTTTTAGGTTAACGGCGACAAAATAGTTCGGAACTTTTTAGACAGTACTCTATTTTGTATAATAAAATTTGCTGTCTTGCTTCAATTTTTTGTTTTTAAAAAAACATTTGTATTACGAGAAAATTTTAGCAAAGGAAAATATTTTGAGTTAATTTCGATTCATATACAACTTCTTGTAAAATTTTATTTCAAATGTGCATAATAAAAAGTTTGTATCTAGGTATCTATCTACATAAAGAGTCTAAGGTAATCAAATAAAAAAAAGTGATTTCACCAAAAGCGTTTGTACATTATACACTTACCCTTAGGAAATCTTTTAACTTGGACTATGAAGAATGGCTATATTTTTAATGTGTGAAAAGGGGGCCATAGAAATGGCACATGATTTTAATTCCACTTTTATAGTATAAGTAAAACCAAAGTGTTCATAAAATAATGATGTAAGTACTACATCATCATTTTATTCTGAAATAAAAAAAGTAACTATAAAAAAAACTGTAGATATTTTATAAAACCCCAAGAACAATGAAAGTACATTTTTTTTTCAAATAAACAGGTTGTATAGCAATTGCCCTACGTGAGCGTCAAATACAGTGACGCGATGTGCAAAATTATCTGTTTTCTTAGCGGGACGTCGTTTAGAGTGGCTTAGGTGTTCTCCGTTCCGAAACATCAGATTCAATCTGTTCAGTGGTTGCGATATACAAAGGTATTTGGTATTTATTATAAGTATAACAATAAAAAAACTATTTAAGTATTATATCAGTTATCTGACTTCTATAGTACAAGCTTTGCTCAGTTTGGGGTCAGATGGCGCTGTGTATAAAATGTCCTACGATATTTATGTTTATTTATTTATTTACGATGCGTTACGATAAATGCAACTGGCTTAATGATTTTTAGTAAAATTGTTTTGCTAGCCTTTTAATATGCTCTCTCTTTAATGGTTTGAAATCGCTTCGCTTTACGACATGTCGCCTTCTTTCGCGTATGTAGGACGACAGGTTGCGCCGACGTAGTTAAAATTCCACGGCCGCTCTGAGGGCCTAGTCAGAATACGTGATAAACTTATCACTGTATTCTAAATAGGTGTTATGGGCAAGTTTAGAGTTCGTGCATACTGAGCCTCCGGTAGACTCGGCTTATATATCGCCGCAACGTGTTGGTTTTAAAAAACTCCTTGTTCCCGACCAACTTTTTAACATTGCAGATTTTCTGAATATCTTACGACGCGCTCGAGACGTTTCGTTTAGCATTGCTTGTTTTGTCGTATTAAGAGCTGCTTAGTCATCTCGCTCACTTTGTACATAACTTGCGAACGCACTAAGTACAATTAACTATATTAATTTGTCCAGTATGAATATTTTTTTACAAAAATAATCGATTTGTTTACTTTTTTTTTTTGTTTTGCATCGTTACCCTTTTGCCCTTATTAGATGGAGTGAGCATAGTTTATTTACTTTCTCCATCACGTCACCCTATCATTCACCATTTATAAGTACATAATATTATTAATTACCGTCACATATTTCGGACCTCTTTTATGGTACATCTACTACTTCTGTATTACTACTACCCTATAGAAATAACCGCTTCTTTAAATTCGCTCTAAAATAATCTTTTTTAAATTTTTGGAGATACATACTTTTTTTTTTTTTTTTAATGGTTGACAGGCTAGTTGTTTGACTACAGCTCACCTGATGTCAAGTGAAGGTGTGGCCGAAGATGGTAAAGCACACCTAGCCTGGAATGCAACTGGCTCTCAAGTGAGGATGCCGGAACACACCGTTAGATGCTTGGCGGCAGATTTTCAACTTGAGGGTGGTAGCTAGCCAGCCGAGTACTAAAGTACCCTACCACCATGCTTTGGTTTCCTCACGATGTTTTCTTTCACCGGCAGCTCAAGCTCATTGTTGGGGTTTGAACCCACGCCCTTCGGCATGCGAACCTACCGCGCTAACCACTGAGCTATCATCGCTACAAATACTTATAATACCTACATGCAGTACACCCAGACACAGAACAAATATCGATGTTAGTAGTTATGTATTGATCGATTGATTACGCATTTTCTTTCAATTTGATGAAAAATGAAGGAAATCTAAATGAAATTGAAAATTCTAAAGTTATTTTTATTAGTTATGCTTTGAAAAAGGGAATGAAACACAATTATCTTACATAATTTATACATACTAATAAATTTAAGAAAGAAGTATTGTTGTATTTGTTTTAGCTATAATTAAAAAGTTAATAAATAACGTTAGGAGCGACAAACCCTAAATAACAAAACCGCACAAATGACGTGGATATCGACAAGATAAGTTTTGATGAAGCGATCTTTGGATTTCACCAGACCACTAACGCAATCTACGAAGCTTTCATAGAAACAAAATAAGTTTAACTTCAAACAAAAAAAAAACGAAGTTGTAAAGCAAAAACCCTATAGCTAAGTAAACTTTGGTATCTATTGTGTTCGACAAGACAAAATTGTCAAGCATCACACGTTCGTTTATGCGAAAACTGAACGCGACGATTTTCTTTCTATAAAATAGACATATTTATTACAATTCAGCGACGTTCCAACAATAGTTTTTGCACCCGGTGACATCCCTATTGCTGGGATGTGATCCTCGATGATTTAGATGTGATTCCGTGCTTGTCTTTATACCTACCAGCAAATACATTACCCCTCTCTAGTATTTATTATACTTGATTTTTTTTTGTTTTTTTTTTATGTAAGAAGTAATGAGACGAACGAGACGCTCTCCTGATGGTAAGAGATAACGCCTGTCCATGACCATCGCAGCGATACACATAACTTTAAGTAACAAAACAAAGTCCAGGGTATCACTGCTTTGGCGCTCATTACTTTGAGACTTTTGATAAAGTTAGTCTCAACAGCCCAGTAATTCCGCTAGCTGCAGTACCCTTCAAACCAGAACACAGTAATGCTTACACACTACAGCTTAGCGGCAGAATAACTGTTACTGCAGTGGTACCTACCTAGACGACCTCCTGCTAAGGAGATCTACCACCAAGTAAATTACACTTGATAAATAGTAAATTATACTTGATAAATACAGCATGACTGGTGAGACGCCTACGATACTGAAGAAGAGAACTCGGTATTCGATTCTCGTTATAATTATGTAATAAAATTAGGTAGGTACTTCATTTTTGGCCCCAATTTCCCCATAAATAAATGAAACGTGGATACACTCCCGATAACGATGTTTTGATCACGCGACCGCGACAGGTCCGTGCTTGTCCGTCGTCGGCAAAAGCGTCCTCCTAACAACGTCCAGCTCGTGCGTCCGCACGGTGTCCATGCGTTGCTTAATTAATTACATAACTTAATTTTTAGTTAAACTTAAGTTAATATTAATTTTTTATGTTTTTTTTTTCTTCCTATATGTTCGCCAAATATCACGTCCTCGAGTATCGTAGTTGTCTCACCAGTCATACAGTATATCTGTGTCCCAAACTATAAATAATATATCAATATACATATAATATGTAAATTGCAGTGTTATGTCGGTACGTACCTTTCTTGTTGCTAAAAAGTGCTTTGTATTTAGTTTACATATACGACTACCCAAAAAAATACTTTCAGTACTTATGCATTTCATTGGTAGTTTGTCTACTCCAAGAGCTGAAGGTAGTGGATTCGATTCCTACCCAGGGTAAACCTGAGCAGCAAAGTCCTGAATTTTGAGTTGTTGCTCAAAGTTTTGTCGTTTAACATTACTTTACAATAAAACAGTTTATTACTAAAAACTCACGCAGACTGATGAATACATTTGACCAAACTAGAGTTACATTAAAAATCAGTGTCATAAACTATTTAACTACTAAATGTTAACTTAATAGTAAATCCACGAACTCCGCGGGTTGCTTTAACATATTAAGTAGTTCCATCTGTAAACGTTTAAAAATACATCTCAGCAATTGTGAAAAGGCGGGTAACGACCAGACGTAAAGTAGGGACTGTCATGCGTAATGTGGACCTTAGAGAATTTAATGAAAACAAGCGATACATGTTTATATATCGTTAGTGACATACCACACAATAGCGATTGATGAAATATGCAAAAGGATCTCGCTATAATCCGAGCTTGGGGCATTATAGTGTTTACGGACTTGATTTAAGGATTTCACGAGAGACAGTCGCTCGAGAGACGGAGACAGAAACAATACCACATTCTGTATAATGTATGTTTTTATACACGAACGTGGCAGACTTTCAAACAATATTGTGTGACAATTGAACATGTAATTCGTTCCTATGCAAAAAGTTGTGAATAATTTTAAAATCCAGCCCCAGGTTTTACAAATACAAATATTTGATTGATAACACCAATGTTACAAGTCACTTTAAAAATGTCATTAAATGAGTTTTAAAACACTGATTAAATGTCAACACAAAAATGTAAAATAAGGTATGTCAATTTAATTCAATATAAAAAAATATTGTCAATGTAAAAATACTGTCAATACCAAAAACATATTGTCAATGTAATAAAATTACATGACAAAAAAATCATGATTACTTACTAGTAATTCAATAATCTTTAAGTTTGAAATACTCGTCAATGTCATAAAACAAGGTCTCTAGCAGCCAAGATCTTAACTTGGTTCTGAAGCACGCGGTGGAAGGTGCATCCCGTACGGAGGCGGGTACGCGGTTGTAGACTACGGGCCCCAAAATATATACCCCGACCTCTCCGACTTGACGAGCCGATGGCGATAATTGCTGCTAAACGAAGCCATATTCAAATTTTCGAATCGCTTTTTTCTCTATTTTAGATTTATTTTACCCTGACCACTAAATGCATAGTCAGCGCAAACTACTGCGGTGGTACCTACCTAGACGACCTCCTGGTAAGGAAATCTACCACCAAGTAAAAGTAAAGTAAAAAGTCTAGCACGTCATTGGAATTTGTAGAGTAGCGATGGCTCTATGTCATGTTAATATAAAGTGTGGATAGTATGGTGCAATCTGTGGCCGTGGTTAATCTTTCGTGAACTCTAGCGGGTCATTTAGTTAAAATTGGAATAAGTAAAAATGCACCCTCACTCATATTACCATCATAAAGCTAGCATTAGCGCTGTAGAAATACGAGCAGTAGTTTGTCTCGTCTATTTTATAAGTTTTTTACTAAACTGCTCTGTATAATATTATTATGAAAGTGATTAAATTTGATTTAATTATGAATAAAGCAGAAACATTATAAAACAAGCGCACTTTTAAAAATAAATGTAGTAAAAATGTGAACGTTTATTGAATTTTTTGATTATTCTCACACATTTAAATTTTACATTTTCCTTTTTAAACATAAAGCACAAAACCAGGCGACAGTGTATATCTGGCTGGCACATCGGCAATTTTTAACAACTTAACAATGTTTTCATTTCATTGTTAGTGTAAACCTAGCCTGTGTTTTTTCTCGTTTTATTGTTGTACTTGAAAGAAAGAAAGAAAGAAAGAAAAACATTTATTTTTTTAAACCAGACACAACAACAGATAAGTACAAACAAAACACACAAATAAAAAGATACATGTTAACAAAAAGACAACAAATTTCACAAGATAATAAGCGGGTTATCGCTGCAGTGGCTGGTGCATCAACTAGGAGAAAAAAAGGTCAGTGCTCAGCAATTGTGCTGGGGATTGCTCCACAGCGCTGATTTTCAGCACTGACCAATTCATAAAATAAAACAAGAGTTTGTACTAATCTACGATAAAGCTTTTGTTTTGTACCGTTTTTAAAATAAAACAATATGTACATTGAGGAGAGAGGGAGAGAATATACCTATATCGTTTCATTTAGCCCTGGATAGTCCACTATCGCAATTTTCATGGGTTCTTACTGTTACTAACTAACAGAAAATAAACAGATAAAACTGCGCAAAAAGACATGTTTAGCTATAATGCTACAAAAGAGACAGTAACTGTGTTTCTATTTTCTGTTTGTTACCTTTATGCTATTAAAAGATCGAACGAGCCATCTTGATTAAAATGGTCATAGTAAATTTCTCGAGGACAGACAAAAGCTAAGGCACTTTTTCTCAAAAAAACCACCTTTACAATTTGAATTCTGATTAAAAAATCTGGTAAATAATATTGATAAGCCAAACGTTTTGGCGATCTCTGTTGTATTACATTAAAAGTAGTGTATGCGCAACTCGATGCGTGGGAAGTACACGCCCTTGGAGCACAAATTGCTGCACAATGGGATGTTAGTCGCGGAAAGCAATGAAACCCTACTACCTACTATTAAACTTAACTTTTCTGAACGCTGTCAGTTCATTTTTCTTATGTGATCTGAATTCAAAGTCAAAATGAATTCCGATTTTGCCATGCTAGAGAAGCCGTGGGTAAAGGCTTGTTCTACTTTTTACAAATTACGCTAAAACTGATCTGTTCACTAACGGAAGAGTTCTGTCAATATATTTACAGCAGCCACATTGAATATTGATGTCACTTGTCTTGTAAGTATCAGTTGAGTCACACCCAGCTTCCTACTCTGCGTCCACTTCACCTCCTTTGTAGTTTTCTCACCGGGTTATGTTAATTATCTCCTACATTATATACCTAACTTCCACTAGATAATCTTCAAAGCGATAGGTTGTCTAGGTAGGCACCAGATCATACTCAGATATTGCGGCAAACGATAAAGCAGCTTTGAGTAAACGATACTGTTCTGGTTTGAAGGGTGCTGTGGCTAGTGACTTTAGTAGCGATGATAGCCCAGTGGTTAGCGCGGTCGGTTCGCATGCCGAAGGGCGTGGGTTCAAACCCCAACAATGAGCTTGAGCTGCCGGTGAAGAAAAACATCGTGAGGAAACCATAGCATGGTGGTCGGGTACTTTCTAGTACTCGGCTGGCTAGCTACCACCCTCAAGTTGAAAATCTGCCGCCAAGCATCTAACGGTGTGTTCCGGTAGCCTCACTTGAGAGCCAGTTCCATTCCAGACTAGGTGTGCTTTACCATCTTCGACCACACCTTCACTTAACATCAGGTGAGCTGTGGTCAAACAACTAGCCTGTCAACCATTAAAAAAAAAAAAGTGACATAAGAAACCTGGTAAGACTAACTAACCTAATCATTATTCGTGTGCAGTCGCGTTAAAGGCTAATGAATTAGAATACCTAATCACATGTGCTTGCCAGAACAAACATTTGTGTGCCGAACGTACATATTACTTCTGTGTACTATATGTATTATAAGTTTTTTTAGCAATTACAGAATTGCGCTCTTAGCAATTGAGTAAGTTGTTAAAAATGAGTCCCTTTCGGCTTAGTACACTCCGAGCTTATGACAATTTTCTTTGTGATTCGATGAATTATGTTTTCGTGAAATTGTGTTTTCGAGGAAATGTTTTCGACGAATTGTGATTTAAAAATATCGACTAATTTTCCGCAGACGGTATAATGTATACTTTAAAAAGTTACTAGTTGTTCTCGATTATATTACTTACTTATTCCCATTATGTCCTAAGTCATAAAACATAAATGAACTAAGTACTCTGGCAACCAGATAACTGACAAAATATATTTTATATTTACCTACAACATCCCACTGCTGAGCAAAGGTCTCACAAGGTCTTAAGTGTTCTTACACTTAAGCATTTTTTGTTAATAAATGCTTATCCCACTAATATAATATTATAAAGATGTTTGTTACTCTTTCACGCAAATACTACTGAAAGGGTTTGGATGAAATTTGGTATGGAGGTAGTTGAGACCCTGGATTAACACATAGGCTACTTTTTATCCCGAAAACATGTAGCGAATAACACCGCGGGGCGCAGCTAGTTATACATACACGACAACCAGACACAACAAACAACATTCACGAAACGGGAAAATTGTTAAGTTAATACATTTAGTATAATAAAATAGATTAAATCAATGCAAAAAATTGACGAGGAACACCTGGGACCTAAGCGGTCTATTTCTGCGCTGATGCAGAATGCGTATCGACAGTAGCCAGAGTTGTTTCGATGACTGTGACCTGATAAATATATAATTAGAATTTGGTTCACAAGCTGTTACGTATGTGTTTGAATCTGTAGCTAACTTAACTATTCAATTAATACGGATAATTTAGTGACTTTATACATCTGTAACAGACAAACGCGGCCTACGTCAGCGGCTGCTACCAAGTTACTCTAGAATAGAATAGAATATTTTATTGGCCTTATAACTACATATTATGTGTCAGTAGCAATGATAGCTCAGTGGTTAGCGCGGTAGGTTCGCATGCCGAAGGGCGTGGGTTCAAACCCCAACAATGAGCTTGAGCTGCCGGTGAAGGAAAACATCGTGAGGAAACCATAGCATGGTGGTAGGGTACTTTCTAGTACTCGGCTGGCTAGCTACCACCCTCAAGTTGAAAAATCTGCCGCCAAGCATCTAACGGTGTGTTCCGGCAGCCTCACTTGAGATCCAGTTCCATTCCAGGCTAGGTGTGCTTTACCATCTTCGACCACACCTTCACTTAACATCAGGTGAGCTGTGGTCAAAAACCTGGCCTGTCAACCATTAAAAAAAAATATATATATGTTACACTAGGCACGTCAAAATTACAATTATTAATATCAAAATTAACGAACAATTAAACAAAATGTCACTGCCTAATATTAACAAAAATGTCCAGTGATTAATATAAAATGTCAAATTAATAATATGATGTCAAAATATTTAATAATGTCAAATGAATAATAATAATAATCTCTGTGGTACCCACCAGCCGATAGCAGACGACATGGTCAATTAGAAGATGAAAGTTAGATAAATACATAGTAGACGTATAATTGAGGGTAGATGAAAAAAAAATGAAGTAAAAGTAATTATTATCGTGACAATCATGTGAATAAACGTAATTATTATCAAATTAAAACTTTATTTAATTTTGAGTTGGTATTTTGTTATTGTTGTCTTTCCGATGTATTTTGTCCCCAAAATTGTGGTTTTGGTGTGTTTTTTAGTGTTTCTATCCATTTATATGATTTGGTAAATCATTTTTTATAAACAAATGATAAACTATATAAACACTGTAGATGTAGATACATGTTAGTTTGTAGTTTTTTTTTTTTACTTTTTAATAATAATCGAGATCCTTAGTCTGATTCCACAATAGCGCTTATTGCAATAGCGCTTATTGTTCGAATAGTGATGAGGTTAGATGAATACTGCAGTTTTTTATTAATCTAACAGATTTTGAGCACACGTGGTACAGCGATATGAAGGCATCTGTTGTATAATTGCAGCGCGAACAAAGGGGGGCTGTGCACACGGGATGCTCATCAGACGCCGCGCAGGCGCAGGCGCGGCTCCCATCAGAGGTCGTTAGCTTCAGGAACCGAGCTAGGAGAAATACGATATAACTAAAAATGTACTATAAGACTGACCTCTTATGGCAGAACATTTTTTTTTTTATGTTGACCACAATGACATCCTACCTGATGTTAAGCAACGATGCGGTCTCGGATGGAACTAGATTTGATTTGAAGAATTGTACTTTTATATTATTTTAAGACCTGTAGGGCGTGAGATCGATTGCCAGAGAAACATTTAGGTACGTGACGGTAAATGTTTAATTCGTACCTGAGTGTTATATATATACCTATTATACCTATGTATGTATTTACAACAAAAAAGTATATATGTTTGCGCCGTTCTCGGATCCTAATGATTATTACACAATTCAAGTTCGCGCTTTCTGTGCAGCATCTCACTCATTCGAGTAACTTATTCATTTAAGCACCTTTTCCCCTAAATACACTTCAATCAACAACTACACACGACTGCATCCTACATTTAGTAAAATATCTGAAATATGGTAATAATCATTGGTAAAATGTCAACTCCCAAGTTGTTCTGTGTCTGGGTGTTATGTATTTATTATAAGTATGTATTTACAAACAAAAAGTATTTAAGTATTCTATCATCGGACTTTCATAATACAAGCTTTACTTAGTTTGGCGCTAGACGTCGCTGTGATAACCTATGATATTTGATAACTAATTTTAACTGAACTCCAACTTCTTGAACTACTTTCTACCTTACGTCGAATTTTGATTACAAATTATAGGCACGAACATGGTAAGTACAAATTAAGTCTTTACTTAATACTAAACAATAATTACTGCTTAATATTTCGTTTTATTTAAATACATTATCATGATTATTTTTATATACTTACTATATGTTTTATTTTTATTTATTTTTCTTATTAGTGTTACATCTCCCGTCTGTTTTTTATGTTATCTATCGTGTTTTTCTTTTCTTGGTTGTCTGAAAGAGATCGCTGTTAGCGATAAGGCCACCACTTGTGGCACTAGTTCATAAGGTTCTTTTGCTATCTGTATTTTTTTTCTGTTTAGGTATCTATCTATCTATCTTTAAACACAATATGTTTTGTAAACGAATTTTGGTAATAAATTACACCATATTGGATTTAATGTGACGTTATGATGTGCCATAACTAGTGTAGTGGCAAGATGCGTCAACAGACACCTAATTCATCAAAATAACGATATAGCATACAGTAAACAACACCCGCCAAACTGAGGAATGCGCTGTGTGTGGGTGTTCTCCGGTAGATACAATCTGGGTGCTTTTAAGTCGCAACTGTAACTTTAATTCTTAGGTAAGTTTTTTTGTTGTCACAAGTCATTTCAGTTAGAACAGTGACGACGATTTAAATTTAACTAACTCGACAACAATTTATTAATTAAACACTTAACCGTAACTTTACTTAATAACTAAAACAAATTTTGACATAAACTTAAAACAAATTTAACTAAAAAAAACTAATAAAAATACCACAAGTCTTTACATCAAACAAAAAAAGAATGTGAGCCGTAACTTGTGTAGGTGATAAAAATTTGGAGGAATTAATTCAGCGGGACACCGTCACGCCCCGTTCCAGCGTGGTTGCGAGACAGCGGGACAGCGGGAGAACGGGACGAGGTATCCGGACAAAGGGGAAGCAGGACGTTATGTTTTGTAACGAGGCATCGCGCGGCACCGGCCGCCGAGCCAGCCTGATTGAGTCCCGCCCCATACAATCGCAGATACAACGTAGACCTACGTTCACTGGAAAGAATAACGCCACTCCAGAAGTTTTGGCGGGAACGCGGAAAGAGTTATGTCGCACCGTTGTATTTTTTTTCCAAAACTAGTGTTTTGTTGAGTGTTTATGCACAAAAATAATGGTGGTTTATTCATAAAGTGCTGAATTACAAGCGCGAGTGAGGGAAAATGATATAATGTGGTGAAACATGTATTTTCGTGTTGCATCCAAAACTCCATTGAAACTATAATAAAGCCGCCACTACTTTACTAAAGCATGACCGGATTTGACTGACATGGACTGGACTTGACCAGGACAGGACTATAACTATAGCTGCGAGGCAACTTATTTAACTTATGAAACTTGAAAATGTAAAACACTTGACATTGGCAAATGCTAATAATAAGACGCCGAAACTAAAGAAAAAAAAACGCCACTCCGTTTGACAAGATAATACGACCTATTTTATACGCTTTAGTTGATCTAAACTTCAAGCCTATTATACATTCATTAGATTAGAACGTTTAGAGGAGGCTTTAGGTGACCAGAATGCTGGCATTTACTTTGTTCAAAGGCTTAGCATTGCCATCCAGCGTGGCAATGCTGCCAGCATTCTGGCCACATATCCCTCCTCTGACGGACTTTTAGATTAAGTTTTTTGTACATTTTATTATATTGACAATATTTTTACATTGACAAACTTTATATTGACGTATTGTTTTATATCAACATAATTTATATTAACATATTTTGTATGAAGATTTTTTTATATTAACCTTTATATTGACATATTTTAATTTTAATAACATTTTTATATTGCCATACTTTATACTAATGTTTTTTCCTTGACATGTAATCAAGACTTTAGACGTATTTAATTATATATTTGAATTGATTTCACGGAAATTTACTTGTAACTTTGGTGTTATTAATAAAACATTTGTATTTGAAAAGGGCATCAACATTTTTTAATATGCTTAGATTTGTAAAGTATATAAACGCTCCCAAATTTGTCTTTAAAGCTTGTGTTTGACCACTAACTCGTCTGGTGGAAAGTGACGATGTGTTTGAGGGTGAATGCTTTATAGTGAATGGTAATTTAAGAAATAGATATTTTAATCATTTTGTTAAATGTAAAAGATAGACAATTATGATGTTTTATTACAGGTTAAATCGTATTCCATCGATCTACCTTTACGAAACATTGCGGCTCACCCCGATGTTTCGTAAAGGTGGGTGGATGAAGCCATCGCTCTATTTCAGCGTAACGCACAACACAAACAAGTACGCATCGATGTCAAAGAATTAGTCACAAGTCCGAGTAACTAAAGATTCGAACCGCGTGTCGTAACGGATCAGTTAAATTGACAAACATTCCGAGAAGCAGGGCTACACGTGTTTACATTATTGAAATTTGTTCAATATTTTTGGGTCGTTTACGAGCTTGAACTAGATATTAAATTACATAAATACTCATTTTATGTAATTCATGTTGTATTTCAGAAAACTAGAAGATCTGCAAAGCCAATGTTCACAAAACTACCTATTTAATTATCATGTTTTACAAATTGTGCTTAAAATATAGCAATTGTTTTAGCAGCCTAGTTACGAGACTATTTGGATTCCAATCTGGACGCCCCGGGTTCGAATCTCACGGTCTTTTATAAGTTATAATATATTTACGGAATTTGACTTGTAATATTGGTGTTATCAATAAAATATTTGTATTTGTTATGCGCGTATTGTCGATAACTTCAAACTGTGAAGGAAGACGTCGCGAGGAAAAGTGCATGTCTAAGATATTTAAAAAAAATATTCTTATAGATATGTGAGAAGTCTGTCAAGTCGCACTTAGCCAGCGTGAAGGACCAGCAGTGGGGCAATTTATGAATAAACAGGACTGACTTAAAGGTATGTGCGTATTACATCTTAGTTTCAATAGCAGCAAAATTAAAACCTAATTTAAAATTTTTACATTTTTACTGTTTAACAAGCCACATTTTTGGTAAATAAAATTTGGTTTGGAGATAAGTTATACATAAGATAAAAAATATTTCTATAAACATTCTGTAACAGTGACTAATTTAACGTAAAAATTTAGGCCGCGGCTAGTGTACCCACAAAAAGTAATTTGTCTGTTTCAGAAATCAAAGTTCCGTGTTTTTGTAGAGTTGGTCTGGCACTAAAATATGATTAAACACGCCCTCGGGGCGATGAGTGCAAACGCAAAACCAGGAATTTGGTGTCAGCAGAACAATTAACATTTTTAAACGTAAAATTTTTAGTGTAGCACGGAACAAAATCTGGAATGATAATAATAATGTTATAAAAAAACACCTTAACTGACCAGTGACCAGCCGTTTACATCTCAATCCTGACATCCTACCCTCGAATAAATACAACTAATTCATTTGTAGATCAGTTAGGATAAAACATCAGCTTCTTTTTGTCGACGCGATGTTTAACGATTGTACTTATATTGAGTACTTTAACCAGAATCCTCACCAACCAAAAGACATTCTTTAGCTGAAAAAAAATCAGTAGAAATGCAGAAGAAACTCATACTCACGTTGGTAGTACTGGCCATGCGCCTCCCACATACACAGCGCCGCTATGATAAGGGGCCAAGCCCCTTTATGACACTTCATATTGACAGCAAGCGAGTTTTCATTTATCCCAGTGTTGCTAGCTCCAGGCGATCACTGCACAAAGTCAGCGTTACGCACTATAGCTGTATATGTTTTTGAATGTTTCCACACAACAACACGTCAAAGGATATTTTCACGGATCGAAACTTCAATTGCCGGCGAAGTGCTCGTACACTTGATATTTGACACCACCGTTTCAATAATTGCTCTGACCAGTGCTTGATTGTACTGACACAGGATTCTGTCCCATCGGTGTCCCGAGTATTGTTAAAGTGAGATTGTCACAGTTAAATGGTTTAAAAAAGTTGCGAATAATCGCATTTCAATAGCGTCACGAATTAGTGAAGTTTAAAAAAAAACGAATGGAAAAATTAGAGGACACCTTCGCCCAGCAGTATCAAAAAAACTAGTACTAGTTTGGAGAAAAATGGCAACATGGGTTTGCACAAACAAACATCCTATCAACCCAAACGCATATGCCGTCCCCGTTCCATCGTGAGTCAAAAAAAAGTCAGCTTTTGATGTAGTCTATAGGTTTTTTATAAACCAGTTGCGGTATATGTACATTATGATAAATGTTTTTTAAGTAACTATTAAGCAATCTAAACGTCACATAGCATGGTTAAAAAGAAATCTAAACTTAAATTGAAAGTAGTAAAAAGTTTACGTTATTAATCAGGACCATATGTATATATTACATAGTACAACTTGACTGTTTATTAGTGTTTGTCAAAAAGGTCATTTTTCGTGCGAAATCTCGTAACCAGGAATACAAGTGCTGGCGATAAAACCTTTGACGCAAACTTTTATGGCAGACACACGAATAGTTAGGAATTCGTGAATGTTCCCAAGTTTTACAGGGATAAATGTTTCTAGGATTAAAAGTACTCCTAAACAGTAATGTGAATAATAATTTACGATAACATCCTACATAAGTACGCAAGCACTTTTTGAAGTAAGTTTGAAGTTAAAAAAAAATAGACTTTTAATTAGTAAGATATGGCTTAGAGATCTCTAAAGCTACTTTTAAATGTCTAATAGGAAGATGTTACGAAGCCAAAGTTGGAATTGAAAAGAAGCTTCTTCGAAGTTTTGAAAACAACACAAAGAGATGTTTTCCACTATATTGTTCTATTCGCATGTTGCCATTATCGCTCGTTCATCTTTGTCGATTGAGCGCGGCCGCCGTCGGTCGCAGAACGCATCTGTCATGTTGACACCTGTCATTAGTTTTCAAACTTTTGTTTCTGCCATATGCCGTGCCGTCAGGTGGGATGCTCCGTGATTACGCACGCTATAAAGTATGAAGAATAATAAAAGAGTAGACGATAGCATGGTGGTAGCGTGTTTACCTTATGGGGCAGTGATACCGAGTTCTACTCCCGGCAGGGTACGTGATTAAATGATGATTTTTAGTTTGTGGTTTGATAGATTTTATTGGAGTTTCTCGTCTTAATAGAATAAAGGTCTAATCAGTCAAATGCATTCTTTGACACGATTATGGAAAGTTGATAGTAGATATTGGGTAGGGTAGATTATTTAATTAATAGTATTAACAGACACAAGGACCGGATCACGTCAAGCCATAGAGAAAAGGAGAGAGAAATATGTAATACTCTCTCTCTCTCTTTCTTGAGTCAATAAACGTTCTGCCGTACTTGATCAGATTTTGCAGATCCGTTAAAACAATAAAAATATTGAGACTGATGATGCGATGCAATTTTTTTCCAATTTTAATTTTTTGTTATTATGCTAAACAGCAAATAGACTGCATGGGTAAAGACAACCCCAATTACTAGATCGCTAGGTTTCGTAACGGAGAACAATAAATACATGAAATATCGTAGGCCAAAACTAAACAAATCTTGTATTTTATATCCAGATAACTAATGGAATACTTATTTTTGTAATTCAAACTTACAATAAATAAAGTACACACAAAACACCCAGACAGAACAAACATTTGTTTGTCCCACAAAAATGATTGTCCTGCGTGGGAATCGAGTCTACGCCCTATTGAAGTACCAAATAAACTAATAGAGCAGTCATAAAATATTTGTCGAAACAGTGAAACGCTTCACGCGCCTTTATAGACGCACAAGAACCTTCTCTCTAAATAAATGACAGTTATTGGAAGGCGTCATCTTATTCAACAAAGCTTGTTGAATAAGATGACGAAATGAAATGAATAAAATTGAAAACACCCCCAACAACAGTAATACACATAATACCAAATTTCGAATCGATCAGTGGTAAATACTCCAGACAACAGACTTGAACAGACTTTCTTAAATCATAGTTAAAGTCAATTTCGATCAAGTCACATTAAAAAAAAAAACACCATTTTGTGGTAGCGGCCATCTTGGATTTGAAATGTATCATAGTGTATAGTACTTTACTAGTCAAGCCCTTTAATTTGATACCCATATTGACGAAGTTGTGAAAAAATATGTAATTCGCCATTTTGTGGCGGCGGCCATCTTGAACCGATTTTCATCAAACATAGCTAAGAACACTCCCGACTAATTCACCAAAACAAAAAAAAAACAAAATCAAAATCGGTTTATCCGTTCGGGAGCTACGATGCTACAGACAGACACACATACAGACACGTCAAACTTATAACACCCCGTTGTTTTTGCGTTGGGGGAAAAATAGGTCTGAAGTACCTAGTTGCTGTGCCCGATAAAATCCTTATTTGACTGTGTATATACTTTTTTTATTCAAAATAGGTTCGCGTTTGACCATACTCTGCCTGATGTTGCAGTAGTGTGGTCTAAGATGAGGCACACTCACCTAGAAGACGCACATACGACACCTATATTATACTTAACAGAGAACACAGACTCCCGAAACTACTAAATACCGAATACTACTTGGTATTTTAAACATGTCGTACAGTATGGAAGCAAATATCTTGAATCTTGAATCTTGCTACACTGTGATGGAAATATGGTTACAAAATCGTTTCCACTACTACTAACACATGCCTAATTGAAATCGGAAACCTAAAGACGTGTTCTGTGATTACGAAGCGGACACGACATCAACATCAAGTTGATTTATTACGCTTCGAATACGTATGAATCGAGATCGACAGATTTGGAGTGCGCTCCAAGTTGCGACATCACAGTCATAAAAGCGAGCATCTCGCGTTTGTTTCGACTTTAGCTTGTGGGGAAAGGTATCGATGTTAACAAGCTAATCTAAATAGATCTACTGCGTTGATCTATTAGTCCGAGTCTGTGGGGGAGGCCTACTAACTGTGGACATCCTACAACTAATAAGACGAAGACACGAAAAAAATTTATAATATGTTTGTTTTTTGGACATTTAATTATATTGACATAATTATTTTATATGTGACACATCAAACTTCATTGACATTTTCATTTTTTGACATGTTATGATTTTGATATTTTAAAATATGAACGGAAAAATGACCTGTAACTTTGGTATTATTAATAAATGATTTGTATTTGTCTCGTATAATTATGATACTATTTATTATACTGGGCTGTTGAGACTAACCATCGAAAGTCTCAAATTAATGAGCGCCAAAGCAGCGATGTTCCGGACTTTGTATTGCTAATCAAAAGTTCTGTGTATCCCTGCAATGATCATGGACATGCGTTATCTCTTACCATCAGGAGAGCGTATCTTTCGTCTCATTACTTTTACAATTAAAAAAAATACACGCAAATGAAACTATGAAACTCTTGTAGTAGTAGAAGTTCTAGGACGTTCATATTTAGGCCTAGATTTGTTTGACCCACAAGCATTTACCAGAAAACAGTCGTGTCGTAGCCAGATAACACAGATAGATGTCGTCACTCTCAGTCAAGGTTGATAACAGCTATCAGCGTTATCAGTGGCTATCTGATAACATGCCATCTCTATGATACAATAATGGGCTCAGATTTTTCTACGCTTCTTGTTACAATTAACTCTTCTGACGCAACAGCATGCCATGCAAGTTCATACAGGCTGACTAGCTAGCCCTCATGTTAAAGTATGACGACGAAAGCCTTTTTTGTAGTTGGCATTCCATTTGTTTGACCACAGCTCACTTGTTAAGTGACGGTGTTATCGAAGATGTTCTACACACTCAGCCTGGAACGGACTTGCCTTGAAAGTGAAATTGCTCGAACATACTGTTAGGTGTTTCGCAATAGATTTTAAACTTAGTAGTGGCTAGCCACTTGAGTTCTAGAAAAAATCTATCACCATGCTTGTTTGTTATTCTATGTTTCCTTCCCCGGCAGCTCAAGCTTGTTGCGTTTTGAATGCACGTCATTTGGCGTGTAAACCGACTGCGCTAACCACTGAGCTATCATCTCTACATGGCCTCTGACACTTTTTCCCTTGAGTGGCTTGTGTTATGTCTTGTAAATTACCATAGAGACAAAACAATAACTCCTATAGTAAATCATAGCAAGCATTTCATCGAAATCTTTAGAGCCGTTTTCGAGATCTCAAATTATATTTACATATATACAAATATTTAATAGTACCTATTAAATAGATGCCAACCCCGTTTGTTCACTGGTAGTATGTCTGCTTCAAGAGCTGAAGGTCGATTGTGGGTTCGATTCCCACCCAGGACACTTCATGGTATAAACAAATGTTTATTCTGTGTCTACGTGGTCTGCATTTACAAAAAAAAAAAGTATTTAAGTAGTCTATCAGTTATCTGACTTCCATAGTACAAGATTTGCTTAGGTTGGAGTCAGATGGCGCTGTGAGTAATATCCTACGATTTAAAAAAAAGATAGAAAACACCGTTCAAACCATTTCTAAAATCAGGCAAGGGGACCAAAATACTACCTTGTCACGTCTTATTTTTTTTATAAGTGTGAATATTCGTAAATAACACGATTTAAAATTACGTCAGTAGATGTTTAGCTTGAGTATAATCAAAGATGGAAAATCAGGAATGGAATAAATATGACATGAACATAAAAACAGTTCCTTCCGTTGCAACACGGCGCGTGGACATGCCAACCGGTTTGTTATGCATTTATTCATGTTATGCACATCCCTGTTAAAGTAGAAACGAGGAGTATGATTAGTGGCCAGCCTTAATGTCAGTAAGTTTTACAGACATTTTATACTTTATGTAGCGGTAATAGCTCAGTAGTTAGCGCGGTCTGTTCTTGCGCCAAAAAGGCGTTGGTTTCAAACCCCAATAATGAGCTTGAGCTGCTGGCGAAGGAAAGCATCGTGAGATAACCATAGAATGAGATTTAAAATTTGCCGCTAAGCATCATACATTATGTTCCGTGTAAGACAATTCCATTCCAGGCGAGGCGGGGTTACCATCTTCGATCTCGCCATTACTTAACATCAAATGAACTGTGGTCAGATAACAAGCCTATCAACCTTGAAAACTAATAAAGGTTGACTGGTGTAGCCTTTTCTTATCAAACAAGCTGCTTTCAAGTCTCGCTGTCAAAAATGGATGTCAGACTTTTTAATACTTGAACGGAGTGGCATTTTGACATGTCACCCGCCTCACTCAGTTATAACTATCGCCACCGGTCACATAATCAAAGACACCAAATTGTAGGGCATCGCTTCATTGCGATTAATTATTAGATAAATTCGTCATGAGCGCTAAATATGTTTCCCAATGGCTGTATCGAATATGGTCAATCGATAAAATTGTATTGCAAATTATGAACGGTAAAAAAATTAAACTACTGAAATCAGAGTAAATAAACTATACAGACCTTAGACTTTCAAAGTTAGCTACCGTGGAATTATGTAATATTTGAAATATATGTTGAAACAGATACAAAATAGGTTTTAATTTTCTTAGCTCTGAAGCTCAGAGATGAGAAAATTAGAACCTATTTTGAATATGTTTTATATCACATTTTCCGTAAATTCTTAATTAATATTTCTTTGCTCACTATTCTCCGAGATAGTTTTCTTTAAATTGGTTTGACGGGTATTTAATTATTTTGAAGGAGAGCATTTGATCCAGTAGCCAGACGTCGGTGGTCGACGATGGTGTTTCATTTTATTTTTACACCATGTGGAAGCCCTTGAACAAACATCTGGTTTTACACGCCGACATTGAAACGTGGATCTCACGTCATTCGCATTAATGTGTACTGGGATTTTTAAATTAAAATAACAATTTAATTTTATCTGGTTATCAGGCTTCTGTAGATCTTCATCAAACGATATCTTTCAGAAGATTATGACTTTATAGCATCGTACGTTACAAAACAAAGAGTCATGTAAATGTAGATAAACCAGTCACAGTCAACGTGAAGCGAAGCGAGTCAAAGTCAAATATTAGTCAGGCCTTAGTAGATACTTTGAGTCAAATTATACTGTGTCTTTTTATTGCTATAAAAATCTTCAACACGTTACCCCTCAACGCGTTCAAAGTTTATTTTAATCTGATTAAATCTTTGGTTACATCAAGATATTGAACATTTGACGTCATTTACACTCAAATAGTAAGGACACAAAACGTCAATGTCAAAAGTAATTTTCTAAATGTAAAAATGATTATTGTAAGCAAACCATTGCATGTGATTGAATAAACATCGTAAATAGATTGTTTGATCTATGATTTAATCATATTACTATGACGGCAACCTAAGAAACTAAATAACTAAATATTGACAGTATTTATGTATGGTGACCAAAAAAAAAGATAACCCTGGTTTCGGAAATGTTTTCGTCAAACAGAATCTGTAAATTAAAATAGTGATATATATATATATACATCACTATTTTAATTTACAGATTCTATATATATATAATAAATAAATAAATAAAATAAATTAAGGATTTGCACCGCAGTAAAACAATAATGGGTAATTAAAATAAAATATTTGTGTTTAAATCACATCAACTGACACTAGAGATGAAAGAAAAATCGTGGTTGTTATTAGCTAGAGTTGTCTACTGAAAGGTTAACTAAAATCTATTACTAAGGTATATTTGCCTTTATATTTTAAAACATAGTAAACAGTGATAATATAGTTGCGGAAAATAGCAATAGATATTTACAATTTGCTATGGAATATTTAACTTCTCAGAATAACTCTATACTCATGTGTTAAAAACAAGAATTATTGTGAGCTATAAATATACAGCGTTTGTCATGTCGTATTATTCTTAATACTATAAATCCTAAAATAAATTCAATTATTACTTGTGAGTAGGGGAACGTGGGAATCATCCCAATTATTGCAAACATGTGGTTCAAGTAAGCATAATTATGATTACCGTTGAAATATAGTGTTATTCTCAAAAACAAAAAAAAAACAGAAGTCACTTAAGAACAACCAAAAATAAACATATACACTTGAAAACATCTTTCTTCTTTAGCAATAGAGTAATATTTACTTCTGTCCAATTATTCTCAACTGAGTTAATTTTGATATTCAAAGTCTCTACTTTTTAATCATTACTGAGTTTCCGCATACGAATTTACCAGTCTGTCTATAAACAATCGTCCGAAAGTCGGCCAAGTTCGTGTCTGAAAATGTATCGCATGATTCAAGAAAATAGCACCTTACTTTCATCATTCAATCTCAATCAATATATTATTTCTAGTGAAAGCTAATAAGTACCTATTAAACAATTTACAAATTTCTTTAAAAGTGCTATAGATAATAATAATGTATGTGTTAAGTGAATAAAGAATTATTGAAATCTTCAGCACGAATTCATTGCCAATTAGCCGCCTGAACTAGTCACCTGAATGGTGACGTCACGCACAATCATGGCAAAGACTCAAATATCAGTAATGAAAGGTGACAAACGTGAGGGTAGATTTGACTAAAAAATATTATTTTGATGTTTCCGTGTACTTTCTCATTAATACCGAGATTCAGTTATTTTGGGCACGTTTTAGTAACCTGTCAGAGTTTTTTTTTTATACATAATAGGTTCGCGTTTGACTACACCCTGCCTGATGTTAAGCAGGATGCAGTCCAAGATGAAGCACGCTTACCTAGAAAAAAACCTGTTTACTCTAGATTTGAAGACACCCAAATTGTACTTCACGGGAAAAACAGACGCCGGCAGAGAGTTCCACATCCTCGCTGTGCGTATGAAGAATGTGGAATCGAAGCGCTTAGTCCGTATCTGTATCTGTATAATTTAGCTTTTCAAAGTAAAAAACACTTGATGACCCGCTTTACATTGTGGATCTATTTTATTAGATTTCTGTATCGCAAATAAGATAGTTTAATGAGATAATAGTCGTAACAGTCCACAAAAGAAAAGTTTTTTTTTTGGGAAATATGTGTCCTGTTACCTTACGTCAATAAACATAAACAAAAATGAAATGAAATAAAACACTTAAATGTTGTTTCCTGGTTGAAAATCGAACTCACACCCGACATATTACACCGAATGATTAACTAAGTAGTGAAATCTACCAAAATACTGCCGCGTCAGGTACAGAAAGTGTGTCATTTCACAGAAACCTTGCACGCCGTCATCGGCAGCGCAACTATGCAGCTGTACTGTATGGAGCGCGTAAATCATAGTAGCTTTTACGATGATGATTACGACTTTAGGGTGGAAAAATAGCAAACATACAGACAAATATTCGCGTACATAATATTTGTGACATTTGTGTCAAAATGAACGACTTTTGTTTTATTAAATTTCATTCGTACATTTCTTGTTTCAAATCTTGGGACAGATTTTGCAACTACTTCCGCTGAACCGATTCTTATGAAACTTTGCAACTGAATATCATTACGATGACAACATGATAATATAGTAAATAATACTACTATTATAAAAGAAAAAACTATATATTATTTTAATTGTTACATCATGTTTCTTTAAAATAAATATTACAAATACATAAATATAAGTATAAATAAATATAAATTTCATAGGACATTTACACACAGCGCTATCTGACTCCAAACTAACTTGTGCTATGGAAGACAAATAACTGATAGAATACTAAAATACTTTTTTTTTTTGTTGTAAATACATACAGCACATCCAGACACAGAACAAACATTTGTTTATATCACCAAATGCTTGTCCTGGGTGGGAATCGAACCCACGCACTTCAGCTCTTGGAGCAGACATACTACCAATGAACCAACAGGACTATCAAATAAAAGCTCTATTTCCTTTTTTATTAGAAAATCAGCGAAGAGTCGCAATAAATAACCAAGTAGGTTTAACTACGACAAATATTATGTAAATTTCAGGTTCCAGCTTCTTAATTCTGATGCTGCTCATATAAACCGTAAAGACTTATGATTTGTTGATGGTGTAGTGAAATCATGGGAAACGGTTACCGACTTTAGTATATGTTTTTTAGTTTTAAGTACATCACGTATATGTTGTAAAATAAAACCGTTAACTCGAAAAGTTTTAACACGTTATTTTATATCAATTGTCACGCTGCATCGCTCAGTGTAGCGATGAGACATTAAAATCAACTGACACTTCGACCGAATTATAATTAGATTTTAACGTCATGAGAAACAGATAACAACAGCTAGTGACTACGTTTAAATATTTGCTATCTATACCAATATAATAAAGTGGAAGAGTGTATTTGTTTGTTTGAACGTGCTAATCTCTGGAACTACAAGTAGGTTATGACAAATTATTTTTTAATTTGACAGTTAATAATAACAGTACGAAATTTAGACGCGGATTATGAGTGAAGGCGCCGGCCACAACTAGTTAAGAATAATTATGCAAGGCAGGGCCCAAGCTGCCAGTGATTAAGACAGCAGAATGAAGAACCTCCTGAGAACACGGTACACAGTACCGTGTAATGGTACGGTTAATCAAGCTGTGTATGCCTATAACTGGCGCATGTATCGGAACATAACTTTACGCAATGTGTTTGTAAATTTAACAATATGTGTGCTGTTGGCGTACCTTAATAAATAAATAAATAAATAAATAAACACAGAACTTTGAGTAACAAAAGTCCATTGAATCGCTGTTTTGGCACATACTACTTTGAGTCTTTAGTTGATTGGTCGCAATAGCACTTTTCGCTATCTGCAGTCTTTCAAACCGGATTACAGTAATGTACACACTACTGCTTGGCGTCAGAATATTTGATACTGCTGGAGTACTTACTTAGACGATATCCAGCTAATTAAATATACTGCCCAATTACAGTATTATTAGCGTTTAGTTTTTTTTTATGCGGAATAGGTTCGCGTTTGACCATATCCATTCTGATTTTAAGCGACGGCGTGCGCTAGGACAAAACACGCTTACCTAGAATTAACCCGTTTATTATTATTTTTCTATTTGAAGATACTCTGTCTATAATAATAATTACATTAAAAATATATATTATATTTTTTTTATTACAATATAAAATAAATATAATTATTAAATTAAATGTCAATATGTCGTGTAATAAATGTCACAAAAATAAAATCTTTGTATATTATATTAAATTAAAATGATTTAATAAATTAGTTTTTTTTTTACATATTACCACAATGGACAAACCGAACTTATTTTAAAATTATTCATATCTCTTTTTTTACTTGTAATTTTTTTTTGTCTAAAACCAAGTGGTTGAATATAGTATATTACGCTAATATTTGAATGAAATCTTGAAATGACCCATCATGCCCCTAAATACAATTACTGCCGCACGAGTGCAGGAAGTTATTATTTCTCGGATGCCAGCAAACAAACATTCATAATTTGCTATCAGACGTTAGGGGAGAGGAACAAGTTGCCACGTTCACTCACATACGTCGAAGTATCTTGTGTCATTATAAAGTAAAGCCCACATTCTAGATCGAGACAGACTAATGAGTTGATCTTTGCCGAGCGGGAAGTTGGCTTTATAATCTGCAGTTCCCATAGTGTATTTGTATTAAACGACATGCTGCAATTATGTAGTATTCTAACTACCGGGAAATATTTACTGTGAGACTCTCAAGTGAGGCTTTCGGAACACACTGCTAGGCGACAGATTTTCAACTTAAGTGTGGTAGCTAGCCAACCGAGTACAAGAACGAAGCCTCGCAAAAAAAAACACGCTTTGGTTTCCGGCAGCTCAAGCACATTGTTGGGGTTTGATCCCACGCCCTTCGGAATGTGAACCGACCGCAGTAACCGCTGAGCTATAATCGCTGCATATATGTTTAGTTGCTGTAACTAAATCGATGTCATTGGCATCCTCGTCGAGTCCGATTCTGTTTTCGTGGTAATCGACTAAATTATAATAGCC
Organism: Biston betularia; assembly: GCA_905404145.2. Classification (NCBI taxonomy): domain Eukaryota; kingdom Metazoa; phylum Arthropoda; class Insecta; order Lepidoptera; family Geometridae; genus Biston; species Biston betularia. The sequence continues at coordinate 1,203,345 of FR989862.1, read as the reverse complement.
AGGTACAAACCTTTTGTAGGAAAACACCGTGTCATTCCCCTGAATGGGCTATTTCGGCGACAATCGTTTTAATCAAGTAACGATGCTAAAAGCAAATACTGCTTTTACTAACTAGCCAAACGTTCGGATAAATGTTTGAGTTAATTATTTGATTTTGATGCAACTGTTATGCGTTACATATTTTTTAATTAGCTACTTTCCATATTGACGATTGATGTAAAAGTCGAAAAATATGTGTCATAATGAGACATCATGTTGAAATATGTTTTAGTTTCATTACCTAGCTTACCGTATCTCCTTGTCCGTTTATCCAATATATTGTGCCTTTTTGATGGAAATAATAAAGATAATAAGTCCGGTTGAAAATTTTCACAGAATAGGCATGATAATAAGAATAATTGACAAATAATAAATAAGTCTATTTTGTCAATCTGACATAGGCTCAATTTCTGCAACTTTAGTATCTTTAAATTTTAATATCGTAAGGTGTCTTGCTGTCTTGTTCCAAAATCATGGAAGTTTTTACTATGTGTCAAAATTAAAGAAATTTAAATGAGTGAAACTTTTATGACAGCCCTGTTGGTTCATTGGTAGTATGTCTGCTTCCAGAGCTGAAGGACGTGGGTTCGATTCCCACTCAGGACTAACATTTGTGTGACTAACGTTGATGTTTGTTTTGTGTCTGGGTGTACTGTATGTATTATATATTATAATATGTATTCACAAAAAAAAATATTTTAGTATTCTATCAGTTATCTGTCTTCCATAGCACAAGCTTTGCTTAGTTTTGGGGTCAGATGACGCTGTGTGTAATGCCCTATGATATTTATTTATTTATTATTAGGACATGCCAAAGTTCCACATTGGGGCTCATGCACTCTGAGCTTATAGTATTACTTTTCAAAGATAAACAATATACTTTGTTTATGGTTTTCCGAATGAAAACACACCACAAAAAGATATGATCCAACCGTAGTAACAGTATACATGATTCATAATTTCAGCTGATAGCTAACAAAAACTAAACTTATGACATTTTTAATTTCCTTTGCGTTTAGAATCCAAATGCGGAAAACGTTATTTTGCTTATATAAAGTGGATCGAAAATTACAAGCTGGCATCATTATCATAAGTCGGCTATAGAAAGTGGTAACAGTAGCGAACAAAAAGTTTCTTTTACAGTCGGAATTGTAAATAGTTTGTAGTAAATCAGAATTGTTCAGCAATAAGACGTCACTAGGGTTGCTAATCAAATAGTTGAAATTTCATAATTCTATTTTGTTTTATCTTTTTATAGAGGCAGGGACTACCAATGAGCCAACGGGGCAAGGAGGTTCGCCCCGTTGGCTCATTGGTAGTATATCTGCCTTGAGAGCTGAAGGGGGTGGGTTCGATTCCCACACAGGGCAAACATTTTGTGAATAAACAAATGTTTGTTCTGTGTCTGGGTGTTCTGTATGTATTTACAAAAAAAAAACTATTTATGTATTCTAATTATTATTTGACTTCCATCACACAAGCTTTGCTTAGTTTGGGGTTAGATGGCGCTGTGTGTATAGTTCTATGATATTTATTTATTTATTTATATTACTTATAAATAACTTTGCTTTTTAAAAAAACTCGGGTCGACGTAAAATAGTTATATGCATATAACGAATTTGTGAAGAATTCTGGACTTCGTTTTGTTACTAAAATTTTTGGGTACTGCTGTAATGGTCATGGATAGGTGTCATCTCTTACCATAAAGTGTAGGTAAGCTGTTACCAGCGCTGTACCAGATAATACACCACGCCAAGCAGTTATATGTAAACAATACTATGTTGCGGTTTGAAGGACTGCAGCTATCAAAATTACAGGGCTATCGAGTGTCATGAGAGCCGGGGCGGCACTGGTCATGCCCTGGACTTGACACATTTGTTGTTCAAAGTTCTGTGTAACGATGCACTGATCACGGACTTTTACATAAAAAAAGAGAACGTTTCTATCGAAGTATTAGCGCTTGTTATTTTGAAATATTATAAATAGACTGATAGCCCTGTTAGTTCATTGGTAATGTGTCTGCTACAAAAGCTGAAGGGCGTGGATTCGATTCCCACACAGGACAAACTTTGTGGTATAACCAAATGTTTGTCATGTATTTATTATAAGTATGTATTTCCAAAAAAAAAGTATTCATAGTATTATATCAGTTATCTGGCTACCATCGTATAAGCTTGGTTTAGGATCAGATGACGCTGTGTGTAATGTCCTACGATATTTATTTATTTACTGTGATGCAATTAGTTAGTCTTACAAATGCAGTTTCCACATTACCCTTAAAACCGGGTGACTGCGTTCACATTGACAACCCTAGATTCGTGCCTGTGGCCCGCATAGCGTTCTGGTTGTCCTACAAAAACGTACAAGCGACGTTGCGGGACACTTATTTTGAAACTGATATTAATTTCAGCGAGGGTACCGCTTGCGTGCCCCTTCCCGTTTCATGATTGTGGTATAAAGCATGGACGGAAGCAGGAATCACGCTACCACAATCGCTTACCTCAACAAACACTCGTCACGACTCATACACTCGCTCATTAGAAATGCGCTTATTGATTTCACGTTATGTTTAAAAAAAAAAACAATTTTGACATATTTTGCTATGACATGCCTTATAACACGAGTAACCCTAATATGCATCTACAGAAACTTCATTATTCATAACTCAATAAGCGGTTTCGAAGAAACTTTAATCGAAACATACTCAGACCGTTACAAATAATCGGGTAGGACGGGGGTTTTTTTAAATACATCAGCAAATGGATACGGAGTTGTTCATTATTCTTCTCAATTTAAACTCTATATAAAGTACTAGCAGCCCCGCGGTGTTACTCGCTACATAGCCTATGTGTTAATTCAGGGTCTCATCTACCTCCATACCAAATTTCATCCAAATCCGTTCAGTTGTTTTTGCGTGAAAGTGTAACAAACATCCTTCCATCCATTCACATTTATAATATTAGGCAGTGATTTTTTTTTAACAAAATTTTGTAAGTATGCGAAAATGAAAGTTCTAGGCAGAAGTGAAACCCAAGCCTGCATCCCTAAATCAATTTTAAAAAAAAACGCCATTGCTTCTCAATTAAGGTCTAATCGTAATAGTTAACCAGTTGGCTTTTATGCTAATCTGGCAGAAAGCACGACATCGCGTTGAACGTCTTTCGAACCCAATGTCACTAAGAAGCTCATCAATTTTCCAATACCCTAGTTCCAGAAATTACTTACCTTTTTGATGAATGAATTATGACAGTATTTTACTTAATTTTTACCCATTCGAAAAATCGAATGGGTAAAAATTAAGTAATAAAAAAAAATAATGAAAAAAAATTCAGAATTTGCTTGTTCAGAATAATAATTCTGAACAAGCTTGCGATCGCGACTTCGTCTGCGTTGGCTTTAGGATTGTATTCAGAGAGAAATGAAACACGCGTAGGTAATGCAATTGTTTTATCCGCCGTGAAGTTTGCGCTATTTTATTACCTAGTTTAAGACAAAGGATACGTTTTGTCCCGGAATAATCCCACTAATATTGTACATGTAAAAGTGTGGATGGATAAATGAATGAATGGATCTTAGTAACTCTTTCACGCAACAACAACTGAACGGATTTGGATGAAGTTTGGTATGAAGGTAGCTGAGACCCTGAATTAACACATAGACTACTATTTATTCTGAAAACATGTAGCGGGTAACACCACAGCAGCGCAACTAGTGTTACATAAAACACAAACATACCACATTTTAAGTGAATAAGTTTAGTAGGTACTTCGTTTTTTGATCATCCCACAAGAACCAAAAATTTTCCTGGGGTAAAAAGTATTCTCTATGTTCATCCAGATAGTAAACTATCTGTGTGACAAAGTTCATTCAAATCTGTTCAACCGTTTTGCGTGATTGAGTAACAAACATACAAACTTCCACATGTATGTATACCGTTATAGTAGGATAGTTGCTTACGAAAAAGGATATTCGGCACGAAGGAGAGTTTACTGAACGCCCTGATTTGTCATAAAAGTATTCACTTTTCACGATAAAAACAACAAAAAAAAAATACAATAGGGTAACTGGGTCGCAACTAGGTCATGGCTTTTTAGTCAGACATGTCCTGTTATAGTGAAAAAAGTGTGAGTATTTTTGGATTCGAAAGCCATTGGCGTCGTCTTCGTTTCTAAGAGAGGGGACTAATACACGAAGAGACCGCGTTTCACAAAGTTCATCCGAGCCGCTCGAGCCGAGGGCTTTTGTTCTGTCATTTGAGAAGACGTGGAAACTTCACCTCCCCCTCTACAATCCTTCATTGTTGGCTACGGTAAACCTGTTCAAGTTAAATAGTTTATTCAATAACAATCTCATTCGGTGGAACTACTTGCTGGGGCGACTTCAACTGTAACTTATACTATCGGATAACCGACTGGGTTTCTTTACCTTTTGTTTCTTTCTAGGTGTATTATTGTTGCCTGTCCTACTAGTTCATTTAAAAGTAGCTCTATTCCGTGAGCGTGGGTTCGATTCTCAAGACAAACATTTGAGTATCATACATAGGTACATGTGTATTCTGTTTGTATTACAAGTAGGTATGTATTTTAAAAAGTTGGAGATTTCACACCAAATTAATATAATTATGTACTTTGTATTTTGTAGTTTGTACTAGTGGAACCATGTAACTGATAAAAAACTTGCTTTTTTTTTATATAGAACAAACATTTTTCGTCACACGAGCAGACGCCTCGCGGTTTCACCCGCGTAGTTCCTGTTTCCGTGAGAATACAGGGATAAAAAGTAGCCTATGTCACCATCTTATTATTATTATTATTTATCTTTCCTGTTGTTAATATTATTAAAAAGAGATTATATTAGATTCTCAAATCTTTCCTGTTTATAACATTATTATTAATTATTACTAGTCGTTACATAAATGTTTGTCTTAGTGGTCATATGGTCAACCATAATATTTTTTTTTAACAAGTGTTTTTTTTTAAACTACAAGAGCTCACCGGAAGACTAGCGCAGGTCCTACCGCTTAGTCCATTTCGTACCGCATAGTCCATTTTGTGACTGTCTGTCTCTGTTTGTTTGTTTTTGGGCTTGTGTTACAAAATATATTTTTTCTTTTTTTCATAAAAATAGCATGGTTAAGTTTGAAGGCGCTGTGTAAAATGTCTTCTGGTCTGTATTTATTTTTTAGTTACATTTGTACAAATTGGTATCAACTGCAACTAGCAAATGGTCTACCCTCAACCCTGTTGACATGTGACGGTATGTAATTATTATGACCGTTTCATGACTGGGCATCACCTCGCTGCACGAATGTTAAAATTGATATATTTTAATCACCTCTTACAGTACTTATTATTATTTTAATAAATTTAGCTTTTACAAAAAAAAAGTATTTAAGTATTCTGTCAGTTATCTGACTTCCATAGTACAAGCTTTGCTTAGTTTGGGATCAGAGGGCGCTGTGTGTACAATTGGTACAATACATTTAAATCTAAATATGTATAAAAAAAATATAAGGAACTCACAACATGAACTAAAATAGATTAAAACACAAAAATCTATTAAAAAAGCTCATCAGCTTCGCGTGGAGCCCGTGCCATTTTTGACAATAAATCGAATAATGAAATGTCACGGACATCATTCTATAAAGGTGCACGCGGTCGATTTTGTGTTCAAATTTAACCTATAACAATTTAAACGTTAAATTTTTTCACAAAAACCATTTTTCAAGCTTTTAAACTACTAACTTTTTAGTTCTTTTTGTTGTAGCGATGATGAGCTTGAGCTGCTGGTGAAGAAAAACAGCACGAGAAAACCATAGCATGGTGGTAGAGTACTTTTTATTACTAAGTTAGCTAGCTACCACCCTAAAGTTGAAAATCTTTTAACAGTGTATTCCGGCGGCCTCACAAGAGAGAGCCAGTTCGTTTTTAGGCTAAGTGTGCTTTACCATCTTCGACCACACCTTCACTTAACATCAGGAGAGCTGTGGTCAAACACCTAGACTGTCAACCATAAAAAAAAAGAAATTAATTTTTTTATTGTTATGGTAATATCCAATAAATTCTTATTGTAACATCAAATGTAAATTCGCGGCTTGTGACTTTATTATGATTACTAAAACAGGTCTGTCGCCCGTTAGTAAGCGCACTCCTACGCTTGTCACATCCAGATGTATCTGTAATTAGTACATTTTATATCCCAACCTACACGACGCGATGATAGTTGGCAGTTTGAGAGCTTTATATGAAACGTTTAGTTTCGAGTTTCGGAAGTTTGCAAGGCCCTACTTCAGATATTAATGCAGTACTTAGCTTATGTTGTTGGTAAATTGTTTTTAATTTTTTTTATCTGTATTTTGGTGTACCTACAAGGACTCATCGAAAGCTCAGCGCTGGTCATACCATTTATAATGCTGAGGTGTCTCTGTTAATTTGTTTTTGTGTGTTTGATTTTGTATTACAAAATAAAAAAAAATATATTTCTTTACACCTATAATTGATTTTTGATTAAAGTTAATAGATACGCTACAATATTTTTACAATAATTTATTCAAATATTCAATATTCAGATAAAAGCCATCACCTAAACACAGAGCAAACATTTGTTTATACCATAAATGTTTGTCGAGAGGGATTCGAACCCACGCCTAACAGCTCTTGAAATAGACATGTAGTATGTCAATGAGCCTACAGGGCTGTCAAATTAAAATAAAATATTTTTGTACATAAAACAAATATCGTAGGAGTTTTCACACAACTGTTTAGCCCCAAACTGAGCAAGATGCTATCATATCATCCTAACTTTAGTTTTTGAGTATTCACGTAACACAAAGCTGCTTACTATAAATATGTACTTGTTTTACAACTATAAAGACATATAAAACGGAGCTGTTAAGTTACAACCTTTAAATACCGGATACATTTCGGAGATTGTGCCTTGGAGTTGCACGACTTGGTTCCCCCTGCCCCTTTTTACTACCGGACGGCCAGACAAACGCGACCGAGGCGACACCCGTACATGGTGGATGTTCCCCATGTGCGCACTAAACGCTTTGAGTCCACATTCTTTATTCGCACAGCGAGGATGTGGAACTCTTTGCCGGAGTCTGTGTTTCCCGAAAGGTACAATATGAGTGTCTTCAAGTCAAGAGTAAACAGGTTCCTTCTAGGTAAGCGTGTTCCATCTTAGACCGCATCGATGCTTCACATCAGGCAAGATGTGGTCAAGCGCGAACCTATTCAATGTAAAAAAAAAAAAAAAAAGTTGCATGTAAGTATTTAAAAATTCTCAAATTTACAACACCCCACTGACAATAATTATCCCGCTTGAAATTAAAAGGGTTTAACTTGACGTCGTTACGCAGTTTTGCACAAGAACCCTAATTTCACCTCGCAGACAATGTACGAATGCTGATAGTTAAAGTTGTAAGTATTTTGACAACCGGTGACAACTTTACTCGTTTAGTGAGAACTTGTGCGGTGCAACGAGTGTAAAGCTAGGAGAAAACTACCTGCGTATGTAAAGGAAAAATAAGATCTCTTCTTACTTTGGTCATCGTACTAATACTATAAATGTGAAAGTGCGTATTTTTGGATGTTTGTTACTCAATCACGCAAAAAAAGCTGAACGGATTAAGAAGAAATTTGGTACTCAAATAGTTTATGACTTGGGTTGGCATATATATTATATTATATAAGTGAAAATTTGCACGTTGCATGCAAAAAACAGCTGAACGGACTTGGATGAAATTTTATATAAGATACTTTTCATATCGGAAAAGGTTTTTTCATGTTAGGTTAAGGTTACCGAATTTTAAGGAACGAAGATTTGCGAGGATTACTTAATTATTAACTTTTCGTAAATTCTACGCACTGAACAAACATTTTTAAATTCAACACGGACGATATCGCCAGTACCTAAGAAGTAGTATTGATACTTTACTAAGTATCAATACTACTTCTTAGGTACTGGTACATAGTATATAGTAGTATATATAGTATATAGTAGTATATATAGTACATAGTAGTATATATAGTACATAGTAGTATATATAGTGCATAGTAGTATATATATAGTACATAGTAGTATATATAGTACATAGTAGTATATATAGTACATAGTACGAGATATAATTATTTGAGCATACGTATAAAAATCGATTGTGTTTAGGTTTAATTTTTTTGTTTGTTTTTGTATGAGGTATTTTATACGAGTTTTTAAATTTAAAATCCTCCATAGATATCGAAATTTCTCATGCTATATATTTATATTTATATATATTTTTACGTATATAATCCAGCAGATTAATAAATACTAAATATATACGACATTTCAAATGCAAGGTTATATAAAATATTGAAGTAGAAAGTTAAGTTTGATTCCTACTTCGTATCAGCGTGGGTGTTCCCCGATTGAAACAGTATGGGTGGGTTCAAGTCGCGAGTGAATCGATTTCTTCTAGGCAAGCGTGCTCCATCGTAGACCGCATTATTATTCGCTTAACGTCAAAGTATATAAAACATAATCAGAGACAAAACTTTGTAACATTCAAAAGAATCGGCGTGCTGGATAAATCGAAACTAACAAAACACAATTTACAGAATAGTATTCGATTGATTCAGACGTTACTTTGAGGAAGTTCATATTGAATATTCAAGATATTATTAGGTATATGTTTAGTTTATTTCCGCTTAACAGTCGTTTCAGTTGCAACAGTAATGAGGACTTAAATTTAACAACAATTAAAAAATAAACAACGACAACAACAAATAATTCATTATTTAAATTAATTTTAAATAATTAAAGTCTATAAGACGGTATCGAGGATCGTATCAAGTAATTTAATTACTTGTGTGGACAGATTTACTGCACGTTTGCAGTGTCGGAATACCGAGAACTAATCGGTAATTTGATGCTTTGTCAAAGGTAAGGCGTAGGTATGTACTGACCATAGACATAACAAGCTGTCCACGGATGTCAATCACCTTACATCTTAAGAGATAACTGCTGATTGAGTCAGCAGCCGTAAGTAGAGAAACTAATCATTTTGTCACTACGCTGAATTAGATAGAACACGGACAAGTGCGAGTTACCCACGAGTTACGAGGGTTCCGTACAATCTATTAGGTATAAAAATAATAATAAATAGTATCATAAAGACCCTTTTTTGTGTTTTAATTAAATGTGTATAGTTTTAATACAAAAAACGAAGCAATAAAAATTTAAAAATTAAAAAAACCTGAAATTTAAGATCATGCTTCCTGCCAAATTTCATAGCTGGAAATTTGGCAAGGAACGTGTGGAAATATATATATATTTCCACGCGTTCTTGAGATAAAATGTCTTGACAGACGGACTGACGGACAGCAAAGTGATCCTAAAAGGTTTCATTTTTTTTCTTTTTCAAATACGAAACCCTAAACAGAACAAATATTTAGAGGAATACTAAAAACATAAAGTAACTAAGTAAAAACAGAAAAGCCTATGTATAGTTTAAACCATCTTTGACAACGTGCCCAAAATGTCTGTCGTGAAAACAGTTGTATTAAAGATTTTTTTATAAAAGAGTAACCAAACAATTGTGCAATAATAAGTTACCTTCAACAAGATACCAATTACTGTGTATTTTTATTCGATTTGAAAAACCCGAAATTACGAACCCACGAATAAAGATTCAAATAAAACGCCTTCGTTTAAAACTGTGCATGAGATTTCATATACTGAAAGTTCGGAAAAAAAATGTGCTAGCCGTTACATGACCGGTTCCCTGGATATATACCATCAAGGTAGGTAAGTAAGTACAACCTTAACCAGTATATTTCAACCTTTAGTTTTTTGTTTAAATTTTATTTACATATGTATTATACTATTTATAAGTTTTTTTCTTTGTTTTACGTTTATTGTTTTTTTTTTGTATGTGTGTATTGTTAATTATGTTGAAAAATGTTTTATGTCCCAAATAAAGTGTTGTCTATAGAAAAAAAAATCACCCTCTATTTTACTTTGACTAGACAAAAACGTGGAAACAATCTTTATTTCTTACCAAAAGTAAAAGTGTAATGATTTTTTACGTCTCTTACTTGATCATATGACGCTGTGTTTCATAATTGTACATGTATTTCAAGCGAAAATTTAAAAAAAGGCATATATATCCTTCGACTACAAATATTATGCTATAATTTGACATAGTAATTTAAGGTTTTGATTTATGATTTTTATTTTTTATTGTTTGACATTTGAATTTAATTTTATGACATTTTTATTTATAATTTTTTGACATTTTTAATTTTTATAATTGTATATTGACTAGCACCATCGCATTAGGGAAATCCTGTAAGGATGATGTGAAATTAAGGAAATAAATAAAAATAAATATAAATTATAAACGCGATGTTTGTTACTCTTTCACACAAAAACTACTGAACGGATTTGAATGAAATTTGGCATGAAGTTAGCTGAGAGCCTGGATTAACACATAATACTTTTTATCTCGAAAATATGTAGCGCGTAACACCGCGGGCGCAGCTAGTATACCATTTTTTTATAACGTCATATAGGCTTGCGCGGTCTACGATCGAGCACGCTCGCCTAGAAGAAACCGATCGACTCGCGACTTGAAGGCACCCAGGGTAACATTAGTAGTATGCGGATGTAGCTTGCATCCGCTGCCCACAAGATGTCGCTGTTTATTGACACAGCCCTACTAATGTAGTCGCGGCTTAAGAGGCACAGTTTACCATGTCAATGATAAGTTATATTTGTACAATAACGCGCGAGTGACCTACAACCTTATCTTAGGGTCCGCAAGGGCCGGCGCGTTGATATCAAATGGTGTCAGACATTGCATTCTCAGAATGTTGAAAAACAAAGGATAATAATAAATCGTTATTAAAATGTATTACAGGGTTATAAGCTTTACCGTACGTAGCCGCAAGGAGATTAGGAATTATTATCTTTTCATGTTGTGCTTCCTTTAACAAGCAATTCGTTTAGCATTACTTAAGTTACTCGTATATATAACTAGCGGACGCGGCGCGGTTTCACCCGCGTAGTTCCCGTTTCTGTGAGAATACAGGGATAAAAAGAAGCCTATGCCACCCGGGGATAGTGTAGCTTCCCAACGGTGAAAGAATTTTTAAAATCGGTCCAGTAGTTTTTAATTTTATTCGTTACAAACATACGAAAATCCAAAAATACAAATCTTTCCTCTTTCTAATATTAGTGTTTCCATTATTAAATTATTATACATACAAATAAATTAAGTTATTAATTAATACTGCAAAACTAACTCTGTCGTTTCTATCATCACTATCATTTGCGTTTCGTAGTCATTGCCATTTAAAGAAAAAACAGCCCTGTTGGTTCATTGGTAGTATGTCTGCTCCAAGAGCTGAAGGGCGTGGGTTCGATTCTTACCCAGGACATGCATTTTGTGATATAAACGTATGTTTATTCTGTGTCTGGGTTGTACTGTATGTATTTACAAAAAAAAAGTATTTATGTATTCTATCAGTTATCTGACTTCCATAGTACAAGCTTTGCTTAGTTCAGGGTCAGCTGACGCTGTGTGTTTTTACGATATTTAGTTATTTAAATACATCGAGTGAAAAAAAGTTCAAAATGAATTATTGTCAAATGTGAAATAGAGTAAATTTCGATTAAACCACGAGCCGTATGTTTGCATTCCATTGCTTAACCATATGCCTATTGTATCTCATTGACACATCAAAGCCTTATTTAAATGGTTTCTAAACAAAATAACCACCAAGGAGTCTTACAACAAACGACTAACACAAACATTTGGTTCCTTTGTAACGCGACACGCTTGGCAATAGTGTTTTATTTCGATATATCGTTCTCCGTTGAAATTTAAATATTCCGCTACTTGTCACTCCAATTTCAGATGGAATTTAAATTTCGAACCGCTGTGATTATTATGCTTTTTATTTATTTTTTATTTTTTTCTTTAGTTTTGGCGTCGCGTTTTAGCATTTGCCAGTGTCAAGTATTTATATATTTATATATTTTAGTATTTATATATTTTCAAGTTTCAAAAGATAAATAAGTGTCCTCGTAGCTAGTTATAGTCAAAGTCCAGTCTTAGTCAAGTCCAGTCTGTGTCAGTCAAGTCCAGTCATGCTTTAGTAAAGTAGTGGCGACTTTACTATAAAGCTTCGATGGAGATTTGGAAGCAACACGAAAAGTCATGTTTCACCACATTTTATCATTTTTCCACACTCGCGCTTGTAATTCGGCACTTTATGAATAAAACACCACCATTTTTATGCATAAACACTCGACAAAACACTAGTTTTGGAAAAAAATACAACGAAGCGACACGACTCTTCCCGCGTTCCCGCCAAAAAAACTTATTATGCTTTATTAACCGATTCAAAATAGGTTGACTGTAAGTTTTTTTTTCACTTGCCGTCGTTGCTAGGCAAAGTGGTGACAGGTGGAGTAAGGTTGCAACAGAGTGGTGGCCTAGCCAAGGTAAGTGGAGCGTTGGTGGTCCAGCCGCAAGATGGGTCGACGATATTGTCACTGTCGCGGGTCGAACCTAGACCAGATTGGCACAGGACCGAGGCAGATGGCATGACAAGAGAGAGGCCTATACCCAGCTGTGGGATAAAGAAGGCTATGGATGATGATGATGATGTTATATATGTATATATATATATATATATATATATATAAGAGGATATTAAGACTTGTGGTTATTTTAATTAGATTTTTGTTTAATTATATTTTTTAAGTTTGCGTCAAAATTAGTTCCAGATATTAAGTAAAGTTACGATTAAGTATTTAATTAATAAATTGTTGTTAAAGTTAAGTCCTCATCACTGTTGTAACTAGAACTACTGTTAAGCGAAAATATACTAAATATAAATAAATATCGTAGGATATTACACACAGCGCCATCTGACCCCAAACTAAGCAAATCTTGTGCTATTGAAGTCAGACAACTCATAGAATACTTTTTTTTTGTGTAAATACATACTTAGAATAAATACAGAACAAATGTTTGCTTATTCCACAAAATGCTTGTCCTGAGTGGGAATCGAACCCACGCCCTTCACCTCATGAAGCAGACATACTACCAATGATCCAACCGGGCTGTCAATGTATACCTTGAATATTCAGATTAAAACTAAAGCAACACTTAGAAAATAGCTATAATCGTGTTATGTAATCCAAAATAAATCTTAAATAATAATCTTTATTTTTTTTTTTAATTTGCCGGTTAAGTCTTTTGGTAGAATTCTCTTGTGCTGGGTGCTCCCGTACTTTTGTGGAAGTTTGTCAAAGGATCAAAGGGAATATACATTTACGGTGTGTTATTGTTGTTACAAGCAGATCCGAGGAGACAAAGGTACTACAAAAAAGAGAAACATGGTTTCGCGAATTCTCACAAAATAAAATGTGGAAACTATTCGTAGAACTCTCGCGGTGGAATCATTGAGAAGATTGCGTGTCAGATTGGATTCTTAGCAAAATATATAATGACTGAATTAATTTTACTTTAACAGACAGACTCTCTGCCGGAGTCTGTGTTCCCTGTTAGGTACAATATTGGCTATTTCGAATTAAAAAAAAAAACAATGATTTAATTTTACTTTTAACAATTCTGTACTTACATATTTTTTACAACTAAGACTTATGCTGCTATGACTTATGGTGCTTTATGCTAACATTTTCTACCAGTCATCCCCGTTGTGTTAATATTGGTATTATAGCAAAAAAAGATTAAGTAAATTAAATAATAACACTTGAAATGTAACTCAAAAATATGGAATAAAATGGCTTTTTTATTTTTTTATTTATTTATTGAGGTTGGAAAGATGTTTTTTTGTATGATCCCGAAAAGTGGCCTAGCTACATCCTTAAACAGATATTGGGTCGTATTCTGCTACGCTGACTTGGTGCAGGTTGGCGGATTTACATACGCTATTGAAATCTTCCAGACATTACGATTCCGTCACGTTTTCGTACACAAAAAAGCGGGTAGAATTGTGCCAAATAAATAATTTGAATTTAGAAATTTTTTTTAAACGTCAGTGCTTAAAATACAAAGAACGTGTAGGTACATAAGTTTTACGTTTACAAAAATATACGGGATACTAAAATTGAACTGCAATTTGGAACTAATGATAACAATCTCAATACGGCATGTGTCAGTCCGGTCCATCTATCTATTACAAAGATATGTCCTAATTAAGCCTTTAATCTAGATTGACCATCGGTTCAGACTAACTCGGCAGCGGCTGCACTCCAATTAAATATTGTAAGTACGAGGCAATTTTTTAACAAATACAAATTTAACTTTTTGAACGTATTTATATACATATTTCTCCGTATCATTTCGCGAAGCCTAAACAAGTCACACTTGCGTGCCAAAAGTTTCGTACTCATTAAGAGAAAAACGCGTTTTCGTTGGTTTGGACTAATTTGATCCTGTCTATTCTGTATTTTTGATTTTTGACAGCCCCGTTGGCTCATTGGTAGTATATCTGCCTTGAGAGCTGTAGGGCGTGGGTTCGATTCCCACTCAGGGCAAACATTATGTGAATAAACATAATTATGTTTGTTCTGTGTCTGGGTGTTCTGTATGTATTATAAGTATTCTTATTCTTATTCTTATTCGAAGTGGGGGCGATGAGTCCTGCACTGACGTCCCGCTTGGGGTGTATTGTGCATTTCCCCCTGCCAGCGTCTACCCGAGCCAACCCAGCTCCTTGAAATATCGGAGCGAGGCTCTGGGCCGCTGGCATAGTAGCTCCAGTGAGTTGGGTGGAAAGTTCAACGACGATGACATGAATGATGGCGAAGCAGCTTCATGCATATTATAAGTATGTATTTACAAAAAAAAAGTATTTATGTATTCTATCAGTTATTTGACTTCCATCACACAAGCTTTGCTTAGTTTGGGGCCAGATGGCGCTGTGTGTATAGTCTTACGATATTTATTTATTTATTTATTTATTATAAGAATGTTTTAACAAAAACAAAGGATTCTATCAGTTATCTGGTTCCCATAGTACAAGCTTTGCTTAGTTTGGGGCTAGATGGCGCTGTAAGAAATGTCCTACGATATTTATTGACATATTAATTTTCGCTGCCGTTTCCACCACCGGATAAACAAGAGCCCGAAAGAAGTAAACATGTTAAGTTTGAAATTTCAAACCATAAACCAAGTGCTTTGACCCTAATAGCAAGTTGCGAACTGCTGAAAAATAAATGTCTTGTTCAAAAGGGTCACCCCTGATACTAAACAAGTGTCTAATTAAAAGAAATCTAAACTAACATGGTTTATTATATAGATCTACATACGACCACACCTGAAGTTTTAACAACAGCTTCAACACGCAAGTTAAGATACCTTAAGTACTAAAATACAGAATTTAATTCGCTATCTTTATCATTACAAATGTGGTCCATGTTTTCTCATACCACCATCTTCTCCTATCTACATAGTACAATACAAAATCACTTCCCGCCGTCTGTACACAACAAATTTTCCATGTAATAATATGTTTATTTACTTGGTGGAAGATCTCCATAGCAGGAGGTCGTCTAGGTAGGTACCACCGCAGTACCAGATATTCTGCCGCTAAGCAGTAGTGTGTAAACATTACTGTGTTCCGGTTCGAAGGGTACTGCAGCTAGCGAAATTACTGGGCTATTGAGACTAACCATCGAAAGTCTCAAAGCTATGAGCGCCAAAGCAGCGATGCCCTGGACTTTGTGATGTTACTCAAAGTTCTGTGTATCGCTGCAATGGTCATAGACAGGCGTTATCTCTTACCATCAGGAGAGCGACTCGTTCGTCTCATTACTTTATATTAAAAAAAATATGTAAATTATAACAGCGAAAAACCCGAAAATTAAAAAAAAAAAAAAAATGTAATGTCGTAAAAAACATGTTTTCGCGCGCTTACACTGCAAACGCTGGCCAAACCTTACGATATAGATCAAAATAATGTACTACTTTGGTATCTACATTGCACGCGTGTGACGCCGGGTCGGGTCGCTAGTTTTCTAAAAATAATTATGTTATTTTTATGAACATGGCTTATCTACAGCACCTTATCATGAGCAGCCACGATGGCTTCTATGTGACGTAATCATCTTCACCGTAACATGATATATTATACAAATGTCTGATAAATTAAACAGATTCTTAGAAGAACTTTAAACGGAACACCAAAAGTGAGGTGTCATCAAACAATTAGCCTGTCGAAAACAGTAAAATATTGTGTATATATACAATCATTTATATATATGTATGTCTAAAATCTACATGAATAAAACTTGGATTATTGTGTTAAAATTTTAACAAATTTGTTTGTAAAGTTTATGAAAACTATAAAAATACCTAAGTCATTTCCCAATCCCTAACTTGCAAGTAAAGTTTTCATTTTTTTTTCTAATGCTGAAAATCTTATTTGAATGTTTAAACACAATAGAAAAATAGTATTTTGTATTATTAAATTAAATTGAACTTATTTACTGAGAAAAACGGGTACACCCTGTTAAATTTTCCTCACAATAATTTAAAATACATTTGGATGTCAAATTTTAAATTGTACTATGGCATGTCGGTATTAATCAAAACGTCAAAACTTATACAAACACAAAAAAAAACAAAAATGTGATTGTTGCTTTTTTGTGTTTGTTGCAAAATAAATGTCACAAAAAAACAGAAATGTTATACATTAGTAATAATGATTGTTGTAGATTTCAAGCGTGTATTCTCAATTCAATATCTCACGTCAGTTTGATGAACTGTTGCCCGTGAAAGGTTTGTTTTGTATCTTTTACTCTTTACTTGGGTTTTACTGATAGAGTTACGAGCATTCACCGGAGTTTATCTAATAAACAAAATAAGATAGAAGATGAGAGTAACAGTAGTTCAGAATTATTGTAACGAAAGGGCATCGCAAGCCAGCGCTGTTAACCTTCATTAGGTTCCCGTTAGTCACACGACCTGCGCTGGCGCTATCGGCCAGTATAACCTAACAACAAGGCATATATGTCTTTAAACATACAGGTTTACTTCGGTTTTACAGTTTAAGCTCCTCTTAATCCTATTTGATATATTCGAAAAACTGCGCAAGCGCGAAACTTAATCAAAACTTATTTCATGGCATTTATTTGACTCGGAGCACTTAACATCAGTGATTCGAGGTAGCAATGCCACTACCATGCTTGGTAGATGACATTGAATTTAGGCATTAGGTTGTCTCTAGATTTTCATTGGTTTACATAAATCTTTTCGAATAGTTGAATCTATTTGTGTTTGTGAATCGAGCTAAATTTAAATTGCGTGTATTTTTGTTATGGAATTATAGTAAAAGCACTTGCGTATAATAATGAAAGCTTACTACAATATCACAATATAAAATCTTTGTCTATGTTCTATCAGTAAAAAAAATATATTGATAAGTATTAGAACCTTCTTCTTTCTGTTAGAATTCAATTATAATACATTAAATACAAAAAATACCTATCCATGACCATTGTATCGATATGCAGAACTTCAAGTAACAAAACAAAGTCTAGGATTCGCAGCTTTGGCGCCTAATAGTCTCAATTCCTCTACAATTTCGCTACCTGCCTGCACACTACTGCTTGATGGCAGAAAATCTGCTACAAATACTGGTGAGAATGACCTCGATCATAGGAAACCTACCTCCTATTTAAGATTTGCAATTAAGACATCGCGTTACGACGAGATCGGATTTTAGATTTTAACATACTCCTAAAACCGTAGATTAAGGCTGCAAGTTGTATGCTGGGTGCGTGCTTACGTAGCGCGCTCGCTATTTTTATATCTGTCATATATGTGTCAGGCATGCTAGTTTATGTCATAGTTCCGGAGCGTTGTCTTGGGGCGCACTATTGCTATATATTTCGTTTTGACAGTCGAAACCTTCGCTGAATAGTTCTTATCATCCGTTTTCTGTTGTTATTTGATCGTTGACAGCTGCAGTGAATTGCAAAATTGGAAGACTTTTATCTAGTACACATTTTAGTAAATCTATTAACAACAAACTTTTATTTTGCTTTATGTAATTTTTTTTTTTGTGGTGCGGGGTATCTTTAGGTACAATACTAGTTAAATAAACAAATTAAAAGTAAAAAATTAAAGTTATAACAAAGCGCGAAACGCTCCATAAACTTTTTTTGTATTATATGAAATATGTGCGCGAGTGATAAATAAAATATTAGATAAATCGTGGAATTTTAAAAACTCCTCCAAAGCACCTATTAAAGTTATCTTTTAATTATAATATTTAGTAAAATACTTTAAAATTTCGAACTATCAACAGTGGTCAATTATAAAAAGTGATATGCCAAAATCAAGAAAAAGGTCACAACGTCATAATAATAGATTGTCACCTAATTTCAAATTTTAGTTTTAGACTTAAAAGATTTACAGATCTTCTTAGGTTTTAGAGGAGCAATAAAAGTTGTCTAAAAATGGTGATAGCCAGCTGAGTACTAAAAAGTACCAAACTATGATTTACACACAATATTTTCTTTCACCGGCAATATAAGCTTATTGTTGAAGTCACGGTGTATAATCTGACCCCGCTAACCACTGAGCTATCATCATTATAAAATAAATCAATAAATATATAGTTTTAATGGAATGTATGAAAATATTTTGTATTTAATTTATATTATATAATTATGTATAAACATTGTAATCTTGATAACGGCTCTAAGCATTTCGATAGAATTAGCCATACGGGAATTTTCAGGTACTAATCAGTATGACAAAACAAAATTCTATGGGGTTATTATAACAATGGATTTACTTGAAATAACCGAAGACCGACAACGCGTCGGAACTTTTTACAATTAAGTAATTAATCAGTTAACTAATCATATTCTTATAAGTAATTTAAGTAGGTAATCTTTTTATAAATATTGCAACATAACAATTAGTAAATCAAATGCAAATTAAGATCACTGCAATTCTAAACTTCAATAAGATAATAATTGGGTACAAATAGGTAGCAAGTACTTACGAGTTGTAGAGTTAATTTTTGCGAAAAAAAACTGAAATCTGCCATTTGAGTTTCCGCCTATTTTGTACATTTGTAACGCAAAGTTTTAGTACAAATATTAAAGTACACAATTTGACACTTAAAAATAAATTGATATTTAAATAAAAAATAAAATAAACTAACTGATAACTACGTGTACTAATTTCAGAATATTATAATGATTTGTTTCGATTTAATTCCTTTCTAAGTTTTTTTTTTCAGTTAACTAATTATTTTAACTTAATGACTTAACTTTTCTATTCTTCTTTTAATCAGATATTTTACTTAAAAGTCGTCGCAAGTATGAGGCACCCTTTGAAAATGGCAATATGCCTTAAAAATTTAAAAGTTTGATTATACTAATGAGATTATCGGTTATTAGCGAAAAAATATATTTCATACAAATTATTGTGCCTCTAGGTCATCGGCGGCAAGATTATAAGAGTCGTAAAGCATCTTACGTGTGCAGATACCGCTCTGATCTTTTTGTTTGTCTTGATAACATCTGATAACGTAACAATTCAAGCCGACAAATTTTTTTGAAAATAATTTAAATATCTTACAAAATCTTTAAACAGAATTTCTTAGGCGGAGCAGCAACTTCGCCGGCAATTTAAACAACCCTCGAATTAAACAGCATGCAGCCAATTTTTCTCCGAGACTTCCGATCGGAACTTCAAAGTGATGTTGCCAATTTTAAGTTTAACCAACTAATCTAACTCGGGTGAATCAGAAAGAAAAGGCGAGTTTTCTTTCACTGATTGCTAGTTTCGTTGTTGTGTGGAATGTTTGTGCTATAGTTGTAAGATCACGGAACTTACGGAAGAGTACGAGCGCGGTGCGTGAGGGTGAAGCGTGCGTCGGAGCGCGCGACCGGACACTGACTGAGCTAGCCTCGTCGGCGTTTCTGCCGTGCCGTGCCGTGCTGTGCTAGGTATTAAGCATGAGGCATGAGGCATGAGGCGTGAGGCGTGAGGTGCTTAGTGCATTCAAACCTACTCGGTGCCACGGGACAAACAATAGCAATTCATAATACAGTACTGCTCGTAGAGTTTTTAAATGATTATCAAAGCTAAGTAACGTATGATAGACATTTTTTTAAGGGTAACCGCGTGGTTGATAATTGAGCACTATCACAAACGACACGTAAATTATCAGTTTTTTTTGTTCCATAACAGTGATCGTTGAATCGTGGCGGAGGCCTTAGCGAGTCATTCAAGTCTGACATTAGAGCTGGCCACTTAGCTTTAACGAAGTAAATTACGGTGGTCATGTCTCCATCTACAAGTATACCAAAATTTACGACTATTTTCGTCTTCATAAAATATTGAAAGCAGCCACGTGGTTCACGGTTTTTAGTTGTAGGTAATAAAACTGTTTGGTGTCTCGAATTTAAATGGTTGCAAGTTCGACCCCGAGCTTCAAGTTTATGTACAGCTTATTAAAATTATACCAGCAAAAAAAAAATTGCGTATGTGGATCGGCCAACCCGCACTAGGTCTGTAAAAAAGGTCTACGGACGGGACGTTAAAGGAAGCTGCAATTTAGTAAACGTGATTTTCTTAAAGATGTACAATGTTTTCAATATTCCAAGCGACCTACATATCGTCGGAAGTGAGTACTCGATACCATCGATAGGAAAAGACTTAACTTGATTCTAGGCACTTTTAGTAGTTAATATATGCATTGTCAAGGTTCTGCTATATTTACAGGTAACCTTTAAATACGCCTAGGTATATTACATATCCCGTCTGTTTCTTATGTCATCTATTGTGTTTTTCTTTTTTTTGGTCGCCTGGAAGAGATCGCTGTTAGCGATAAGGCCGCCACTTACGGCACTAGTACGAGTACATATGGTTCTTTTGTTCTTTGTACTTTTTTCTGTTCATGGTGTGCACCAATAAAGAGTTTTATCTATCTATTTGTATATCTATATTGCAAAAACAAATGTGAAATTGTAAGTGATAAATATAATTTCATCACGTCTGTCTTTAACGTCTCACACCAGGACCTGGGTATATTAATTATATTACAGTAGACCTAGATATTGTGTAGGCTTTCTCTCGAAGGGTGATGGTGCCGTAATTAGATCCCACTTGTCAAGTGAAGGTAGATGCACCATACGTCATGCATCACCCTTCTGGTTCATTCATCTCTGATCATGAATAAAATTTATTCTCCAAACTCAGCAGGTTCGCTTACCTATATTGCTCTTTATGAAGAAGCCAATGATCTGAATAATTTTCTTCTGGCAATATAAAAATTCTATACTATTGACTGCGGAAGTGCGTCTTCTCCTGACGGGATTAATTCTGTTGTGTGATCAAGATTTAATAGGTGGCTATACAAGTCATTGTTTAATAATGGCCCATTTCTCATTATGAGAAAGGTAAGACATCAGTCCACCACGCTGGCCAAGTGTGGGTTGGCAGACTTTACATATCTTCGAAAACGTTTTCTTTTTTAAGAACTTTTAGACATGTAGGTTTCCTTTTCCTCCACCGTTTGAAAGTCAGCGGCAATATACCTTAGAAAAGACTGAGGTGCGCGCCGTGGAGTCTCAACCTAGGACCTCTAGATTGGAAGCCAGACGGTCTTCCAACTACGCTGCCAAAACTTCGCTACCTACAAATCACCACATGTACTATATTTGTTACTTTTTAAAATGCACATACTACTTTTTACAAAGAAAAAATCACTTACAACCGCGGAGCGTAGGTATCTATTAATAACTTGTGATATCTTTTTCTTTTAATTTGTAATATTTTACTTAAGAACATCATTTTGACCACATATCCCTCCTCTGACGAACTTTTAGATTAAGTTATTTGTGTAAAAATAGTATTACTTGAAGATAAATAATAAAAATAAAATAAATATTGTAGGACTATACACACAGCGCCATCTGGCCCCAAACTAAGCAGAGCTTGTGTGATGGAAATCAGATCACTGATAGAATACATATATATATATATTTCTAAACACACACAAGATATTTTTTATTTTGACATACAATTCTATTCATTTTTATTAAAATATAAGTACAATAATGTACACTTATTCATGTCAAACAAAATATTAAATTTAAAATGTCAAAGGTGAATAATATAAAATTAAATAATTAAAATAAGAATAAGATGTCAAATAAAATGTCAAATAAAAAGTATACGCTCTAAAGTATCTTTAATAATACAATACAATACTTATGACAATAAAGTACTAGGTCACAAAAATTGTCTTAAAGTGACTCTAGAAAATATCTAAAGCTAAACGTATATATAGGATATTATTTCAAACAGCGACATACGTAGGCGAAAAGTTTAACATTTGAACCTTACGTCGCGGTCTGACGGGCCATAACACCTTGCCGAGACAGTCTTCCCAGGTAACTTTGTAAAGTTTCGATGGATTCCGTACTTGTGCCGACAGTTGAGCGTTTGCTGAAGTTTGTAGCGATACTTGTCCAGATTGGCGGTCGGCCACTTCTTAACACCCACTTACGGCATTATAGCCGTTCCAACTGTCTCACTCACTATTTTTAGTGTATGTTTTATAGAGTGATAATTTGTCGTAAGTGGATATTTGTAAATTACAATAGTTTTTTAATCGTTTCTATATCTTCTAACTCACACAAAAACAACAATCAGTAGTGTGTAAACATTACAGTGTTCCGATTTGCAGTTAGCAAAATTACAGGGATGTCGAGACTTACCATGTAATGTCTCAAAGTAATGAGCGCCTACAAATTCTGACTAAATAATTAAGTCAAAGGCCGAAACTTGTTTTAAGAGACCAGAAGGGTTAGCATATCAATTTTTTCAAGTTTTAACTACTACAGAACTGCAAATGACAGAAACAAAAATTTGGAGAGTTGGACAGCGCCTCTGGTAGTAGTAAACGGAAACTGCTTTTTTAAATACATTTAAGGATTGTTTAAGTGTTGACGTAAATCAAGCAAATGAATATGCTACCGCCACAGATGTTACATCCTCTTTCTTTTTCTTTACATCTTATGTTATTCACCATATATTTTTTTACTCCAACCTAATATGTTTTTTTTATGTTTCTTTCCATCCAAAGGAAGAAATCGCTCTAAGCAATAAGGCGGCCGTTATTTTTATTAACCTATGTTATTTTTATTTTGTTCATTTATTATTACATCTTTTTGTATGTTTGGTGTATTGTAAAGTTGTATTGTATTCTATTCTATCTTATTTCTTTCAACTAGTTATTGTTTTTTAAACTTTTGGACAGATAAATTGATACAAATGAAGGTTTAATCCAAAACTTGAAGAGCTACGGAGGACCATAGTGCAATCGAATGTTGCTATTGACAAATCTATTCGAATGAGATTATGTCCGTAAATTCTCTGAATGAAAACTCATTTAGCATATAATGGCAATGCTTTTAAGCATCAATTCAAATGAGGACGCTTTACCTATGCTAGGAGCTTAGTTCTCATTGTATTAGTAAATTAGTACCTAAATAGATAACCGTGTAGTTCGTGATTGAATGTACGGTATTCGATTTCATAGAAGATTCCGTGCAATGCACAATGTAACCCCCCTTTTTAACTTATGAAACTTGAAAATATTAAGATGCACAAAATGCGAAGCCAAGACCAAAGATTTAATCTGAGTGTCTTCGTCGCGAGCGAATCGGATTCTAAGTGAGCGTATTATACCGTAGACCGTACAGTACATCTTCGCTTAACATCCAGGCGAATTAGCAGTCAAACGCAAGCCTATCTCTGTCATTGAAAAAAAATACATTAGATGGATGTTTTTGTTCGTGATGCCAATACAGCGCACCTACTGTGACGCAGCAAGCATTTTGCTGATACCCTAAATCTTATTTTCTGTATTTTTGCACGTGAGATTTTCATAAGCTTTTATAAAATAGTTGGAAACACATATTATGTATATCTAAAAATGTATTTTATTCTGTAAATAAACGAGCTAGATTTTTAGAAAAAAAATGCATTTAGTGACTTTCATTAAGTCTTTTGTTTTACACATGAAAACAAAACTAAAATTAAAATATATCTCACGTTTATATCATCAGCACCACTTAGCGAGTCAGTTTAAAAAATAAATTATATCCTCAAGTCAAGTTGAAGTATAGGCGTCTAAGTAGCAAGAAGTGTTTTCTGTCCGCGGCGACACCTCAAGGGTCGACATTAAAGTGACATTAATCGGGCATTTACTTAGTCTTCGTAACTTACAAAACAACTTATGTGCCAAAGTAGAGATACTGCTAGAAACCTTATGCTTAAATAGCTTAAAACTCGAATGTATTTGAAAATTTTAATGACAACTTTTTTTAAGTTGGTAATTTTTAAAATACAGGGTTGCAGAAAACAGCAATACGAAGGTAGCTAATTATTTTTAGTTACTTTTACAATACTGAAATCGCAAGTATTTTTTTAAAAGCCTATGTTTTTTTAAGTTTGGACATAACGCCTATTAGCCCCAAGCTAAGCAAATCTTGTGCTATGGGAAGCAGATAGTTGATACTTTATTTAAATATATACAGAACAATTATTTATCAACGTTCCACGTACAAATGTTAGCCCTGAGTGAGAATCGCACCCACGACTTTCAGGGCTCGAAGCAAACCCACTTCCAAATGAGCTAAAAAGGAAGTCATTACATAGAGACATGGAATAGTAATGTTAGGATTAGCTGCTATGAACTTTTTTTGCAACTTTTATGACAGCTATTTTTTTTCGATTTTTTCATGATGCTTTCCGAAGCTTTTCATGATGATAAACGTAATGAGCTCATAGACTTAAATTTACCCTTCCGTGTTACTCAGTACGCTGACTTTAAAAATTCCAACTATTAATAGCGAAAGCTCACGTTCGCACACGGGGAGTTCGAGTTTGAAAAGCGTTTTTTATTATTCTTTCTCTGCCCGTTGTTAGGCTTTATATTTAATTTTGATCACAGCCCACCGCATGGTGAGTACACGTAAGTTGCAATGGGAACTGGCTCCAAAGTGAATCTGTCGGAACACATTCATTGCACCCAAAAACATGCTTAGCGGTTGATTTTCAACTTGTGTGTTGTGACTGACCAACCGAGTACTAGAGATTACCCTACCACTACGCTACTGTTTCCTTTCGGTGTTTACAACTGAAACTCATTGTTGGGATTTGAAACCACGCTTTTCAGCATGCGATCCAGCTACGCTACCCACTGAGTCATCATCGGTATGTATTTACAAAAAAAAAGTATTTAAGTATTTTATCAGTTATCTGATTCCCATAGTACAAGCTTTGCTTAGTTTGGGGTCAGATGGCGCTGTGTGTAATGTCCTACGATATTTATTTATTTATTTATCGGTATTATTGCGCATTATGCTTCTAGAAGTTAAGCAAAATGTTTGTATTTTTTAGTATACACATATACATATTGAAAACCAATCTAATTATTCGCCTCTAGTGATCACAGGTCTAAAATCAGCGATTCGGGCTTTTCGTTGTTCTGTCTGTGATTTTGTAGATTATATTATATTTGGTACAGTCGATGAGTTTTAATAAAACAATCGTACCTTTGTTATTTTGTGACCTAAACAAACAATCGCGTCTTGTAACCCAGATTGTGTTTTTTAATACTTTTCTCGTTTTATTTTTCTTGTCAACAGTATTTACGATATAACTTTGTCTGATCACATCATTCATCAGTAGTGTTTGATCAATCAACGCATTCATCCTTGATTTCAATTTGTGGTAATGACATTAATTCAACATTAATAATCAATTTAGATGTGTTAAATGTTGTGAAATCATTTTTGCTTTCAGCGAACAATGGTGGTAAATGACGTGTCAGTGTTGCCATTCTGTACGGATGTTTATGTACGGATAAATGTAAATATTTTCTTATATTTCTCTATTTAGACAAAAATTCTAATTGTTGGAAATGGTCACCGACACAAGTGTCATTATCGTCATACTATGCTAAAACTATTTAAGGTAGGTACGAAAAGCTATGAAGTAAAAGAAAAAAAACCACGAAGTATCAAGTTATTTTTTCATATCATGTTTTTAGAAATGGCTGTACTTGTCAATATTCATTATAACCTCATAAATGCAGCAACGTTTCTATGGTATAGGTTTTTGGTTGTGATGCATTGGGTTGTCGACGTTGCTTAGATGGGTTTCTGCGTCGCCATGCCCTCAACAACATAGTTCTGAGAGCCCTGGTGATGGTGGACGTCCAATGAAGAACGGGTCTATTTCGATCGAATACCCAGAGAAAAGAGTTGACCCTGTAGTAGTAGTATCTTAACTTGGTGGTAGACCTCTTTAGCAGGAGGTCGTCTAGGTAAATACCACCGCAGTACCGGTTATTCAGCCCCTAAGCAGTAGTGTGTCAACATTACTGTGTTCCGGTTTGAAGGGTATTGCAGCTAACGAAATGTTAGGGCTGTTGAAACTAACCATCTAATGTCTCAAAGTAATGAGCGCCAAAGCAGCGATGCCCTGGACTTTGTTTTGCTACTCAAAGTTCTGTGTATCGCTGTAATGGTCATGGGCAGGTGTTATATCTTACCATCAGGAGAGCTCGTTCGTCTCATTAAGTTTACACAAAAAAAGTGTGGAAAGCGATTTGGCAGCACTGTCATGGTGTTCTAGGCCAGCCACCGTATGAGGCACTTTTGCACTGGGTACAATCCGCGGTGAGTAATTTGGATAAGTATTGACAGCTTTTTTTTTTTAATTATTTTTGACAAACACCTTGTTATTGTTCCAAATAAATGTTATTTATTTCTTGAATTGACTATGACGACCTGCAACAGTTCTTCAATGTATCTTAAGAGTGTAATTTAAAGATGCTATCTGAATGACGATTAGTTAACTGAGAATGATTATAAAAAGCTTTTCGTGGCAGCATCAGTACCAGTAAGATATTTTGCTCAAAATAACTGTGAGGCCAATAATATTGGGTTTTTTTTGTGTGGCTTATATTGATATCTGGCAATGCTCAGCATAATGCAGTGTTCAATAGTTTGTTTCTAATTTTGGAGCTCGTTTCGGACAATCGTCGATCAAAACGGTTGGAAGTTTGGAGAGTTGATTACTCCTGAAATCGGCCGCCATTGTTACGCTTCCAGTCGGCTGCAGCCCGGGCGCTAATACCAAAAGTAAACCAGTTTTCAGTAATGTATTGTGATGAGTAGTGGATTCTTGTGCTAAGTGGATTGCAGCAAACTCCAAGGAGTTCTCATTTTCTCAACAGTGGAAAGAGAATGGGAACTGAGAGATCAATATTGCCGCCTACCCGTATAGCTTGGTTGGTCAGACTACAGAAAAATAAAACACCAAACTAAACTAAAGGAAAACATCGTGAGGAAACCATAGCATGGTGGTAGGGTACTTTCTAGTACTCGGCTGGCTAGCTACCACCCTCAAGTTGAAAATCTGCAGCCAAGCGTCTAACGGTGTATACCGGCAGCTTTACTTGAGAGCCAGTTCCATTCCAGGCTAGGTGTGCTTTACCATCTTTGACCACACCGTCACTTAACATCAGGTGAGCTGTGGTCAAATGCCAAGCCTGTCAACCATAAAAAATAATTTCCAAAGTTGTACATAATGAACCTGTACGAGCGGGTTCCGTTTTAGCCCACATCGCGGGTTACAATTACGCAGGATGTCCAAAAAAACAGCAAAACGAGCGAAGTTTTGTAACATCTTTTGTTCTTGCCAATAAGCGCATTCAAATATCAATAGGTCATTGAGTTTTTAAGGGGGCACCTAAAAAACATGTGGACCACACAAAATTGAAATCAAATAAGTCATTCCGACAACGCCGTACGATCATAAACTGGAGGAACGCGTGGAAAATGTTGCACGTTAGTTAGGGCTACCAGATTGTATGATTTCACCAGCGTAGCTACCGCCATATCAGCCGTATCAGTGATACGTGGCCCCCGGACTACAGGGGCCCCTAACGAGTGTAAGCAAAAATTAGTAAAATGTTATCCACAATGTCACTTAATCTCGTGCTTACCGGGAAAAAACCATAAAAAAATTGTCATACGATCAACTGCCCATGTAATCAATTAATATTTTTTTCAATTGAATGCAAGCATTTTTGTTTCTTTTGTGAGAAATTTTTACCCTTCGTTTGGGCCCTTCAACTAATTTTGATACAGGGCTCCTCCATGGCACGCTACGTCACTGGATTTCGTCAATCTTATATATCTTCTCAGGACACGTCCTAGGACCTAAGTCAATAGTACAGATACCCGATGTTACGGACAAAAGTACATAGCTCTATACATGGTTCGCTAAATATTAGGAAAAATATTCATAGAAAATTAGTTAGAATGATAAATAGCCAATGGGAGCGCTTGTTTAACGTCCTGTCGTTCATCTGTCTTTTCCCCATAGTGTAAAAATTATAATTATAACAATGAAGTAGCGTACTCGTTCCCCCCACAGCTAATCGAGTGAGTGAATTTAAGTTATTTAGGCAGGCGCTGTTTGCTCAGTTTGCTCCCACATCATCGACAACAACCTTCTCCCCAACGAGCAGTTCGGCTTTAGAGCCAGACACTCTTGCGTCCAGCAAGTACACCGCATCACGGAGTACATTCTAGAAGGTTTCAATAAGAAACCTAGACAGGGCTTCACCCACAAACCCTACCCCCAGGGGACCGTAGCGGTCTTCCTAGACGTCGCGAAAGCCTTCGATAAAGTCTGGCACAACGGACTGATACACAAGTTGTATCAGCTCGGAATGCCGGACCGTCTTGTACTCATAATACAAGACTATCTCAGGTCACGAAGCTTTCGCTACCGCGTCGAAGGATGCCGCTCCTCTCCTCACCCCATCGGCGCCGGAGTCCCTCAGGGCTCCGCGCTAGCCCCGATTCTTTTTTCGCTGTACACCAGCGACATTCCCCGCTCCCCCAACGTAGAACTTGCTCTATTCGCGGATGACACTGCCCTCTACACTAGAGGGTGGCGCAGACGCATCCAACACGCCCACCTTCAACAAGCCCTTAGCCACCTCGGCGACTGGCTCAAGAAGTGGGCTATCACAGTCAATCCCGATAAAAGTGCAGCGATGTACTTTCATCCTTCTAGATCCCTCCCTAGGCCCCCCAAACATCTCACGCTTCACGGTCAGCCCATCCCCTGGGCCTCCGCTACCAAGTATCTTGGTGTGACCCTTGATCGTCGACTCTCCTTCTCGAAACACATCCAATTAGTCCGCAACCGAGCGGCCTTCTTTCTAGGCCGTCTCTCCCCCCTCCTCAACAGGCACAGTAAATTGTCCCTTAGAAATAAGGTGACAATCTACAAAACCTGTATCCGCCCCGTCATGTCATACGCATCTGTTGTGTTCGCCCACGCGTCCAACATAGATCTGGATAAACTTCAAGTTATCCAGAACCGATTCATACGCAATGCAGTCGGCGCTCGCTGGTACATGCGAAACGCCGACTTGCACTGCGATCTCGAGCTCCCCTCCATACGTCAGTATTTCAAATTTTTGTCCCGCCACTTTTTCGATATTACACCCCACCACCCTAACCCCCTAGTAGTCCAAGCCTCGAACTACGCGACAGACACGACAAACACTCCCGTTTTCCGACGTCGTCCCAGACACGTCCTAGAAGACCCGGAGGACCCCATCGCCGCCGTCACCTCGGCGGCGTTGGGGTCTCCCGACCCGCCCACCCCTAGCAACAGGAGGTATTCCGTTTTTGGTATAGGCGCCGGTTACCAAAGGCACACCATCATACGTCGACCTCGCCGGCGAGGTCGCGGTCCCCCCCGATCTGTCTGAAGATCAGTCAGCTTAGTGTAGATTAGTTACTCACTCACTTGCTCAGATTACAACCTATTGTAGGTGCCCACTTAGGGCAAGTCAGGTCCCCCCCGTCTGGCGACAGCCCAAGCCGAGGTCCGTACCACTTTGGTGCCCTTGTGCTAGTCGTCCTTAACATTTAGGCTCAGCGCCCTTTGCGCTCGCCACAGTCCGGTGACGCTGTAGAGGCCATCTGCGGCCAACAGCATTAGTCATTCAAAAAAAAAAAAAAAAAAAAAAATGCTCAGTTTGCCTATTCCCATTCCGTAGGGAGTAGCAGCTAGAAATAAGAAATAATATAACACGACAGAAAATACAGTCCACTTCAATTCATGATTGGTTTTGTTTTGGATAATGAATTTAACAAATCACTTTTTAAATCTACGAGTTTTTATGCCGCCTCGTATGCCACCTGAATGTCGAGTATTCTGCCGTCATGCGGCAGTGTTTCACATTACTGTGTTGCGGTTTGAACGGCACTGCAGCTGGCGAAATTACAAGGCGACTAACTATCGAATGGCACAACGCAATGAGTGCCAAATCGGCGGATTTTTGTTACTCCAATTTCTAGGTAACACTGCAATGGTATAAACAGGAGTTATAACTTACCTTTACATTAATGAATCAAATTAAATTAAATCCATAGTTAGCAACTTTTGCGATCCAGGTATGTATTTCAAGAGATAGGCGTTCGATGTTCTTATTTCGATTCTCTTCCTGCCAGCTTTTTTATCTTTAGGCAACCCTAAATTATAGTATATACTTTGGCACAGTTTTGTTTATGTGTGAGCTACATTTCTGGCGATAGAGAGGCGAAGCCCGAACGCAATGAGCCGGTCACCGGTTTTGTTATACACGCATCTTTCTGGAAGCAGTAAACTGAATAGGCCAGGAGCTAGTGACTGCGAAATTATCAAGAACTTTGACGCGTCCAACGTCGGGGCTAATGATACTTGCGTTACAGTTGCACTAACGATTGAAATGTGAACTTTATATCGTGTTCAACACAGATTAATATCAACTGGAAATTTGAAATCTTTTTTACAGAAATAAAAAAAAAAATTAAATTTTAAAATCGTGGAAACTCAAAAGTTATATAAACTTCTTTATCGCATTTTTAAGTCTTTAACTGTATCTTCACACACACTGTACACTGATGCTACTTAGTATTGCTTCAAAATAATTTTGCCTGACAACACATTTTATGGCCGAGCCGTAATAGTTCGTTAAAAACCTACAAAGCCAAATTAAAAAACCCTGCACATCAATTTAGCCTCCGGTCTATGACATCGGATTGTTTACAAAAGCCTGTTCGTACTTATTTGGTTTTGTTGCTAATTGTTTCTTTGAATAATTGAAATAAATTGGAGCACAAAGTGTGCCTACGATGAAGTCATCCTCCATTCAATTGTTTAGCCAGTGCCTCATCCTCAATCAAAACAAATTAGAGAGCCATAAAATTGTTATCACGATAAAATACAGTGGACTGTGCTGACTGTGTTATATAAGTTGTTCAAAATGGAAAAGATGCACAAATATAGTTTTTCGAAAGAAATTATCGTAGATATTGTTAAAATAAAATTCATCATTTGATTAATTTTTGGTAGATTTGTGATTACAATTTTTATCAAATCATTAACTTAATGCCAAATAGCCATACAATCTTTTTGATGATTACATATTATTAGTTCCTCTGCAGTAATGCCCCGGACTTTGTTTTGCTACTCAAAGTTCCGTGTATCGCTGCAATGGTCATGGACAGGCGTTATCTCTTACCATCAGGAGAGCGTCTCGTTCGTCTCATTACTTTTTACATTAAAAAAAGTATTAAAGAAACTATAGTATGTATATAAACATATAATTTGCGGATAGTTTTATTTTCTTTCCTGAAAGTAAACGAGAAAAACTATTAAAGAAACTTAACACAGCTCCCTTTACGCTTAATCTTATATTTTTTTCTAGTTTAAAACAATCTTTAGAAAATCGAATAAATTCCACATAGGTTTTCATGACAACAAAGAAAGCTGATGCTAAATTTACACCCCACAAGGAAGCGTGACTAACGTTTCTCAGTTATGTTACTTCTCCAAAACGTTTCTTAGAACACTGAATGTTATTCAACATTGGTGCGGTAACCTCCTACGCTACAAAGTAGGCTGGTTATTAGCACCGGCAGCGTGCATTGTTGTTGTCAACCGAACATTACTCATTGAATGACGTCACGAGATAACCACCGCCACTGCATTCCGCACTTTCAGGTCGAGCAAACAAATCTCTTCTTACTGAATTTATGACTACTTTTTACTAAAAACAACATGTTTAATAAATTAACAAAAATCGATTATTTGTTGGAAGATCTCCTTAGCAGGAGGTCGACTAGGTAGGTACCACCGCAGTACTAGATATTCTGCCGCCAAGCAGTAGTGCGTAAACATTAGTGTTCCGGTTTGAAGGGTACTGCAGCCAGCGAAATTACAGGGCTGTCGCGACTAACCATGTTATCTCAAAGTAATGAGCGTTCCAACAATTATGTGCTACACTTTGTTTTGTTACTCAATCGTTCTGTGTATAGAGACGAGCGTTATCTTTTACCATCAGGGTAGCGTTTCGTTCGTCTCCTTACTTTTAAGTAAAAAGTGTATATTATAAAAGTACCCAAGAACTCGCGCTAGGTACTACAATAGTATAATATCGCAAGTCTCAAAGTAATGAGCGCCAAAGCAGTGATGCCCTGGACTTTGTTTTGTTGCTTAAAGTTCTGTGTATCGCTGCGATGGTCATGGACAGGCGTTATCTCTTACCATCAGGAGAGCGT
Organism: Biston betularia; assembly: GCA_905404145.2. Lineage (NCBI taxonomy): Eukaryota > Metazoa > Arthropoda > Insecta > Lepidoptera > Geometridae > Biston > Biston betularia. Next base: position 1,170,612 of record FR989862.1, on the reverse strand, counting down.
CTCGTTGTTGTCGTCGTACAGAATAAATATTTATGAAACTATGCATGTTTGTGATTGGCGATGGGAATCGCACGTGCGTGCGTACCCTACAGTACACGAAGTAGATATATTACCAAATGAGCTAACATAGCAGTCTTTATAAAATAAATAAATATCGTGGGACATTACACACAGCGTCATCTGGCCCCAAACTAAGCAGAGCTTGTGTGAAGTCAGATAACTGATAGAATACATATATACCTTTTTTTTTATATATACTTTTCTAGTTCAAAGTCGCTCAGCGTGCTATGGAAAGAGCCATGCTTGGCATTTCTCTGAGGGATCGGATCCGAAACGAAGTAATTCGCCAGAGAACTAAAGTCATTGACATAGCTCAGCGTATTAGCAAGCTGAAGTGGCAATGGGCTGGACATATCTGTCGCAGAACCGATAACCGCTGGGGTAGACGTGTTCTAGAGTGGAGACCGCGTATTGGCAAGCGTAGCGTAGGACGCCCTGAGACTCGATGGAGTGACAATATACGTAGGACAGCTGGCGGTGGATGGAAGCGAAAAACCGAAGATCGGGCTGAGTGGCGTGTCTTGGGAGAGGCCTATGTCCAGCAGTGGACTAATATAGGCTGATGATGATGATGATACTTTTTTTTTGTAAATGCATACTTATAATACATAAAGAACACCCAGACACATAACAAACATTTGTTGATACATAAAATGTTTGTCCTGAGCGGGAGTCGAACCCACGCCCTTCAGCACTTAAGGCAGATATGCTACCAATGAGCCAACAGCGCTGTCAAAACTATGGAAGTCAGATAACTGATAGAATACTTTAAATACTTTTTTTATGAGAAGGCAGTTTCGTTTGTCCTTTTATTTATATTAAAAACTGTAATATTACCCAGTACCAAAGTACGCGAGCGAGGCTTTTCATCAAAGGCATAGTTTATGCAAAAAGTGAAATACTAAGTCGGAACTATGTCGTAAAATGTGGCGAACGAGGGAAGCGCACGCAATTCAGGCCCACTGATCAAAATGAAGACAGTGTACTCTATAAATAGATATCTACAGTAAAAAAGTTCACAGAACGTCTTTCGTCGACCCTGTGTTTGCTCTGTTGTAATTTTATTTATTATTTGTCATAACTTGTTTTGATGGGCGCACTTTGCAGTTTTGTTTATACGCCGAGTTCACGCTATGCATTAACTACCGTCAAAGTTCGGGGAATGATATTGTCATGCAGTTATTTTGGTGAAACGGTAATTTGTTAAACTATCTTGCCTAACTGGCAAGCAACACACATCCTAAATAAAACTAGACGTTAAATAAGTATGATAGCCCTATTGGTTCATTGGTAGTATGTCTGCTCCAAGAGCTGACGGGCTTCGTACAGCATAGAGTACACCCAGACACAGAACAAACATTTGTTTATATCACAAAATGCTTGTCCTGGGTGGGAATCGAACCCACACCCGACAACACTTGAAGTAGATACACTACCAAATGAGCTAACAAGGCAGTCAAATAATTTCAGACAATCCAACAGCTGTTACAGTATAATTAATAATTAATTATATCAATCATTTTTACCCACGACGGAACGGAGACGGTATATGGGTTTGGGGTGAGAGAATGTTTGTTTACACAAATCCATGTTGCCATTTTTCTTCAAAACTACTAGTCCGATTTTGATACAGTTTTCAGTTGTCGGTTGGGGTTTGATTTGTAGTTAGCTAAATAGATTTACTATTTCTCTAGAAAAAGGCAACACTAGTATATAAAATGTTGTGTACAAATCATCTACATTCTTCAAAAATTACAATAACTTTTTTTTAAAGTCTTGAATTGTCTATTGTCTATTGTCAAGTGTCACACTTTTTTAAATTTAATATTCCTTGGAAAACGTGCTCTCAATCGAGATTGGATACGGATTAGTCAGGCAGAAGTAATAGGGTGCTTCAATCCGTCCGGCATGAGAACGAAAATAGAGGCAAATTAAACACTGCGCTCAATATACATACATACATATATACCTAACCTAATTTATATAGGTAACGAGCGCTAGGATCATATTTATAAAGTGTTAAGTGATTTATATTTTCAAGTTCCAAAAATTGAATAAGTTGCCTCGAAGCTATAGTTATAGTCAAAGTCCAGTCTTGGTCAAGTACAGTCCGTGCCAGTCAAGTCCAGTCATGCTTTAATAAAGTAGTGGCAACTTTACTATAAACTATTATTGTACCCACTCTATTGGTAAGTAGCTCTTTGTACCATTGTATTGCTAGATTTGTTTCAGCTGAACCGATTTTATAAAAATTGGCAAGGCGATAACATTCATAATCAAAAAGGCAATGGATTTTTTTTTCACAATTGACTTGGCACGATCTCTCCTGATGGAAAGTGACCGAAGATGGAGCTCGCTTGCCAAGGCAGTACTTATTTACATTTCTCTCGAATACTCCGAGCTGAAGTAGGTAAATAAATACCGTAGGACATTCCACATACCGCAGCCTAGTCCCAAACTAAACAAAGCTTGTACTAAGGGAACCAGATAACATAAAATACTTATCAATGTTTTTTTTTGTAAATAGGTACTTATAATACATTGACAGCCTCGTTGGCTCATTGGTAGTAGTTGGTTCTGCCTTAAGAGCTGTAGGGAGTGGGTTCGATTCCCACTCAGGGCAAACATTTTGTGAATAAACAAATGTTTGTTCTGTGGCTGGGTGTTCTGTATGTATTATAAGTATGTATTTACAAAAAAAAAGTATTTGTTTATTCTATCAGTTATCTGACTTCCATCACACAAGCTCTGCTTAGTTTGGGGCCAGATGGCGCTGTGTATTGTCCTACGATATTTATTTTTTTATTTTATACTGTCACAGAAACGTTTGTCCTGATGGGAACCGAACCCACGCCTTACAGCTCTTGAAGCAGATATTAAAACAAATGAGCTAATAGAGCTTTTATGTCTTCAAAATTTCCACACATAAACTGGAAGCTTCCGGAAAAACTACGAGATAGAGCCAGTCGCTAGGTGATCTTGAAAACTAACTATGCAAGGCAGTGTTTAATTAGGCGTGGATTCGATTCCCACCCAGGACAAGCATTTTCTGATACAAACAAATGTTTGTTCTGTGTCTGGGTGTACTGTGTGATAACTATGTATTTACAAAAAAAAAACTATTTAAGTATTCTATCAGTTATCTGCCTTCCATCACACAAGCTCTGCTTAGTTTGGGGTCAGATGGCGCTGTGTGTAATGTCCTATGATATTTATTTATTATTATTTAAGTTTTGAATGAATGATTTATTTGTCTATGATACTAGGTAGGTACCTATATAGATTTTGTCATACTTAAATTAGTTATCTAGCTTCTACCTTGGAGAGGTATATAGGCATGGCTTTGGCTACATATTCTTGTATCTTGTACATGTTGTATTCCTGCTAGTCGTCCGAGTATGTAATTAGTAGCGATAAGACCCAGAGGACGCCGGGGGATTTATAAAACAGATTTATAATGTTTATTTGTCCTATGACTGTGCTAGTGAGCCAACAATTACGTCAAAGGTGACATCACCTCCTCTTGAAATAGATTATGGGATAGTAAGCAGGTTATGAGAGATGATGCTGCGAAGTAAGCATTCCTAGTCTAGGTACAAATGCATCGCCACAAAATATGATACGATTACTTCTTATCAAATTTCTTGTGATATGTTATTTATTTTTTAACTCCCAACGACGAGGTGTTATAAGTTTGACGTGTCAGTTTGTGTGTTTGTGGTATCGTAGCTCCCGAACGGATGAACTTTTTTTTATTTTGTTTTGTTTGAAAGGTGAATTAGTCGGGTGTGTTCTTAGCTATATTTGATGAAGATCGGTCGAAGATGGCCGCCGCCATAAAATGGCGGATTTTTTTTACATCTCCCTCAATATGGGTATCAAATGAAAGGGCTTGATTAGTAGAATACTATATACTATGACAAATTTCAAATCACGAAAGGTTGTGACCATCTTTCACAGGTCTGATTAAGTCGAAACTTGGCATGATTTAGGTTTATGCCACAGTTACACTAACGGTTTACTGTGATGAAAAATGGTAATGAGGATGATGATTAAACGTAGGGTCATTAATGCATATATCAAGCCTAAAATAATTTATTGTAGTCGCCTTGAATAACTTTAAAGAAGACTTACGTTTTACTTTTTTTTAGTGTTATATCACTCTTGACGATGTTTTTTAGTGATAGAATAATTATTACTGTTATTATGATTATTTTTTGCTAATATTATTATTATTATTTTTTCTCTTTAATGTGATTTTTTTATGTATATTTTTTGCTTTTATTTATGTGACATAATTGTAAATGTACCTATAACGTATTTTTATGTCAGTAAAATAATTTGAATTTCAATTTAACTATGGACACAAATATCAAATCGCGAAGTCGTAGCGAAGTGTGTATGTTAATCTAAACTCCAGAAAAATGATATCCCTTCAAATAAAATTACCACATGATTCATACACAATTAATTTTGTACGGAGGCGTTTAATTGTTTTTCTTCAAACTTACTGAACTAAACACAAGGCATTCACGAGGGCTGCCGAGAGAAGTGAAATCTCAAAACATGTCAGTGTCGAGAACCTATAAAAAAAAAGCAGAAGCAGCTAGGAACTCGTCTTGTCTCATATACCTACTCATTAATAATTATTGTTTAGAATATGTATATTCAAGTCTGCCCATCAATCGTACAAGGAGGACCAAGTATTCGTGAAGACGCGCGACGTATATCAGCGTGCGAGCGACAAACGCGCGATAACACGCGACAGTAGCGAGTACAGCGGATGTCGTGCGACGTGCGTCGTGAGGCCTTATCAGCCTCAAAGCAACCTGTTTCGTATCCACACTAAAACAAACCATCGTGAAACGAACCTTTCCCCGTGTCACATATGGTTGAATCTTGAATAACATCCATATAAAACTAAACATGTTTTTTATTTCTTTCACGCTGCCCACATATCATATTTCACCAAGTTATATTCTGCTTTTTTAACAAGATGTAAGGTACAAATTGCAACACATGGTTTTTTGTCTACGTGGCGAAATTAGCTGCTAATTTTACCACGTCGACTAAAAACAATATATTTCAGTTTGCACTTTATATCGCTGATGGTCTTGTGGGAAAGACACTGAGAGCGTTGAACTCAATTGTTTTATTTTTAATACAAAACGCTTGGTAATCATAATCGAATAACAGAATACACGGAACGAACAAATAAAATACTAAACCTAAAAGAATTTATTACACTCATAATTATGAACTACTTTAAAAACCGGTGAAAGAAAATCGTATGTCCATAAAAATGTAAACAAAATGTATGATTTTTTCATTTCAAAATGTTTAGTCGACTTCAATGAAACTCAGTACACCCTCACAGATAATTAAAAACAAAATTGAAACACATCTTACTGTCTACAAATACGTTGGCGAATTTGTAGCGATTATAGCTCAGTGGTTAGCGCGGACGGTTCGCATGCCGGTGGTTCAAACCCCAACAATGAGATTGAGCTGCCGGTGACGGAAAACATCGTGAGGAAACCATGGCATGGTGGTAGAGTACTTTCTGGTACTCGGCTGGCTAGCTACCACCCTCTAGTTGAAAATCTGTCACCAAGCATCTAACGGTTTAGGTTCAGCAGGGTTCCAGACAGTCTTGCAATGAATTCATCTTTAAGGGCCAAACCGTATCAGGACTAGACGCAGCAAATGCATTTGCGGATTACTTCAGTTCAGTTTTTCTGCCTCTTAGCCAGTTCCATTCCAGGCTAGGTGTGCTTTACCATCTTCGACCATACCTTCACTTAACATCAGGTGAGCTGTGGTCAAAACACCTAGCCTGTTAACTATAAAAAAAAAACGTTGGTATCAATGGCCATACAAAGGCATCGAGGCATTTATGAGACATGAAAATATTGTAGGGCCAAAGAGCTATCACTCATTTTGTACAACCAGTGTCACTTCGTTAAGCCCATATCACAATGCCTTAAAATCAAAATCGAAGAGCACCACGCGACCGAGAGATGCTGAGTTATCGGTTTCACAATGGGCCAGTTCACCGCAGGGTTATCGGGCCGTCCAAACACCTCGTATCGTACGCTCGGCCCACTAATATTGCCAATTTATTTATACCCCGCTACGTACAGAGCTATAGGGAGGCACACGCGATCACAGTTAACTTATATTCAATTTCGTAGAGAATCTATTTTTATGGAAGCACGGTGACTTGTAGAACAATTGATCACTTTGTCAAAGATGTTCGAGGTTGCAGCTTCGGAAGAATGCCTAATTTGATTGGACCTCTGAGATGCAAACAGGGCGTAATTTCAGTTTTTATTGTTCGATGCTCACGACAAGGAGTGGGCCTCAATAGCACTAAACAAAGAGGCGTAGAAGGGAGGAATGCCTTTGCCCAGCAGTGGGGCAAAATGGGCTAAAATAATAATAATTGTTTTTAAAATAAATAAAAATTAAATAATAAGTGTTCACTTCGAGAAGGTCGTCCATAATATTGTTTGCTTCTCATGAATGTTTACCGAAATTCGTATTTTATGTAACGGCCAGTTTAATAAACCAATTAAAAAAAAAAAACTTCTTGGTTTACTTTTGTTACCTTAGAAAACGGTTTTTATAAATCCTTATACAAACTAATGATTTATAGTAAAAGTTCAAACTGTGATTATAACAAATTACATTAATAATTTACTAATTACTTACGCTGACGATGGTTAAAAATTTATTTTAAATTAGTCGTTATTAAAACGACAATTAAATAAATGGCGCAATGTTTTTGCTTTGTTAAATAAATCTTATGCACATATACAGTATACATAATTTTTTTTCAGACCTATATCATTAAGTACAGACCTACCTATATCATATAGTACAGAGCTATATTATACATTGTTACTACCTCTTTACTGGTAATTTTTGAAAAGTAATTTCATAAGGCAATATCTATAAATATTTATCACTCCTGTCTAAACTCCGGTTTGCTTGGTATTTGTCTGAGTCGAAGACAGTTTTGTTAACTTTGATTTGCGTGAATGTTGGAATTGTAGACATACAATAACTCAATAGAATATTCCGTCAACTAGGTAAATGTTCTTTGATAAATTTCGGCACCTTGAAAAAGGTTTTGTCTATTTGAGTAAAATTAACTCACAATAACAAGTACTTCTATGAGTGTGTATTTAAAATTTTAGGTGCTTTCTGCTAACCTAGTTTTACTGTACAACTATGTATGAAGAATCATCGCCTCTCTTGTGATGGCGAGAAATTATGTCTGTACCCAATGAAACAAAATCAAAAGCACTGCAAACATTAGCGCTTACCATCATGAATATTTACCTACAGTTGTTTTTCGACCTGAAAACACCGTTTTTTATGGTTGACGTGCTGGGTGTTTGGCCACAGCTCACCTGATGTTAAGTGACAGTGTGGTCGAAGACGGTAAACACACCTAGCCTACAACGGAATCGGCTCTCAAGCGAGGCTGTCACAACACGCCATTAGGTGCTTGGCAAAATTTCAATTTCAATTGAAATTCAGCTGAATACTAGAAAGTGCCCTTTCACCGTGCAATGATGTTTCTTCTTCCTCACGATGTTTTCCTGCAGCGGCAGCTCAAGCTTTATGTTGGGATTTGAACCCACGTCCTACGGCGTTTGAACCGGCCGTGCTAACCACTAAGCTATCATCTACGCTATCAGCTACGAACTGTGATGTTTTCTCCTTAATGCTTAACTGAAATTAACTATTATTTCAATCTAATTACAGAAAAAAATCCCTTCGCCCATGCTATTCGTAAAAATATATATCATAGTTTATTCGTAGTTACAATTGATTTAATTCAGCGCATTCTACTGCGATAAAAAACCGCGATGTCACCATAATGCGATTCTTCCACAGATAACCGGGAACCGTAACGTCAAACTGGAGGGAATTATTTTTGAACTCGGAACATGCAATTATTATGAATACCAGCTAACTATCGATTGGCGACGACACGCGACCCTCTCACACAGGGATGGGACTTGCTGTCAAATTCTATCGAAAAAAGTACTATCGATTTTCTTTTAAAGTACTATCGATTATCCAATGTCTATAAAATCACGGCTTAAACGCTGGCTTATCGAGCAAATGTGCTACTGCTATAATGAATTATTCTATTTTATTTTTTTCTTTGATTTTAAATGTTATTTACAGTTGTAATAATACTATTATTTTTGTACTATTTTATATAATTTATTTTCATTCACTTGACATTTCTTATTGCAATTTTATTTTTTATTAATGACATCACGTAACATTTGCAATTTTATTAATTTTGTAATTGAATACATAATTTAACATTGCTCTCACAGTTATTATAATTGTTATTAATTATTATGTATAGGTATGTCTGACTTGTAATTGTCCTATTACCAATAAAATGATTACGTTTATGATTAAAATTAAAAAAAATATAAGTACAATCAATTTACATAGAAATCTGTCGTGACGTAATCTACTTGTAACACTAACCTAATAAACAGAATATAGTTAACGGGATAAAAATGTGATAAAGATTCAAAGTTCTTGAGATAACTGATGACCTTTAACAACGAAGGTGTTTACTTAAAATTGTAAGAACTCGTTACACTGTGTAGTTTTTTTGTAACCCTCTTCTTGTAATTTATTTTCTTCTTTTAGGAAGATGGTTTGATACAATCCTACTAATCCCACTAATATTATAAACTAGCTGCGCCCCGCGGTGTTACCCGAGACATGTTTTCGCGATAAAAAATAACCCAACATCCATCTATCCATTTAAACTTTAACATGTGTAATTTTAGTGGGTTGTTAAATTTGGATGGATGAATGTTTATTACTCTTTCACGCAAAAACTACAAAATGGACTTTGATGAAATTTGGTATGAAGGTAGCTGATACCCTGGATTAACACTACGGCTACTTTTTACCCCGAAAACATGTAGCGGGTAACACCGCGGGGCGCAGCTATTTTATAATATTAGCGGGATGTAAAAGTTTGGATAAACAGATGGATGGATGTTTGTCACTCTTTCACGCAAAAACTACTGAATGGATTTTGATGAAATTTGGTATGGAAGTATGAGTACTAGAAAACACTTTACCACCATGTTATGATTTCTTACACCGGTAGCTTAAGTTCATTGTAGGGGGTTGAACCCACGCACTGTGACATGTGAACCAACCGCGCTAACTACTTGAGACTAATTATGGGATATGATCGAAATATTACTGTAAATATTTATAAAGAGGAAAGATTTGATTGTTTGTTTGTTTGTATTGAATAGCATCCGAAACTACTGGACCGATTTCAAAAATTCTTTCACCGTTAGGAAGCTACACTATCCCCGGGTGACTTGGGTTACTTTTTATCCCTGTATTCCCACGGGAACGAGAACTACGCGGGTGAAACCCCGAGGCGTCCGCTAGTAGTAAATCACGGGATTGATGTCGAAGCAATGTTAAGAAATAATTACATGAAGTTATAATATTTTTAGTGTAGTCCAAAGATCCTCACTGTTTCCGAGAACATCTGTGTACACCCCATTCCGTCACAGTAATCAGAGGTCATGTAACATGTAGACGTAACTGGAGATACTGCCAACTGTGTTGTAACGAGTGTTGTGTTAACCTCGAACTTATCATTTTATCTATTGTATTTGTAATTAGAAGCTTTTCTTCTATCGCGAGTTGCTAACTAATTTTAGCATAACATCAACTTATTAAAATTAATACATAGATAATGACTCAAATCGTTTTATTTGTAGAAATTGCTAACCTAGTAATTTTTTTAACCGATTCAAAAAAGGAAGATAATTCCACCAATTATTTATTATTTATGAATCTTTTTTTTTTGCTTTATAGATCATACTTCATAAATGTTATCGAAATCGATAGAGCGCTGCTTAAAAAAAAAAAAAAAAATCGATGTTGTTTTCGTTTACTCCGAAACTTCGCTGTTTCATTAGAGCAGTGCGTTTAGGTGACCTAAGAGTCATGGCGTCGTTTTTTTCTAATTATAAATTTTGTGTTATTAACAAGGATAGCTTTTTTTTTTTTTAATGGTTGACAGGCTAGGTGTTTGACCACAGCTCACCTGATGTTAAGTGAAGGTGTGGTCGAAGATGGTAAAGCACACCTAGCCTGGAATGGAACTGGCTCTCAAGTGAGGCTGCCGGAACACACCGTTAGATGCTTGGCGGCAGATTTTCAACTTAAGGGTGGTAGCTAGCCAGCCGAGTACTAGAAAGTACCCTACCACCATGCTATGGTTTCCTCACGATGTTTTCCTTCACCGGCAGCTCAAGCTCATTGCTCATGCTCATTTTACCAAAAGTCTTTCCTACATCGCAATTAACCTGACTACCTAACGCCTATACCATTAAATTCTACGAATTGTCATTGGAATTTGTCTCCCTACGCTCTTAGTTCACATCTCAACAGTAAAAACAGTTACGTCGACTCCAATTTCATACAGACAGCTTCATAAAATCGTTCGTTATAATAATCAAGTACATGTTATAATTGCTGCCGTCGTTTAGATAGGTACCATTGTAGTAGATAATTATTTATATGGATATAGATATACCTACTAGAAATTCTGTCGCCAAGCGAAGTCTAACCTAGCAAATTTAGACTAACCATCGAATGCCTCATTGTAATGAGCGCCAAAGCAGCGAAGCCTTGGGATTTGTTCTGCTACTCAAAGTTCTGTGTATCGCTGCAATGTTTAATTTAAATATTTATTAAATATTTTTTTTGTTATATTTTATTAAAAAATATATTTATCGATATTGCGTTAATGTTATTCACATCACTAACTTTGCCCCAAAACGATGCACCCAGGGGTCGAATTGTCTTATTATGAAAATTGTCTTCATCATTTTATGATCCCACTTATTATATACCTGCTTCAGTCGAATGAAAGCTTTGAATACATACATGGCGTACTTATTCTGAGACGCATTTAAAAGGATTTTGCCATACGCATAGTAGGCATAATTGTTTTAAAATAAATATTGGTTTATTCTTTTGTATCTGGAATTCTTTACAAAAATACTTAAGTGTAGTTATTTTTGGTATACAATAACATACAATAAAGTACAAAATATTAAAAAAAAAATGGCATTTTATTTGTAAATATTATTCATTTAAGACTTTTTTTATTTTGCTTACTAAATAAATTTCAATATAACAATATAACAAATATAAAATATGGCAAAATCATTAAATTTCAATAAGGAAAAAATTGTAACAGCACTAACAATCTCTTATTTTTATTTTAATTAATTAATTTTTATTAATTGTACATTGACTTTCACATATTGTTGTTGTCATTCGTAAGATTTTATATTCTAATACGTGACATTTAAAATTTTTAAATGTTCAATAAGTTACTTGATTATTTATTGGTATTTATTTCTGAAAAAATATTTATTGGTATTTATTTATTTCTGACAAATTAGCGTGATTATAAATTAAAATGCATCATGTTTTAGATATGGCAATACAGACTTTGCAGTTTAGTTAACGCACTTGCTTTTTTGGTATTATGGTAGGTATCTGAAACATGCGGATTCAACGTCTCGAAGTAGGTAGTATAAAACTACGTTGCAGTCTGCGTCCATCTATTTCTCCACAATGGGTTTTGATACGGCTTTGAGTCATTTAGAATTATTTTCCGAAAGGTATATACCTATACAATGTATCCTAATAAACTTTTGTAGAAGTATAGAAATGTAATGTTTTGTAATTAAGTCACAAAAAAATAATCGCGAGCATACTTTTTTTTTTACATCGAACTAGGCATGCGTTCGGCCACGATCTCACCTGGTGGAAAGCGACGATGTGGCCGAAGATGGAGCACGTTCTTCTTGAACAACCCCGGATTGTATTTTGTTGGAAACACAGACGTTGGCAACGAGTTCCACACATCAGCAGTTCTTACAAGGAACGTGTTTTGGAAACGTTTTGTGCGTTTTAAGGGAAGTTCCACCGTAAGAGGGTGGTGTAAAATATGATTAAACAAACTTGCAAAGTGAAGTTCGATCAATATTGCATGAGCATTTCTCATGAGAAGATATAACAAGGTACATATTGGATATACTACATGTATTGGCTTTCGGAGACGACTCAAGCGAATACATATGTATAATTGCATTGGCTCAAACGCTCGGTTCTACGCGTCAACTCTATTATAACATAGAATTAGCAAATGTCACTGTTATTACTTACTTCACGTAGTATGTTGCAGTAATTTCCAAGGTTTCAACATTCACAACCTTTTTGTATAATTAACAACCCTTTCTAGAAATAGTGTGTAGTTAATTTTTAGTACTAGAACTGACGTAGATGTTTTTTTGTGAAGCGAACGTACTAGCAAGTGATGTGACCATTGCAGCAGAACTCCAAAGTTTGAGCAGCAAAACTAGACATCTCTACTTTGCTGGTCCTTATTTTGAGTCGTAGTTTATTTACAATCCATTTATTTTAAAGTTTCGTTTACAAATCTGTTTGTTTCAATCAATAAACGAAGTTTAATTAAATGCAATTGAGAGTCAGTTAAGTGGTTCAACAGAGAGTCGGGCATTGCACTTCGATTCCGCCGTCATCAATCTGCATGTTTTTGTAGTTACTACTCAATTGGAGGTAATTCTTTTATATTATCGGGCAGTAGGTACTATTATGGTAGACGAGGAGGGTGAACAAAAATAAATAAATAAAAAAATAATAATAAATATCGTAGGACATTACACACAGCGCCATCTGACCCCAAACTAAACAAAGCTTGTACTATGGAAGTCAGATAACTGATAGAATACTTAAATAGATTATTTTTTGTAAATACACATATATACGACATAAAACAAACATTTGTTTTTATCACAAAATGCTTATCCTGGGTGGAAATCGAACCCACGCCCTTCAGCTCTTGGAGCAGCCATATTGCCAATGAACGAACAGGGCTACCAAATGGTCATAAGAAAGTCCATGAAGTATGGAAAAATAATTATTAATTAAAAAATTGTGTTGTTTTGTTCATAAAGTGCCGAATTGAAGTTAAATAGATAGATATTCTTTATTGACATAAAAATAAACATATAATTATTATCTAGTGGGTATAATAATGAGTTTGTTCATGTACTTGTCCGATTTTACATACTAAAGTAAAGAAAATAAAGAAAGATAGAAGTAGTTTTAAATTTTGTAAATATGTACATTGTACATTTTTGTCAGATGATGAATCGATTGAGCAAACATTTTTGTAAACAACAACTCCAGTAGCATATTTGAGACCATACCTTGCATGAAACACAGTGAAATGCAAAAGCGCCATCTATAATAGACTGTCTTAGTATCCTGTGATGGCGTTTGTACTCACAAGGCCAATTCTTCCCATTTGCGAAGCGACTCGCAGTTTTTTTTACTAGGCAGATATAACAATTAACTGTTAGGTACCTCACACCAGCATCAAAACCTTGGAACAGAACGATTTTATTTTCGTTCATTGGATTAATTCTTGGTGTCACGACTTGAACAAATAAATTTACGACAATCTTTCTCGTACGTTACAACAATTGTTATTTAATTTTGATTAACGGTTATTTTAGGCGATGACTACACCAGTTTGTGTTTCTATTAATCATGGTATGATTAGATTGTTTGAACAGCACTGCAACTCATAAAGAGTGTTTCAATTCCATTTAACACACGCGCTAATACAATAACATCAATTTTGAAGGTTTTACTTGACAGTTCTTAAGTTTTTTTGGTGACCTAGCTTAATTGCTTGATCGTAGCTCACCTGATGTTAATTGAAGATGTCGTCAAAGACACATTATACAAAGCCTGGTATGGTACTGGCTTTCAAGTGAGGCTGCCGGATCACTCCGTTAGGCGATTGACGGTAGATTTTTGGCTTGATACAAGAGTACTCACGATCGATTAAGTCTGATACTCAAAATTAATTCTAAGCTCTGAATTTCGGCTTGTATTGAATAGTTTCATTTATTCTGTGCCTTCACTCAAGATCGAGGAGAGCGGTACAGGGTACCCTAGTCTGTGATAATCATTATAATAGAATGACGGCACTGGACGTGTGGGCTGTACATTTACTTTATCGCTTCACAGAAGTTTAACATCTCATATTTAAATACCTAGTATGTTATGATATCGTTCTTCAGGGGCTCGATTTTTTAATCATTAATAAATAAAATAAATAAATATCGTAGGACTATACACACAGCGCTATCTGGCCCCAAACTAAGCAGAGCTTGTGTGATGGAAGTCAGATAACTGATAGAATACATAAATACTTTTTTTTTGTAAATACATACTTATAATACATACAGAACACCCAGACACAGAACAAACATTTGTTTATTCACAAAATGTTTGCCCTGAGTGGGAATCGAACCCACGCCCTACAGCTCTCAAGGCAGATATACTACCAATGAGCCAACAGGGCTGTCGTTTGTAGTCATGAATTTTGAATAGAACGAATTTTGAACGATGTCTGTTTGAAACTCAGTCATTTGATTAAAAAATATAGACCGAGAAGCCACGTATAGTTGCCAAGGAGCAAAGTTACCTACGAAGCTTTGCTATGCTGTAATATTAAACTACCTAGTTAGTTCATTTGGTAGTGCCGGTATCTGCTTCAAGTGTTGTAGCGCGTGGGTTCGATTCTCGTTCAGGACAAACATTTGAGTGATGAACGTAATTGTTTGTTCTGTGACAGCGTTATGTATCTATTATAAATCTGTATTTATAAAAAATATTATCTAAGTATTCGTTGCCATAGTACCTACAAGCTTTGCTATAGTTTGAGGCTAGATGGCGCTGTGTGAGATGTCTTAAGATATTTATTTATTTATGTGTATAAATTGCAAAGTGCGATATCATCTCTACTTAGTACGAAATAACTAAATGAATTTGGCCACAATTTTTAAACTAGGTTAATTAAAATTTACTCACATATTTAACTTCTGCTTAAATTATTATAATTGTTGTTTTCTCATAAAAATACTAACAACAACTGACTCAATTTTTAATATGGAATGAAGACAAGTGTTTGTATAGATTTATGTGGTTTAAACAGGTAGCATTGAGCATTCTAAAATTGTATCTTAGACAAATTGGAATACATAATTACAAATATGGTAACTACAAGTATTTGTTACTATCTCACCGATCAATTTTACAAATAATATAATCGATACACCATCGAGTTGTATTCGATATTATTCTAAGCGATAATTGAAATGTATCTCATACAGAAGGCAGGGTTTATTGACACGCATATGTTGCTTATGTTTATCATAATTACCAGAACCACTTGGGACGGGAGCGCACCCACGCTGCACTTCACATTCCGACCTGGTTCGCCATTGATGACCAGCAGTTCTGAATACTACAGGATAATAACTGGAGGATACGGTAAACTCGAGTTAAACTGGCTTTACGATCTATCGTTGGTCAAATTATTCCGTCCATTTATGGGGAGTAGTCTATTTTTTTTAAATAATAAAAAGGCTTGCGATTGACCGCCATTTCACCTGTTACCTGTTACGTTATTTACCTTTTATTAAGTGTTTTTTTATACACCTAAATCACCAAGATAAGCCGTACATATTACAGAGTATGGAACAAGAGTTCATAAGATATTGTATTAGTTATACGTACACTGTACAATTGTACATGTATGAGTAGATTCGATTTCTAGGACAAACATTGGCGTGATGAACATAGATGTGTTTTCTGTGTCTAGATATTATTTAATTAAATGCGTTAGCGTTTAAATGTTCTATCCGTTATCTGGTAGTATAAGTTTCGCTCAGTTTGGGCTAGTTAGTAATTGATTGATTAACTCTTAATTGTTTATACCACCTATTAAGACAGCCCCGTTGACTCATTGGTAGTATATCTTGAGAGCTGTAGGGCGTAGGTTCGATTCCCACTCAGGGCAAAACATTTTGTGAATAAACAAATGTTTGTTCTGTGTCTGGGTGTTCTGTATGTATTTATAAAAAAAAAAGTATTTATGTATTCTATTAATTATCTGATTTCCATCACACAAGCTCTGCTTAGTTTGGGGCCAGATGACGCTGTGTGTATAATCCTACGATATTTATTTATTTATTATTATTTATAACCTTAGGACGGAAATGGATATGTCAATTACGAGGAAATAATGTTAAAAAACAAGATTATTTTTTAATTTTAAGTTTGTAACTTTTTGCGTTTATTCGTGATCACTTTGTCCACAATATCTCTAACATATGCAGAACTCAACATCCCACTTCATGATTACATAATTAACTGCCAAAGATTATATCTACTTATAATACAAAGATAAAATACTGCTTATCAAATTAGGCCGTTGGACTTAAAACAGTCACGTATTTTTAATATTAAGAACAAACGATTTACATTATATTATTTAACTATTTATTCATCTCCGAAAAATCCTCGAGGTACCTATACTATAATAGAAAACGAAACTAGAAGCACTTTTTTTTTTAGTTATAGACTAGGTGTTTTGACCACAACTCGCCTGATATTGAGTACCGATGTGTTCGATGATGGTAGACACACCTAGCTTGGATATTAACTGGTTTTTAAGTGAGGTACCGAAACACACATGTAGGTGCTTAGCGGCAGATTTTCAACTTGAGGGTGGTAGCTAGCCAGCCTAGTGCTAGAAAGTACTCTAAACACACTATGGTTTCTTTACGATGTTTTTTTACACCGGTAGCTCAAGCTCATTGATGGGATTTGAACCTATGCCCTTAGATGTGTGGACCGACCCCGCTAACCACTGACCTGTAATCGCTACGAAACATCTCATACGAGCTGCGCAAATTCAGATGGTTTATTTGCATGAACATAGGTACAGGTATGGTCGAATAAGTGAACAAAACAATATTTTTTTCATCCCCCCCATCTCGGAAAGAGTATTTTCGCTCTTCGATACCTGAGTGCAAAAGTCGTTTTTATCCGCTAGAGAACAAAGTAAATTTGAATTTAGAACATCGTGTGCACTAAGTTTGTGAATTCAAAACATCAGTGAAACTGTTTACTTCTACCTCCGTGGTGCCGAATTTATCATACAACTTTTTTTAATATGTTAAAAACTCAGACTCGGAGCCTCCTCGGTGTACGTTTTTTTGCATTTAGTAATTTCCTCGCTGAGGTGGGATGAAAAGTTTACGTGTTGCACTCGAGTACAAATATTTTTCACCTCGTGCTGTTTTGATTCCCTCGCTAACGCTCAGGATTGTAATTTTAGAATCCTTGCTCGGTCATCAAAATTGAGCACGCGGTTAAAAAGCAACTTTGCACTCTTGTATAACAAATAACTATTGTGACTTAAGTTTATATTATCTAGTGTAAATGATTGAATTATACTGTCTTTCCTGTAGTAGAGAAATAAAATTAACAAACATTTAGTTTAGTTAGTAAAAAGTACCATCCAGCCTCCACAAGTCATGCTAATACATCAAGTCTACTCATACATAAAAAAAGAGATTTGATGTATTTTTTTTAGATTTTTGTTTTAAATTAAAAACGTTAATAGATAGGAAAACCCAAACTTCGAACGATCATCTCGCACTCCACGAATTAATAAGCTTCAGAAAATAAAAAATGGAGTTTCCATTTTTTTCATGGTAAACGCTTTTATAAAACTTTTGTCTATACACTAAACTCTGCGTATGAGTTGGGCAAAAAATCCCTAAAGCACTTATTAAAAGTGTGACAGGCAGCTCTGGCAAGCTGTTATTTATTGATCGGCATGAGTTGAATGCCTATGTGTAGATATGTGTGTACATTTTAGCCGGGGCCGTAGAATAACCAATTTTTTTAATTCAATTTTAAAATATCTTTATTTGTCGGAAAGTATATTAATTATACACATACTAATGTAAGTTAACAAAACCTAGTAGCACATAAAACAATTACAAAATTAGCTGTTTATCGAACACGTAGGCTCTCATTAAACTTAAAACAATAATTTTAAATGAAAGAAACAATGAGGTTGGAGAAGAATAGTAATAAATGTTTTGCTACGTAAGCTTTAGTATTTAGCATCCCGTTCGGTAAAATTAGATTATTTAAAAAAAAAATTAGGCGGCAGGCCAAAAAGTCTGGCAAACCTGCGAAGAGCAACAGGAACGCGTTACGCAGTGGTCATGCACACAAGCACGCACCGGCCGGCCCGCCGTGCGCTCCAATGCCACCCGTAAAACAATCGCACAACACTTGAAATAACCCTTTATGGTCAAACATTAGAAGCTCTTCATTGTGAACAAAAGCACTCTTGAAATCAGAAAAAAATAAAAATATAACCCGAGCAAGAAATTGTGATAAAAGTACAGTTTTTCTATTGTTACAGTGTTAAAAATGGGTTTTTGTGATTTTTAAATATGTGTATACGAGGGCCCGTCCATACAACTATTTACTAAGGTGTTCAAAGTAAGGGCATGCCCATCCGGACGGTTGCGTTTTGGTTAATTATTTATTACTCGAAAAACAGCGCCGTCTATCGAATTCTCCGCCAACTTCGTCGCGTCACTCTTGTATCATCATGTGGTACAACCGATCAATAAATATTCAGCGATAACTAAGTTCACTTTGAAGAGCAATACTCTTATGTTTCTCTCTTAATAGACTTAAGAATATTCCAGCCTTCGAAGAATTTCTTAAGAACATCCCAGTAATTTTGTCGAACACATCTCACATTCCAGTTTATTCCGAATAAATGTGAAAGTACCTAAATATGATTGTGGGATGTAAGAATGAGATAGGTGTGTAAGTTAGCACTTACTTGTACAGTTGGACTCGTCTGTTCCGTCATAGCAGTCCGCGTTGCCGTCGCAGAGGCTGTCTTTATGAATGCAGCGGCTGTTGTCATCGCAGCGGAACTCTCCAGAGTAACACGCTGGTAACAAAAAACACAATATTATGAGTATCATCCGGAACATTTTAATCTAAAGACAGGCCTGAATTAATATATTTATATGTAACATTCCAGTTTTATTCCAGGCTAGGTGTGCTTTACCATCTTCGATCACACCTTCACTTAACATCAGATGAGCTGTGGTCAAACACATAGCCTGTCAACCATTAAAAAAAAATTATAAGACGAACGAAACGCTCTCCTGATGGGGAGAGATAACGCATGTCCATGACCATTGCAGCGTTACATAGAACGTTGAGTTTCAAAATAAAGTCCAGGGCATCACTGCTTTGGCGTTTATTACTTTGAAACTTTCGATGGTTTATTTTCAACAACCCTGTAACCTCATTAAATAGTAAGTAAGAAATTCTCACGAATTTAAAAAAAAAGAAAAAAATTACTAGGTGACATACACAATTGACAAAATTTGCGCTCAAACTTTTACTTAAATAAAATCTTTATTAAATAATGTTGTAGCTATGGAAAAGTAAAGAAGATTTCGTCTGACTGAATGAAGACGGCGGAGGAGTGTGGATCTCAATTTGAAATCCTTTTAGTAAGTTAAGGAGGCATATATTACAAGTTTCAACAACTTTATCAGGTGTCTTACTGCAAAAAAATTTCTACGCATATTCGTAATATACGAAGTAGGTACCTATATAGTTAAGTAACAAGCTGTTGAGACAATAGAGAAAACTAAGCTTCAAAACTACGCAAATTAAAAAAAACCGGTGGTGGGTGTAGTTACCACAGAGATAAATAAATAAAATAAATATCGCATGACATGACACACAGCGCCACCTGACTCCAAACTAAGCAAAGCTTGTACAATGGAAGACAGATAACTGATAGAATACTTAAATAGTTTTTTTTTTGTAAATACATACAGTACACCCAGACACAGAACAAACATTTGTTTATAACACAAAATGCGTGTCCTGGGTGTGAATCGAACCTGCCACGCCCTTCAGCACTTGGAGCAGACATACAACCAATGAACCAACAGGGCTATCAACAAATGATATTATAGATATATATATTCGTGGTCGATACTTACTTAGCTCTGATCGATATTCGGGAGTTGTCTCAGGGATTTCTGTGTCAGTTACGGGTGGAGAAGTGTTTAAAAACTGGTCATCGTGATTGGTTCCTTTGAGTAAAAATGAAAATATTAACTTAAAAAAAAAAACAAAACAAAAATAACAAAAAATCATTGTGTATGATGAGGATGAACTAAAAATACATGTGGCGTACTATTTTCTAATCGCCTGAATCAAATTATTCTCAAAATAATTAGAGTAAATATTACAGCAAAAAATGTACTATGTACTATATTTTGATCGGTAGCTTGCATGAGACTAACTAATAGTCTATCTAACTTTAGATGACAAGTAATGAGATGGAATTTAAAATTTGCTAGATGATACCCACTTAACACCATGAGTTAGATACCTTGTATACCCAAACTGTTACTTTCAAAAGCAAAAATCATCTATTTTTCTGTCTCACTTAACCTGACAATGACGATGACAATTATTGATTGATTAACTCTTTATTGTGCACACGAAAACTAAGTTTATTTGAATAATAAAATTCTGTATTGTATTATTTAAATAAACTTAGTTAATAGGTGTAACAACTGGCGACCTTATCGCTGAAAGCGATCTCTGCCAGGTAACAAAAATTATAAAGATGACTTGCGATAGATGACTTATTGATTCAGGCGTTACTTTGCGGAAGTTCATTTTGAATATTCAAGGTATATATTAAGTTTATTTCCGCTTAACAGTCGTTCCAGTTACAACAGTGATAAGAACTTAAATTTAACTAATTTGACAACAACAAATCACAAAATCGAATTAAAATAACAAAAATCGAATTAAAGTAACCACAAGTCTTAAAATCCTCCTATCTCTGCAGTAACCACTTGCCGTGTGCAGTAACCATTTGCCTTGCACGTGTTTCGCCTCTACACGAGGCATCTTCAGGACGTGTTGACTCTTCAAGCGCTTGGCCGAGACTGAGTCAGCGAAGAGTCAACACGTCCTGAGGATGCCTCGTGTAGAGGTTAGATTATATTTTTAAATTTATGTCAAATTAGTTCTAGATATTAAGTAAGATTAGGGTTCTAATTAATAAGTTGTTGTCAAATTAGTTAAATTTAAGTCCTCATCACTGTTGTAACTAGAACGACTGTTAAGCGGAAATAAACTAAATATATACCTTGAATATTCGACTTGCGATAGATGATCAACAGAAGTGAAAAAAAGTGCAATAATTGTACCTTGCGAAGGTACTCCACAGTTCAGTTCGTCGTCACCAGAAGGACAGTCAGGGTAACCGTTACATCTCTTATCGCTGCAGATCATGACTGAGGAGCTAGCACAAGGTATGCGGTCAGGGCATACATCTTGAGGGTTCGACTCGACCGTATTGGCCTGTTGACTGGTTTCTAACCTCTCTATTCAAAGAAAAAATAAAAATAAAGTAAACAATAAAACAAAAACTTTAACATGCAACACACTCATGCCTTTCAAACTTAACTGCAACTTTGTTTCGTCTTACCATGTTTTTAACAAAATTATTTTTAACACCTATTCTATAAAAATCAACAATAGAATAAGCAATAACAACAAAAGTAAAATTTTGTAATTAATTCTTAAGGGGGTACGATTTCCATACAAATAATATTGTTTGCCATTTATGGGCAAATGGAGCATAATTTTACAGTGAAATCAAAGCTACTGGCATTTATTTTGGTCTTTATTTGCGGCAAATCAATATTGCTTGAACAAAACAGTAGATTATAAAATCAAATTTATTCATGATTTATGAATTTATGATTTTTGAATAAAACTGTAGATTATGCTAATAAATCTACTGTTTTATTCAAGCAATTGTAATTTACCGCAAGTAAAGACCAAAATAAATGCCAGTAGCTGTGATTTCATTGTAAAAATATGTTCCATTTGCTCATAAATGGCAAAAAAATATTTGTATGGAAATCGTACCACCTTAAAAGATTCTTTACAAGGATTCGCAAATAACAGACTATTTGGCTGCAGGATTTTATGTTGCGAGTGATAAATAAATTAGCCTGTAAATTTAATCTTCTAAGATTATATATAAAAAAAATAACTGAAATAAAAAATACCATCAACGGGGCAGTCATGTTCGTCGGTGCCGTCACTGCATTGCGTAATGCCATCACAACGGTACTCTCCAGAGATGCATTTTGACCCATCGTCGCATTGGATCTGGTTGATCGAGCATGTCTCTAACGCTGACCCTACATGACAAAACTACCGTCAATACCTGCGACCCGTGGCTCCACGGGACATACCTTACTCTATATTTTGTCGCAATACCAAATGAGATGAGATAAAAAAAACTCAAATTAAATACATGCATTCTGGAACATTCCTTTTAGGGTGAATTTGTAACAAGATCTTTTAGGATTTGGCACTAACAGTTATGTCATATTGAATCCACTCTTGTACGTGTATATTTAATTTTTGTAAGAAAGCTATACATACCTGGGTTTACTTCATTCGCGCTAAAGTCATCGTCTTTGACTGATACGTTGCCCAGATTTCTGTACTTTCTGATGTGGTCACGCAAAGTGTCCTTGATTCTGGTCGTGTTTTCAAACCCGATGGTCACGATATCCAGAGTAACTTTGCATGAGAAGTTGTCTGTGGGCCTTGATCTGGAATTTTGAAAAACATAGACGTCAAAATCGGAAAATAGTTGATTGAAAGTGAAAAATACCTAGTCTTGCCATAAATATTGTAACAAAGAAAATTTATTTTTTTCTTTTGCAAATAACATTTATTACTTTTACAGTGTGTTAGTTTAATACAAAAATATAAAACAATTTAAAATATAAAAAGCTTATCCGAAGTGGTCTCCATTGGCTACAATACAGTCCTTTAAACGCTGAGGCCAGTTATCAATAGAAGTACGCACTCTTTCTATGGGCAAATTCTTCACTGCCAATCGTATGGATTGTTTTAGGGACTCGAAATTATCATGGCGTTTAGAGCAAGCCGTACTCTCTAAAACTGACCATAAATCATAATCCAGCGGATTAAGATCGGGACTAGACGACGGCCAGTCTTTAGCTCTGATGAAGTCCGAAACGTTCGCTTCCAAACAAGACTGCGTGGACCGAGCATTATGACCGGCGCCGAGTCTTGCTGGAAGGACCATACTTGGTTATTGAACATGGTGTTGTTAACTACTTAACTACCTTCTCAAGAATGGTATCTTGATACACTTGTGCCGATGTTTTGATACCTTTTGAGACCTTTTTCACAAAAATATGGCTCAGTCACTCCTTCATAGCCAACACCCCACCAAACCATCACTGAAGTCGGATAATGCCCACGTTGCACTCTGTCAACTAATTGGGAAGCTTCCTTAGAGCTTTGAGCATAAATACGGTCATTTTGTTTGTTAAAATGTTGCTCAATTGTAAAAATTTTCTCATCCGTAAACAAAAATTTTCTGTGACCTCCTTTTGCGTACCGCTTCAGTAGTTGTTTCGATTTTACCACCCTATTCTTTTTTAAATTATCAGTTAAGAAGTGACTAGTGCGTCTCTTATAGGCTGCAAGTCCTAAGTCATCTTTTAAAATACGCGACATGGTTCTAGGTGCCATCTTCATCTCCCAAAATAAAATCTTTTGCTTTCGGACAGGATTTCTTCGAATTCTACCCCTTACTGCTTTGACCACGTTTTTCGTACGAACACTACGTGGACGGCCAGATCTTTTTCTGTTACAAACAGAGGAGGTCTCATTGTACCTATTAATAGCTCGGTACACAAACATTTGACTAATACCAAGCGTATGGAGAGTTTTAAAAATTGCATTTGGCTCCATACCTACTTTGCGTAATGCAATCACAGCGATTCGGTTCTCTTTGTCACCCCACTCCATTTTAATATCGCAAAATATTGTACAATTTATTGGCGCCAAAATGAAAAAATATAATGAACAATCATATAAAAATTACAGATTCCAAATTCAAATGTAATATTTTGTTTATTTTTAGTTTTAACAGTATTTATGGCCAGGCTAAGTATATTATGTGCAAGCGGGCCGTCCCGGCTTCGCACGGGAAAACAAAACTCGGTTAACAATATAAACATAGCCTATGTCACTCAGTAATAATATAGCATTCTAATGATGAAAGAGTTACTTCAGATCGGCCCAGCAGTTTCGGAGCCTATTCAATACAAACATTCCATTCCAGGCTAGGTGTGCTTTACCATCTTCGACCACACCTTCACTTAACATCAGGTGAGCTGTGGTCAAACAACTAGCCTGTCAACCATAAAAAAAAAACAAACAAAAAATCAAATCCAGGCTAGGTGTGATTTACCATCTTCGACCACACCTTTGCTTAACATCAGATGAGCTGTGGTTACACACCTATCCCGTCAACCTAACCCGTCAACAATCTTTCCTAATTTATAACTAGTGTAAAAAAGTCAAAGAGAAATCGTTACTCAAAAACTACCATTTCACCAGCATCGCAATCAATTTCTGTTAAAAAAATCAATTTTGGGGCGCATGCGTGCGTTGTTATTCACATAAATTATTTATCATTGTTCGAATATATAACAATGTTAAGTGAAACCATGTGTATGAAAACATTTTTTTTTTAATCGAGCATTTAATCTTAAAAGACTTATACGTGCACGAAACACTTACTGTATTCTTATAAGGCTTGCTTTCTGTGTGCCAGGCAAGTTGTCGAAGAGGACGTTGACGGCTTGCGCCAGGGTTTTGGAGAACTGTTGGAACTCTGGCGAGTCTCTGTTGGAGTACTCCACTTGGTACGGCTGCACCACCACGAAAGTCACTCGCAAGGTCTCTGCAAATATTCACAAGATATAATAAATATGGACACGCCTGGACTAAAAAGGAAAATGTTTAAGGTTTTTTCAACTATATTATTTAAATTGCAAGCAAACACATTTAGGTGCAGTAAATAAAATAAAATAAATATCGTAGGGCATGTATTATCTAGCCCCAAACTAAACAAAGCTTCTACTATGGTAACCAGATAACTGATAGAATACTTAAGTTTTTTTAAAATATATTCCCATAACACATACAGAACACCCAAACACAAAACAAACATTTCTTGTCACACTAGCTGACTCGCGTGACTTCGACCACGTTAACTTTAGAATGAAGTTCAGAGAGAAATGAAACATGTAAGTTTTCAAGTAAGTATGTTCACTTGGTGGTAGATTTCCTTAGCAGGAAGTCGTCTAGGTAGGTACCACCGCTGTACCAGATATTCTACCGCCAAGCAGTAGTGTGTAAACATTACTGTGTTCCGGTTTGAAGGTGACTGCAGCTAGTGAAATTACTGGGCTGTTGAGACTAACCATCGAAAGTCTCAAAGTAGTGAGTGCCAAAGCAGCGATGCCCCGGACTTTGTTTGCTACTCAAAGTTCTGTGTATCGCTGCAATGGTCATGTACATGCGTTATCTCTTACCATCAGAAGACCGCATCGCTCGTCTCATTACTTTTACATAAAAAAAAAGTAACATGATGGGCTAGATGACGCTGTGTATAAAGTCCTACGATATAAATGTATTTATTTAACAAAGCAATAGTCATGAATCTGTCATGTCAAACTGACATCTGCCAATCTGATATCTTTCTGTCTGACATCTGTCAACCTGACATCTGTAAATATGACATCTGTCAATCTGACATCTATCAATATGGCAAACTGTCAATAAATAACCTTGAAAAAAAGTCTACTTACTTTCACCGAGAGTTTCCGGCTCGAGCTGAGGCTTTTCAGGCGCAACTGAACCAGACCCTTCTGCGTTCTCGTCATCATCTTTGCTGAAATTTTGGAAAAAAAAACATTCAATATTTTTTTAGATACCACTCGATAGATTAAATGTGAATTTGAATTTGTTTTGGCACTTAAATTAAATAAATATAATAAACTCTCAATCCAAAGATAATAGAAGATTGCCAGTGAAGGAAAACATAGGTCATCACGATGTTTTCCTTCACCGGCAGCTCAAGCTGATTGTTCAAACCAAATCATTTATTTCTCGTTAACCAAACACGTATTGTAATTAAACTATTTCTACAATTTTTCCCAAAACAGTGTTTATACATACATAAAACATATTCAGTTGAGCTTCGGATTTACGAACTAAGCTAAGAGTAGCTTGTGTTTCGGAAATCCGTGCTCCCCATATGGTGCTGACAGAAACAGAAAAACATTGGGGTTGTCGGGGTATGAACCCACACCCTTCGGCATGCGAATCGACCGCGCTAACCACTCAGCTATCATCGCTACAATATCATAGACTTATATTGGCAAATAAGTTTAAAAGATCTACCACGAATCTCATCTTAAGCCTAGAAAGTACTCACAAGGTATCGTCTTGATCTTCCGTATTGACCTCGTATTCCGGGGCCGGTGTTGTTGTTGTCGAAGAAGGAAACACGAATGGATCTGAAAATTAGAAAAAAAACTATTTCACAACTTTTCTAGAGTATATTTTCATGCAAAAACTACTGAATGGATTTTGATGAAATTTGGTATGGAGGTAGCTGACACCCTGGATTAACACATAAGCTACTTTTTATCCCGAAAACGTGTAGTGGGTATCACCGCGGGGCGCAGTTAGTTTATTTTTATATTTTCAACCAGAGTAATCCGTATATTTATCGGCGAATGACTGATAAATATAAAAAATAATATAATGAATGATTTATCTCTTAATAATGTTTGAAAAACTGGATTCTTTTTCAAAAACTTTATCGTTATCATCTTTTTTTTATATTTTACATAAAAACGATTAATCTATTACATTTATATCACATAATTATAAATATTTATGTCGCTAAAGATATGAACCGTAAATATATTCCTACTACATACTTTTTAAGTCTATGATTCAATACTAATGTTTTTTATGGTTGACAGGCTAGGTGTTTGACCACAGCTCACCTGATGTTAAGTGACGGTGTGGTCGAAGATGGTAAAGCACACCTAGCCTGGAATGGAACTGGCTCTCAAGTGAGGCTGCCGGAACACACCATTAGATGCTTGGCGGCAGATTTTCAACTTGAGGGTGGTAACTAGCCAGCCTACCCTACGTACCCTACGTACCCTAAGTACCCTACCACCATGATATGGTTTTCTCACGATGTTTTCCTTCACCGGCAGCTCAAGCTCATTGTTGGGGGTTGAACCCACGCCCTTCGGCATGCGAACCTAACTAACTGTAACACCTTTTTTTTATGTAAGAAGTAATGAGACGAACGATACGCTCTCCTGATGGTAAGAGATAACTCCTATCCATGACCATTACAGCGATACACAGAACTTTGAGTTACAAAACAAAGTCCAGGGCATCACTGCTTTGGTGCTCATTACTTTGAGACTTTCGATGGTTAGTCTTAACAGCCCAGTTATTTCGCTAGCTGCAGTACCCTTCGAACCGGAACACAGTAATGTTTACACACTACTGCTTAGCGGCAGAATAACTGGTACTGCGGTGGTACCTACCTAGACGACCTCCTGCTAAGGAGTTCTACCACCAAGTAAAATAGTAGAAAGTAAAACGAAATTAACTAAAATTTCGTTTAGGTTAGTTACACTTCGGCGTATACGCAACAGTAGTGAAGGTCTAGTCACGTCGCATCTATACGGTAAATTGATTAACAAGATTTACTCGAAAACTCACTCCACCAATCTCTCTTGATGCGCTTGAGGTGTCCGACAAGGCTGCTGTCTTCTTTCACCTCCAAGAACTCATTCGAAGCGTCCACATCTCCCTCCCAGTACAGATCTTCCGCGAGTGACACCTGGAATCAAAGGAAATTTTATTTAAAAGCTGAAGGACACAATGCTGCAGCTCTAGTGATAAATCAGGACAATTTTCTATCGAAAAGATTGACATAAAATATGCAGACGGATTTTTAGATAGATTGATAGATATAAACTCTTTATTGTGCACATCATAAATAGAAAAGAGTACAGAGAACAAAAAAAACCTTATTAACCAGTGCCACTAGTGGCGGCCTTATCGCTGACAGCGATCTCTTCCAGGCAACCAAGAAAGGAAAAATACGATAGAAAACATAAGAAACACTAAGCCTAAGACAAAGTTTTTTTGTATAGATTTTGTAATTAGTATTAATTTAAGGTTTTTTATTTTGTTTAATAAATGTTTTTAGTGCTGAACAAATGTCAAAGTTCAATCGATTTCTGAGGAACGCTCCCGCAACGGGGCTACTATTGCGGCTCAGAGCGTCACTCCGATAATTCCAGGAAGTCGGTTGGCACGGGTAAATTTTGCTAGGGGGAAATGCACAAAACAACTCAGGCGTGAAGTCAGTGCAGAATGTCTATTCAAATTAGGTATGTTCGTTCGCGAGCGCTTAACCTGAAAGCGTCTGAACCAATTTACCTTTTTTTTTAAATGGTCTTTATACTTAGATGTTTATCCTATAAGGCAAAAGCTGAGCTCTATTGGTACGAAGTACTGGATATTTAGCTAGTATGCAATACAAATAAGGGACGCTTCGTCTTCATTTGAAAATTCGATCTTTTTAATCTTTTTTTTGTTGGCTAGGTCTTTGACTACAGCTCACTTGAGGTTAAGTGACGGTGAGGCCAAAGTTAGTAAACACTAGCCTAAAATGATATCGTGACTGGTCCCTCTGACCGAATTTTCAAACAAATTATTGTTGGTTATTATGTTGGTAATTTAGAGAGTAATACTTATGAGGGTTCAAATGACTTAACTACTATCACAACGGTTGAAAGAGATAGAGCTGAGAGAGTTGAGTCATCTTGCGAGTTCACGTAACGTATTAAGAGGACGAGTACTTTCTCGAAATTGCGTGTGGGCGTGAGAACTTCTCTAAGCAAACGAATCGAGATAACTTGCCAAGAATTATATATTTTCGGGCGCCAAAGGCCGGGTTGGGATTATGTAAGAATAGGTAAATAGGTGTTTTGTGATTGGCTACCGGGACTCGGTCGGTCGCTCGCTCCGCCCCGTCAACC
Organism: Biston betularia; assembly: GCA_905404145.2. Taxonomy (NCBI): domain Eukaryota; kingdom Metazoa; phylum Arthropoda; class Insecta; order Lepidoptera; family Geometridae; genus Biston; species Biston betularia. The sequence goes on along the minus strand of FR989862.1, from coordinate 1,141,495 downwards.
TCACTGCGCGAGGCGCCTCATTCTCGCCCAATATTTGGACCACAAAGTTGATCACAGATTATGTCTCGTCTTTGAGAAATGTGCGACAAAATCATTTCTTTCACTGCCGATTTGCACCTAATCGTAATGTCCTAATGTCAAATTATTTCTAGACTAGCGAGCCGTCCCGGCTTCGCGCGGGAACACAAAACTCGATGGACAATATAAATATAGCCTATGTCACTCAGTGATAATGTCGCATTCTAATGATAAAAGAATTTTTCAGATCGGTCCAGTAGTTTTAGAGCTTTTCAATACAAACAAAAAATTAAATTTTTGCTCTTTGTAATTATAATTAGTGTAGATTTATAACTTGCTTTTACTAATTTCTCTTATCATCTGCTTTTTAGGTTATTTTCGAAAATTATTGTTTTACATAAACATATTCTTATGTAGGTTCTTCAGCAATAACCCGGCAACGGTAGCTGGTATCACAGTGGAGTGACTAGAGTAGGTGTCTACGTTTTTTTCCAATATTGCCCTTATATATTATTTTTGCCCTCATATTTATTTATTTATAGATATTTTGATCAAAGTTTTTCTAAAGCCTTTGTCCAGCTTTTGCTGTTGTTTTTGCTCTAACACCAACAAGAACTAAAGGTGTGTACCAAATATCAGATAAATCTGCCAACAGGAAAAGGGAAAAATTTCAATTACTAAATTTGACCCAAAAACAACAATAACAACAATAAACAGAGAAAAGTAAATAAAACCATTTAAAAATCTGCCAACAGGAAAAGGGGAAAATTCCAATTACTAAATTTGAATTAAATTTGACCCAAAAACAACAAACAGAGCAAACTAAATAAAACTGTTTAAAAATTTGTCAATAGGAAAAGAGGAAAATTTCAATTACTAAATTTGACCCCAAAAACAACAATAACTACAACAAACAGAGCAAACTAAAGAAAACCGTTTAAAAATCTGCCATCAGGAAGAGAGAAAATTTCAATTTCTAAATTTTACCCAAAAACAAAAAATGGGGCAAGCTAAATAAAACCGCTTAAAACCTTTGTAAAATAGGTCCGAAATACAGCTCAAAATGATATCGTATAAGAGAAACCGTTCATCACAAATATATTTCGTAAAAGTCAGGGCGGACAACGCTCGGTCGCCATTAGCTTGCATGTCTTGTAGCCCACACTCGTCTGGGGATCAAGTCGGACTAACTAAAATTGCAAAGAGATCCCTCTCGCCCCGGCCCCGACGATGTACCGCCTAATTGTGGCTGTGGCCGATTTATTTCGAAATCATGCCTCCTCGTGATAATGACGAAGTTAAGGCTTTATGAACGCAGTCCAGCCGGTGGAATTTTGTCTACAGTTTTAAAGACACTAAGAAAGAATGTTTGCAACATTGAACGTGTCTTTAAAACTGTGGACAAAAGCGACACGGGTCAGGGACAACTGTATATACCTTCATTGCTAGATGCAAGACCCTGTTTATATAGACAGACACACATTTGGACACAATATTACACCTATATATAATTCACACTTAATAACACCAGACAGCCAAGCTCAGGCAAGTGTGTTCTCGAAGACGACTAGGAGTCAAGTGACTGCAAGCAGTCGGACCATCACGAACGAAGAGAAGCGAAAACGTCTCGGTTTCCGTTACGGTCATAGCCATCAACAGCTGGCACGTACTTTCCGGTATAGACTTTTAATGTTTTGCGTTCGGCAAGTACAAGTGGCGACAACAGCAAGAGGATTGTTTTAGATTTAAAATCAAATTAATTTGATCTTTCGGTCTTAGTTAAAGAGCATCATAGTTTTGGAAAGACGTGTCTCACATTCATTAGTTTATAAATTAATACAAATAGCCGAAATATTGTTTGTTTATTTCCATATTTACCTACTAATACCGTGGTGGTAAAATCAGTTGCTTTCACATTTTATTGATTGCAATTGAAAATGGTAGGGTACTTTCTAGTACTCGGCTGGCTAGCTACCATCCTCAAGTCGAAAATCTGCCGCCGAGCATCTAACGGTGTATTCCTGTGTATTTCACTTGAAAACCAATTCCATCCCAAGCTAGATGTGTTTACCTACTTCGACCACACCGTCACTTAACATCAGGTGAGTCGTGGTCAAACACCTACCCTATCAAACATACATCAGTATAATGCACGTGTCATGTTTCGTCCCTACGTCAAAGCGACCCATGCAATACACTTTATAACCTAAACAAAATATGTTTCGAGGACATTATTCAGAGAGTTTTGACCCTAATTTGTGGATAGGCGTTACGTATTGTTTAATAAAGTCAATTCGACCTAAAATAGGCCGCGCTAACAGCGTTGTAAATCATTTTGTACTTAAACTCCGAGTTTATTAAACACAAGTGGCTGTCTGGGCTTATAGCTAAGGAATTAAACTTATACAGCTTGCATATATTCTAAATATTAACACATGATTTGCCATTTTTATTCGCTAGATTTAAAGTAAGAAAGAAATTAAGTTTAAAACAAACAAACAGAGACAATTAAGAGACAGTTACAAAATACGGGATCACTTCAGTATAGGTAATACTGGTAAAGTAATAAATAAAATTTAGTTTTGAACTGTTGTCAAACACGTGGCTTGTCAATCGTTTAAAAAAGTTGGCGCTCAAACACAAGCCTATAATTATAATACAGATGTTTAAAAATCAGGTCGAACAGCAAACTCGCATTCAAACAGATATTTTTTATTTTTCTTTCTAATGATGTATCTGTTTGTTGTTAGATACCTCATTGTTATTACAATCTAGCCTAGTTGAGACTAATAAGTAATTTTAATATAACTTAAATTGCTAAGTAGAGTATAAACGAAGAATGCGTCCATCGACACTTTTCTTACTGTCTCTATTAAGGGGAAGACACTTTGTTAATGTGTTCTATAATATGTAGTACTCACTGCACTGACATTACTAACTTAATACACTAACTCAAAAGATGTTGTCCTTTTTAGTCTTCTCAAAAAGATATAATAGCATTTATAATATTAGTAGGTATAGTTTGTCAAAAGTTCCTAAACAGCATCCTGTACCGTCTGCACGAAGCTTGCTGATTGAAATCAGTGAGATTGGCTGCAATAAGCACCCATGTTGCCGTCTCACACATTCATTATTTACATTTGTTTACAAACGAGCGTGAGAGTCAGTTTCAAAACTATAAATGAGTTAACGATCGTATTTACCTACGTGCATTACAAACACAAGTTATTTTCCAATGTTATATATTTAACAAGCAGTATAAATAAAGGCGAATGAGAGCTTTTGGTAGGTTTATCAACATTATAGAAGACATCAACTTCAACTTCGACTCTTGATAAATGGCCAGACTCACCACAATTCTGCCAATGTCACGTGAAATGATAGACTGCCACACAAAAAGGTTGCGTTCAGTGTTAAAATAAATATTATTATGATAAAACCTGTAACGATAATTGTAAATTGTTTTGAATAAATGAAATTAAACGAAAATGAAATTATGTACAGAACGGTTTACAGAGTTATAGAAAAACTAGCAGACGCCTCACGGTTTTTAAAAAGTAGCCTATGCCACCCGGGGATAGAGTAGCTTCCCAACGGTGACCGAAATTTTTGAAATATGTCCAGTAGTTTTCCTATTCAATACAAACAAACAATCTAATCTTTCCGCTTTATAATAGTATAGATACATATAATTGGTATAGCGACAGAATAATATTATAATCTTCTTTTTCTGTGTTTCTGGTGTCGCAGTTTCTGTATTTACCAGTGTCAAGTCTTTATACGAACATCGTGAAAAATCAAGTTCAAGTATTTAATCTTTTAATGTAAAGTCACACAAAGTAGTCCACGCTCGAGTTCAGTCATGCTTTAGTAAAGTAGTCAAAATCAAAATCAAAATGTATTTATTTGCTAAGTACAGACTACAGGTGTCAAAATGTTGGTACAGAATAACAACGTCGTTTAACCCACACTTAACCTTACTTATTGTATTGTTATTTTATTTATTTATTTCTTTTGTACACCAACCTTATATTTATTTACTCTTCTTTCCATCCAAAGGTTGTCTGGAAGAAATCGCTCTAGGCGATAAGACCGCCCTTATACATCATTTATTCTATTGTTTTGTTATATTATTATATCTTCTTTTTTTTGTTTGTTGTTTGTTTCCTATTTGTATTAGTTGTGATCTGTGTTTTTGGTGTATAATAAAGTTATATTCTATTCTATTCTATTCTTAACCCAGAATTGGGTGTGCAAAAATTAGATAAAATAGTTACTATTAAATGTCAAATTAGATAAAATAATAATGTCAAGTTTGTATTAATTAAATATGTCATGAGGTCTATTACAAAATGTCAATCAGTGCAATTTATTTGAATGTTAATACTTACTATATATTTTTTGCCTTATCATCAATAAATTATTTCATAGAGTAATATGTATTTTCGATTTAAGTTTCCTTTTAAATATAAATAAAGAGCTGGCTTCCTTTATTGGTGGCAATTCATTATATTTTATAAGTATAGTAGTGACTTATAGGGAACGTGCAGAAACTGTTTGTGGCAACACTAAACTGACAGAAAATATACTATGCGAACAGTAGAATAAACTTACCAGACCTGTAATCGTGCTATATATATAAACAAAATTTTCTTTTTATCAAAATTAATTTTTACTGTCATAAAAATGATAAAAAATGAGTTCCAGTCAATTAATAATGATCGACAGCGTAGCAAAAATATGTTAAAAGGCCAAAAGCTTTTCGAAACCATATATAGTAGTGAAAAAAATAATAAATGAAGCTGTGATTACCGCCAAAATGGTCGTACAGACGAAAATTCAATACAAATACAATACCGAAATTGTCCAGTCTACTGTTCTAGCAAATTAGATCATTTTCTATATATCTAGGTACATAAATCTATCTTAATGAAAGCCAGTAAGTAGTAGTCATAAAAAGTAAAACAGTATTATTTTATAACAATGCTTCTCAAATGTATATTAACGCAATAAAAACAAGCTTTATACTCGCTAGCTTAAGAACCTGAGCAGTAGAAGTATCACGTACTTGTAAAGTACTGTGAGCAGTAAGCAGGTATAGCGTACCTCTGGCCATGTGATCGGTTGGATTTATGACCACTATGCGACTTTAAGTTGCTTGAATACGAGCCATGTTGGTTCGGCACACAGTGGCGGCCTTAGGGGTTGGCAAGCAGGGCAACCGCCCAGGGCCTCGCTCTTGCAGGGGCCTCGCGTCCTCGTAGAAAAAAGTCTTTACCCTATATGTACCTATATGTATCTCGCGCCTCGCACTTAACAAAACCCCTTCGTTTCATTATTAGTGCAAGCACGTTACGGTCACTCGAGCACTCAGAATTTTTTTTTAGTAAAACGGACCCAAAGAAAAAGGGCCTCACGATCATCTGTCACCCCGGGCCTCGCAACAGCTAAGGCCGCCGCTGTCGGCATATAAGCGCTTAGCCTTAGAGCTACGAGATAGATACTACGTAAGCCGCCGATAAACCTAAACGTATTATGCTTGATGACCGATATTTTTGTACATTTATATAACTAGTTGAATGTGATGTGTATGTGTATCGTGTTTTCTATTCTTAGTTGCCTGGAAGAGATCGCTCTTAGCGATTAGCGCGCCACATGTGGCACAAGCTCATAAAAATATTTTTTTTGTACTATTTATTGCCTACTAGCTGCGCCGCACGGTGTTACCCGCTACATGTTTTCGGGATAAAAAGTAGTTTCTGTGTTAATCCAGGGTCTTAGCTATCTCCATACCAAATTTCATCCAAATTTCTTTTGTAGTTTTTGCGTGAAAGAGTAACAAACATCCATCCATTCAAACTTTTACATTTATAATACTAGCTGCGCCCCGCGGTGCTGCCCGCTACATGTTTTCGAGATAAAAAGTATCCTATGTTGTAATCAAGGATCTCAGCTACCTCCATACCAAATTTCATAAAATTTTGTTCAGTAATTTTTGCGTGAAAGAGTAACAAACATCTATCCATCCATCCAAAATTTCACATTTATAATGATAGTGGAATAAACGATCACACGGTCGCTGGATTTAGAAGTCAAGACCAGCCCTTGAGAATGTTACTGTTGGTAGAAAGAAATATGTAAACAATATCCAAACGTGAACTTCTATTATTAACCAGCTACCTTGAAACTTCCCTAACTGTGAACTCAATATTCCAGCACATTATTGTAATAACAAATCTTTGCTTATTTTTGCATTAATTGTTATGATAATAATGTTTTTGCTACCGGGTAAGGCTAAATTTATAAAAAAAAATGAGTCTGAAATGGTTCAAACTTCTCGCCGGCTTTCAAAGAGAAGGCAATCTCTTTGATAAGTCTTTTCTTTTTTCTTTTTTTTTTATTCGAAATAGGTTCGCGTTTGACCACACTCTGCCTGATGTTAAGCAATGGTGTGGTCTAAGATAGAGCACGCTTACCTAGAAGAAACCTATTCACTCTAGATTTAAAGACGCCGATGTTGTACCTAACAGGGAACACAGACTCCGGCAGAGAGTTCCACAACCTCGCTGTGCGAATGAAAAACGTGGAATCAAAACGCTATGTGCGTACATGGGGAACATCCACCATCTACGGATGACGTCTATAAGTACACTTCATTAGGTACAACTTCTATCTGGGTATCAACTATAAAATAAATCGTGATACGAGTAGAACGATCAGCTATTGGTACCTATACATTTATAGCTATAGGACTTTTCTATGGTGAATGATTTCTGCATAATTATTATAATACATATGTACAAAAAAACAGGCAATATTTTATATTGGAGTTCAGTTGCCGACCTTCTCTTGGTTTTAGCATCATCTGATGATAAAGCCGGAAGGCTCAAATACAAAAATAATTGCCAAAAATTACGGAAAAATGTCAAATGTAAATGTACTTTACTTTACTTGGTGGTTAATCTCCTTAGCAGGAGGTCGTCTAGGTAGGTACCACCGCTGTACCAGATATTGTTGTACCGCTAAGCAGTAGTGCGTAAGCATTACTGTGTTCCGGTTTGAAAGGTACTGCAGCTAGCGAAATTACTGGGCTGTTTAGACTAACTCTATCAAAAGTCTCAAAGTAGTGAGCGCCAAAGCAGTGATGCCTTGTTTTGTTACTTAAAGTTCTGTGTATCGCTGCTATGGTCATGGACAGGCGTTATCTCTTACCATCAGGAGAGCGTCTCGTTCGTTTCATTACTTTTTACATTAAAAATAGGAGTTCTGAAGTATTAAACATAACAAATACTATCTATTTATATTTCTAATAGTGTGTAATAATTAAATTTTTGCGTATTTATTTTATCCCACACGAAAAATATCTGGGTGACAAAGGAAGAAGTATGAACCGTATTTTAAACGGTATATGCAAGTTCCAACTCGCATTTGAATTTCTTTTTTGTTATCACCCTTGTAATGAAGTCTTTAACATAGCAACACGCCTGATCTTGACTTCATGACCCAATTTTGGTTCGCAGTCCATTTTATTTTCAACGATGATGTGAACAATCCATCAGTACTTGGGATCGATCTTTGCATACATGCTATAGCGTATTGTTTACTTTAAAGGTCTATTAAGCCGCAAGTGTATAAATATCTGCTCCGGCTATCGAGGTGAAAACTATATGGAATGCGTGTTAGAAATTCATTTTTACGTCGCGGTTTGAAGTTTATGCGGTGTATCTGAAAAGGTTTACTTTGTTCTCGATCTCAATCAATTTTTATTACATAGGTGGGCAGAACGGAAGTTTAAAAAACTGCAAACTAACACGCAAATTCGTATACGCTCATACTTCTATGAATACATGTGCAACTAATAATTACTGATCATGACGTTGGCTGGAGAAACAAGTGGGATTTTGTTTATTATTTTTGTGTAGTGGGTTGGCTAAATAAATTTTGCTAGATTTGACAGTATTTAAAGCTCATACTATAGAATATCTGCTTTCAGTGCTGTAGGGTGTGGGTTCCATTCCCACACAAGACAACAATTGTATTGAAAAATTATATTTTTTTAAATGTAAAGGTCATGAGACGAACGAGACTCTCTCCTGATGGTAAAAGATAACTATAGCATCAATACACAGAACTTAGAGTAACAAAACAGGGTCTAGGGCATCGCTGCTTTGGCGTTCATTACTTTGCAACATTCGACGACAAGTCTCAACAGCCCTGTCATTTCGCTGCAGTACCCCGGAGCACAGTAATGTTTGTACATTACTGCTTGGCGGCAGAATACCTGGTACTGCGGTGGTAACGTACTTTTTCTATGGAATAACTGATTTTTTTTTATCATTTCAGAGTTTTGCCCACAGTAATGACACCCTTTCAACGTCGTATAATCATTCAAGTAAAGAGGGTTCCAACTTCTACCTAACCGTGTACAATAACAAATACATCGGAACATTACACATATTATGTACATAGATTAATAATACTTATTATATTTATTCCAAACAATGAAGTTAAAATAACAATGTAATACCTTAACATCAACAAATTTTACCAGCTCCAGACCAGTTGTAAATAGATCTGTATGTTTAGGAACTAGGGCTTCCTCTGCGCTCAAATGTACACTAAGCAAGTGCACATAAATCCTGTATACAATTTTATAATATACTAGCGGACGCCTCGCGGTTTCACCCGCGTGTCAGGGACAAAAAGTAGCCTATGTCACCAGGGGATAGTGTAGCTTCCCAACGGTGAAAGAATTTTTGATGTCGGTGCAGTGGTTCTTAAATCTTTCCTCTTTATAATAGTATAGATAGATAATGGTATGAACAATAGTATTCCGAACTATACGCGATTAGTTAGATAGTTAATTACCGAAGCATGCGTACTAGACCTTTACAAGTAAAATACGCTTAAGTAATATTATCTTTCGCTAAGTTTCAATAGACGGCTTTTTTACCTCAAATTGTAGTCACATGCTGAAAAGGCATCAATGTCAATTTATTTTACTAGATAAAATAATTTTACAATTCCTAATGGTCAAACAGATATCTGTTTGATCACTATTTAAAGAAAATAGATTAAGGCCCTTTGATATTAATAAGTTCTAGATAAAATCTTCCGGCTTTATCTCTATCCTCGGCATCATTAGTGTAATCATAGAATAGGTTAAACTCTATATAACAAAACATACGTTATTGTCCAAACTGTCTTACTATTTTTTTATTTTTTATTTAGACGTTTCAACATCTAGACTCCGGCTCATAACAGCTCGTTGGTACTATAAATTTATATAAATAATATAATATGTCAAAGCAGAATGAAATACATGCTACTTCCGTAGCTCAAAAACTGTTAGAAAATTTTGAAGCGGGCTACTTGCATTCAAACATTCCAAGTTAAATAAAAGCGTGCATCAAAGCAAATGCCAACTCGTGCTTCAGCAATATTTTACAATGGATATTAGCGATCAAAAGCTTCACAAGTTATTTTTACTCTAGTAATAAAATAAAAAATTGATTATTTTTTTTCTTGACTAATTTAATTATTAGGATAATATTGTAAATATCTAAAAATAATATCTGTAATACTAAATATTGGATACCCAAAAAAGTAGCTGTTGATACCTGAATGATGACATCAACTTGTAATACGCAGCCTACTAAAAAAAATGTATTTTCTGTCTGCTGTAATTTAACAAACGTCTTCTCTATTACAGTCTTTTGTAGCGATGATAGCTCAGTGGTTAGCGCAGTAGGTTCGCATGCCGAAGGGCGTGGGTTCAAACCCCAACAATGAGCTTGAGCTGCCGGTGATGGAAAACATCGTGAGGAAACCATAGCATGGTGGTAGGGTACTTTAGTACTCGGCTGGCTAGCTACCACCCTCAAGTTGAAAATCTGCCGCCAAGCACCTAACGGTGTGTTCGGGCAGCCTCACCTGAGAGCCAGTTCCATTCCAGGCTAGGTGTGCTTTACCATCTTCGACCACACCTTAACCTAACATCAGGTGAGCTGTGGTCAAACAACTAGCCTGTCAACTATAAAAATAAAAAATAAAAATTACTATTTAAGTTTTATTCGATACTTTGATGCAAGTGCTGTCGACGTCGTTACATTTTACACTCGATGGACGCTCATGCTGAGGTATGTACTCAAAGGAAATTCTAACTCAAATAGGAATGTTGACAAATATGATAGCGATATGTCTGTACCTTTTACTTGCGAACTTTTTATTTGATTTTAAAAGGACGATAAACATGAAATATAACGACTTATAACTTTTCATTGGCTCTCTATATATCATGGGTGATAATTTAGATATACCTACGTTTATTATACCTAGAATAATAAATATTTCTGATTGATTTTCAAACATGTCAGTCAATCTTATATGATTTTAACGTTTTTTATTTTAGTTTTGAATATAATAATACATATCAATGGTACATAATTAGAAATAGATTTATTGATTTGTATTTATTATTGACATGTATTATATAAAATCTACGAACCATTTATCTGTATGTGTCATGTATTCTTTAGAAATAAACTATTATTATTATCTATTTCTAATTGCATGTAGGTAATAGTTTGATTTACGATTGTTATCCTTTTTAGTATTAGACTCGCGGGCTTAGCCCGGATTTTTGATTGCCATTGATGGAACGGGTCAATCTCAAAGACGCATTGTTAGAAATAACATTGTCGAGCTACGAGTATATTTATTTTAAGCCAGAAAACCTGATCAAGTATAACATGATGTGATGTAGGTACATCATTCATAGACATATTTTACATTACACAAATTTTATATTGACAATTTTTTTTTATACATGTTTGTATATTGACATTTTCGTTTTTTTTTATTTATTGGCATGTAATCAGTGTTTTAAAAGTCATATAGTGACATACATATTCGAAATTTTTAATTGGTGTTATCAATAAAATATTTGTATTGTTCCGTGGTTAAATCTCATCCGGAGAGTTAAAGGTAGCGAACAGACAGACAATTCCCCTGTAAAGTAAAATAGGCGTGGGGTTACATGGGGCTACACAAGCCGGGTATCAACACTAATTGTTAAGACAATTAGAGGAGCCTTCATTATTCAAGCTACTAATGATGAAACCCTACACCTCACCTTCATGGTACGAGTTAAAAATACCCAAGTGCTACCGCTGATTCCATAATCGATTTGAACGTGGTACTAATTTTACACATAACAAGCGCTCGTACTTAAGATACAACATACGCATTTTACGTGCTTTTTAGTTTTTTTACAATTTGTAAAGTTCTGTCTTCTGTTGTTGTATTAGACTTTAAAGCAATCTTCGTAATTTATCAAGAATCATTAAACACTTGCAGAATTGCTTAAAAATATTTATCCAATTAATTTTTGCTTAGCTAAAAGCCAGTGAGATTAGCACCCTCGTCTGACGAGTGATACAAAATGAAGCAATATTATATAACATTGTTACCTTGAAATAAATGTAACTTATTTTACATATTTATAATCCTTAAAAAGAAGTCATCGAGGTACCACCGAAGTACCAGGTATTCTGCCACCAAGCAGTAGTGTGTAAACTATACTGTGTTCCGGTTTAAAGGTTACTGCAGCTAGCAAAATTATGAGACTCACCATCGAAAGTTTCAAAGTAATGAGCGCCATAGCAGCGATGGCCTGGGCTTTGTTTTACTACTTAAAGTTCTGTGTATCGCTGTGATGGTTTTGATGGCATGCGTTATCTCATCAGGAGAGGGTGTCGTTTGTTTTATTACATTTAAATTTAAAAAAAAATAGCCTCATTGTGTTCGCTTTAGCTTCGTTAAAAAACAAATAAAACAATTATTGTTTTCTCCGGACTAGTATTTAGGCATAGTCAGTAAATTTTTAGTATCATACTAGAAACAGTACATTATTTAGCAGGGGAAAAAATGCAATATTATTTTTAGAAATTTTAAATTTTCTTTACCAAATAAATCATTTGTTTTACATCAAGGCATTGTCTAGCCAGACCGCGACCGAAAGTATTTTTTGTTTCGGCTAATGTAGACGACCCCGCAAATCCGCCTCACTATATACTTCATACAATTTATTCCGGTGGCCGTGTCTGCGAGGCGAAGTAAATACAGGTAAACTTTATATACAGGTAACCTTGATTTGCGTAACACTTCATCTGACTCACAGTAAAATGTAGACGATTCAAACGCAGTGTGTTTGTAGAGCAAATAAAAACTTACATCGTACGTTTTCTATTTGACTTAAAATCAGGAAAAAAATGGGCTTAGATTTGGTTGTTTTTATAAATAATAATGTAAGTAGTTGTAATAATACTCAGATAGTTTTTAAAGTTTCAGTCGTTTTTTAATTTGGTATTCTTGTTTATTTCACACTTTGTACTTGTATCCTGCCAGTCATGTGTCATAAGCTAAAATAAAATAGAGTTTTGTCAGAGTCACAAAAATTAAGTCAAAATCCAGTCCAGCCCATGCCTGCAGTGACTTATTTTAAATTGTTATTAGTATTTGTCAGTCTTAAATAAAATTATTCTCACCCAAACAAAAATAACCCTGAAAAATAGGTACTTGCTATGCTTCTGGTAATGTAGCTGCCCATACATGGTAGTGATCTGTGACCATCAGGAGACCCGCTTTCCTAACAGTATTACTTAAAACAAATTTTCATTTTTTACCTATTGCACAATGTTTTTTCTCTGAAACATTTTATTAACTTTTAACTATAATAATTTCTAGAAAACCCGTTGATTGAAATTGAGAAATCGGAATGCAGGTTTCCTAATTCGACTCCTGATATGAAACCAGTTGAATTTTAAATTTATTGCGGAGATAATAATTGCTCCAAATTAATTGTACCTCGATAAGTAAGCTTGATGTTACTGGGGTCGGTTTAGGTCACGTAACAATCGAGAGTCATCTCAGCAGTGAGATAAAATAAGCTGTTTGACTAACTGCTACATGTAGAGATGTGTCACAAATCACTACGAATACTCGATGGCTTAGTTATATTACTTTCAGCCTTGACCTCGGAGACAGTCTAGCTTCCAATCCGGATCAACCCTGGGTTCGAGTCCCACGGCACGCACCTCTTTCGTTTCTAAGTTATGTGCATTTTACTACTGACTTCAAACGTTGAAGGAAAATATCGAAAGGAAACCTACATTTCCGAGAGTAGTTAAAAAAATCTCGAAGGTTTGTGAAGACTGCCAAGCCGCACTTGGCCATTGTGTTGGACTATGCCCATAGGCAGCCCGTACACGTAGCGCGTGATCCGCGATCCGCGATCCGCGATCAATGATCGCGATCCAGACTGATCGTGTACGAAGCGGATTGACGGACTGATGCTCCGGATCGCATAATATCTAGAAATTTTGAAATCATGATCGCGGATCGCGGATCATGATCATGATTGAACGTGTAAGGCGGCCCATACTCTTCTTACAATAAGAAGTAACCCACGCCCAGCAGTGAGAATCCGGATCCGGAATACCTATTTATTTCCATAGAAAAGTTTCAAATCTATGACTTTTCCGCTATAGTACTGACAAGTGTTTTACTATGTTATTGATTTCATCGCTATGTTTTTATTCGTCGACAACCTGAGCTCATTACTTATTTTAGCAGTTTGGTGAAGGATTGTATGAGGTACGTGGATTATTCATCTAATTACACGACTGCCCAAAAAAGGAGTGTACTATTTTTAGGGTTCATCCCACTAGTATTATAAATGCGGATGGATAGAAGTTTGTTACTTTTTCACGCAAAAACTACTGAATGGATTTGGATGAAATTTGGTATCGAGGTAGCTGAGACCCTGGATTAATACATATATTACTTTTTATCCCGAAAACATATAGCGGGTAACACCGCGTGCCGCAGCTAGAGTTTGTATATATGTGAGCTACTTAATTTCAACATAACTTTTGAATACCTTGATTACCAGATGTCTAAAATACCTTTAGTATCCGATATGTATTCCAATAATGACATTGGTTATAAGTATTTTGAAAAAAAATTATATTAGTGCGTATTCGTGATCTTATTTAAGCTTGTTATTAAAAAAAAACTGAACATTATCGATGCCATAATTTGTCAAAATACAGCCAGTGAGCTGCATTTCAAAAATATTCGCGTTGAATTCAGACTCTCGTCAATCTATTTACTGAAGCAAACGTTGAAGGTTTTTAGTTGACAGATCTAGACAAACTAAAAACATTGTGGTTCTTCTTTTTTGATTTTGGCGTCGCATTTTGAGCATTTGCCAGTGTCAAGTGTTTCAATATTTTCAATTTTCATGAGTTAGTCAAATTCCAGTCTTGGTCAAGTCCAGTACGTGTCAGTCAAGTCCAGTCATGCTTTAATAAAGTAGCGGCGAATTTACTATAAGCTTCGATGGAGTCTTGGAAGCAACACGAAAAGTCATGGTTTTCAGCCCTGTTGGTTCATTGGTAGTATGTCTGCTCCAAGAGCTGAAGGACGTGGATTAGATTCCCACCCAGGACAAAATTTTTAAAATTTTATCGAAATTAAAAAAAAAAAAAAATAAAGAGATTTATAAAAATACAACTAAAATCAAAAGATTGTATACGTCGATGATATTTGCGTTTACTTCGAAACCTCGCTGTTTCATTGGAGCACTGCGTTTAATTGGCCTAAGGGTCATATTGTCGGGTTTTTTAAATTGTAAATTTAGTATTGTATATTATGGTATCACTATCACTACATAGTATAAAACAAAGTCGCTATTTTTGTCCGTCTGTTTGTCTGTATGCTTAAATCTTTAAAATTACGCAACGGATTTTGATGCGGTTTTTTGTAATAGGTAGAGTGATTCAAGAAGAAGAGTTTTATGTATAATAACATCTATTAAATAATGGAGAAATACTGTTATTTTCAGGGTTTCTAATGTAGTGTCGTAAATTCTAACATTTCTTGCCGCTTACATTGCGTACGCAGGCTTAACCTTACAGGATTTATAAAAATAATGTACTAAGTATTGTACACCTTGAAAAGGTCTACAGAAAAGTCCGCGATGGTATATGTCTATCTCTTATCGATATCCCACAAAACCATTTTTTGTCATTTACGTTTTACGGCAAATAATAGCTAATTTTCGAAGCGATTTTAAGCACTACAGCATTATTCCTTATTTAATTAAATACCATAAATAGATTGTTGATTTAACATAGATTTATATGGCCTTTTACAGCACATAATTTCTTTGAATATTTTCGAAGATATTACAGATTTAAAAAAAATACATTGCGTACCTATCGGCCGGCAGCCGCCGACCGCAGCGCGACGCGACGCGTTCCTATAAATAGCGCGTCGGAGGCCGCACTTCTCGCGCAGTCCGGTGACGCTGTAGAGGCCATCTGCGGCCAACAGCATTAGTCATTCAAAAAAAAAAAAAAAAAAAAAAACGCACTTCTCGCTGTAATAATTTGAATTTGGAAGCGATTGGACGCGGTTTTCGGAGCTCTCTAGCAAGGATAATAACATTTTATATTAAAAACGTGCCTTTAAGCGCGACTACTTAATCCGTAATTTTAATTACGTTACGGTAAATTGTATGATGTTAATAATTGTATAATAGTAGTTTTAGTAGTGATTTTTTTCGAATTTTGCACCCGTGCGAAGCCGGGGCGGGTCGCTAGTAATTAATAAAAGCACTATTGAAAAAGTTCATTGTTTTGATTAGAATCCACTCTTAGACGAATGCGGTCTGACCACGCTAACTACTGAGCCAGTGACGTCACTTTATGTAGCATGGCGTGGGATTAATATTGTAGCCATATTTTAGTGACTGTTTTCACAGCTGCGTCTCATAAGTTATTAGTTATTACAGATTGGCGATGGTTCATTGTTACCATTGTTGGTCGCGAGGTTGAGTTAGGAAGTGACTGTTATTTAATCTATGCGGGTGTTAAGTGCGCGACACACAACCTGGGTTCAATGTCGCTAGAACTCAGCTTACGTACGCAATCAGAATTGGTCTATGCGATAAACTGGAGAGTTTTAATTTTTTAACTTGATTTTTTGAAAACAATCTATTATTTTAAGGTTTCTTGTCATTCGATGGTATGGACAGAACGCTAGTTCATACTCAAACACGTTTTTCAAAATAGAAATAAATATTGTAGGACATTTCACACAGCGTCATCTAGCCCCAAACTAAGCAAACCTTGTATTATGGGAACCCAATAGCTGATAGAATACTTGTAAACTTTTTTTTTGTTGTAAATACCTACTTAACTACTTACCCTGACAAAGAACAGATTTTTAACGTAACATAAATGTTTATCCTGGTGTGAATCGAACCTACGCCCTACGCTCTTGAAGCTGATATTTTACCCAATGAGCTAATAAGACAGTCATATGTTGGAACATCCGATAAAAAAAAGCAGTAGATGGATACTATACAGATCGATTACTTTGGGTAGACGCTCTTGGCTTCAAGCTGAAAATATTGCATCCCATTAAACATGTCTACCCTTATAGCAAACATCTACTTTTCCACGAACTCTTTATAAAATGATATAAGAATATCTATGATCAGATGAAAGTTCAGCATAAGCGTTTCAGCGTTGTCTTAAATACGGACTGTGTGGCGATTGCACTCTTGTTCTAGTATTTAGATCAACCATCTCCCATGACTGCTCTTTACATTACTCTATATAGTCACTATGCTGTCCGTAAACTAACAAATTGCATTTAGTTTTTTTATACAAATTTGAAGTAATAATTTTAATGTTATTTTTTTTCGACTTCTAGATTTCACGATCATCGCCTTTGGTTTTTTTTTTTTATGGTTGACAGGCTAGTTGTTTGACCACAGCTCACCTGATGTTAAGTGAAGGTGTGCTCGAAGATGGTAAAGCACACTTAACCTGGAATGGAACTGGCTCTCAAGTGAGGCTGGCGGAACACACCGTTAGATGCTTGGCGGCAGGTTTTCAACTTGAGGGTGGTAGCTAGCCAGCCGAGTACTAGAAAGTACCCTACCACCATGCTATGGTTTCCTCACGATGTTTTCCTTCACCGGCAGCTCAAGCTCAGTGGTTCTAGTGTAATTGGCGTGAGAGTTAAAGCAGCAATGATTACAAGCCTGACAGCCCTGTTGGTTCATTGGTAGTATGTCTGCTTCAAGAGCTGAAGAGCATGGGTTTGATCCCCACTCAGGACTAACATTTGTGTGACTAACATTGATGTTTGTTCTGTGCCTGGGTGTACTGTGTGTATTATAAGTATGTATTTACAAAAAAAAAGTATTTAAGTATTCTATCAGTTATCTGACTTCCATAGCACAAGCTCTGCTTAGTTTGGGGTCAGATGGCGCTGTGTGTAATGTCCTATGATATTTGTTATTATTCATTTATATACATCTAATAAATCATATAAGTATCTATGTATTGTATGTATTATAAGTAGGTATTTACAAAAAAAAGTATTTATGTGTTCTGTCAGCTGTCTGGTTCCCATAGTACAAGCTTTGCTTAGTTTGGGGCTAGATGGCGCTGTGTTGAATGTCCTCCAATATTTATTTAAAATGTTAGTCATTATTAGAGAACAGAATTAAAATGATACCCATCTTGCTAATTCAAACGCAACTGAGACTAAATGAAAACCTTTTCTCTATCGCTTTCTTTTTTGTTTCGGTTCTTGTTCCCAATAAAGCAAATATGAGGTAATTTTTCCTCAAGCGCAGTATCGATGTTTTTATTTTCACTCGCGATTTTGACACATTCAACATCAAATGTACAATATGACTCTAAAAAAAGTAGCCTATATTCTACTACCACTACAGGGTTTCAGCTACCTCCATACCAAATTTCATCCAAATCCGTTCTGTAGTTTGTACGTTTTTTTTTTTTTTTTTTTTTTTTATAGTAGATAGGCTTGCGTTTGACCGCCATCCCGCCTGATGTTAAGCGAAGATGCGGTCTACGGTGGAGCACGCTTGCCTAGAAGAAGCAGATTCACTCGCGACTTGAAGGTACCCAGACTATATTCATTGGGGAACACCCACTCGGGCAGCTGATTCCAATGTCTAGCGGTACGCATGAAAAAGGTGGAATCAAACCGCTTAGTTCGAGCTTTTGGAATATCAACCATGAAGCGGTGACGCTTTTTAAAGCTCCTGGCTGTCCGATAGTAGAATGGGCAAGGTGGAATTAGGTCATGCAGATCTGAAGCGCACTCTCCAAAATGTATCCGGTAGAAAACCGACAGACATGCAACTTTCCGTCGATGTTCAAGGCTTTGGAGCCTTTTCTGAACGAGCGAAAGAGTAACAAACATCCAAATTTTTACATTTATAATATTAGTGGGATTTCATCTAATTTTTAAATGTATTGTAATTTTATTGACTATTGTGCCATTGCATAAGTTTGTTTAATATAAGTATATATGTAATTGAATTTCCAATCACGCGTATGGCATCGGTCTGGATTTAATTACTGCAACTATTATGTGTAGCTTCAGTACCACAAACGTAGGGTACGTTGGTTTACGTATTACCCGAAATACAATTAGGACGGTCGTGCATATGATGGATCTGTCATATTCGTAATAGTTAGGAAGCATCAAACTATATTATGCAACCTATTATACTCGTAGTTGACACACTTATAGGGACGCTCGTAACTGAAAATACTAGGGATGAGATATAACGTTTTTAACGTTTGAGAAGTAGATGACCTCCTGCTAAGGAAATTTATTACCAAGTAAAGTGTGTGATGTTTGTGTGGTTGTAGTCGAAGAAGCGCGAAAAGGCAACATCGTTTCATGGTTGACGTTTTAAAAACCCGTACGAAACGATTTGAATCTAGTTTTATTATTCGAACGGCTAAAGCGTGGAATACGTTACCCGAGTGGGTATTCCTCGATAGATACAATCTGGGTGTCTTCAAGTCGAGAGTCAATCGGTATCTTCTAGGCGAGCGTGCTCCATCGTAGACCGCATCTTCACTTAACATCAGGTGAGATGACGATCAATCAAGCAAGCTTTGCAGCCCCTCGGCCCATCGGCCATCAGTTCTGCGTGCTATGCGTCCTGCCCATTGCTACTTCAACTTGCTGATTCTCTGGGCAATGTCGGTTAGCTATAAGTACGTCTTAAAAATATTTTTTATTATTTTTAAATTTTAAATATTGGACGCAATTAATATTTTATTTTATTTGACATGGAAAACAAACAGCTGCTCATTTTGAAAAATAAATAGGAATTGACAGAAATGCATTCTACAACAGCCATTTCATATCGTTACCGTACGTATACAACTAGCTAAAGTTACAACTAGCGCAGTAATAGAATGTCACGATGTGCGAGAATGTCACGCCGATGTCATACGTGCCGCGTGCGTTGCACAGATAATATTTTACAAAAGCTTATTACAATACTCAGTGTCAGCTTATAAATTCATAAATATCGACATAAAATAAATTTTTCAATTAGCTTTGTATAAACCTAGCAATAAGGTATTTATTCCAGGATTCTCTCTCCTTCGTCGTTTTTGTTCATCAAATCTTTTATTGTCTACCGCGGCAGTGCAGCATTAAAGTATTATATTCGCGAACAACAACTATCCCAATCAACGTTCCGAGTACAAAGTGGAGAGGAATATTATTAAGTATTTGACTTAATTGGAGAAAAGTCGATTAAGCGCATGCTTCTGAATCAATCCTTGTGGAAATTTTTCCTGAAAATATTTAACGGTTTCAAGTGGTCTTTTCGATTACTTTCTGACAACAATTAAATTGACTAATTATGCTATGTATGTTTGACTCTTTTTTAGCGATGATAGCTCAGTGGTTAGCGCGGTCGATTCGCTCGCCGAAGAGCGTGGGTCAAACCCCAACAATGAGCTTGAGATAAACATCGTGAGGAAACCATAGCATGGTGGTCCTTTCTAGTACTCGGCTGGCTAGCTACCACCCTCTAGTCGAAAATCTGCCGCCAAGCATCTAACAGCGTGTTCCGGCAGCCTCACTTGAGAGCCAGTTACATTCGAGGCTGGATGTGTTAACCACCTTCAACCAAATCATTAATCAACAATATCTGGTGAGTTGTGGTCAAATACCTAGCCTGTCGAGTATAGTAAAGAGTAGTAATAATAAGTCGTAATATAAAGCTTTTTTTACTATTAATTTGACTTTGACATTTTAATTTTATAATAGTATGGTTACTATTGCATATGCAGTGGCGGCCTTATGGGGTGGCAAGCAGGGCAACCGCCCGAGGCCTCGCGTCCTCGTAGAAAAAGTCTTTACCAAATATGTATGTGTATCTCGCGCCTCGCACTTAACAAAAACCCCCCTGAACGCAGGGTTTCATTATTAGTGCAAGCATGTCACGGCCACTCGAGCACTCGAACTAATTATTTAGTAAAACGGACTCAAAGAAAAAGGGCCTCACAATGATCTGTCGCCCCGGGCCTCGCAACAGCTAAGGCCACCGCTGTGCATAATTATGTATTACTTATAATCTGTTAGATCATGTGATGATGTACAATGTTGGTGATCATAACATGTAGTATTTTTTTTCACAAAAGCATACAAATATTCTTAGATTAAATTTTATAATTTGAAAAATTTCTGTCCGGTTCTCTCGCGCTTCAGTTTTGTTAGTGTTTAACAGCCTTATGGCCAATAAACCCCCACGTACAAGCGATTCCGTGTTGGATAGACATTCATTAGATTTTTAGATTCGTAACAAGAGATGTGTTTATACTTAGAGGCAATAGGTTTTGAGAAGCAGGAAGCACGTATCCGCTTCGACCTACATGCTAGTGAGACTATCAGAAACCACGCCTCATGTTTTAAATAAATAATTAAATAAACATTAGAGTATTGGCGGCAACACGAAAAGAATCGTGTCGTCCCATTGTATTTTTTTTTCAAAACTAGTGTTTTTTCGAGTGTTTAAGTATAAAAATAGTGGTGTTTTATTCATAAAGTACCAAATTACTAGCGCGAGTGTGGTAAAGTGATACAATGTGGTGTAACATGACTTTTCGTGTTGCTTCCAAAACTCCATCGCAAGTATAGTAAAGTCACCACTACTTTACTAAGGCATGACTGGACTTGACTAGACTTGACCAAGACTGTACTTTGACTGTAACTATTGATGTTAGACATGTCTTACAAACACCAAAGACAAGGTAAAGAAGTTGAAGACTGATGGCTGTACACAAAATACAAATTAATAAATGAAATAAATTTGAAATCTGAATTGAAGTTAATAAAATATTACATTTAAAAGTCTCATACGCTCTTGCGTTGAAAAGATGCCTGTAAAGTTATGACTTTTAGCAGTACTCTGCTAACAACAATTTGATAGCATAAACAAGCCTACAGGTCTGTCTGTTAGCAAGTATTTAGTTTGTGGATGTAACGTTTGGATGTTCCTTCCTACTTCTTGACGAAAATCAACTATTTTAAACTCACCAAACCGTAATTTAAATATTGTCTAACAAGTCAAAAAACAGTCACAGTCAAGTCCAAATCACCAGTAAAGTCATAAAAACTGCATGAGGCTTCTTAAAGTGAAGCAACAAGCAACACAGAAAAAATACCATTCACAGCACATCTTTTATATACCCACGTCAAAAGTATTTTCTTTTTATTAAAATTATTAATGTAATAAAATCAGAAGAACCATCAAATATTTATGAAAATTAAAAATATTTAAACACATTTTATGTTACAAAAGCCAAACATATTTTATTAGAATGTTTGTCTGTTTGTCTGTGCGCGCTAATCTTAGACGCGGCAATCGCAGTATTCTACTACGATTTTAATTAATTTATTTTAATTTTTTAATTTTTAAAAGGTACCTACTAATCTAAATTGTAGTAACTTATATAGTACAATGCAAACTTGGCTCGATATTTATCAAAAGATGCTGTTCGTCACAAAAAAGATAAGTTGTATAGGCGAGCAAAGCCGCTGAGTATAGTTACTAGCAAAATAAACGCTCTACGCTGAGGGAACGGGGGTTGACAAAGGGTCCTTAGCGACGTCACGTCGCAGCTCCGGCTTATCCAGACACATTCCCACTTGGTGAGATGTCGTATCATACTTAAAGATATGAAAACGTGTGTAAGTTTGTAACAGCATCAGGGATCACTGATTTCCTCATTTCATGAAACATACACTTCATGATATCTGATACAATACTTTTTTTTATAAATACATACAACCTAGAGACAGAACAAACATTTATGCTCTTCACACAAATGTTTCTCTTGAATCGAACCCACCACTTACAGCTCTTCAACCAGATGCACTACAAAGTTAGCTAACAGGGCAATCATAGTGAAGGTTTTCTGTCGGCCAATTTTAGTGTCCGAGTCAATGAGCCGTTTGAAGGTGTCGGTCACGGCTTATTGTTGTTCAATGAAATGTCAATTGATTTTTATCAGCGATAGGTATTTATAAATTGAAAACTATCATCGAAACCATAAGGCTTGAGCACATTTCCCAATGTTCACTGAACGGTTTAAAAAAAACGATTAGTCAGCGATGAAAACAAAGAGAAAAACACTTTTGCTATCATTAAAAATTAAGCCCATTTTTTGGTTTTGGCGTCGCATTTTGAGCATTTGCCAGTTTCAAATGTTTTATATTTTCAAGTTTCATAAGTCAAATAAGTTACCTCGCAGCTATAGTTATAGTCAAAATCCAGTCTTGGTCAAGTCCAATCCGTGTCAGTCAAGGCCAGTCATGCTGTAGTAAAGTAGTGGCGACTTTACTATAAAGCTTCGATGGAATTTTAGAAACAACACGAAAAGTCATGTTTCACCACGTTATATAATTTTCCCACATTCATTCGACAAAACACTAATTTTGGAAAAAATTCAACGGAGCGACACGACTCTTTCCGCGTTCCCGCCAAAAAAAATACGTAAGCCCATATTTGATGTACGCAAATTTTATCAGTAAACTATTAAAACGAATAATATCCTTGTTGATGAACACACTAAGTAAATTATCAGTTAACGTGACGCTTCCCATCGCTCAAGTGTCAGTCTCGACACGTCACTCAGCTGCATAAAAATAGAACTTGTGAAGTGGCAACCCTGCGAACGGATACCGGGTAAAGCGGCCAGGCACCAGCAATTCATCATAATACATTAGGGATGTCGAACGGTTCGGCCGATGCGGCCACTTTTCACCAATTTGTTTTCTTGTACGATTTTACAGATGGACATTTTTTTTACTTGGCCCTTTTATCGTTCCTCGAGCATTGTGACAATTGTTATTGTCATATTTATATTGGCCAATGTATTTTTTATTGACACGGCTACTTTTCATTAGGAATAAAGTTTTGGTTGTTTTTTTTTTATTTTGAAGAAATATACGGCATGTAACGAAAACGATACGAAACCTTATTGCACTCCAAAATACTGGAATTTGCTGTTTAGATGACGCGTCAGTCGAGCGCTCGAATTGCGCATCTCCTAATGGCCCAAGATTAATGACGTGGACCTAAAAATTTTAAAATATTCCTTTTAGTATCCGTTACGAGACCTCAGACAAATTTCGAAGGGGAAAATGATGGCCAGATACTCCAAGGGAAAATAGAAAGTCTTCACAAAACTTTTACTACGTATTCGACAGTAGCAAAAAGTATCTATGAAAAAATACAGTATACGAAAGGATTCTAGAAATTTTGTTGTAGGAATCATATGCTGATACCTACAATTAAAAAAACACCTTTCTCTAGACTTTGCTGTCGTCAGTTTTTTTTTTTCAAAACGAATATTGGCTTTGTACTATTGCATAGAAGTTAACAAAAAGATGTGTTTTATTTATTTAATAGTTCATGTGAAATTTAAGTAAATAAATAGATGAATATAAAGACTGCTATTTGCCTTTTCACCAAATATTTGCGGGTACATATTTTCGACCGTCTTTTATCTTACTGAAAAGATGGATATTATGGCTGTACAAGATGTATAGTCGTTATGAAGTCAGACGTTTAAGTACCTCGTCGCACGACAAATCCTTTGTGAGTGAATCCTTAACGCTCAAGTGAGTAGGATTTAGCTTATGACACCCTGAGACACGGTGTGACAAAATCCCGATTCACGCATCCGCAAATCGGTTAACACCTGATTTGATATTATTAATTCACTTTGTATAATTACAATGAAATCCTCTTCGAGAACGTGCATCTATTTATTTTTTATGTATTACATACATTATTAGTGTACTTTGCATACCTACTTGAAAGTAATAAAAACTGACCTTCAAAAATTATTACCAACAAAACAACTTTAATTAAAAATTAAACTTTTTATATCTATGTAATTTTAATGAGAATCTATGTTAGAGGAACGTTGTTATTTGTTACAAAGTTTGGTAGACAAAAGTTCATTTTAAATCACAGGAAAAGATTTATGTATACAGAGTTGTTTGGCCTGGCTGGTTCGTCTACTCAACGGACAGCGCGAAAATAATAACATCGCCTGGTGTCACCTCTTGATCCATTTTATGGTAAAATAGCATATATTTAATGGCGTATGGGATTTAACCACTCAACACCTTGCTTCCATGGGAGTAGCCCGTGTGAAAGAGTTTTTCTGCCAAGTTTCTAGTTAATTTCGAATTAATTTAAATGAATTATTTTGCTAAATTCTATTTATTTGGGCTCTAAGATCAATTATTATGTTTACTTTAAAAACGAAAAAGATTCTTAATCTTTTTTTTTATTATAGATAACTTTTTTTATGTGAAAGTTATGAGACGAACTAGACGCTCTCCTGATGGTAAGAGATTACGCCTGTCCGTGACCATTGCAGCAATACACAGAACTTTGGCGCTCATTACTTTGAGACTTTTGCATTATTAGTCTCAACAGCCCTATAATTTCGCTAACTGCAGTACCCTTCAAACCGGAACACAGTAATGTTTACACACTACTGTTTAACAGAAAATCTGGCACTGCGGTGGTACGTACCTAGACGACCTCCTGCTAAGGAGACCTACCACCAAGTAAAAATAATTAATTGTATTTTGACATCGACACTTAAATAGAAACATAGTAAATAAATAATTCGGTAAACCGATAAACGGTGTTAACAGCTCTATAGCATTTCCCCACAGGAGAGGAGGGTGAGATTAAACCGTTCATGAAATGTATGTAAGCAAGGGACGTCTGCCACTCCGGAGGAAGGATATAAACGTAGCCATAGCATTGTATAACCTCGCTATATTGTTCACGATCTTTATGCGAGGCCTACGCGCGAGGGTCAATCGTACTTTTTGAGTTCTTTATAAATGTGCTGTGATATCGTCTTTTAGCTAACATTACTATAATCAACAGCCCTGTTGGCTCATTGGTAGCATGTCTGCTTCAAGAGCTGTGGGGCGTGGGTTCGATTCCCACCCAGGACAAGCATTTTGTGATATAAAACCAAATGTTTGTTCTGTGTCTGGGTGTGCTGTATGTATTATAAGTATGTATTTACAAAAAAAAATATTTAAGTATTCTATCAGTTATCTGACTCCCATAGTACAAGCTTTGCTTAGTATGGGGTCAGATGGCGCTGTGTGTAATGTCCTGCGATATTTATTTATTATTATGATTTATTTATTATCAAACTATCGTAGATTACCTAATTTACATTTACTCTGGGGACTTTGTTTATTTATACTAATTTTTTTAATTAAAAACAGCAGTATTTTTTCCTTTGGTGCTTATTAGACAATTCGCATATTATTTTTTTAGGATTGCGTTCGTTATGCAGTCTACGATGGTGCTCACTTGCCTAAAAGACATCGATTCACTTGAAGGTATCCAAATTGTATCTATCGGAGAACACCCACTCCAGTCGCGCCTTCCACTGTTTAACGTATATGATGAAAGTGGAATCGAACCGTTTAGTTCGGGGTTTTGGAACATCTATTGTTATGATCGTTCGATGGTTTTGTGCTGGGTGGCATTAGACCATGCAGAACACTTACGTTTTAAGAGCTACATCAGAACTTTTCAAAATTGGTAACAAGAATTGAGGAAAGAAATTAATGCTTTCCTCAACTCTTAAGTTTCCTGACTCGTCTTTGTTAATGGCCCAAGAAGTCTTACAAGGTGTAAAATCTGTAGAAGTTGTTTTTGAATCATTTGTATGTACTTTGATGGTTTAATTTTAAATTAGACAAATTATACGTTGAAGTTGACTCAAATTGCGACTTCCATAAAACGGATTAATATAAATATTAGTTGATATGCATTGTATTCACTTAATCTTTATTATATACTTTATTTAATAAACCTTAGTGGGAAGACACTGTCTGCAGCAACACAGCGAAGGCTACAGCTGCAGGCAGGGTTACTATACATACCTGTACTATTTTGATGAAACATTAAATTTATTTGTATTTGTATTTGTAATCTCTTTAATCTCTAATATACGCAGACATGTGCATTTCAGACCTTGTTTGTTAGTGAAAAGCCTCGTTAGTGAATTTCCAATAATCCTTTAAGAGAGGATAGAACGAGCGGACTATAGATATTTCTTTATGGAAAGCAATTTGTCTGAGTTCCAGGAAAAAATACTCATTAAAAATACTAGTGTCAGGTCATTATAAAATAAGCTGTTTACCTAGTCTTGTTTGTCTATTGCTGTGCTAATGTTTTATCAGCTGAACAGTGTTTCCATTATTATTACAGGATTCACGCGCCAAAGGTCACATTATTGCCGTAATGTATTTGTGTTACAAATGTCACTACGGGTTTTATTAGTACGGGTTGGATTAATTAGATTTCTGTACAGAAAGCGTGAGATTGATTTTAAATAATAAAATCCCGTTTGGTTCTTAATACTACGCTCCTTTATAATGTAATCTCATAATAGTATTTGTTTATTTCTTAGGTTATGGTTGGTGCAGCTGCTTAATTAGTAGCCTCAAGGCTAAATGCTTTAGAGGTGGTTTTGTTGTAGCTATGGTAGCTCAGTGGTTAGCGGGATTCAAGGAGGTCGAACTACTGTTGAAAGAAAATGTTGTAAGGAAACCAGATCACGGTTGTAAGGGTGATTTACTATAACTGGGCTGGCTAGCTACCACCCTAAAGTTAGAAACCTACCACAAAGCAATTTTTTTTAGTTTTAAAAGACAAAATGTAGGTGGCATTAGTCTGTCTTTGTCATAACATTGAACTGTTACGTGCTAATCTGAATTGAAATTTTGTTTATGAAAACCAAGTCCAGTAATATAATTATGATATATAGTTTATGTATTAATGTAGTTTTATTAATAGTAAAAAAAAAAAATATATTGAAAGTCATAATTGACGTTATCTCATTTTATTCGCATAGTTTTTTTTTTAATGTAAAAAGCAATGAGACGAACGATACGCTCTCCTGATGGTAAGAGATAACGCCTGTCCATGACCATTGCAGCGATACACAGAACTTTAAGTAACAAAACAAAGTCCAGGGCACCACTGCTTTGACGCTCATTACTTTGAGACTTTTGATAGAGTTAGTCTCAACAGCCCAGTAATTTCGCTAGCTGCAGTACCCTTCAAACCGGAACACAGTAATGCTTACACGCTACTGCTTAGCGGCAGAATAACTGGTACTGCGGTGGTACCTACCTAGACAACCTTAGCAGGAGCTAAGGAGATCTACCACCAAGTAAAATGTAGATTTGGATGTGACCAGTTTATGAATAATTTTATTTATTGGCTTTGTAAAAGCTTTAATGTAAATTAATATAATCTCATAAAACAAATAAAAGAAAAGCCATGTAGCCAGAAACAGGAACCGGAAAAGTATTTCTTGTTGGCATAATATAACTACTTGTAGATGTGTGATTTATGTATATTTTTTTTTTTGCTAAAGTCAACTTTTCTCTAGAAAGGGTAAAATATTGTAAATGTAACATCAGAAGTGGGATCGGAATGTATTAAGAGCAATACATAAATTCATACAGTAATGTCTGGCCCGTGTCGAAGAGACCTCGATTATTATTCCGCGCCAGCTGCCCGGGATAATTCCACGACGAATTATAATGCAGCTATCACCACATCATATGCTGTTTGCTTACACACACAAGTTTTCTGATTTTCATATAGATTATAAGGTGATCAAAGTACCATCAATACGCCGAAGCACCGACGCCCTGGATTTTATTTTATTACTCAAAATTCTGGGTACCGCTAAAATTCAAGTTCAACATTGACAAA
The DNA here is from genome assembly GCA_905404145.2 of Biston betularia. Lineage (NCBI taxonomy): Eukaryota > Metazoa > Arthropoda > Insecta > Lepidoptera > Geometridae > Biston > Biston betularia. Next base: position 1,113,270 of record FR989862.1, on the reverse strand, counting down.
ATATAAAAAATAGATATTTTTTTTAAATGTAAGTAGAGTAGAGTAATGAGACGAACGATGCGCTCTCCTGATGGTAAGAGATAACGCATGGCCATGACCATTGCAGAAAAATACAAAACTTTGAGTAGCAAAACAAAGTCCGGGGTATTGCTGCTTTGGCGCTCATTACTTTGAGACTTTGCTAATTAGACCTTAAATCTAAAGACTTGAGATAAGTGATTACAAATTTATTTTATCTGTGGGACTGCCCATACTAGTTGTGCAATTGTGTTACAGGCGCTAGAGTCCTCCAAGAAATCATTAAATTAATTTAATAATAATTTTTGAATGGTAAAAACATGCAACAGTAAAATAATCAAAATTCAAGCAGTAAGTATGCATCAGATGAAAGTGTGTTTGTTTTGCGCGTGTGCGTGTGTATGTACGTGCGTGAGTACGTGTGAGTGTTAGATTTTTTGAATATGTATTTTGTTTGAAACAGATCACATCAAATGAGATTTGTTTCTCAAAGAACATTGTCACAGATATGTTTTATCTCTTATCATCAGAACAATTTCATTAAAATTACATTTTGAAAAATTAAAAATAAATCAATGCATAAATTGCACACAAGCTCTATTTTAATTATGCAAGTTAATATAACCGTGGTAAATGTAATTTGTGTCGCTTAAGGGCCTTTGACGACGCGACGTGCGCGACTACAGTTCGGAAATTCTATCCAAGATAGACAACTGCAAGAATTCAAATTCATTCTGATAAATAAGTGTTGCCACCGCAAGAACTAAAAACTAGCTATTTCATAAGTGCTGCCAGAAATATAATTAAAATATCCTCAAACTAAATTACAAAAATAAAAATTACTAATACCGAAAAATGGATAGCCAAATGCAAATATTACTAGAAAAAATTCAAGAACAAATGAATCAACAGACAATAACTATAACGGAAGCAGTGACTACAAATGTAGTGCAACAGATTGAGGAACGATTTCAAAAGTTGGATGAAGAAAACAAATTACTCAAAAATGAAGTCAAAGAACTAAAAGAGAAAATGAAAGGATTGGAAATGGCTAAAAAGAAAAGTAACATTCTTCTCTTTGGACTAATGGAAGACAAAGCAGAAGAACTTAATTTGGTGAAAAACGTTACTGAGAAACTAAATGGTTACCTCGGATTAAACCTCCAAGAACACGAAATCACTAACGCCTTCAGAATTGGAAATAAAAAAAAAATTGGCGCGACCGATTTTAATTTCACTTGTGTCGTACTGGAGAAAAATGGAAATAATGAGACTTAAAACTAAATTACCTTCAGGCATATATGTGAAAGAAGACTACACAAAAGAAATACTTGCAACACGCAAAGCATTACAACCAAAGCTCGAAGAGGAACGAAATAAGGGCAACATAGCTTACTTAAAGGTAGATAAACTGATAGTCAAGAATCAAAAAGATGCAAATCGAGAAAAAAGGAAAAGGGAACCATCTTCCTCACCCAATCTGAGCACACCGTGGACAGAAAAACCAACGCCTGTAGCTCAGAAGAAATCTAACACAACTAATGCATACGAGTACATGGCACGTGCGAGATCAAACTCAATGAGAGAGAAGACCAACACATAGCAACCACCGTACGCACTAAACCGGAACAACAACAACCACTATACAAACCGAACACAAATAAACAATAAAAACACTCCCCCAAGCCGGCTGGTCCCCGTGGGGGAAAAAGACCAAAACCCTCCAGTAACAAATAGAAAACCGACTCAAAAACCACTACACATTGGAACATTTAATGTAAGATCTTTAGCATCTACAGCAAGATATGTAGAACTCATGTATTCCCTGAATAAGATAAATATTGATATATTAGGCTTAGCTGAAGTTAGGCGAATGGGTTATAATATCGAAGAACATGAAGATTTTATATTTTGCTTTAAAGGTGAAACGCCTGGCCTACATGGAGTGGGTTTTTTGATAAAAAAAGAATACAAAGATAACATACTAAATTTTTTAGGCTTATCTGAAAGAGTTGCGCTACTCCAACTGGAATTCAACAACGAGATGATTTCAATTATTCAAGTGTATGCGCCTACCGAAAAAGCCCCCAAGGAAGAAATTGATAAATTCTACGATACCGTACAGACAGCGCGAACTCAGGCTGGCGAGAACGTATTAGTAATTGGAGATTTTAATGCCAAAGTGGGCCCAGCCAAAACAAATGAAGATATGATTCTAGGGAAATTTGGATACGGAAGAAGGAACGAACGAGGAGAAAAGCTCATAGAATTTGCTCTCGAACATAAACTATCGGTTATGAATACACACTTTAACGCGAGGCCTAATCGCAAGTGGACATGGATTTCACCAAACGAAAAAACAAAAAATGAATTAGACTACATTTTGTCAAACCAGCCCAAAAAAATAAGAAATATAGAAATACTACATAGCTTAGGGTTCAGCTCCGATCACAGACTGGTAAGAGCCACCTACCTCCTACAAAATTTAAAAAAATCCAGGAAGTCATTCCAATCATCCTTTAATACTCTCAAAACAGGAGACGAGATAACACTGTACATTAAAAACTTAGAAAGCAACATACAAGAACTGGAAAATTTAAGTTTATATGATAACGAGAATGTCCAGACCACATATAATAAAATAGAACACATCATTAAGAAGAGTATGTCAACTAAACAAAATAAAGAAAAACAAACCACAGCAAACCAAATCCTCACAAAACATACAATAAATTTAATGGCAAGACGCTCAGAACTTCTGAAAACAAAGCAAAAAACTAAAGAGATGAAGGAAGAGTTAAGTACGCTATTCAAAAGAACTAACAAGGCCATCAGACAAGATTATGCAAAATACAGAAAACAGATAATAGAAACAAACCTAATACAATATAGGAGCACAAAAAGAGCTTTCAAACGATTAAGTACACACAAAAACTGGATACAAAAATTAAAAACAAGAAATACAGGAACAAACAAGAGGAAAGATATTATTGATTGCGCGACAGAGTTCTACAAAGAGCTTTACAAATACAACGTTATAACGGGCGAAAAAGAAAACAAATATTTCGAACATTATAACGACATTGAAGATGAGCCCGCAGAAGTAGATGCATTAGAGGTAGCAAGGCATATCAAAAAGCTCAAGTCAGAAAAAAGTCCAGGACCAGATGGTATAGCAAATGAAACTTTAAAAATAGGAATTGCTCTATTAGTACACCCACTATCTTACTTCTTCAACAAAGTTATGAAAACGGGACAAATACCAGAACAATGGAAGAAATCAGATATAATTCTGCTATACAAAAAAGGTGATCCACAAGATATAGGTAACTACCGTCCAATTAGCCTACTCCCTAGCACTTACAAACTTTTTACGTCAATATTACTCAATAGAATCAGTGGTAGAATTGAAAATTATCAACCTATAGAACAAGCTGGGTTCCGATCAGGCTACTCAACAATCGACCATATACATGTAATGCAGCAAATAATAGAAAAATACAAGGAATTTAATATACCACTATATGTGGCTTTCATTGATTACGCCAAAGCGTTTGATACGATATCACACGATGCAATATGGGAAGCACTACATAAATGTCACGTCCACGAAAAGTACAAAAAGATCGTGAAAAATATATACGACGGTAGCACCAGCTGTGTGAAACTGGAGAAACGAGGACCTGAAATACCAATTCTACGAGGAGTGAGACAGGGAGACCCTTTGTCCCCCAAAATTTTCATTGCAGTGCTGCAAAATATCTTTGATGCTTTGAAATGGGAAACCGAAGGAATCAAAATAGGTAACCGATACTTAAGCCACCTCAGATTCGCAGATGATATAGTCCTCTTTGCTGAAAATAACAAGAAACTAGAAAAAATGATAAGCCAACTAAGTGAACAAAGTGAAAAAGTAGGTCTTCTGATGAATAAAGAAAAAACAAAACTTATGACAAACAGCTATAGACATACAATAAAACTCGCAGGAAAGACACTTGAATATGTAAATAAATACATTTATTTAGGAAGAGAACTATCATTCGAGGACAGAAGCGAAGAAGAAGAGATAAACCGCCGTATAAATATGAGCTGGAAAAAATATTGGTCACTTAAAGAGATTATGAAAGGTGATTACCCGCTCCACCTAAAAAGAGCAGTGATGGATACATGCATTCTACCGACTCTCACGTATGGCTGCCAGACGTGGACCTACAGCACTAAAATAAAAACAAAACTGGTCAGCTGCCAGAAAGCTATGGAAAGAAGTATTTTAAGTATAAGAAAAATACATAAAGTAAGAAGTGAATTTATAAGAGAGAAGACAAAAATAATAGATGTCTTAAACTATAGCCTGAGGTTAAAATGGCGTTGGGCTGGCCATGCAGCAAGAAACAGGGACAAGCGCTGGACAATAGAAGCGACGAGATGGAAAGGCCCTAGGGGGAAAAGACGGAAAGGACGACCTGTGAAACGATGGAATGACGACATCATAAGTACAGCGGGAAAGGAATGGATCGACAAAGCTAAAGTCAGGGAAAACTGGACTATACTGGAGGAGGCCTATACCCAAATAGGGGTTCCTAAAACGCAAAATATATGAAAGTTTATAAATATAGATAAATGTCATACAATAATATTTAATACATTATATATATAAAACAAAATAGAATACAAATGTAAAACATAACTAGGTGATGGGAAATAAAGAGGCTTTATTATTATTATTATTAAGGGCCTTTGACGTGGTTTGGCGGTTATTGTTATTTATAATTATAATGATTAACTGGTACCAACAATCAATTTATATTAACACGTCAGCCGTCCCCGTGTGACAGAAATTGATTGACACCAAAAATAAAACTATTTTCTCATACACCTTGTTGTTTATAATGACCTACAAAAAGGAATCTGCAAGTATGAAGAACTAAAGTAAACAACGGATTTTAAAATTTTGGAAAAAAACAACATTGAAAACTTGTATTTGAATTCTTAAGGGCATGATTTTGAAATGGGTATTTAAACTCTTTTTTAACATTCGATCGAAGAGTCAAAACTATGGATTTTTTTTGTCAGTAATCAAGATACATAGTATTAGGTGTTTTTTAATCTACACTAATGTTATAAAGAGGAAAGATTTGTATTTTTTTTTATGTAAATGTAATGTGACGAACTATGCGCTCTCCTGATGGTAAGAGATAACGCCTGTCCATGACCATTGCAGCAATACACAGAACTTTGAGTAGCAAAACAAAGTCCGTATTATTGTAACAAAGAAACTCAAAAACTACTGGACCGATTTTAAAAATTCTTTCATCATTAGAATGCTACATTATCCCTGAGTAACATAGGCTTATATTTATTACTAGAATTTAATTAAAAAATAAATGTCCACCCGTGCGAAGCCGGGACAAGCCGCTAGTTATCTATAAAAGATAAAGATAAAGATTATTTATTTGATAAAACACGAGTAACATAAAATGATATACATAGATAGATTTAATTATATAAAATCAATTATTATAATCATTGATTTTATATAATAAATATTTAATCAAAATAAAAAAAAAATCTTAAATTATTACTATTTACAAAATGTATACAAAAAACTTAGTCTAAAAATCCGTCAGAGCAGGTATTTTATAATAACATTCTTCAACCAGGATTTTCTTAAAAACGTTATTTCTACAAAATGTCCAGAATCGTACAATGAACAAAAGTCAACATGTCTAAATATCGGCTGGCGTGAAATCGATCAATGTCGCGGTAAGAGATCTGTTATCAAACCAGCCAGCGGCAGGCCGCCTCGCCGGTCTAAGAGGGGTTTCTTGTCCGAACGGGGGCTTTCCGCTTGCCGTCATCTCCTCATATTGAGATTGATGTTGGAACCCTGCCGCGGGCATCGCTGAATACTAAAGACTGGCGGTTCTTCCCCAATTAGCCTCCGGTTCCCTCCGAGACACTCCGCATACGAAATTGTCGCCATAATTTTTAACAAAGCCGAAGCGATTTAAGTCTCGAAATATGCGGTGAAAGTTTTCCTAACAGCTTTTAAATAATACCGTTTCCATTTGTTTAAATCAGGAGGGTTTGGTTTGGTCCATAATAAAGATTTACGTACAGTTTGATTTGAAGGAAATCTCTTTCGTTAGTGTTAGTTGATTGTACTATATTAGTCATAGAATTTAAAGAATTTAGTTTTTATTTTTTTATGTAAAAGTAGTGAGGCGAATCTCCTGATGTTAAAATGTCCATGACCAGTGCAGATGTTTTTTTTTTTAATATATTCAATAGGATACGTTTGGTCACTAACTCGCCTGATGCAAAACGACAGTGCGCCGAGGATGGAGCACGCTGATCTAGAAGAAATCTATTCTATAGCCTTAAAAACGCCCCGACATTTGATGGTTAGTTTCATAGTTTTAGTTTTTCTGAGGCGATAAGATTGATCTATCTTAGCTCTCATATGAGGTCTAGTCGTGCAAGTTTTACACACATAGTTGTACCCAACTAGGACAAACATTTTTTAATCATTTTTTTTTAAATATGATACAAACAAGCAAAAATCTCGATGGTAAGACGTCACCACCGCCTACGAAAAATACCGCCTCTTGAAGTTATGAATACTCTTTTTTTATGTTTGACCGGCTAAGTCTTTGACCACAGCTCACCTGATGTCAACTAGGCTGGAATGTATTCTGCAATCCTATTCTCGCTGCTGTTAGAAAACGATTCGTTATCAAAACTCGAATGCACGCCCTTAAATTACACTTGTAGCGATGAAAGCTCGGTGGTTAGCGTGGTCGGTTCGCATGCCGAAGGGCGTGGGTTCAAACCCCAATAATGAGCTTGAGCTGCCGGTGAAAGAAAACATCGTGAGAAACCCATAGAATGGTGGTACATTACTTTCTAGTATTCGGCTGGCTAGCTACCACCCTCAAGTTGAAAATCTGCCGCCAAGCATCTAACGGTGTGTTCCGACAGACTAACTTGCTAGAGCCAGTTTCGTTCCAGGCTTGGTGTGCTTTACCATCTTCGACCACACCGTTACTTAACATCAGGTGAGCTGTGGTCAAAACACTAAGCCTGACAACCATTAAAAAAAGAGAAAAAAACCTCTATTAAACTAATTACTGGCCGTCTAATTTTATTACAGGTTGTAGCTAAAAAGTCACTGTTTGCCACCACGTTAAAATCCTCGAGTCATCTAGTAACAAATTACTTAGACATATAATTACACACGCATTAAAATTACCATACCTTTTAACAAGTTGCCGCTGTTAACAAAGTGCGAAGCCTGCTAACCTCTGACACGTGACGCGATTGTTACGTTTTTTTTTTGCAAGAATAATATCGTGGTTAGTAATAAATAGGGATTTGGAACAATGGATCATTACAAAACGCACGGGCAACTTTTCACATCTAAAATAATTCCAGCAGCTGAGTCATTTTTGGTTAATTGATATCAAAATATAAAATATCGGTGGCTGTAAATGTCACCAACATTTACGGCCACCCTGCAGCCTGTGTTTTTCTTTCTTTCCTTCTTTTGGGGATATCTTAAAAGTAAAGTTTTTACCATCAACTTTAAGATTCAGCTCTTAAAGTTGATGGTAAAAACAGTAAAGTTTTTACCATCAACTTTAAGATTCAGCTCTTAAAGTTGATGGTAAAAACTTTACTTTCAAGATATCCCCAAAAGAAGGAAAGAAAGAAAAACACAGGCTGCAGGGTGGCCGTAAATGTTGGTGACATTTACGGCCACCGATATTTTATATTTCGATATCAATTAATCAAAAATGACACAGCTGCTGGAATTATTTTAGGGCGTGGGTTCGATTCCCATTCAGGACAAACACTTTGTAGTAGAAACAAATGTTTGTTCTGTGTCTGGGTGTTCTGTATTTATTATAAGCATGTATTTACGAAAAAAAAGTATTGAAGTATTCTATCTGACTTCATTAGTACAAGCTTTGCTTTATTTGGAGTCAGATGGCGCTGTGTGTAATGTCCTACAATCTTTCTTTTATTTATTTATAGGTATATTTAAAAAAATGGGATATATTCCTTATTTTTAAAGTTGATCAAATAAAATTGCCTAAATTATTATTTTACGATGGAATTTAGGTAAACATATATTGCAACAAATAAATCATTATTTCTAATAATGCTACAATTTTACAAAAAAAACAAATACCCAAACCACATTTCTTATTCTTATTTTTTCCTTACTAACTTACTAAAACAACAAAAGTTTCGGGAAAATATTTCACATGATGGGCAATAAAGTTGGTTTCAGCGTGAGCGCCAATAAAGGCCATCGGTTTTTTTTTGGCGGGAACGCGGGAAGAGTCGTGTCGCTCCGTTGTATTTTTTCCAAAACTAGTGTTTTGTCGAGTGTTTATGCATAAAAATGGTGGTGTTTTATTCATAAAGTGCCGAATTACAAGCGTTTTGTATACATTTTGTAAATAGGTATTACAAGCGTGAGTGTGGGAAAATGATATAATATGGTAAAACATGACTTTTCGTGTTGCTTCCAAAACTCCATCTAGAAGCTTTATAGTAAAGTCGCCACTACTTTACTAAAGCATGACTAGACTTGACTGACACGGACTGGACTTGGCTAAGACTGGACTTTGACTATAACTAGCTACGAAGACACTTATTTAACTTGAAAATATATAAATACTTGACACTGGCAAATACTAAAATGCGACGCTAAAACCAAAGAAAAAAAAAGGCCATCAACAAAAGAAAAAAAAATGTTATTAGTATCCTATCTCTACCGAACCCACATCACATCGTTTTCCAGCCAGTTAGTGTAAACGAGATAGATATACGTTTCGTGGCATGTTTTTTTAGAATGTAGGTTAGTTTCAAAGTTACGTCGTTGAATGTTAACAAACTGTAAACGGTCCTACTTTTTTCAAAGCGTGTGTATGACGTTAACCCTATTAGAATATTCCCTACTTTCCGATTTTGACAAAAATTTCAGGGAAACTTTAGAGTAGCCCAGCGGGTGATTCTGTGAAGTTTGATAACGAACGAATCAACACTTTATTTTTTCTAAAGTGCCAGAACTCGTGCGAAACTCGAGCGAGCCGCTTGTAGTTTGTAAAAGGTTACAAAACACTAGTCAACAAACGTTTATTTGTAAGTCCAACGGTGTTTTAATTGATTTACATTTTAGAATAATTTTGATATTTCAGTAAATCAGTAATAGTTATTGGCCATAAATGACAATAATGTTAAAGGCAAGTTACTTGTGCAAAAAAATCTCACAACTACACTTTAATGAATAAAGCTATATACGAGTACTTAACCCAATCTAACAACAACAACAACAACGAACACACTACAGCGGAGGCTCCGTTTAGGTGCTACACATAAATGAGGATTCCGAGAACCTCATTGACATAATATTCAATCAATTTGTAAAAAGGATTGCTTTCCAAGAAATTTGTAACGGTTTTTTTTTTTAAATTCCGTATGATTTAATTCTGTAATCCATTTAGGCAATTTATTATACACTAGCAGGTCGCCCCGGCGTCGCACGGGATAACAAAACTCGATTAACAATATCTTAAATATTTTCTCTTTATAAGATGTAGATTATTGTAGATGACAACTCTAATAGTAAGACATATGATATTGCAGACTTATTTGTAGCTGTCAATTTGCTCTATAAAATGTCACTTTATTCTATCGTCAATAGTTTTCGCAGCGCATGTTAAGTAAGGATTTTTTTTTAAACTTCAGTAATGTGAGTTTTCCAGACGGATCCTCTAAATAAAATATAGCCTATACCCATCACGGATAATGTAGCATTCTAATAATGGAACAATTATTAAGATCAATAGATAAATAATAAATAATAAATAAATAAATAAATATCGTAGGCCATTACACACAGCGCCATCTGACCCCAAACTAAGCAAAGCTTGTACTATGGAAGTCAGATAACTGATAGAATACTTAAATATTTTTTTTTTTTGTAAATACATACTTATAATACTTATATAATAATAGATTAATGTTTTGGCGTGATGGCCCAGCTTTTCAACTTTACCTAACCTAGTCTATAGCACGACCAGCTTTCCTTTGTTTCGTATCCTATCCTAGTGGTAGATACAGTTTACAGGGTGGTGCGATAATGCGACAAGCGTAGGTGCTATTTATCTTATTGCGTAATGCATCTCTGGCTGGGCTAGTAAATTGAGCTCAAGCAATCAAAGAGCATTCATGTCCTCTCGAGATGAAACTGTCTGAAGCAAACGCGAATACAGTTTGTTTGACAAAACACATTAACACAGTTCAGTTCAATTGTATCAATTCCTATGTTACATCTGTCAATCTAAATAAGTGACAGGGAAACATGTGCTAAAATTAAATACATACGACGTATACACACAAATCCTGCTACATATTTTTTTATGGTTATCAGGCTAGGTGTTTGACCACAGCGAAGGTGTGGTCGAAGATGGTAAAGCACACCGAGCCTGGAATGAAACTGGATCACAAGTGAGGCTGCCGAAACACACCGTTAGATGCTTGGCGGCAGCTATAGCTATAATCAAAGTCTAGTCTTGCTCAAGTCTAGTCCGTGTCAGTCAAGTCCTGTCATGCTTTAGTAATGTAGTGGCGACTTTACTATAAATCTTTTGTTTTGGAAAGTTTTGGAAGCAACACGAAAAGTCATATTTCACCGCATTATATCACTTTCCCACACTCGTGTTAGTAATTAATTGCTTATGAATAAAACACCACACATTATTTTTAAACATAAACACTCGAAAAAACACTAGTTTTGAAAAAAGTACAATGGGACGACACGACTCTTTTCGCGTTCCCACCAAAACCTATGGTAGTATTATACCTATGGTTCGATACAGGTTTTATTATTGATTAGTAAGCTTGCGAAACTGTAACACGAATCGTGACTAAACTTGAATTTGTTTTGCGAATGTCGACGCTTATCACTGAACAGACTAATTTGACCAGTTCCATTTAAGGCATCCAACTTGACAAACATAATGTCAACACCAGAAGTGTGTGCCATAGAGATGCCAAAAGACTCAGAGCCTGAGACTACTGTATACACATTTGTGCAGTCGTAACATCATATTAGTCAAAATTTGTCTGAGTAAAAACCTTTGAGCGAATATGCTCGAATTATGTATGCACTTGCTTTAATTTTTTTTAAACGAAGGGTGAATAGAATCCTTAAAGGTAGGCAACGCACTGGCAATACCCCGGATATTACAAGTGTCCATAGGCGGTGGTGACCACTTACCATCAGGTGGCCCGTCGCTTAATTGCCACTTTTTTCACACAAAAAAAAATATTTAAATAAATATTTGATCTATGTGAACCTTATTCGAAGTATCATGAACATTAAAAAATTAAGCGGATTTTTTAAACATGTTTTTGATAATTTGAATGAGGTTCATATACGAGTAAATGCTACACCAAAGGTAAACTGTCAAAAGTATAATAACTAGCATTTGCCTTGTTTACTAATGTAAAAAAAACTTACCAACAATTTTGTTATTTTTGTGTCTTAACCCACGGTTTGAACCAGTCTCGAGTCTTTCGGGTATCTCTATAAAATATCATCTCTATGGTCAACTCAATAGAGCTTTGTAGATTATGCAAATATACAGTTTAAATTTAGGATAAATAAATATACATTTTTATTATGTTCTTTATCCTCCTTTATCACCATTCATCCTACATCATCCATCACCTGCATCAGCTCATTAAAATCTGTTTTTCACAAGGTACATAAACGCACAAATTAATTTCTGTACTCAAAGCCTTTTCCACGTGGTCTCAAATTCGACGATTGGAATGACAATTTTTTCGACTACTACTTCAATAATCTATGAAATTTCAGCAGAAAACCCGTCTTTCAATACAGAGGTGTTGGGTTCAAACGGCACTCACGTGTCTTTTCTAAGCTTTTTTTTTAATGGTTCACAGGCTAGGTGTTTGACCACAGCTCACCTGATGTCAAGTGAAGGTGTGGTCGAAGATGGTAAAGCACACCTAGCCTGTAATTCAACTGGCTCTCAAGTGAGGCTGCCGGAACACACCGTTAGGTGCTTGGCGGCAGATTTTCAACTTGAGGGTGGTAGCTAGCCAGCCGAGTACTAAAGTACCCTACCACCATACTTTGGTTTCGTCACGATGTTTTCCTTCACCGGCAGCTCAAGCTCATTGTTGGGGTTTGAACCCACGCCCTTCGGCATGTGAACCTACCGCGCTAACCACTGAGCTATCATCGCTACGAAGTTATGTACATTATATTGCCGATACAAACGGTAAATTAAAACATTGTAAGAAAACTTATATGTCTTAGAGTAAGCCACTTAAAATTTGAGTTCTCGAGAATAATAATTGTGAAGTAGTATAACTATCAAGTAGATTGATGAATTTCAATTCTAAGTAGTTTTACATTAGTACAATGGTGACTAAATTGTAATGCTTGGCATATACATAAAACAAATTGAGGCATAGGCGAAAGCGACCGACAACTTGTTCACTGGGATCTACAGAGCAAGTTGAATAAAGGCATACTTCTGCACGTTTGTCAAAGAACATTCTACAAACTCGTATGTAACGATTGGGTTTACATTGTTGGAGCTTCTGCGCTGTCTATTTTGCTGTTTGCTAATTTTTTTTATGGTTGACTAACTAGGTTTTTTGATCAAGGATCACCTGATGTTAAGTGAAGATGTGGTCAAAGACGGTAAAGAAAACCTAGCCTGGAAAAAAACTGGTGCTTGGCGGCAGATTTTCAACTTGAAGCTGATGGCTACCGTACTATGGTTTCCGTGATGTTTACTTCCACCGGACGCTCAAGCTTATTTTTGGGATTTAACCCCACATAGAAAGGCAGAACCGACCGCGCCACTGAGCTATCATCGCTACAAACATCATTGACAACCCTTGACACTAAGAAGAAGAAGAAAAAAATATTTCTTGTTCTATCTAAAAGTGTTCTATCATTGTGCGCAAAAACAAAGATTATAGCCTAATTTCAATAGCTATAGGGCGTGGGTTCATGTACCCTTTAATCCCACTGTAATTTCACACTACTGCTTGACGGCAGAATATCTGGTACTGTGGTGGTACTTACATACCTAAACGAAACTTCGCTAAGGAGATGTACCACCAAATAAAAACCTTCCCGCTTTTGCTTATACTTTGAGACGACTTCTTGTTAGTCATGCACAGAATTGACTACCTAACCAACAGTTTCAGATTGCCAGACGGGACATTTTGACTCTTCGTAGTCGAAATAAATTAACAGCGACACTTGAACAAGCGAAATATTTATTTAATACCATGACACTTTATTGTAACTTTGTGTACCCGCTGTATTGCTAGACAACCGTTTAAATTAGTAATGTAATATGAAACTGAACTACGAGAAACAATAGTTTAATTGTTACGATAATAAAACTCAAAACGTATTGGCGTGTCCCAAATTTAATATTCCGCTTGGATTTGCAAAAATTAACTTTATTTATTTATATTTAAAACTGCATATGGTTTTTTTTTTTGTCAAAATTGTGCATGTTACACCATCGGACTACTTACTTGGCCGTAGTCAGCGCGTGACTCGGCTAGTACCTACAACAAATTTAAAACAAAATATGCTGATGATTTTTTTTTTGGAAACGAAGGAATAAAAATTATTTACCTGCTAAAAAGGTAAGTATAAAATATTACATTATTTTTTAAGTGAAAACATCTTTGCCCCAGTTTAACATTTTTTAGATAGAGTCAAAACTAATGGGTTAGCGTCACCGACATGCTGACACGATGAATTTTAAGTTTTTACTTCTGTCGGCAGTTCTCGTGATTATTTACTTTTATTTTTTACTCATCCTCTAATACGTGAAAGAACGTCAAAGAAATGCATGCGGAAATAAATTTTGACACAGAGTATAAAAAAGTGAATACAACATTAGTGTCCATTCCAGTCTAGATGTGCTTTGCCATCTTCGACAACACTTAACATCAGGTGAGATGTGGTCAAAACACCTAACTTGTCAAACTTTAAAAAAAACTGTATTTCAAAATTACGTCTCATACTTTTAATGTTACTTTACTAGACAAGATTTAACAGTTAGCAGCTTACAATTGTTTCTACCAAGTTTTTGGGTGCTTGACGGCAGAATTTCAACTTGAGGGTAGCTAGATATTCGAGTACCTACCATAAATATGGTTTCCTCGTGATGTTCTTTTCAGCAGCTTATGCTCATTGTTGGGATTTAAATTCACGCCCTTTGGCGTGTAAGCCGACCACACCAACCACGCTATCATCGCTACAAGATCTACGAAGCATATCATAGGAGCATAAAAGTACATTCTAAAAATTTTAAACTGATGGCGGCCTCTTTCATTTTAAGGATTTCCTTAACAAGTGACAAAGAGAGATAAACGATGTTCAGGACAGGGCACCTCCATTACGTCTTTGTAGAAAGATCGGATAAAATCGTGGAGTATAGTTTGTACGTATGTTTTTTTTTATTTACAAATGGATATGCGCTAAGCCGCTGTGTCGTATCTATTGATAAAGTCGAATATGCGGTCTACGATTCAGCGAACTTGCCTAGAAATCCATTCATTCGGGCCTTGATGCGATCAAGTTTTTATAATTGGCAAGCTAGGTGTTTGACTTCAGTTCACCTTATGTGTGGTCGAAGATAGTAATATATAGATAGCGAAGATACATAGCCATCTTGATAGATAGCTAGCCAGCCGAGTACCTACGAGGAAGATTTTTTTTTGTGTTTGGCCACAGCTCACCTAACACCACGCTTTGCTTGCTCCCTCCTCTCTTCTAAACGTTGCTGTGCCTGACAGAGTCCATATATGACTGTGTACCATATGCATACTACTTTGTATTTAAAAGATCTTGTACCGTACGGAAGCAATAAAAATATCTTGAATCTTGAATCTTCACGATGTTTTCCTCAAGCAGCTCAAGCTCATTGTTGGGGTTTGAATCCATGCCTGCGGCGTTTGAGCCATCCGAGCTAACTTCGCTACAAGTTTGAAAACACCCAGATTGTGTGATGTTTTTTTTGCGAGAAGCCTTAACTGGAAAGTAGGTTACGTGTGCATTATGTCAGCCGAGGCGAGGGATGTGTCATCGAGACATGCGGCCTCGCCTGCGCAGGAGTTTCGACACAAGACGGCGACGCCATGTGCCTCGCGGATCGCTTTTATCACTCTCCTGTCAATTTATTGAAAAATATAACAACAACTATACAAATAACTATATCAAAACTTGTAGGAAAGGTTAGCGGGAAATGTGTTATATGTTATTAACATTAATATTTTTGCCAGTCTAAGCGACTAAGTTGCTATTATAGTAGGTACATTGTTTACCACCAGGACTTATCGCGCACAAATTATCTAAGCTATTTCTGTCGATGAATTATTCTCGTTACGGGTCCTCAATCTAGCATAGTCATCAAGACTTATCTTAAGCTATAACTACTACTGTTTCTACTTGCGCTCACAGTCTTAAGATTATTAATTTAGTTCCTCCCCTGGACTTTGAGCTCCTTATAGCGAGATCAGTTCGACACGGGATTCCCAAAGTGGTCGATAACTATCCCAAGGGATCGATATCGGTTTTCCAGAGGTCGACATAAACTGATTTTGGGGATTTTGGGGGTCGACGAGGTCTAAAAATCGACCCCTATAAATTCTTATTTGTAAGTTTTATTAGATTGGTAGAAATTATCAGATTCATCCATCACACAGAGATTTTTTTTTTTTTTTTTAAATTACGATTTTAATTTTTTTTTCAAAAAATTATTACGTGTTTTTAATAATTATTATTAATTAAAATTTATCTTGATATTTATATCGCTTTAAGCAGCTTAGAGCACGGGGGCTGTAAATAAAATTTTGAATTCGATTCAAATTATTTCGACCGAGGCAATAATGTGGAATTTAAAGTTAAAGTTTATGAACTTTCGACCGCATTTCCCTGTATAATCAGACTGATCCACAATCCTGCTTCGAACATGACTCACGGGTCTCTTCCCTAGCACGGTCAAGGAGCGAGATTCTTCCGACAGCAGGATCCATCGCTGACTATGTTTGGTTTAATTCGAGGTCGTACAGATGAAAACCACCAATGTAGCACACCCGTACCGTTACACATGGTCGGTTGGAGGGAACAGGTTTTGATCTCGGAATATGCAAGTTTTATACTTATTGCTTATTTTGTAGGATAGCGAATGCTGCTTTGAGAAGGCCCTTTGCATCAACTAGCGCTGGTTTACAGTTTTACGTTTTGTCGTATTTGCAAGTAAGGACATCAAAGTAATAAAGAAACGCTTTTCATAATAAAAATACTAATCGATAATTAAATTTATTGCAAGATAAGTTAATAGTACAAAATGAATAATGGTATTTACCCACTTACCACAGTAACAAAATCAATAAATTAATAATTATAACAAAGAAATAAATATCGTAGGGCATTTCATACAGTGCCTGGTAACGGACTATCAGATTAGGTAGTTTTTTATACATTTCTAAGTGTAACTTGTATTCTTATGTTGTTATTAGTATGTTATAAATTTGATTAGTTTTCGTAAAAAAAATCCTAATATTCCTAAATTCTGTATACCTATTAATTAATTAAGTAATAATGAGTATTATTAATGTAGGCAACCAATGATGAACTCAGAGACTTCTGAAAATTCGCTTTTATCCTTGTTAATAATATAACAAAGGTAGAGTTACATTAGAGTGATCATATTGTATTGTAGTTTTGCTAATATTCTCTGACTAAACATTATTGTGAGGTGTTTTAATGTGGCGACGAGTGAATGCATATAAGAGTGGACATACAATATTATAGTGTTATATAATATTGTATGTCCGCGATGGATACCGCTGTTGATACTTATAATTTTGTAACATCTTTGTACACAGTGATACAATAAAACTTATTCTGATTCTGATTCTGCACGCCATCGTGCTGTCAAAATCATTAAGTACACAAGCTGTTTCAAATACTGACTTTACTAACACTGATATTCATACTGATGTTATAAATGAGAATATTGTTCGTCAATACTTTATATTGTATCGTAATCTTTACCTTTTTTAGCTCGAAATTGGTACCGGTATTATATCGATTAAAACCGCGGAATGCTGCAATAATGAATGAATGCGGGATATTAGTAATATCAAGTTATATTTTAAATATTGTGACAGGAAGTAGTCCAGGCTATAGTGTAGTAAAGTGGCATCCAAGCCTCCTAATTTTGTAAACAATAAGAAAAGACATGACTGTCACAACTTTCCCATAAGAAAAAGAAAGAAAGGCTAAAGAAGTTTTCACTTCAAAAATACTTGTTCAGTATAATAAGTATGATACGATGACATGACTTGCTATTAGCGCTAAAACTCATACGTTAACTTTTAAACGAACCAAAAGTAAAAATAATCTACAAATAGCTAAGAGACAACAAATTGCTAAACGTCGACATAAATCAACGGCCTACGGTCCAAGGTTGACAAGAATCATCTATTCGACGTCTCTCGTCAGTCAGGTAGTAAATATTAAAGTAATTAAGCCATTGAGATTTTATATACTGTATACTAGAGATCATATCGCTTTACGACGAATTACAGACAGCAAAGACAAACCGAAAGCGTGACTTGACTAGGTCATTAGCTATAGCAAAGAAAATAAATTTAAACGTAAACGGTACGGTACGTAAATTTGTGTAAAATGAGAACATTTTCTATACTACGTAAACTATAGAAAATGTTTTGAAAAGGTTACATTTTTCTAGAGATCAATGTAAGTGACCGCAACCTGAGACAGAAGACTGCGAAATGGTCTTTGTCCTGAGAAACTATCATGACTGTGATGACTATTGGAGATATACTTTGATTCTGTTTAGTCGTATATTATGTTCATTTGAGTTTGGTTCCTTGAGTATGTGTCGCACGAGTTGCTATACAAAAACATTCTACTGAAATATTATATTTTATAGGACTAGGACTGGCCAAAGTTTATTACAGATCTGAAGCTATTGCGGATTAGGTTATTTTTTAATTATATAATAAATTCAGTTACTTTATTACTTCAAGTATTAATTTTATTTTAATTTTAAGATATTATTATGTTCTGACTTGCGACTTTGTGAGAATTTAACTACGACGATGTTTTTGCAGATATAATCTAATAATTTTTTGAATATAATTTATTTTTAAATAAGTTAATAATTGTAATGTTAATTAGCTTTATTACCTTTTAATACGACACAATTTTGTCTACTGACGTTTCTAAGAACATGTAATATAAAGTTTGAAATTTGACTCGTAGTACAAATACAATTATTTAATTGATAGCACCGATATTACAAGTCAATGTTAGTATTATGTACCCAGCCGGGGATCACATATTTTAATACAAATACAAAATCATTTATTTTCACATAAACTTTGTACAATAATTGTTATTCAATTATTGAGAAACCAGCCCCAGATCTGTGGGATCTCCTGTATAAACATCAATTAGCCTAATATGTGTATAAAAAAACTTAACATGCCAATTTATAGACAAAGGTAAATAAATATTGAGAGCGAGAAAATATTAAGATATCTGCATGCGTTGTATGTTTCAGTGGTTAGCGCGATTGGTTCGCGTCATGGGTTCAAACCCCAACAATGAGCTTGAGCTGCCGGTGAAGGAAAACATCGTGAGGAAACCATAGCATGGTAGTAGGGTACTTTCTAGTACTCGGCTGGCTAGCTACCACCCTCAAGTTGAAAATCTGTCGCCAAGCATTTTGATTTTTTTGATTTTGTAGCTTCTTGTAAATCTTGTAGCTAGCTTGTCAACCATAGAAAAAATCCAAATATTATAAACGAGATAGTTTGAATGTGTGGATGTTTGCTACTCAGTCACGTTAACACGGCGGAACGGATTTGTATACAGTTTTGCACACATAATATGTGTTATAGTATATCACCTGGATTAACATGTAGGATACTTTTTATCTCAGAAAAATGATAAGTTACCGTGGAATTGTCAAAAATGTTCAAGGGCACTACTACTACTTACCACCAGATACACAATAAAATGAAAATAAATAAAATACTAGCGGACGCCTCGCGGTTTCACCCGCGTAGCTCCCGTTCCCGTGGGAATACAGGGGCAAAAAGTAACTTATGCCACTCGGGGATATTATGGTAACTTCCCAACGGAAAAAGAATTTTTGAAATCGGTCCAGTAGTTTTTGAGTTTATTCGTCACAAACATACAAAAATCCAAATCCTTCCTCTTTATAATATTAGTGTAGATGTCAATATAAAAATATGTTATAGATAAAACTATTTATAAATGTTCAACATCTATTTTCGTAATCTTTTTTCATAAAACCGACTGTTATTTTATTTTTTTATTCTTTACAGGTTAGGTGTGGTCGAAGATGGTAAAGCACACCTAGCTAGGAATGTTGGTGTGAATTCGAATTCCGTAGTTTCGATTTGTCAACAAGACGTCTTCACGATAACCACAATTAGTAATATTCACGCTATGTTGGGTATCGTCAGGTAAACTAGGACCTTGCTGCCAAGCCAAGCGTAGGTTTTGGAATCCACAAGCGTTGGCATTTAGGAATGCTTGATCTGAGAACATGAATTCATAACCCTAATACTAAGAAACAAGAAATCCCACTTATTACATATTATTCTATGTTATAATAATATGAATAAATACAAATTATATAACATACTAGCAGCGCCCCACGGATTCACCCGCGTGGTGATGGATGATGATGATGATGATAATGAAAAGTATCAAATGTTTTTTTCCGTGGCCTAAAGTACTAGCAAAATTTCAACCAGATGTGTTAATTCGCAAATTGTTTTATTTCTAAAAAAAGTCACTAAACATTTCCATATCTACTAACAAAATTAATACTATTCACAAATTTATACAAAAAACGTCCGTCAGAGGAGGGATATTTGGCCAGAATGCTGGCAGCTTTGCCACGCTGGATAGCAATGCTAAGCTTTTGCCCAAAGTAGATGTGTTGAGTAGTTTACGCGTAACAAACAAACAGACGCATTTATAAAATATATTAGTTAAGATGCATATAAATAAAATTTTGTGTCAAGTGATGAACAGATTGAACATAAATTAAAATTATTCCTTCCTTACTCCGCATGAATAAGTTGCATATTCCGAGTATAGATAAAGTATATTAGAACACTAACTAATGGAAATAAATCAAGTCCTGGCGCGATGGCGTCATGAATGACAAAATCTCGGGTGAGTGGTTAAAATGTGTCTATAAAAGTCAAATTGACTCAAATGATTAGACGACACGAGTGGAGACGCCGACCGCGTGCCGATGGACGGCACACAAGGTCTCTGATAGGCATGTGAAATATTCTGCCGGTTTCCCGTATCCGGCACTTTTATTATGCACTAGGCGACAAAAGTAGAATAGCCAGATAAGTACCTATTATCCGATTAACTGACATACAACATCTTGGATAAGCGCATTTTTATCCGGCTACTTTTCGCTATACAATACTTCACTGCACTAGACGACCTTGACTATACATACAATACATTACAATGCAAGAATTTATTAATTATTCCGTAGTTACCTACATGTTTTACAATTGAAATAAAATTAAAATGGCGATAATTTTGTAGCGATGATAGCTCAGTGGTTAGCACGGGCTGAAGAGCGTGGGTTCAAACCCCAAAAATGAACTTGAGCTGTTGGTATAGGAAAACATCGTGAAGAAATCATAGCATGGTGGTAGAGTATTTTTTAGTACTCGGCTAGTTAGCTACCACTCTCAAGTTGAAAATCTGTCGCGAGACACTTCGACCACTCCGTCACTTGACATCAAGTGAGCTGTGCCATAATTTTTTTTTTCATGAATCGTAATATTAATATTATTTATTAATTATAGTTAGTATATTTTCAGCCTCTTATATTCCACTGCTGGACAAAGGCATCCGTTTCCTCCTTCCAGACTGCCCGAGACGATTTAGTTCGTCACACCACCTTTGTGTGGGTCGACCCAGCGGTCGTTTAAATTTTGCCGTCCAAGCTGTTGTGACCAATTAACAATAAATATTTAGTCTACGTACAGACTTTATGTAGTCTTAAATATGAATAGTTGGCATTAAACAGGCCTTCAGTTTAACCTTGAACGACCATTGTATACCGAGTCACACAAGGTGGCAACTAATATGGGAAACGGGACGTGTACTTGCGGGCCGCACACCGTTACATGGCACTTAGATTACAGTCCACTATAAATGAATCGTTACTATAATATCTCACATTTTAAAATCTTCATCATTTATATCTTCATAAACGTCAGGTGTAAAAAATGTCAAAGAAGTTAATGTATTCTAGAAACTGTATATTTATTTTTCGCATCTTTATACAAAATAAAAAAAATCTTACCTAATTTATTTATGTTATGTCTCAATAAGTAAATATATTCTCCAACGAGTTGTTTATTCTCAAATAGTCTGAATTAAAATATTTCAATTTTCTGCGGCTTATTGTATTCATAGACATTTTTGAATATGAAAACTAGAGTTTTTTTTAAATGTAAAAATACTAAAATAAATGATAAGGCGCTCATTACTTTAAGGCATTAGATAGCTAGTCTAAAAAGCATTAACAAATAAAGTGAAAAAATAAGAAACAATACATTGTTGTCCGGCCAAAACACTCAGAGCCAATCTCTATCCATAGGTATAGATATTAGTTGATCATACCATCCATAAAAAATAGTTACGTAAGTGCCAGAGTTCCATGAAAACACAGTTTTGTTGTTTTAAACGTACGACCGAAAAAAACTTGCGGTGTATGTATAGACAGATTTTGGCCGATGACATACGAGTACTCTAAACGGGTCACTCCTTTATGAGATCAAGTTCTAAGTCAGTTTAATACAGCTTTTTAGCAAAACTGACGCAGATTTTGGCAATTATAATAACCTTTCTTCTGAGTTGTTGTGTAAAAATATTATAGCTTTGATTGAGAAAAATAATTAAGGCGCTAGGTTATATACTTGCAAGTTAGTAATATTTTAATGTGAATGACTTTTACGATTTTAATCACGGAGAAAAAAAAGAAGAAAAAAAGGAATATATATAAATATATGAATGAAAATAAATATATATATGAATTTCGAAAAAAAATTTTTACGAGCACAGATTTAATTTGTATTTCTTTTTTGCTACATCCACATCATCTACAAGCTAGAAGTTAGTTTAAGCTAACAGTACAGCTTCATTAGAATTGTGTATTTTCATCGAGTAATACTGAATCCAGGTTTCTAAGATGTTAAGATTTACTACGCTGGCATCGTAACGCCCGTGAACTGAAGCGTATAGTCGCTACATCAAGCGTCCTAACAGGGCCTCGATCGATTGCAAATTTATTTTCTCTTCTAGAAAATGCAAACTTATAAACAAAACACGAACGAATCCAAATACGACAGCTGCAGAACATATATCAGACGTCATTAAATACCATAAATGGTAATTTGAAATCTCCCTCAAGTTGAAAATAAGCGAAAAAACAAAAACAATGGTCGAAGCCATAACTACGTTCGTATTTTTTTGTGCATAGTTACTGATTTGTAATTTAATACGCTTTGATTATGGAATTTTAAACTCTATCCTCGGCGATTAAAATTCAAATTTTTGTTTGTCTGAATTTTCGAGCAGAGATATGAGATCTGAGTTTTTGTCTTCCAAGAAAAGATTTCAACATTTAGTTTCGCACATTTTTGCGAAGTTATTCTCAGTTGAGACTTGTCTTTAATAAATTATCTAAAACACATTTTTTTTTTAAAGTAATTGTCATTGTTTTATAAACTTTTTATCGTTCTGTATCAACTCTGTTTCCATGAACTGTTCCATTGCCGGGCGCGGGCCTCTTCTGGATGTGGGAAGGGTAAGGCCGTAGTCCACCACCCTGGCCAAGTGCGGATTGGTAAACATTACATAGTACGTATACCTAAGAAAACTTTAAAATAAACTCTGGGACAATTTTCCTCACAATGTTTTCCTTCACTACCACAGCTCACCTGATGTTAAGTGACGGTGTGGTCGAAGATGGTAAAACTCACCTAGCCTGAAATGAAACTAGCTCCCAAGTGAGGCTGCCGGAACACACCGAAAGATATTTTTATATTAAAAATCATAAATCATTCATAAATTCGATTTTATGCTAATAATCGGCTGTTTTATACAAGCAATTGTTATTTACCGCAAATAAAGACCAAAATAAGTGCCAGTAGCTGTGATTTCACTGTAAAATTATGTTCCATTTGTCTATAATTGGAAAAAAATTGTTTGTATGGAAATCGAACCACCTTAAAACAAAGCAACAATTCAATAGATGTTGTTCAAATTCAAGACGCGTCCGTATAACTAAGTGGCACTAAATTTGTCTCTCCCAAATTTAAATACAATAAACTATTCATTGCCACCAATGAAATTTTTATTAATTGCAAACTCTTTTAGCGGTATGATGTAACTTTGTTTGCAGGACATACCACTTGCAGAGCGGATGATCACCAAAATCAAATCGAGCGAATGCTTCTGACAGTATTAAAATTGCATGTAAATGCAATTCGCCAAATTAATCGCATCAGTTAAATAATCTTGCAATGGTCAAGGTCATGCGTCATCTCTTAATATTAGAAAAGCGTTCCGTTTGTTTCATTATTTTTTACAATAAAAAAAATGCAAGATGCCGTGAGAACCAATGGAGTGACGTTGTGCGTAAACTGGTAGTGGCTGGGAACGAAAAGCCCGAGAGAGGCTTTTTTGAGCGGCGTGCCTTAAAACGATAACAGTAGACTATTAATTTATACTACTAGTCAAATATTTTACGAGAAATAAATCTATCGAAGTCACATAGTAAATCAAATTGGAGTCCGGCTTGACTTAGTAAAGTGGTACCTTTACTACAAGTTTTGACGATGTTTTGCAAGCCTGTTTCACCAATTTCCCCCATGAATACGCAGTTTTATTTATGTATAAAAGTATTGAGACGAATAATAGAGTTTAGAGTAACAAAACAAATTCCAGCTGCTTTAACGCTTATTACTTTGTGACATTTGATCTTGAGTCTCAACAGCCCTGTAATTTCGCTAGATGTAGACCTTTAAATCCGGAACACACTAATGTTTACTCAGTACTGTCTGGCGGCAGAATATCTGGAACTGTGGTGGTACCCACAGAACAGCAGCCAAATATACCTACTATACCCGCAGGATAGCGGTCAAATATACCTACTGTACCCGCAGGATAGCGGCCAAATATACCTACTATACCCGCAGGATAGCGGCCAAATATACCTACTATACCCGCAGGATAGCGGCCAAATATACCTACTATACCCGCAGGATAGCGGCCAAATATACCTACTATACCCGCAGGATAGCGGCCAAATATACCTACTATACCCGCAGGATAGCGGCCAAATATACCTACTATACCCGCAGGGTAGCGGTCAAATATATCTACTGTACCCGCAGGATAGCGGCCAAATATACCTACTGTACCTGCAGGATAGGGGTTAAAACCACGAGCCGCTGCTAGTAGCATAATAAAGAGTCTACAATGATTTAAAGTCCAGTATAATGTACATCCGTCGCATGAGTCGCATCCAGGTTGGGCAACGCGAGAATGTGGGACGCGTTATCGCGCTTATCAACATTTCTCGTACCTAAACGGTTCCCGGTGGCGCCTTGCCTTGCGCTTTTCAACACGTTGCATCAACAGCTGATCGCACGCTCAACACTTAAGCAAAGAACCAGAGGGCCTAGACAAAGTAACATTCGATATTATCTAATATTCGATAACGCTAATACTAAATTCCAATAATGTACGGGATTGACATAAGCTACCCACGTGACATATTGACAGCTTATGTCAATCATGTACACTTTTTACCAATTGTTTGTTGCTTTTTACAAGATACGGTCCACTCTAGTAGCTCGTTTAACATGTATCTGTAACAGTCATGAAGTTTATACCTACATAGAACATGTGATTTTATACCAAAGTAGTGCAAAAAAGACAGCATCATTCATGGTTATCAAAATTGGCTGCGATACTGCTTATGGTCACATTTTATCTCCATTTCGTTTCAGGACCAGAAATTTTCAAAATCTCCATTAATTCTGTTACTTTACAACTGTAAACAGTATTTCAAGAGCTACAGTTAATATTAACGATTGTTTGTACAAATGTTTTATAAAACATTTGATGGAATAATCTGTTGAGAAACTAATTAAATTCTTAATGTAAAATTTAAGATGGTATCAAAAACATATCAGCCTATAGTAATGGCCTGACTCGTCTACTGTTTTATCGTATAAATAGGTACATAGCCCGGGTAGGGTCAGAAACCGCCGTTTTGATACGATAACACTAGCCAAATATAGATCGCTTAGAGTCCCGGCGAGTTTAGCTTGGACGGAGTTGGGAGTTGGAAACAATTCGACGAAACGTTAGCTCCTAACGTTACCCGGAATCGACTTGTCTATACGCATAGTATTCTCAGTTATGCTTTGTCCGTTGCAGATTTTTATTTCCATATCACTTCGTATATGTACAGCAACGGTGTCGACTCAAACAAGTTCTCGTGTGTATTTTGACTGCCCTTCCTGTATTTCTGTTAGTCCATTTGGTAGTTTATCTGCTGAAAGAGCTGTAGGGCGTGGGTTCGATTTCAGTCCAGGACAAACATTTATATGACGATAACATAAATAAATAAATAAATAAATAAATATCGCAGGACATTAAACACAGCGCCATCTGACCCCAAACTAAGCAGAGCTTGTGCTATGGAAGACAGATAACTGATAGAATACTTAAATACTTTTTTTTTTGTAAATACATACTTATAATACATACAGTACACCCAGACACAGAACAAACATCGATGTTAGTCACACAAATGTTAGTCCTGAGTGGGAATCGAACCCACGTGTTTGTTTTGTGTCTGGATGCTCTGTATATACTTTAAGTATGTATTAAAAAACTATTCTGTCAGCTGTTTGTATAAGATTTGCTTAGTTTGTGCGCAGATAGCGCTGTGTGAAATGTCCTACGTTTTTTGTTTATTTATTTAAAATTATTTACATTTTTTAATATCTCCTTTGAGTATGAATTCAGTCGTAGGTTCTCTAATTATTTAATGAGTGATCGTTATAAATGAAAATATATGGAACGTAACTTGTAAACATGTTTAGTTCGGCGTTTGACCACTAAGCTGATCGTTGGCAACCCAAGATTAAAAACTTAAGTACGCATACTTACGAGAAACGGTTTTAGTCTCACTAACTCACCTTTGTCTTAAAGGAAAAAGAGTAATACTCTTTTTCTGGGAACGTGTGATAGAAACAACAATTTTAAATCAACACAATTCTGTTGCAATTCGCAACAATTTTTATATGACTTCCACATATTTCTGAGCTAATAATATATGTTATTGTTAATAACGACTGAGCTAATTTGATAAGGAACTGGACAAATCAAAGCAATCAGTTTAAAGTTCAATCGTTCGACTGGTCGTCAAATTCAAAAATTATGTCAACGATCCAAAATATCCAAATTGGCGTTATCTATATTTTAAGTATTGTGCAAGGAATCGAGTCTAGGGTCACGCGTCGATAAACCGACAGATAACCGGACACAAAAAAAAATACACAACAAATTGTTAAAGTACCTATTTCTTGGAATAATCGCGGTCGTCGTTACAGAAATAGAGAGCACAGAAAAACTGGTCGTGGTTGATAACACTCGGATAACCTCCTACAGCAATCTTGCAGCTGGTCACGATCCTCGGACACTGCGATTTTTGGTGTTGATACTTTATTAACATTAATTAATTGCATTATTGTTTTGTAAAGAATATGACACGAAAACTTACTAGAACAATCTAAATGACACAAATTCCTCGGTGCATAAATACGTCTGGTCAAATATGAACCAGCACTGGTCACATGTAATTATATGATTTGAAGTAAATTACACATGCATTCATTACATCGTCACCTAGACAGTAGGTAAGCGACACTTAGTCGAAAATAAAACACGCAAAAAATTCCTGAATCTAAGCTTGAAAAAATAGCGTAGACATATTTTTATTCTGTAATTAAGAGACATAGAAGGTTTTGTACGTATCTCAGGGAAACTTACATTTGTTAGGGGTAAGACATTCTATAGTGGGCCGTAGTGGAGCAAATCATCTTACTATCGAAACGTGTGACGTAAGAATCTGTGGGCCAAAATACATATTGGGGAAGATAATTCGCCGAACGCTTTTTCTCACCACTGCGTGTTGGCGTATTGTCGTGTGTTATAGAACATACGACGTCAGAGTAAATCTTACTTGGTAGATTTTTTTTTCCTTAATTTTGGCGGCGCATTTTGAGCATTGCCAGTGTCAAGTATTTTATGTTTCTTAAGTTGAATAAGTTGCCTCGAAGCAAAAGTTATAGTCAAAGTCCAATCTTGGTCAAGTCCAGTCCGTATCAGTCAATTCTAGTCATGCTTTAGTAAAGTAGTGGCAGCTTTACTATGAAGCTTCGATAGAGTTTTGGAAGCAACACGAAAATTCATGTTTCACCACATTATATCATTTTCCCACACACGTGCTTGTGATTCGGCACTTTATGAATAAAACACCACCATTACTATGCATAAACCCTACTAGTTTTGGAAAAAAATACAACGGGACGACACGACTCTTTCCGCATTCCCGACAAAACTTATTTGGTAGATTTAAACCTTTTTCTGACGGACTTCTAGATTAAGTTTTTTGTATAAATTTGTAAAAAATATTAATTTAGGATCTTTTATTTTGTTCAATAAATGTTGTTTGTAAGTGTTAAAAAAAAATTAGGCGGATTTTAATGTAGCTGGTTTCAACGGTGCAAAGTTTTGCTTAGTTGCGTGAAAGTGTCGCTGTGACCAAAAAAGTTGCATATTAATTTACAGCTAAATTTAAACGGCAAACACATATACACATATCGTACATATATTTATTTATTTACTCATTTTTTTGTTGTATAAACTCACCGGAAGACCAGCGCTGGTCATACCACTTAGTATGACCAGCATTATGCTGAGGTGAGCCCCTATTTTGTAACTTTTGTCTGTCTCTGTTTGTTTGTTGTTGTGCTTGTTACAGAATTAAACGTTTTTTCTTTCTTTCTTTCTAATGATAAACGCTGTGCTCAGGCACATGCCACTCAACACAGCGCAATTTCAGATTAGAACTCAAATCTCAGTCTTCTCAAATTCTCATTTCTATTTCAATGTTTCTTAAAACCGTCAAGGTAACTATACATATGAACGATATACACTAATCAGTGCGTTTACTGTAATCATGTAGAAAATTATAATAATACTAATTACGTAATGACTTCTGCAACTAACGTTTCTGCAACAACGTAAGCTTACAAAAATAGCTAACATAGGCTATTCAGAGGCCGTGACTAGGGTTGCCAACCCAACTGTATTAACACATTCATGGTTGTATAAAATAGAATCCTGTATTATATAAAAACTTCTAATACCATATCATTACTTACACGTGTTGCAGTACTTGCAGTTGTCCATAGTGGTGTCGAATACATGCCGTCAGTAGAACCTTTTTTATCTGACTCAAAAAAGGATGATTTTCTCAATTCGCATGTGTTTTTTTTAATGGTTGACAAGTTAGTTGTTTGACCACAGCTCACCTGATGTTAAGTGAAGGTGTGGTCGAAGATGGTAAAGCACACCTAGCCTGGAATGGGACTGGCTTTCAAGTGAGGCTGCCGGAACACACCGTTAGATGCTTGGCGGCAGATTTCCCAACTTGAGGGTGGTAGCTAGCCAGCCGAGTACTAGAAAGTATCCTACCACCATGCTATGGTTTCCTCACGATGTTTCCCTTCACCGGCAGCTCAAGCCGTCACATTAAAATAAAAATATTATAAATGATTAAAAAAAACTATTTTAACAACTATATACTCAACGATATACAAAATAATATTAACTTAGTAATTATATCACAATTTTTTTTTCGATTAAGAACTTACGGATGAGAGAGAGTCAGTCGACCACACCATCACTTAACTTCAGGTGAGCTGTGGTCAACACCTAGCCTGTCAAGCATAAAAAAAAAGATTTTCCTTTACTTTTGATGGGTTCATGTTAACATGATTGAATTTTAACAGACTGACGGACAACGTGTTCTCATGCCATCATTAAATGAGCGAAGTGCGGGGTCTTATCGCTAACCGATAATAAACGTATAAAACATTTATAACATTTATTTTTTTATCATTTAAAATACAAATTATTATCACATTATGCATTCTTGACCTCTGAAGCTTCTTGGAAACGGGAAGTGACCCATATATTCTTATTTTAAATAATACGGTTATAATACAATTTATAATGAAGGCTGTTTACTATGACGATAATGGCTAGTAAATGATATTGTTACTAGATAAAAAGTAATTCATTGCAAACTTTTAATTTTCTTCATTTGTTCCGGTGCGGGATTTGGCAATCTACTGAATCAATCAATATGTGCCGAAGATGTAGGTAAGTACACAAAAAGGAGTGACAAGGTCAACATACAAAATATTCCCATTGGTCCTAATCTCGGCCAGACGTCCAATATTGGCTTAAGGGTTACGGTTTCCGATTTATTGTACAATAATTTGTACAATGCATTCGTTGAGAATACGTGCTTCAAGTAACCGTACACTTATCCAAAGTGTTTAGTTATAATAAAAAAAATATTTACATCGGAATGAATGAAATCACACAGCGCACAACGGAGTGATAACACAGAGCCATCTAGCTGCAAACTAAACATAACTTTTACTATGTAAACCAGATAACATCTACAACTCATTTTATATTATACCACATTTTGTGATATTTATTATAAATAGCTATTATTAGCTCAGTGGTTAGCACGGTCGGTACAGATACCGAAAGATGTGGGCTCAAATCCTAACAACGAGCTTGAGCTGATGAAGGAAAAGATCGTGAGGAAACCTCAGCATAGTGATACGGTACTTTATACTACTCGGCTGGCTAGCTATCACCCTCGAATTAACGCCTCACATGAGAGCCAATTCCATTACAGGCCAGGTATGTTTACCATCTTCGACCACACCGTCACTTAACTGATAAGTTGTGGTCAAACATATATCCTGTCGTTCACAACAAAATTATAAAATTGTGGTATGTAGTAGTAGGTCATAGTAGGTTCGATTCCCACTCAGGGCAAACATTTTGTAAATAAACAAATGTTTGTTCTGTGTCTGGGTGTTCTGTATGTATTATAAGTATGTATTTACAGAAAAAAAAGTATTTATGTATTCTATCAGTTATCTGACTTCCATCACACAAGCTCTGCTTAGTTTGGGGCCAGATGGCGCTGTGTATTGTCCTACGATATTTATTTATTTATAGTTACTTTTTACTCTCATTCGTAACAATTTTATAGAAAGAGACGGAGGCAGATGCCTCGAAGTGCTGTCAAATTTAGGTAATGACATATCTAGTAGCCAGGAAACGAGATAACCCTGATAAAGATAGTAGGTACACAAATATCGCGGATTTGATGGGTCGACTTATTGGAACGGGTAATTTTAATATGTATTCCCAAATCGTACGCTCTCAGTGAGAAAAATATGAATAAATGAATGGAAATTGATGCGGTCACGGTATGACGTCATGTAATATTCGGTAGCCCACTAGCATTGTACCTTTGAAGATATAGTTCGGATCTATCACAAGCAAAGTTCACCGGTGATTACCTATATACAAATATTTTCCTTGTATACCTATGGCATACAAGGAAAATTCGATATGTCAACTGACTTTAAAAAAAATTGCACAAAAACGCAAAAATAATAGATTTTCTCGTAGTGTGGCTAAATTTATATGTAAGTTCTTAGCTAGCACAAACCAAAGGCAACGTTTTTTTTTTCAGAATATATCGGCAAATGGATACGGGACCCCTAATGCCTAATACTAATATGTACTTCGGTTTTTGATTTACTGATGTCTTTAGTTACAAAGTCCAGTTTGCGCCGGTCGAATCCAGTCATGCCTTAGCAAAGAAGCGGCGACTTTACTATACACTTCGTAGCAACACGAAAATGTGTTTCACTACACTATATCACTTCCCACACTCGCGCTCGTAGTTGGACACTTTATGAATAAAATACCATTATACAGTTTTACGCGTAAACATTCGAACACTTATGGAAAAAAAGACACGACGCTTTCGCGACTCGAAGAACGGTTGTAAGTTTCCTTTATGTGACACCCTGGGTGATGATGGGTTTAAGATTAATAAAATACGGACGCACCGTCACTTTCCGTCAGAGGAGTTGGTGGCCAAAAGTAGATCTATTGCAGATTTTAAAAAAAAGTTTCTTTTTTTTTTACTTTTTAATTTCAATATTTTTTACAGAAACACTGAAGGTTGACAGCGGTAAGGAGTCTCTAACTACATAATATGAATGCATAATAAAAAATAAAAAAAAAGTAGTGATTGTTACGACGCTTCCAGGTGTAGAGCGTATAAAGCCATGTACATACAACGTGTTAAAGAAAATTTCATTTTAAAAGCTACCGTGAAAGAGTAATATAGGTTCAGTTTAGAACGTGAAGATGCAAAAAGAGCTCGCGGCGAGAAACAAATAGTTTTTTCTCCGTTCGTGAACGTAACAAAACTACAACTAGATAGAAAATATTTTTTTTCTTATCACTACTCGTAAGCTAAGACTTGCTATGAACCTACTACTGCCACAGAATAAATAATAACAGGTAGATGCATATTATTATATGCATTTCATAAACTGAAGGTACTGGGTCCGAGTCCCGGCTGAGCAGACACTGAAATGATGAATTTTAATAAATTTGTTTGAAAGAAAGAAAGAAAGAAAATTATTTTTATTTTGTAACACCACAATATACAAAAACAACAAACAAGCAAGTTACAAAATAAGGGCTCACCTCAGCATAATACTAGCCATACTAAGTGGTTATGACCAGCGCTGGTCTTTCGGTGAGCCCTTGTCCTTGTGTGT
The DNA here is from genome assembly GCA_905404145.2 of Biston betularia. NCBI lineage: Eukaryota > Metazoa > Arthropoda > Insecta > Lepidoptera > Geometridae > Biston > Biston betularia. Next base: position 1,081,083 of record FR989862.1, on the reverse strand, counting down.
TTAGTTTTTTATTGTATCTATGAGTAAAATAGACCAGCGCCATCATGCACCTCTCAGTACTACTGCTTTCCGTAACAAAGTAGTATATACAGAAAAAGAACTGGAGACAATTCCTTATGATGTGAAGCGTGTCGTCGTGCATCGTTTGCATTTCAGAGTTGCTTCTAGAACTACAAACAAACCATTGGAGGGCTCAGCGTTTGACGTAATATTTGAAAAGCGATCAGGGTTGCATAGAGTGGAAATTTAAATCAGAGCCTTAGATATTTTCACGTTAACCACATAGTTACTTGTTATAAAGATGAAATTGCTTAAAATAAATTTGGTGATATTGTGATGTGCAATAAATTGAATTGAGTTGCTTGTTACTTTACTTAATAAAAATTTCAAAAGCTCTTACAGTTCACCTTAGTAGGTACCACCACTTAGGCTACCACCGGTAGTACAAAATATTCTGCCGCCTAGCAGTTGTGTGTAAATATTACTGTGTTCCGGTTTGCAGCTGTCAAAATTACAGGGCTATTACTAACCATCGAAAATCTCAAAGTAATAAACGTTACAGCAGCGATGCCCTGGACTTTGTTTGTAACTCAAAACTATGTATGATACGTCCATAGTAAGTTCAGATAGCGTATGTCCATGACTACTGTAGTGATATCGCTACAATGGTCATGGACAGATGCTATCTTGTACCATCAGGAAGCGTTTTGTTTGTTTAATTAATTTTACATCTTACGTCATTATGCTCAGTTTATTTTATTTGGTAATTATATAAATAAATATAATACACTTAAATATAATACACTTAAGTATAGTTTATTAAAAATACACTTATTTCATAACTTATTGGAGGCCCTAGCTCCCGCAATAGGATACCCTGAGTTTGTAGGAGCTAGGTCTCTTCTGTGGTGGCTTTAATTTGTGGTGGCTTTAATTGGCTTTACAGTTCAGATGACAGCCCTGTTGGTTCATTGGTAGTGTGTCTGCTTCGAGAGCTGAAGGGCGTGGGTTCGATTCCCACTCAGGACTAACATTTGTGTGACTAACATCGATGTTTGTTCTGTGTCTGGGTGTACTGTATGTATTATAAGTATGTATTTACAAAAAAAAATAGTATTTATGTATTCTATCAGTCATCTGTCTTCCATAGCACAAGCTCTGCTTAGTTTGGGGTCAGATGGCGCTGTGTGTACTGTCCTATGATATTTATTTATTTATTATTTATTAGTTTTTGATGGCTACAACAAAATACGTTTTATCACACTTTTCATTACTATAGAAACAATTAATTAGTTTCTGAAATGTATGCCAAGAAAATTTAAAAATGGATTGAGACAGCCCTAAGAGCCTTGCTTGTTTACGCTGCTAATAAACTAGGTACAGAGAAACTATATGATAACATTACTGCAATGTTACTAGGACGTAATTTGATTATACCGTAACATAGTTCAGTGCATTAACCGAAGTTTAACGATATTTTGTCGACACGAAAGATTATTGTGACAGTTTTTAGTTGCCTTATGAAAAATGTGGAATCAAAGCGTTTAGAGGAATTTCCACATTGTACAAATGGCACTTTGGCCATGAACCGTACAGTTTGGTAGTACAACGAATACGCGTGCGCAAATTTGACAATCTATTCCCAGAACTACTTAATATGTGTACCTTTTCAGCTACATATTTCAAGTATTATTTTTTTCTAACAAAGAATAAATTTTAAACTTTATGACATTTTCTAGATTTTTTTTTTTTGTAAAAGAATAAACATAAAAACTAAGTGAATTATTGTTATTACGTCAACAGATTTTTTTTTTTATAATTCAGTAAAGACGCAGAAAACGATTTCTGATTTTTGACATAAAATATGAAAGCTTTTAAGAGCTCTATTGACACAAAATTGAATTCTGTTCGTCTAAATCTGTTAAGAGGTTGTATCAGCATTGCATTTTTCCGAACATTGCGCTCCATTTTTGTGTACATTTAGAGCTAATAAAAGTTTTTATTTTATTTTCACAGACATAAATATCATCATACGTAAGTATCTCGTATTTTATCAGTTATCTGACTTCCACAGTACAAGCTTTGCTTAGTTTGGAGTCAGATGGTGTTGTGTGTAATGTCCTACGATATTTATTTATTTATTTAATTTAAATGGACTTTCAATTGACCTCTAATGACGTCACATTACTTGGTGGTAGATTTCCTTAGCAGGAGGTCGTCTAGGTAGGTATCACCGCAGTACCAGTTGTTCTGCCGCTAAGTAGTAGTGTGTAAACATTACTGTGTTACGGTTTGAAGGGTACTGCAACTAGTGAAGTTACTGGGATGTTGAGACTAACCATCGAAAGTCTCCAAGTAATGAGCGCCAAAACGGTGATACCCTCGACTTTTGTTTTGTTACTCAAAGTTCTATGTATTGCTGCAATGGTCATGGACAGGCGTTATCTCTTACCATCAGGAGAGCATCTCGAACGTCTCATAAAAAAAACGATATATTTATAAAAATAAATGTGATTTTGTAATTTTTACACGAGTGCCCATAAATATGTTTCCAGGGTTCATGTATGTTTGTAGGTTTCTTTATTCCAACATAACTTTGAAATGCCTGAACACATTTGGATGTATCGTATATTTAAAATCATTTCATCATCTCGAGTGACACTCGTAATATATTTTTAGAAAAAAATCGTTTATTGGTGTGCGTTCTTGTTATTTTAATTTTCTTAACAAAGCTTGTTTATTTCAGATAGTGTCGATTCTTCCCAAAACTGCCTTACAGAACTAAACTAATTTAACCAGACTAAAACTGTATCTGTTTTTTTTTTCATCATGACAACAAAGATAATTACAATTGTAGAGTACAAATAGTAGATTCAATGTACTATTCCCACTTGAACTAATAACGAAATATCCACATACCTTGTAACTGTTAAACTAAATGTCTCTCAGAAAATAGTTCTTAATCGACACAAATGTCCTATACTTGCCATATTAAGGTGTTATTAAATGAAAGAATGTTTAAGCGTCGTCGTTTTTCTTTTCACAACGGATGTAGGTTGTAGAACAGCCGCGTTTAACGCGAGGGGACAAAACTACTCTATACGGCCAGAGAATTCTTGCAGACAGACTTCCTATATACAGAGACTAGACAAAGTACAGAGGCACTACTTAAGATAACCAAAACCAGTCTATTATTTTAGTGTAACATATTATCTGATGTATTATAATATCAGATCGCTATAAAAGTTTTGATGAGTTTAGTTTTTATTATTTCAGCGTAAATTTTACTAAGAGAGAGAGAGAGATAAGAGAGTAGAAATATAGTCATTAAAATGAGTTCTATAAAATTGATAAAAAAATTTATTGACATACTTTATTTAATTTATTTACAATTAATTTTATTATTGTTGTTCTTATTAAATAAATTATTATCTGTATAATTATTTTAATGTGTATTACGGTATGTACACATGTAAATTATTTTTACTAATAAAATAAATATGTATATACGGCATGTGATACATGTATAAATATAAGAGATATATAATATATATAAGTGTATAAATATAAATGTAGGAGATTATACATTTAGTTTCAGCTAAATTATTCATTGTCTGGACTTTGAGCAACGTTTCATTGGAAAAAAAATGTTGAAAACTGAAATAAAAGACTCGGTTATACATTTCTTTTGTCAAGTTTGTTAGTAGTCTGTTGGTTCGAATTGCGACACAGTGTTGCTATTGAGGGTGTAAAATACACTGAGAATGTATGAAATGTTTTTCTTTGCTAAAGCTCTGTATTGGGCAACTGCAACGGCAACTTCAATTAGTTCTGATCTGGAATCTTGAGGCAATAATAGAGTAAATGATTCAAATTCTTCCGATTTCCCCGCGCGATGTTCGATTAAGAGAAAATTATTTACATCAAACCAGGACTATGGAGATAAGTTTTACATTATAACATCGGGATACCTATACGAAATTTAACGTTTTTTGGTATCTAATTAGTAGTGACATCGTGTAGTTCCACTGACATCAAAAAACTGACAATGTTCTGGGGGCTCCTACAAAACTATTTAAAGAGATAGAAACAATAAAAAAAGTTTTTTTTTAGTGTTGTTGTTTGTGTGTTGTTGTGTGTGTTCGTAAACACGAACAAGGAACTTCAGAATAAGCGCCACGAGGCGGCCTTATCGCTAAAAGCGATCTGTTCCAGGCCACCATAGAATGGAATCAAAAAATCCGATGCGAAATGCCAACACACTTTGGGAATAAAAATTAATCTCTCAAATAATAAAACAAAATCGTGTGTTTACATTTTAGATATAAAAATGAGGTTTGTTATTCTTTCATTATCATCATCATCTCAGCCGTAGGACGGCCACTGCTGGGCATAGGCCTCCTTCATTGATTTTAATAAACACCAGTTGGTAGTGGCGCAGTCAGTGCATAATTGTATTATTTAAATGATATTTATTATAAAATATTTAAGTATGGAGATAAATTAAAAATAGTATACCGCCTTGTACAAACTTCCCCTATTTATCATTAATAATAAAAATCATTTGTTTTCGTTGCAGTTTTATTGTTTCTTATTTTTTTTACAAAATGTAAAAAGTACCAACGTTTCCATTTTCAAACGTATCCTTATACTGTTACTGTTTTCCTCATAAAAGATTAAGGCATCGCACATTCTGCATATGCCTAGTTACATATCAAGTATGACGTAGGTCGTACGTCAATTTTGGTTAACAAATCACAAATTCAAGCAAGAAATCATTGTCAACTCTGTCTACAGATTTGCAATGCATGAGATGTCAATATTTTTTGTGAGGTTTCCATAGTGTTTTATTCAACGTGATAAGTCGTACCTAAGCAGTACCAAACTCTCACAGTGAATTGCTGTGAGAGTAATTGGTGCTGAATTATTGGTACCAAAAAAACCTAAGCTATTTTATTTGCTAAAAGCTATTTCTACCAAAATATGGATCTAAAAATGTCAGAACTTTATTGCTGACCGTTATTGAATATTTTTGTTTTTATAAAACACTCGGAATGTGTCTCAAAAAGCATTAGTTCTGTCCAGTTTCGCCTTAAAAATAGTGGCTACTATTTAACTCTTCGACTCGAAGGATGTAACTTGAGAGCGTATCAACGTCATTTAACTTCTGCGCATTTCAAAAGTGTACAATTATTACTTTAATCGTCTTCTAACTATAGTACAGAGTATATAGTAGTAACGATGATAGTTCAGTGGATGCTGCGGTCGTTTCACACGCCGATAGGCCTGGGTTCGATCCTCAAAAATGAGCTGCAAGTGAGGGAAAACATCTCGAGGAAGCCATAGTGGTAGGGTATTTTCTAGGTCTTGTTTGGCTAATGACCACCATCAAGTTGAAAATGCACTTGATAGCCAGTTCCAGCCCAGGCTTGTTAGCACCATATTTCAGACATTGCTAAACGCAAACGAAGCCGTACCGTGAGCTTTTATTGCTATTCAAATAAGTACCTGAAATCGTACGCCAGCGCGATAAAAACTGCACTCGTATTACGTTTTCTTTACTTGAACGTGTGTGTGCGTGCGTAAATGTGTGTATGTTCGTTCCTTCGTCATGCTCTAAGGGGCCTACCTAAACGAACTCCAACTAAGAATAAAATATCTACTATCAAGTAGTACTATTGTTAGTTACTTTTTAAACCTTTTGAATTAATTTCTGTAGCAAACGTTTCAAAGGATGTAGGTCAGCAAGTATTTATTTGTTAGTTAATTATAAAACATAACTCGGAAATCTGGTTGTTATTTTATTTGTATGATTTCTTTTCTTTTGACGCAATGGTTTCTTTTCCTGAAGTGTTGTTTGTACAGTATTGCCTCAAAGCTAACACGTGCTGTTATACCTTGACTTGGCATAAACGTCGTCGAGTAGTTTTGTTTTAACATTTTATTTTTAACGTTTCTACAATGGCAATATTGAATTATGTATACATTATCATACATAATTATGTACGTGGCATTGTAGCCATCAACTCATCTCAATTCATAACGCAGTTAAATTAGTAAATTGAAAACTAAAAAAAAATTGTAACCAGCGGTGTTACCCGCTACATGTTCTTGGGATAAAAAGTAGCCTACCTATGTGTTAATCCAGGGTGTCAGCTACCTCCAAACCAAATTTCATACAAATCCGTTCAGCAGTTTTTGCGTGAAAGGGTAACAAACATCCATCCAAACTTTCACATTTATAATATTAGTGGGATTCATATTTTTATCCCTTTTTAGGGTTCCGTACCCAAAGGGTAAAAACGGGACCGTATTACTGAGACTTCGCTGTGCGTCCGTCCGTCCGTCCGTTTGTCACCAGGCTGTATCTCAAGAACGGTGATAGCTAGACAGCTGAAATTTTCACAGATGATGTACCTATTTCTATTGCCGGTATAACAACAAATACTAAAAATAAATATTTAAGGGAGGCTCCCATACAACAAACTTGATTTTTTATAGATAATGGTACCCTTCGTGCGCGAGTCCGACTCACACTTGGCCGGTTTTTTTTAAACACTATATTTGTGTCAGTCAAAAAACCCCTACTCGTGACTGTATCTGGTGCGAAAGTGTATATAATGCTAACATTTCCCGCGCGAACAGCAATGTTCTATCTTTGCACTAGGACAATTATGTATTGAATATATTGATTGAATAAAATATAGTTGAAAAAGAACGTATGTACAAAAATAGAAACTAACTCTGACATGAATAAATAAAGAGACATTTAGGAGATGAAATTGGAAAGTAGGTGAATCCATATTTTATCAGCGGATATATCAGTTTGTCGGTCGATATGATGTATTGTAATCTATGATACATTTCGAGGTGATTACAGTTAACTACCTTGATTCTGACGCACCGAAAAAGTATTGAAAGTGATATACGTAATCGAGTTTTATGGTTTTTTTTAAATAGTAAATAGACTTGCGTTTGACTACCTACTCGCAAGTTGCGATCTAAAAGCACTGAAGAATGGAGATGGAAAAAGACATGCCTAGGATTCACGCATCGAGGATCCTTTTTTATGATTGGCTGGGTATTTGACTACAGCTTACTTTGTGATAAGTAACAGTGTGGTGTGAATGGAATTGACTCTCAAGTGAGGCTGCCGGAACACACCGTTAGGTGCTTGGCGGCAGATTTTCAACTTTAGGGTGGTAGCTAGCCAGCTGAGTACTAGAATATACCCTATAACCATGCTATTGTTTCCTCGCGATGCTCGGTGTGTGAACCGACCACGCTAACCACTGTGCTATCATCGCTACCACAACATAATATATTTGAGTGAGGTATTAATAAGCAGGAGTATTTTTAACTGAGTACGATTTATTTATCGGGCGTCCTACTCAGGCATTGTCGATTTTTATTACTTTACAATCACACGAAATTTTATGCATGAAATAGAACCAGAACAATAAACTGTTTAATGATGAAAAAAATCATTATGCGCGGTTTTGTTATTTATTTAGGTACGTAATTCTATCAAATATTGTGTACTCCATCTGCGAATTGAGAATAAGAAACACGTTGAATAGTAATGATTTTTTTGAGATTTTTTTTATATTTTTTTGATTATATTTTTTCTGATAAATTCAAACTAAATCACTAAACAAACCACCAAATTACGTCAATGTAAATTTACTACTTAAATTTCCAATACTTCATAATAATAGGTACTATTTTCGAGCGAAAGTGTTTTAATTTATTAACAGACAAATTATGTTGAATTTTTTTTTTTTTTATGGGTGACAGGCTAGGTGTTTGACCACAGCTCACCTGATGTTAAGTGAAGGTGTGGTCGAAGATGGTAAAGCACACCTAGCTGGAATGGAACTGGCTCTCAAGTGAGGCTGCCGGAACACACCGTTAGATGCTTGGCGGCAGATTTTCAACTAGAACTACTAGAGTGCCGAGTACTAGAAAGTACCCTACCACCATGCTATGGTTTCCTTACGATGTTTTCCTTCACCGGTAGCACAAGCTCATTGTTGGGGTTTGAACCCGCGCCCTTTGGCATGCGAACCTACCGCGCTAACCACTGAGCTATCATCGCTATAAAAATTTGTTATTTCGAGCAACATTGTTAGCACAATTATAACTTGAAATTATACTAATGACGTAAGGTACAAACTAGAAGTCTAATGGATGTCATTCAAACGAAAATTCCCGAAGCCCTAAAAATTATTAAATAGTTAGGCAAAGTTATATAAACTCTAGAACTTTTCAGACGGTGGAATAACGTGAAATAAAATAACAACGTAAGTGCCTATTGAACAAGTTTCGGAGAACGCGGATTTTACGTTATTTATATTAGTAATTGAAAAAAGTATGGATGTATCCGGTTCGTCCGTTGTCTCACAGCAAGATGAGTAGAAATTAAAAAAAAATGTATTTTTTAAGGAATCAATAAAATGTTGTTACTTAACAAAATAATCAGCTTCTAGAATTTTCCAATAACTATCTACACATTCGCATTAGGTACGTTAGTATTTTAAACATTCAAACACATATTATGTTTAAAGTGTGAAGGACGTAGGAAAATCGAGAATTAAGGTTCCTACACATTTTGATGTTACTCGCATACTTGACTCAATTGTAAGCCTTTAATCGGTAAGTACTCAAAAAAACTTTAAACAGACTTGAACAGCAGAATATATAGATTTTACTAAATACTTTCGCCGTCTCTTCTTCTCTATATTTAAATATGTATAATTAAAAAGTTACTGACCGCGTCAGTATGTTTCTCTACTATATTCTTATAAACTACGCTACGGATTTTAAAACAGATTTCAATGTTAATTAGATTTTTTTCCTCAAAACATCCTAATTTTTTTTTATATGTAGATAAATCAATATGTTGTAATCAAGTCGCCAAAATAAATTGCAGCCGTGCGAAGCAGGGGCGGCGCGCTAGTAAGATATTAAAAAAAAGTTGACACACACGGAAGAAGCTTCAATAAAATCCCGGGAAATGAGACAAAAATGCAAGTGCCTACTTTATGTAAACGCAGAAACTTTACAAAAAAGACAACAGCGCGTTCAAGCGGTCAAGTCGAAACAAAGTTTGCTGAAACCGGCCGGCGAATGCCCTTTATTTAATGGAACACACCGAAACTTGGAAAACAAGCAAAACGCAGAAATAAGTTATTGGTAAAAATGTGACTGACCTGAAGAAGCAGGGTCGCGAGGATCAGCAGGCCCAGGTTGGGCCGGGTCCTCATGGTGACGGCTAGTACGCGGAACTTATGTTGGCAAAGTTTCGAGCGGGACCGACACGCGAGCAGCGGCGTTAGCTCTGCACCGCTGCCAGATCGCGAATGGAGAGTTCACCACTCGGCGAACGAAGTGCGACTCTCGACGCTGTACCCGCTCCGAGCGGCTTCATCCCGCTCCCGCTCCCGCTTCCGCCCTCGCTTCGCTACTGCAATTTTTTATGCAACTGGAAGACGATGACCATGTCTGACGCGTCTCTCGCCTAATGTTCAACACAATTAAAATTGTGTTTAAAATATTTTGCAACAATGTTTAATTGAATTATCCTTCCTACTATAATATTATAAACGCGAAAGTTCGAAAGAATGTATATTTGTTACTCTTTCACTTAAAAACTACTGAACGGATTTAGATGAAATTTCGTATGAAGGTAGCTAAGACACTGGATTAACACATATGCTACTTTTTATCTCGAAAACAAGTAACGGGTAACACCGCGGGGCGCAGCTAATTTTGTATTATTAATAATAAAATGCTATTTTTATGGTAAGCTAACACATAATCTTTAGCGGGGTAAACAGAATGACCTGACCAGCATAAAGTCCAGGGTGCTATTTTAGCGATCGTTGCTTTGAATAATAGATAACACTTTTTTTTAAGAAGATGACTCGTTGATCTTTGTGCAGTTCATATATGTATATAATTTTTGTACCGCAGGGCTGAATACAGAACTTTTCACTTTTATTTGCCATTTATCTACCCACATAAGCAATAAACGAATTACAAACCGTTTTCATGTAGTTTGTTAAAGTAGGTAGGTACTTAAATTATACGGATTATGTTTTAATTAGGCAACACTCCCAGAACAAAAAAATTGGCACGCGATAAACATAATCATGGATTCGCGGTAACAATTCCAGTATTTATCAAAAACTTTTTCGTGTTTGTCGTATTAAAAATAACATAGAATTATTGTAATTATTCAATAACTTGTATTCTTTTGGAATAATGCTACGATATTGTATACAAATACGTATATCTTACTAAGTATAGTTTTTTTTTTGATAGCGTTAAGGCTAGAGTGAATAGAATTCTTCTAGACCAGCGTGCTCCATCCTCGACCACACTGTGAATTGGTGGCCAAACGTAAATCAATTAAAAGTTTTAAAAAAAAGCACGTAAAGATTTTCCTGAAAATGTTTTGTTAAATTGTGTTAATTTTTTTATAAAAACCTGTAACAATTTAGTTAGCTTTTTATTTTTGCAACATAACTGCTAAATCAAATCGTCCGTCTAGCGACCAAGTTTGAAGCCCTGCAAAGTTCCATGACCCCTCTCTTGCGCTTATCACGTTGACGCGTTTACATTTCATAAGGTCTCATTTACATCAATGTTGCTGGAAAGATTTGAGCCTTATAGACAGGGTATATAAATCAGTGTTTGTAATTATAGTTAGGTAAAGTGATTCAGTGATAGCGATGTTTGTTAGTCGCGCCCAATTCCTTCCATGAGCGCTTCAGTCAGTTGTGTGCGCGATGTTTGCTATCTGCGATTTTAGCAATATGGTCATCAACTCATCAAGCTCTAGCTTTATAGATATATGTATCTGGAAAAGGCTGTGAGGCTCCAAAGCTTTGTAACAACAACTAGTAATGAGACGAATAAGTTGCTCTAGAATAAAAATAACTTGCGATCGCCTCGCGGTTTCACACGCGAAGTTCCCGTTCCCGTAGGAATACAGGGATAAAGAGTAACCTATGTCACCCGGGGATAGTGTAGCTTCCCAATGGTGAAAGAATTTTTGAAATCGGTCCAGTAGTTTTTGAGTTTATTCGTTACAAACATACAAAAATACAAAAATACAAATCTTGCCGCTTTATAAGATTAATTAAATATGAAATATTAAAATATTTATTAAACAAAATAAAATATCTTAAATTAATATTATTTACAAATTTATACAAAAAACTTAATCCAAAAGTCCGTCAGAGGAGGTATATGTGGCCAGAATGCTGGCAGCGTTGTCACGCTGGACGGCAATGCTAAGCTTTTGACCAAAGTAGATACCAGCATTCTGGTCACCTGAAGCCTCCTCTAAACGTATATAGTTCGAGAGCGGCCCCCACGGACCTAAAGTTTCAACCCCAAACGGCACAAAAAGATACATTCTATCCATTGGATCTGATTGTATCAGATGTGTGTTGATTCAGTAGCCATAATTTTGGGTGGCAAACATTGTGCTTCGGCGTTAATTACTTTGAGATATCCTTATTAGTTCTGTGATGTGATCTAATTTTGCATGGTGGTAGGGTACTTTCTAGTACTCGGCTGGCTAGCTACCACCCTCAAGTTGAAAATCTGCCGCCAAGCATCTAACGGTGTGTTCCGGCAGCCTCACTTGAGAGCCAGTTCCATTCCAGGCTAGGTGTGCTTTACCATCTTCGACCACACCTTCACTTAACATCAGGTGAGCTGTGGTCAAAACAACTAGCCTGTCAACCCTAAAAAAATAATAATAATAATAATATTGAGTTCAGATGTACCTATTTATTATAAGTTTAATGATCACCTGTAATTAAAATTATCGATAAACGGATATCGTTCGATTCATTTATTAGAATTTGATTGGATTACTCACTCATAATACCACAAGAGCTTCAAAATTATCGGGTATTTCCCGATAGGTTCGTCAGGAGTCAAGTTTTTCAGGTTAAAAAATCACGAGCGCGAAGAAGCGCGAGTGATTTTTTAACCTGAAAAACTTGACGACTTTATTTGTTTGCAGGGAACCTTGAGGGAAATGCCAGATAATTTTGAAGCTCGTGTGGTATTCGGGGGATTATTTTTCCGTCCCAAATGTCGGCCAATAGAATTGCACCATTCGACGTCACGTGGTACAACGAGAAAATTTTCAAAAAATTATCAGTATAATACCATGTAGGTTGTACCACGTGACGTCGAATGGTGCAATTCTATTGGTCGATATTTGGGTCGGAAAAATAATCAGATTAATTTAGATATAGTTTTTATTGCAATTGCTATTGAGAAATAAACTTTTATTAAACCTGATGGGTATAACTTTACTTAAATATCGTAGACCGTTGGACGTGGTCTTTTCAAATGTAAAATGAAATTTGATGGGTATAACATTTTTGCCATTTAGTAGATCAATCTTCAGAAACGATCTATATAGTTCTTGCTTTTTAGTTCTTTGGCTGCTCTATCAACTCATTTGATAGGATATCTGCTGTAGAGAGTGGGTTCGATTCTCAGGAGAACAAACAATTACGTGACAATAACTGTTTATTTATTTAATATGGTTTAAGATATTTATTTTCTCAAAAAGAATATAATATTCACTTATATATGAGAAAAATACATGTTTTTCCTTAATTAGGGTAGGTTCTTACGAATTGCAAACATACAAGCGAGACGAAACAAACAGTGGCGGGTAGGCAGAACATTTGTTGACACCGTAGTGAACTAGTGAGTTAGGCTATTAGCAATAATAACAAAACAGGAGATTCTATTACGTATCGCGTTGGCTTAGTGGGTGATGGCAATGTTGTTATAACTATCTCCTTATATATTCCCGATGTATTTTTAAGTATTAGTTTGTGTATTTTTATATTGTATTTATTATTTTTGTTTTAATAAATTGTTTTAATACCTTAAATAAGTAAGTTTTAGTATTGTTTAATTTTTTTTTTTTTATAAGTACATATATATAGTTCAAAATAAACATATTATTATGTATACAATATACATATATATTTTTGTATTATTTATACTAAGCCGTGAATTTCTTAAGTATGAAGTGTTTAGTATTTTTTTTGAATAATTCAAGTGATTGAATGTCTTTTATATCAGCAGGTAGTTTATTATTAATTTTATTTCATACTTTATTGCACGAACCGAACCCAATTCCGCGGCGGAAGTGTACCTTTATTTGCCCCAGTGCCGCCGCGCAGTTGCCCGTGAACAATCTCCGATTTGACGCCACCTGGACACTATAATGTTGCAAGCTGAAGTTGACATTTTTGCCGATAAATCATCAAAAAAACTCTGGTCTGTATTCATGAAAACTCTGATCTACTGCGAGCAATATGCCCAAATATTACCCTATGCCTAATCCAATGTAAATAATTTGCGACAGTTTAAAATTGTGCAGTAAAGTTGAGTACAATGTTACTCTAATTATGTTATTTTTGAAAATTTTTATTACCTCGTATGTAACATAGAATAAAATTAACACTTTGGTGTATGCTATAACGTTGCTTATTATTACACAATAAATAATTAAACAAATAAAACAAAGTCGCTTCCCGCCGTCTATTCGCTTCGATCTCTTAATACGCAACGGATTTTAATGCTATTTCCATCAATAGACGAAGTAATTCAAGAGGAAGGTTTGTATGTACAGAGGAAGGTTTTGAATGTGTAATACATGCATATGCACCACATTAGAATCTCATCATCATCATCAGCCTTTCGCTGTCCACTGCTGGACGTAAGCATCTCCATTGGCATTAGAATCTACATTGTATGTATTATAAATATGAATTTACAAAAAAATAGAATAAGTATTGTATCAGTTATCTGGTTCCCTTAGTACAAGCTTTGCTAAGTTAGGGACTAGATGGCGTTGTGTGAAATGACGATATTTTACTATTTATTACTTTATCTATAACAAAGCAATTTATAAATATAAATTCAATTCATGTATTTAAATTCATGTGCTCCACAAGTAATGCACAGTTTAACGACCGACTTCGATACTATATCGTACTTACCTATACATTTGTATTATAAAAATAATATTAACGAAAACAATTGATATTCAGGGTTTCAGATAACTCCTGACATTTTGACTTATGGTGATGTAAACGGGCCAAAAGATTATCTAAAATTTTGTACGGCTTTATAATGAAATAATGAGATTTTATGGTGCTAATTAGGTGTGCCAGTTTTAATACTTAATCTTTAATTTTTGTTAAAATTCTCTTCTGTGTTATTCTTGACAGCTCTGTTGGCTCATTGGTAGTAAGAGCTGTATGGCGTGGAGGTCGATTCCCGCTCAGGACAAACATTTTATGGTATTAACAAATGTTTGTTCTGTGTATGTATCCTAAGTATGTATTTATAAAAAAAAAGTATATAAGTATTCTTTTCTTGGAATTTTCATACTTTTCTAATGCGCAAGAAAACTCAAAAAACTCATCGAAATCAGTCCACCCGTTCTGAAAGTATCATCTAAAAAGTCGTCACATACAAGATGAGCGAGAAACTTCGTTCTTTTTTTTTTGTGAATTTTCCGATGTTTTTATATTTATTCTGGTATTCGGGATGAAGACAAATCTAACAAATTTAAGATCATTAAAATCGGTCCAGCCGTTCAGGAGTGTGCGGTTCTTGACTTTATATACCTTTTTATCTTTATTTAAAAGGTTAGGCCTAAACAGATCACGAGCGCTGCAAAATAATTAACCAGCACTTGAATTTCAAAGATTGACTTTGCTGCGTATTCAAGGTTAACAGTGACATCTATTGGTGGCCGGGCGCAACAGTACTACATAACGTGCCTATCAAAAGTGCCTCAAAGAACTTTCGTTCGTCATAACTCTGGTATTTCTGCATTGGTTTACATGAAATAAAATTAGTTAGAAATTACTGAACAACGTTATCCAAGCCACAATTTTGAAAGGCAAGTACAAAGGAGAAGACGTTATGATTCCTTGTTTTCCTTTTATTCCGAACGATATGCCATTCCACTATAAACAGTTATAATTTCCAGTACGGCTAGTATATGCAAATAAATCGCAAGGGCAGTCGCTAAGTGTTTGTGGCAGCAATCTTGAAACTTTATGTTTTTACGTCGCTTGTTCCCGTGTCGGAATGCCAACAAAACTGTTCATATACGCGCCAGAAAATAAAACTATGAATGGTGTGTACCATAAAACATTAGAATAATAAAAACTTAGTTTCTGGAATATTTAAAAAAAATATACCAATTCGAATTCTATATTCATAGTTAAGACAGAACAACGTCTGTCGGGTCAGCTAGTTGAAAACCAACACAACGCCATCTGACCCCAAACTAAGCAAAGCGTGTCCAATGGAAATCAGATAACTAATAGAATACTTAAATATTTTATTTTGTAAATACAATAAAAATATAATATAACAAATACATATTTATAAATACACACAGAACAAACATTTATGCGACCATAAATATTTGTTCTGAGTGGGAATTGAAGCCACGGCCTATAGCTTTTAAAGCAGATATACCTGGCCAATGAGCCAACAAAGCTGTCTGAGAAATAAATACTTTAGTAAGAAAATATTGTTATTTAATAAGGAGTTCCATTCAGTTAAAATAATGCACCAGTGTCGGAAGACGAGGTTTATTATTTGAAACTGAGGTGAGGTTCCCATATCATAGCACACATAACACAAGTCAATTGCGAACGTGACCGAGAGGAGTATTTACTACTAAGTACCTACTTCGATAGTAGGATTGACGTTAAATTATTTTGGTAAATAGCCAGAGTTATTGACCAAAACATTTTATGTAAATGTCTAAATATTTATGTAAATATCAAACATAAGATGACAATTGTTGGGTGGTATTTGGCACCTTTGAAATGATCCTATTTAATGATAGAGCTAGCTAGCCACTCAGCCTGCATAAAAGAAAGTGAGCACTAATAAATCCAGCTTCATATGAACCATGCACACGAAAGTTTCTGTTCATTCCAGGGTTCAAGGTATTTTAGACTCAATATTTTTGCCTAAATGTCGTCATAATTCCGGTATTCCTACACCGATTTTGATGAAACATACCAAAGAACCCGCTCCGGACTCTGCAGTATAATTTTCTTAAAACTACTACTTGATTGGTTTCGAGATTAGTGAACACAAACAGACATGAAATTCAAAACTATATATTTAGGTTCTATTGCTTCAACTTACCCCAAAAAAGTCATTAAAAAATCATGTACAGGAAACCCTACCTAAATAACCTACCACAAGAACCTTTTTTGGACTTTTTGATTCCAGCCAGTAGCACCTGTTTCTGTAATAAAATTTCTAATGTTCCGGGATAGGATGAGGCAACCCTATGTTTTGTACTACCCCATGAGTACTATCGAATGTACTGTGTCCCTACTTGGTACACAATCAGGTAGGGTTGCCAAGTCCCGTTTTATTTCAAACTATTTTCAATGTAATGAAACAACAAGTTTTAAAAAAGAGTTGCTTACTATATTTTTGATTTTACCGAATCAAATATACTTAGGTACCTACATCACATTTTACGAGTACATAATTATGTATAATTATTTTTTTACATGTATTTTCCGAGTAACAAACCAAACTTGTACTGTATTTTGTGCACATACACTTCACCGGGATTCAAAACGGAGTTCGGGAAATTTTTCTGAAACAAAAAAGAAATTAGAAGAAGACAGTTCACCCCGCACTAATACCATTAGCCTTTAGACTAATCCAGTACGACTACGATTTTTTCATTAATTGGAAATACCTAGCAAGGTGTGGAAATACTAACATGATTGCAGGCATCAGGGTAATTCTGCGGCATTATGCAGAATAGGCCATGTTTCTTGTAGTACGTCCCTTGCTTGCCCATCAGTGGGACATAGCCGTAGCTCACTTTACCCTGGGAACAAACAAATAGACTTTACGAAATCTGTGTAGAAAAACGACACACGTAAAATTAAGAGAATCTTTTTTTTTTAATGCTTGACAGGCTAGGTGTTTGACCACAGCTCACTTGATGTTAAGTGACGGTGTGGTGAAAGATGGTAAATCACACCTAGCCTGAAATGGAACTGGCTCTCAAGTGAGGCTGCCGGAACACACCGTTAGATGCTTGGCGGCAGATTTTCAACTTGAGGGTGGTAGCTACCCAGCTGAGTACTACAAAGTACCCTACCACCATGCTATGGTTTCCTCACGATGTTTTCCTTTACCGGCAACTCAAGCTCATTGTTGGGGTTTGAACCCACGCCCTTCGGTATGCGAACCGACCGCGCAAACCACTGAGCTATCATCGCTACAAATCTTGCCATTGAGCACATGGTATTGACGTAAAAAAATCATCATTATCTCAGCTTTAGGATGTCCACTGTTGGACAGAGACCTCCCCCAGTAATTTCCATAAAGACCGGTCTGCATTAGGTCGTCTGTCCACCTTGTGGGCGGACGTCCTACGCTGCGCTTGCCGGTCCGCGGTCTCCACTCCAGAACTTTGCAGGCCCATCGGCCATCAGTTTTGCGAGCTATGTGCCCTGCCCACTGCCACTTTAACTTGCTAATCCGCTGATCTATATCAGTATAATTAGGTTCGTCTACGGATCTCCTCATTTCTGATTTGAACTCGCAGAGAAACCTCGAGCTAGTTGTGCTATTTCGGGCTTACTAATAAAGTCCATTAATAGATACCACATTTCAGAGCCATAAGTCATCACTGATAACACGCACTGGTCGGAGGCTTACTGCGTAATAAAACTTTGTCTTCTATAAACTGTATGTATGTATGTATGCTTTTATTACTTTATTTTTTTTAAATAAATTTTAATATCATTGTAATGATCATGGGCAGGCGTTATCTCTTACCGTAAGGATAGCGTCTCGTTCGATTCCTTAAGTGCACTTTTTCCAAATTTGAAGTAATAAATAAATAAATAAAATAAACAAATATCGTAGGACTATACACACAGCGCCATCTGGCCCCAAACTAAGCAGAGCTTGAGTGATGGAAGTCAGATAACTGATAGAATACATAAATACTTTTTTTTTGTAAATACATACTTATAATACATACAGAACACCCAGACACAGAACAAACATTTGTTTATTCACAAAATATTTGCCCTGAGTGGGAATCGAACACACGCCCTACAGCTCTCAAGGCAGATATACTACCAATGAGCCAACGGGGCTGTCAATAGAATGTAAGTATTTCGTTTTTTATCTAAAACTTGTCCAACATGTGTCGCTTTGCTTGACTGTGACTTGTTTGGCAAAATATCAAATGCCTTTAAAAAAAGTATCACCTTGCTGCCTTTCAGTTCTTCCTCAGCCTCACCCTCCTCATTCTTACTCGACTGCTCGCTCTTCGACTCGGCCTCGCTTCCCTCGCTCTCGCTCTCAGACTCCCCCTCGCCTTCACCTTCACCCTCTTCACCTCCTTGCACAGGCTTGATACAAAAACAAATTACATGAAATAATTGACGATAACTTCATTACATTAAAATATTGTTACCTAAAACATCGTCGCAAATAAGCTTTGCACAGTTTGGTGCTGTGTGAAAGGTCGTCTATTATTAATTTATCTATACTTATTATAAAGAGGAAAGATTTATTTGCTTGTTTTTTTTATCTGTTTGTATTGTTTAATTATTTTGTAAACACTTTCATAATTTTTGACATTTTTATTTTGTTACATATTGACGTCAATTTTAACAACTAAACATTTATATATATTTTGTATTTGCATAAATTTTCACATTTTGATTAATAATGACACGCTTTCTTTTGGTTTTGAATTTTAACGTTTATTATTTAATTTTAATTATTGTGAGGTAAATGTAATTACTGACAAGACCGCCCTTATACATCAAGTATCTATTATATTGTTTTGATATGTTATTATATATATATATATATATGTATCTTCTTCTTTTTTTTAATATTTTTTTTTGTTTTATATTTGTATTATTTGTGATCTGTGTTTCATTTGTAAGTTTTTGGTGTATCATAAAGTTATATTCTATTCTATTCTATTACTACCGTGTTTTAATCAATAAACAAATTTTATTTTATTTTATTACGACACTGGTGAGGTGAGGTGTTTAGTGTGAGCGTAGTGTGGTTTTAGTGTAAGTAGTAGGGCGTACCTCGACGATTTTGTCCGGATCAGGGAGCAGGTTCCCGGTGTAGAACTGCATACCGGGCTGGTTGCTGTACACTTCCAGCACTCGACCGGTAACCGGATGAAGCACTCTAGAAACAACAATGGAAACATTTACAGCAAACAATTAGGATTCAGGCAACCCTGATATATTCACCATTCAAACGAAACTTCTTAGCATGCAATAGTATTAATTGACAGCCCTGTTGATTCATTGGTAGAATGTCTGCTTCTACCTTGTCTCAACCAAATGAGCCAACAGGGCAATCAAACACAATACAAAAATTAATCTACTCAAACTGATTGTCAAAACAATAGATATAAAAAATGTTAAGAGCAATTTACTACCTAGTGAGTTGCTTAGATATTTATTGTGACGCTGTGGTCGAAGACAGTAAAGGTATCTTTAAGTTGCTGTCCGAACACACCGTTAGTAGCGAAGTAGAGGGTGGTAGCAAGCTAGCCGAGTACTAAAGAGTGTTAATACCATGCTTTGGTTTCTTCACGATGTTTTCCTTCGCCGGTAGCTTTGAACGTAGGTACGCCATTCGGGGTGTGAACTAATCGCGCTAATCACTGAGCCATCATCGCTACAAAACCCCCCACCATACCCTTTGCCCACAAAATTAATTCACACACTCTCCTACATCCACACATGTGCATATAGACATACCTACAACATAACGCACAAAGCTAATAAACAGTAGTTTTTTTTAATCTTTTTTTTTTTACCAGGATTTGTCGATTTCTCCAAATTATTTCAGTTTTTGTTTCGTTTCTCTGGTTTCAATACTACAAGGCTTGAGCCTAGTCAGAGATCGCTGCAATAAGGTTCATTTGGGTTTGAATTTTATTTGATTTATAAATTTAGTCACCTATCGCCATCTGCCTGAGATGCAGGCTTAACTGGTCCATATGCGTCCGCCACCACTAGTCGCGGCAGTTTTGACTAGACGCGATAGGCTTAATTTGAAATAGTTATCTGACCTGGCTTGGAAGGTGAGGCCCTGTTCAGTCCCTTGGCTAACGCAGTAGTTCAGATCGTAGCCACCCATCGGTATCCTCGGCAGCATGCCCCGGAGTACCCTCGGCACTCGGAAATCGAACGGAGTGCCACCGACTACTTTCTTCTCACCTGAAAAGTATTTATGTAACTAATCAAATTGACTAATTGAAATTAATAAATGGGTCGTATTATAGTAACGTTTAGAATTTATTAAAATTGCTATAATGGCTACGCGCCATGAGACCAGCTACAGAGCAAAATCGTTATGTCATTTTAATTCCATGTAAGATCAGCAGAAAAGAAATCTATACTATCATCATCATTATCATCAGCCTATCGAAGTCCATTGCTGGACATAGGCCTCTCCCAAGACGCGCCACTCAGCCCGATCTTCGGCTTTTCGCTTCCATCCACCGCCAGCTGTCCTACGTATATCGTCACTCCATCGAGTAACAGGGCGTCCTACGCTACGTACCTATATCCTAAAAATAATCTGTATCCTAAATCTATGTACCTACAGATTATAGATAACATACAAATAACAGAAAAAAATATTTTAAAGGCAAAAGCTATGGAAGGAATAGTTCCCAACGCTAAACCAAAACTCCCAAAACTTTGGGCAAAATAGAGGCCATAGTTTTGGTCACGTGTGGCGTCGGCCAGACGAGATGACAACTTTTTTAATTTTTTTTTATTGCTCCTCTGTTTCCAGAATCTCCGTGAAGGGAAAGTTAGTTTCGGAAACCAGTAAGGGACATACCCGTGACGACTCCTTCTTCGTCTGCCACCGTGTACTTGTCGGCGTTTATTGTAAATATGTGGTCATACATGGTCTCACAACCCGAGTGCTGAAATCATACATCACAAATGTTATAAACGTGGAAATGCTTCTTTATTGTTTTTGGTATATCAAGTAAAATAAGGCACTAATAACACTCCGGTTTTTACTTCACAGAAAAAAAATAAAGATAGACATGTCATTGTCAAAGTGACAGTTCAGATGCAATAAACATTTTTAGCCTTTGCATATTTTTATAACTTACGTTTTACTTCTGAAAGTTAGAATTGTATTATTCTTTGCCACATAACCGTATGAAAAGAACAAGAAGGGCATTTACCGCTAGCTGGACCATCACACAGACAAAATTTATGTACCAGCAAATTTTATAGCAATAGGTAAACAACAAACCGCAACTAATAACAAAATTACAAAAAACAACACATAACAAGCAGATAAAAACATGTTAGAGTGTAATAAAATTAAAAAAACATTCATGTTTTTATTCATAAAAAAATGCTACCAGTTAAAAATTTAAGTGACAGCGGGATTTACGGACCCACTCAAACACACAAAGAATAAATAACTAAAGTAGTTTTCGAGTTTTTTTCGACATTTTCGAGACAAACAACAATTATTTTTTTTATTACAAAAGTCCACTGACTTTTGTGGTAGCCACATGACAGTCCCATCGTATTTTCTAACATATTACAACTAAAATAAAAATTATCTACACACTCTCTCATACACACATTCACTCCCTCGCATACACACTAATCATAATTTAGGTGGGTCACTTGAGGCGACTTACACAACTAAACAGCTCCCTGGCTGCGTCAGAACAGACTAACAAACGACATTCGGTTTTTAATACCCAGATTTATAATTATACAACAAATAGTATGTATTTACAAAAAAAACTATTTGAGTATTCTATCAGTTATCTGTCTTCCATAGTACAAGCTTTACTTAGTTTGGGGTCAGATGGCGCTGTGTGTTATGTCCTACGATATTTATTTATTTATAGAAAACGTAACACAAAATTAAATATCAATTGAAAATAAATATGAAGTTAAATGAATAAAACTTTGAATATTATTTAAATGTATATGGCAATGATGTGTCAGTGTCATGATTTGTATCGATATAATAGGTAGTAATATGACATGAGGAACTCACGTGTCCAGCGAGATTGAAGAAAGGCGCGTTACTCAGGTTGACGACAGTCGGTTCGCTAGTTGTACACTTCATTTCAATTTTGATCGTATTGTCGCAAGTCACTTCGAAGCACACCTGGAAACAAGTACCTAAATTTTAGAAGTCGAAAATCGCAAAATGATTTTTTTTTAATTAAATTTCACACAAAACAGAATGTAATAATGTTAATTCCAATTCAATATACATTTGACAGCCCCGTTGGCTCATTGATAGTGTATCTGCCTTGAGAGCTGTAGGGCGTGGGTTCGATTCCCACTCAGGGCAAACATTTTGTGAATAAACAAATGTTTGTTCTGTGTCTGGGTGTTCTGTATGTATTATAAGTATGTATTTACAAAAAAAAAAGTATTTATGTATTCTATCAGTAATCTTTTTTTTTTTTAATGGTTGACAGGCTAGTTGTTTGACCACAGCTCACCTGATGTTAAGTGAAGGTGTGGTCGAAGATGGTAAAGCACACCTAGTCTGGAATGGAACTGGCTCTCAAGTGAGGCTGCCGGAACACACCGTTAGATGCTTGGCGGCAGATTTTCAACTTGAGGGTGGTAGCTAGCCAGCTACCATCATACAAGCTCTGCTTAGTTTGGGGCCAGATGGCGCTGTGTGTATAGTCCTACGATATTTATTTATTTATTTAACAGAATATGAAAATTAATGAACAGTTTTTTTACAAACATTACATTAATTCTTTCTTTATATTGCCATTATACAGTTTGTACCATCTTAATAGTAATCTTATAGGAATATGTCGTTGGATTAGAACCTCACTCAATTCCAAATCTGAACTATCAAGTCACCATTTTGCGTTTTGAAAAATGAGTCGTAAGCCAACAGTAACAAAATTCTTCAAAACTGCCATTTTTTTAATATAATTAATATTCAAAAAAAATCTACCGGGCTATATAAGAACAATAAAAAATCGTAGTCAACATAAAAAAAAACATTAGTTTTACATTAAAATACGAATGTCTATCCCGTGTTGACAGTGGACGCCAAGTGGCAAGTGGAAAGACTTTTATCCCGGCTCGCGTAGTAAATGGGATTACCTGAGAACTGATTTACCTGAGCCATCACCGTGCCAGGGTAACCCTCGTGAAACCGTTCGGAGACGTGACTCATTATCACCTTGTTATCAGACACGTACGCACGCCAATTCACCTGAAATAGATACAAAGGACTACTTCAACTAAAAGTTTTTATGAAATTACTTACGCCGATACTAGCTTTTACTAGCCGCTTCGCTTGCGTGGCCAATCCGGAAAGGTCATTTTAAAAACAGTCGTTGGGGTTTTTAAATACGTAACATTATTTTATGTTAAGTATTGGTGTTCTGTATTAATTATAAGTATGTATTTACAAAAAAAGGTATTTAAGTACTCTATCAGTTATTGACTTCCATAGTACAAGCTTTGCTTAGTTTGGGGTCAGATGGCGCTGTGTGTAATGTCCTACGATATTTATTTATTTATTTAAAATGGACTTTCAAGTAACCTCTAATGGCGTCACATAGTAGGTTGTATAGTGTCATTTTGTTATTTTGACAAAACACATTATGTCAATGTAATAAAATGTCACAAAAAACATAATTACTTATTAGTATATACATAATTACTTTCAATATTAGTATACACAAAATAAACAAAATAAAGATTGTCCTCGTATTCTTGTATAGTGCTTGTACTGGGTGCTCGTGACTTCCGTACCTTGTCGAAGCCCATGTAGCCTCCGTGGTAGTGGTTGTGCACCCTGTTGTTGGACACCATGTACATGCGGCCAGACGGTCTCACGACAAACGTGCCGTCCCGAATCACGTTCGCATAGCGGCCGATCGTGGCTCCGAAATAAGGATTCCGTGGCTGGAAGTATTCTGGAAGCGATTACGTCACACTCGTATGTATTACTAGTATAACCGTAACATTATTTATTTGTTTATATACAGATGTTAAAACAAAAAGAAATACATCCGGATCAGTCTATTTTTGTAACCTGTCTCACAGCTTTTTTTTATGGGTGATAGGCTAGGTGTTTGACGTAATGTTAAGTGAAGGTGTGGTCGAATATGGCAAAGCACATCTAGCCTGGAATGGAACTGGCTCTCAAGTGAGGCTGCCAGAACAAGCCGTTAGGTGCTTGGCGGCAGATTTTTAACTTGAGAGCGGTAGCTAGCCAGCTGAGTACTACAGTACCCTACCACCATGCTATGGTTTCCTCACGATCTTTTCCTTCACCGGCAGCTCAAGCTCCTTGTGGGCTTTGAACCCACGCCACACAATTTTTTCATGATTGACTGGCTTGGTGGTAAACACACCTACGGAGACTTCATTTATTTTGGTAGAATAAATGAAGAGTATCTAGGATTTTGAAGTTGTACCTTCTAGCGTATCAAAACCGGCGAGTACGTCGTCGGGGTTGCCCTTCTTATCTGGGGCCTGGATTACTGTGATGGTCGCTCCATATGTTATCACCTGCAACACAGGGATAAACAGAACTTGTGTGCTAATCCGAAAGGGAAAGCAGAAAACTGTTACGTAGGTACTTGTTGCTTTGAATAATTTAATTAGTATTAGATCGGGCTGATCGTATTTAACATGTTTTCGGGATAAAAAGTAGCCTATGTGTTAATCCAGGGTGTCAGCTACCTCCATACCAAATTTCATCCAAATCCGTTCAGGAGTTTTTGCGTGAAAGAGCAACAAACATCCATCCATCCAAACTTTCACATTTATAATATTAGTGGAATTGTACGATGGTAAGGTGTGTGTTACTCGTTCTAACTGGTGCACGTCGATTGCACGATTTGCACGATGCCGTCTCTTGCGCTGCTTGCGTACGATGAAACGATAACATTGTACGATTGTACGACTAAACATGTTAAGATATATTGTTGTTTGATCGTGCGTAGGAGGATCGTGCAATGATAACACATCGTACAACGGCTGGTTAGAATAAAACGCTTGAAACTTTCGATTAAAATTAAAAAATCTACCTGGACCAACATCCTGTTTTTAGTCTTCCATGTGTATCTTCTGACAATGTCAATATTCGTGCTCGACGCGCACGGGCTCTTCCCCTGCTCTTCCCCGACGACTTCTGTGGACATGTCTTTCGATTTCCTGTTCTTATCGAACACTTTGGAAGGTCTTTGATGATGTATAGGTAGGACTTTTGGCATGAAGCCAAAGCCGTCAACCACCAGCTCCACATCTGGTACTTTCGGAGGCTCCGGTGGAGTAGGCGAAGGAATACTAGGGATCTCCTGTTCCACATCACCCGCTCCCTTATCCTCGTTTTCCGCCATTTGCACTAACAATTTAGATAACCAAAAATTTCAATTTTTTTAAATATAAATTTTATAAAAATGTGTTTACAAAAATTATAAAATTTTGAAATAATATGTCAAAATGTTGTTGTCAAATGCCTTTTTAAATCAAGGTTGCTCTGACATGACAGTGAAAAAGAGATTTTATTGACTCACGCTTCGGACCTTGGACCCTTCATCGACCTGATTACTCGTCTGAGCCTTGGACTCTGATTATTATTTATTCGTCTGAGACTCACGCTGTGATCGCAGCTCCGTCTACCGGCTCAAATTCTAAACCATCTAGGCACCCATGACGAGCTTCGGCGGGAACGCAGAAAGAGTCGTGTCACCCTGTTGTATTTTTTCCCAAAACTAGTGTTTTTTCCAAGGTTTATGCATGAATATGGTGTGTTTTTTCATAAATTGCCGAATCACAAGCGCGAGTGTGGGAAAATGATATAATGTGGTGAAACATGACTCTTCGTGTTGCTTCCAAAATTCCATCGAAGCGTTATAGTAAAGTCGCCGCTAGTAGGTACTTTACTAAAGCGTCATACTTTTAGTAAAGTAGACTTGACTGACACGGACTGGACTTTGACTATGCTACTTACTTTAGCTACGAGATAACTTATTTAACTTTTGAAACTTGAAAATACAAAACACTTGACACTGGCAAATACTCAAAATGCGACGCCAAAATCAAAGAAAAAAAAGCACCCATACAAAAAAAACACCTAAATTGGTAGAACTCATTTCGAGTTTTTGCTAGACTAACGCAGCTCAATAGATTTTAAAATATACAGGTTTTTTGGTAAAGCGTTGATTGTAAAATATTTTACTACTTATTTCAATATGAGGCAGGTCTAATTAGCAAGAGATCATAGGTAGGTAGTGAGTGCAGCAATTTCAGATATTTTTCTACCGCCAAATTGCTTTGTTCCGGTTTAAAAGGTATTGCAGCCAGCGAAACTACAGCGCAAAGTAATCATCAAAATTAAATGTCTCAAACTAGGTAATGAGCGCCAAAGCAGCGGTGTTCTGAAAACGTTTTATTACTCGCAGTTCTAGGTATCTTTCACCTATTGAAGATCGTTTCGTTCATCTATAAAGTAAATAAATTACAATAATGTACCTATACTTTTTTTGCAATGCCTGTCTAAGGAACTAGCGGAGATCGCTCTTAGCGACAATGCTACTATTGTAAAGCTGTTTCTTTCATTATTATAATATTATTTATGTGAACAATAAAGATTTATCTTTATCTAGTCTCGTCTAATCTCGTCTTATCCAGTGACTAAGCTTAGTGTATATTGTAGGCATACTTGCTTCATATCAGACTGCATCATCATGTAACATCAGGTGAGATAGCAGTCAAACGCAAGCCTATTTATTACAAGAAAAATCTACTACAGAGCAATTATATCTAGCCCTGATTGAAGATTTTATCGTGGATTTAAAACGTGCATTACACAAACGAAATCACGGGAGCTGCCATAAATTCAGTGTCTGTTTATTTGGACTCTGGCCAGCTAACACACCCTAAATCGTGTAAGTATTTGGCATTATAGAAAATCCAGTCTACCCCCTGTTGCAAGTGGATGAGTTTTTTTTTAATGACGTGGCAGTAGTCATTAAATTAAAAAGAAGACGAGCGGTTTAGGTTATTTCCTTACTAAGCTTCTCCATATCCAAGCCTATGTCGTCAGCTCCGTTAAATAAGTTTTTTTACTTAGGGACTATCAAATATTTAGCATTACAGCGTTTAGATGTTGCTTTTATTGGTAGCTAAAACAATTTTTTGTTTTGAACACATTTTTATTAAAATAATATAAAAACGAACGAGACAATTCTGATGACAATAACTAGATAACGCCGCCTATGGCCGTAGCAGCGATACCCAGATAATTAACAAAGTGCAGTGTTTCTCTAGTTTGACACTCATTATATTGAAACATTCGATGGTCACCCTCAGTAGCCCTCTAATTTGCCCTGTATTTTCCTTACGTAAGTCTATAATCTGTACCCCAATTTTTTCATTGTTGCATGGAATCATACTAAAATTATTTAAAAAAAAAAGTTTCTGTGAGTGATACTTATTATTTCATACTGAAGCTATTTAATGTTCAGACTTTACTTTGAGGATATATGATTTTTCTTTAAACGTTCCAACGTGTTTACCATCTTAATAAACCACGCCGTTACATAACATCAGGTTGTTGTCAAAAACCTAGCTTGTCAACTATAAAAAATATACTAGTAGCTTATTGTGATCAATGAATAATCACAATCTCTAATCTAATAACTTTTCAAGAATGGCAGCCCTAAATTTAAAATAATTTGTATCGAATCACTCCAAGGTTTTCCGATCAGCATAACTTAAGCAAGTAGACCATAATAATTACAAGGGCTAATTAAACCAGCAAGAAATTGATTCGGAAACTTTTAATGGCTTAAAACTACTTTCGATCTTAATCGGGCTTCGAGGTTAGTGACCTTAAGCTAACCATGTAATATTTTGTCCATGAAAACACATTAAATGTCAACCCAACAACATGGTAGACAATGGAATACAAGAACTCGATTAAGTAATTCATACATGTAACTCTGTGGATATAGTGTTTGGAAGCTTAAGGAAAAAATAGATACATTATGTACTTCTTTTGTCACAGCGCGGCGGTCCAAGGTGATCCAATGCCACTTAGATCTAATTTCCTCCGGTAATATTGACGATGTAATCATTTCATTGCTCCCTGCATGTATATAGTACTCCTTAATCTCATAAAATGTACTCGTATAAAATAACAGTGAAGTTTCGAAACATGATCTATCTTTATACTGTTGTCAGGTATTCATTTTTTATTTCCGATTGTCAAATTCACACACGCAAACAGTAATCCCGGAAAAGAGTAGAATTCATTGGATTTCTTTCTGGCCATGAAGGCAAGTAGTTATCTAATTTGTACATCTTTATTATTAATCAGACCCAAAACACCTTGACAGCTTGCTTGTCCAGCTCTAAGGTATCGCTCTTCCATTTCGTGCTGTCATCTAGGATGTCCACAAGCTCGTCGATATAACCAACTTCCTTACATGGGGACGGTGGTATGATGCTTATGATTGGGATTCCTATTTCTTGAAATGAGCTCATTGACGAGAATCCGCTTTCGTCCTCGATAAAATTAGCTGCGTTGTACTTATTCCGTTTCTCTACTAATTCGTGCGTTTTAATAGACTCCGGTGTTTTAGTTAAAGTCTCTTTTTCGATTTTCACGTCGGCGAAGTCGTTTTCCAAACCGCAGGTCAGCGAGGGCGACAGAATGAAATCTTGGACGGACATATCTTTGGCTTCGACGATTTTTTCTCCAATACTTAGAAAGGTTTCGTCTATATCGCTGCTCGTGTTAATTACACATGTGTTTGTTGCATCCTCCTCTATGAGATTCAAAGAAGATGTCGATTTTGTTTGTTGATTTATAGCATCATGTTTTTCAGTAGATTTTTCAGAGCCACTGTTAGTACAGGCGAGATCCGGGAGCTTCGTGCTGAGAACAGTGTTGGCAAGAGTGATTAGTCTCCATATCTCCTCAGTTATCTTCTGAGTTGACTCCGTTTCACACGTCGAAGAGATTGAAGGACTCCTGAAACAGAAAACTATTTTAGAAATTGCTTTACCTAACATGCTCTCAAAATCATTGAACAAAGTAACCTACCAAGCTCCACTACAGTCTTTGTAACCATTGACGTTGCTAATGGACTTGCTGATCTTTCTCGAGGATGTCTTCTTAGCAGGACTCAAAGAATACTCCGTGTTCTTGTTGACGTGTACGACGGAGCGAGACCGGGGCAAATCTGCGGCGTTAAACGACCTGAGATTCAGCCTCGCTGACATTGTCTCCTTCCTCGGACCTAGCTCTGGCTTCTGGCACTCAATATGTTCCTTGACTCTGTTCAGAAAACTCACTATCTGCTTTAGTAACGCTATGTGCATCTGCCTGTTTGATTCTGTCTGAAAACAAATCAAATTTAAGAAAATACAATATATCTACTCTTTGTACCACTCAAAAAACCAATTGGACCCATAAAAACGAAACAATGATAAAATCCAGCAAGACGCATAATCGCATCGTTAGCATGCTGGGTTGAATATGCTGCCAACAAATTAGGTTTACAAATTTTCTAGACTTTCATCGGTTTAGAGGTAATCCAATTGTTTTTTTTTTTGCACTATTGCAACAATATTAGTTAACAATATTCGCAAGCGGGCTTTATCAACAATAACTAGGCATTCGTAATTCGATTCGCAGTGTTGTGAAATACAAAGAGTTTCGCAATGCAAACAGTGCGCCGAGAATATCACTAGCGATGCATGTATATAACGTTTTGACCACATACATCTAAAGGTGTACTGTGGGTGTGGGTGTAACATTTTGACGGAAAGTATATGCTGTATAAAAGCTATTCTAGAGCACGGAATATTGATTCTGTCCCCCGCGCTGATAAGTCGATCTAAGTAACAGATGACATAAATAATATCATAGATTCCGAAATAGCTTCAGTACTAGACCTTAACGTGATAGCACACATTTAGATGCATGTGGTTGAACCAATAATATTTGTGTGCTCGATAGTTTTGGCACATACCTGTGACAGCTGCCACCTCAGGGTCTCCACTTCTATGTTGAGAGCGCTCACTTCTGTATTTCTCATGTGTGACCTGTCAGTCTTCTTCTCCGGGGGCCGCATAGCCTCGTTTTGCTCGGTGACGCTTTTGGAAAGTTGAGAGCTCGGCTCAATTCTTTCTGGAGCCTGCAACAAAAAACCCCCCATCATGTAATGAAAGAAACTGTACCGCAGTGTGTGGTGTCATTAGAAACGAATTGGTGCCGGAAGCTGGTGAATCACGCATCTACGAATAATTTCACTTCAACTAGCATCGGGTCACTTGTACTGTAATCAAAGTGTCGTGAGATAGAAAAGCAAAAGCGTTGTCGGCCCACGGCGACAATTTTTTGTTTTATGCTTGAAATTCTAGGTATTTGAGTACAATTACTCTGGTATCAGGTTATTCATCTTTATAGCGTAGGTAAGTCGGCGTGGTTCACCTTTGACCACATCGCTCACCAACTGGCATATTGGTGGTCAAATAAGAAAATAACTACACTTCTAACATTCGTAGCGATGATAGCTCAGTGGTTAGTGCGGTCGGTTCACTCGCAGTTTCTAACCCCAACAATAACCTTGAACTACCGGTGAGGAACCATAGCATAGTGTTAGGGTGATTTTTAATACTCAGCTGGCCAGCTCCCACCCTAAAGTTGAAAATCTGCCACCAAGCATCTGACGGTGTTTTCCGGCAGCTTCACTTGAAAGCCAGTTTTATTTTTAGATGTGCTTTACCATTTTTGACAACACCGTCACTTAACATCAGGTGAGTGGTAGTTTTAAAAAAAAAAATATTTAAACACCCATCTCGACAACAATAAAAAAAATTATTGAAAATTCGTTAAAAAGAGATTGTTGTCAAAAAGTATTCCTAATGTAACTCTTACTTGCAGTTCTATGGCGTTTCGAAGTTCTTATGTAGTACATATGATATTTTTATAGCCTTGACATACGAGAAGACATGGACTCATAGACTAGGAGTCATGGACATAAATCCATAGACTCCTAGTTTGCTTTGGAGCTCTAAAAAATTACATTACAGTTAAACGCCGTGAGAGACTCTTGAATTATGTGTACGAGTAACAGTAGAGTGCACAAAAACAATCCATCTAACGGCGCCCTCAAAGTAACACAAAAAACTCGGGTATCGGTGTCTGTCTATTTGTTATTGCTACAACGCAACAACGGTTTGTTAGAAAAATGTTGTGAACGACGAAGGACGAACCAAACAGTGAATAAATCCCACTAATATTATAATATGTAAACGTTTGGATGGACGAATGTTTGTTACTCTTTCACGCAAAAACTACTAAATGGATTTGGCATGAAATTTGGTATAGAGGTAGCTGAGACCCTGGACTAACACATAAGTTACTTTTTATCCCGAAAACATGTAGCAGGTAAAACCACGGCGCAGCTAGTAAAGTCATAAAGTTACATGACTCATTTGGTTCAGGAAAATAGTTTTTTTTTTTACTGACTTAAAATTGACTGCCCTGTTAGTGGAGAACTGAAGAGCGAGTTCGATTCCTACTCAAGACTAACATTTGAGTAACGAACATCGATGTTTGCGATGCACAAGACATCCTGATAGTAAGAGATAACGTCTACCTATGAAAATTGCAGTTGCAAAACTTTTACATTAAGAGCACGTTGAAAAAAGTCTGATAACATGGGAGCCCGATATGTAGGTTTCTCCTAGTAAGAAAGAAAGAAAGAAGACATTTATTTTGACACACACAACACTACAACAACAAAAAAGGACAACGCAACACAAGTAAGGGCTGGAACTTCTTTTAACGCATGGTTTTGTTTGTATAACTAATATTTATCATTATTTTGTATACCAATTTGCAAACTAATCTCAAAAATAAAAAATATTATTATTTTAGCAACGTTATAGAAAATACGGGCGTTAGTTATATATTTATGGTTTTTTTTTAAACTTTCTATATTGTATACATAGAAGCTGTCCAACTTATCTAATATTTCGTTACACGACTTGATAATGACCCACCTTGACCTACATTGCTTCACTTTGACCATGACAATGACCGGAACGATTTTCGTATAATTATTATATGTAATAATGTCAAATATATAAGACATGAGACGCCAAAAAAGTAACAAGGTTTTTATCTTACCCTATAGCAGCGCTACCTACCGAGTCCGATTGGAAATTTGTTGTTAACCGTCAAGGGATCCACTCAGACACATATCTAATACTTCGTGGTAGATCTCCTTAGCAGGAGGTCGTATAAGTAGGTACCACAGCAGTACCAGATATTCTGCCGCTAAGCAGTAGTCTGTAAACATTACTGTGTTCCGGTTGGAAGGGCACTGCAACTAGCCAAATTACTGGGCTGTTGAGACTAACCATCGAAAGTCTCAAAGTAATGAGCACCAAAGCAGTGATGCCCTGGGCTTTGTTTTGCTGCAATGGTAATGGGCGTGTGTTATCTCTTACCATTAGGAGAGCGTCTTGCTCGTAAATTATAATTACATTTTAAAAAACATTACAATTTCACACTAATATTATAAAGACGGAAGTTTTAAATGTGTTACGAGATATTGTTTTGAGCAGTCAAAATAAACTATACAAATACAAATGTTACAAGTCACTTCAAAACTTTTAAATATGTCATTAAATTAGTTTTAAAACACTGATTACATGTCAACACAAAAATGTCAAAATAAGGTATGTCAAGATACATACATTATAAATGTCAATATAAAATAATATTGTCAATAAAAATCGTATATAACATTAAAACCTCTGTACCTATACGTAAAAATCCAAATTTTATACACGTCGAGGACTACTTCTCGGATTGTGGCTGAAATACTTCTCTCATTGCTGACAGGATCAAAAGGTATATGCAGTAGGAATGATCGTGGGCGAAACCGCGGATCGCATCTAGTAGTTCAAATGCATGTAGTACTTACGTGGGTGTCAATGATTGCCGTGAGCGGCACGCGCGTCCCACGCTTTTGCTTCGATTCTGCGCATGACCTCTATGCGAACAATGCAAAAAATATATATCTCCCGTTATTCATATGTAGTCCATACTTCGCCTAGTTCATACTCATGCAATCATTTATTTTATCCGGGACAGGTCAAAAACTAAGAGTGATGCGTGTGAAAACTTCAGACAATATCTTTTTTTTTTTTTTTTTTAATGGTTGACAGGCTAGTTGTTTGACCACAGCTCACCTGATGTTAAGTGAAGGTGTGGTTGAAGATGGTAAAGCACACCTAGCCTGGAATGGAACTGGCTCTCAAGTGAGGCTGCCGGAACCCACCGTTAGATGCTTGGCGGCAGATTTTCGACTTGAGGGTGGTAGCTAGCCAGCCGAGTACTAAAGTACCCTACCACCATGCTATGGTTTCCTCACGATGTTTTCCTTCACCGGCAGCTCAAGCTCATTGTTGGGGTTTGAACCCACGCCCTTCGGCATGCGAACCTACCGCGCTAACCACTGAGCTATCATCGCTACAAAATATCTATGGTAATCTAGTCTCGTATATAAATAAAGCAAGTGACTTCACTAGAACAAAAAAGTTGCCGTTTCGTGGTTCAGGTTCAGTCCTATAAGAAAAGTTTATCGTATTTGCATGTAGTGCAGCCCCTTAAAATTAGTTGTACGTTTGTCTAGATCGCTTTTAGCTGTATGGTCACCAGTTGTTATATTGTTTCTTAAGGTGGATCGATTTCCATACAAATATATTTTAGCCATTTATGGACAAATGGAGCATAATTTTACAGTGAAATCACAGCTACTGGAATTTATTTTGGTCTTTATTTGCGGTAAATCACAATTGCTTGAATAAAACAGGAGATTATAATCATCATCTCCTGTTTTATTCAAGCAATTGTGAATTGTGACAAATTGTTTGTATGGAAATCGAACCACCTATGTTTATTTTTCTACAAGCTGCGCCCCGCGGTGTTACCCGCTACATGTTTTCGGGATAAAAAGTAAGCTATGTGTTAAACCAGGGTCTCAGCTACTGCCATCCCAAATTTCATCCAAATCCATTCAGTAGTTTTTGCGTGAAAGAGTAACAAATATCCATCCATCTGTCCAAACTTTCACATTTATAATATTAGTGGGACTGTACCTATGTAATCTTTTTCTCCTCTTCTTTCTTACTGTTTACGTAAAAGTAATGAGACGACGCTATAATGATGGTAAGAGCATAACGCATGACCATGACCGTTGCAGCGATACACAGAACTTTGAATAACAGAACAAAGTCAAGGGCAGCTTTCGCGCTCATTACTTTGAGACTTTCAATGGTTAGTTTCTATATCCCTATAATTTCGCTAGTTGCAGTAACTTTCAAAGCGGAACACAGTAACGTTTGCCGGTATAATATCTAATAGCTACCTAGAGTTCATGAATCGATCATGAAAAATATAACAATCCAATTGACATTTGCAAACGTATTACAAAAATAAGTATATTGAGAGAGATGCCATGACGTGCCGCCTGCGCTGGTCCACGCCTGGGCCGCTTTGACCCCGATGTTCCCAATGCAACGAATTGGCTCACTCCAACAAAGGCTATTGTCCGCGCGTTGGTTGAAATCGCACTAGGAATTTCATGATGACGTCGATTTTGGGATAACTCCATACAGTACCATATCTTGCGTCGTTAACATAATAGGTACTTAGATAAAGGAAAACAAATTCGCAAGAAGAAATATACTACACTCTTCGTTTGAAAATCTTCAGATTGTAGAGTTTGGGAGATAATTCGACAGACAGATGTTATTTTATTCTTTTAAAGCAAACAGCAAACTAATCTTACTGTTGCTACGCATCACATTTTTCACTGCAAGTAATTTAACGTCAATGACGAACCGTTTCGATATAGATTCCATTCCTAGACAAATGTGTATACAACTTGCACATTTTAAGTAGAGAGCAGTACTAAATATAATATTATTATTAATCAGAAGCATTTACAAATATGCAGTACAAAAGTTTTACTTGATTGTAGATCTTCTTAGCAAGAGATCGTCTGGGTAGATACCACCGCTTTACTAGATATTCTGCCACCAAGCAGTAGTGTGTAAAAGTAGCCTGCGGATCTGCAGGCTGTTGCGGGATCTCACAGTTCCTAAAATTATGCTAGATCTCGCTGGATTGCGGTATCCCACTTTGCTGGATTGCAATCCCTAAGTGGTATGGTAAATACGCCGCTTAGTTCTCACCGCACTTAAAGTGTGCGATTTTGTTCATTTATAACTTTATAGAAATTACTAGCGACCCGCCCCGGCTTCGCACGGGTGCAAAATTCGAAAAATATCAATATGTTTATTTATCAAAATAGGATGCACCACATCACTTTTTGATAGTCAATATTTACATAGTCATGTTATTATCCTTGCTAGAGAGCTCCGAAAACCACGTCCAATCGCTTCCAAATTCAAATTATTATAGCGAGAAGTGCGGCCTCCGACGCGCTATTTATAGGAACGCGTCGCGTCGCGCTGCGGTCGGCGGCTGCCGGCCGATAGGTACCGCCGCAAACGCTACGCAATGTATTTTTAAATCCGTAATATCTTCGAAAATATTCAAAGAAATTATGTGCTGTAAAAGGCCATATAAATCTATGTTAAATCAACAATCTATTTATAGTATTTAATTAAATAAGGAATAATGCTGTAGTGCTTAAAATCGCTTCGAAAATTAGCTATTATTTGCCGTAAAAAGTAAATGACAAAAAATGGTTTTGTGGGATATCGATAAGAGATAGACATATACCATCGCGGACTTTTCTGTAGACCTTTTCAAGGTGTACAATACTTAGTACATTATTTTTATAAATCCTGTAAGGTTAAGCCTGCGTACGCAATGTAAGCGGCAAGAAATGTTAGAATTTACGACACCACATTAGAAACCCTGAAAATAACAGTATTTCTCCATTATTTAATAGATGTTATTACACTTAAAAACCTTCCTCTTGAATCACTCTACCTATTACAAAAAACCGCATCAAAATCCGTTGCGTAATTTTAAAGATTTAAGCATACAGACAAACAGACGGACAAAAATAGCGACTTTGTTTTATACTATGTAGTGATTCCAGTTGAGTACTCTTTACGAGTGTCATTTGAGAACAGTAGCCCAGTGGCCTTGATCACGGGTGTCCTGTTTCAATACTCTGGCGCCGACACCAGAGACGCTGGGAGCATTCGCCACCGCCGCAACCCGACACTGTGCTTGACTGGCACAATATAAAACTAGCATACATTTCACTGATAGCCAATGAAATAAGATCAAACATAAAAATACGAAGAAATAATACAATATAATGTAACATTAAGAATATAATATAACTAGCAGCTCGCTCCGGCTTCACACGGGAAAACAAAACTCGATTAACTATATAGCCCTCGGTGATAATGTAGCATTCTAATGATGAAAGAATTATTCAGATCGGTCCAGCAGTTTCAGAGCCTATTAATTACAAACAAACAAAAAAAAATCTTTGCTCTTTATAATTAACTAGCGGACGCCTCGCGGTTTCATCCGCGTAGTTCCCGTTCCCGTGGAAATATAAGGAATAATCCTCACTACTGCTTGGCGGCAGAATATCTGGTACAGCGGTGGTACCTGCTATGTAGTTATTTAAGTATTTATTATTTGTGTTCAGTACCGTGATAAATTCCAGAAATTACACAGAGACAATAAATACACATTAGGAGATACGCGTGAACACAAGATTTTATAACAATTTTACAGACTGCTAGTTTATAGCTAGTTTCGCTAAAAAATCCGTTTATAACACAGATTGCAACCGTTATCTAATACCTAGTTTTTTTCCAGTGTTTAGAACACAATTTGTAAAAATGAAAATGGAGGAGTGCAGCTCCCTGCTGGCTCAGTAGGCGCCCAGAGTACGTGACGGTTCAAAAAGTTAAATCGATTGAATGGACAGTTCTTTCTAAATGCACTACATTTAAAACAGAATTTGAAGCCCGCTGTGAAGTTGTACGGTCCAGATACATGCACAGTGGCTTAGATATTTTATTAGATAACTAACTTTTTTATTTAATTATATTACACAAAACAGGATACATTCACAAGTAAGCAAATTTATGTTTTTCAAATTTACGTACAAAGTTCCAAAGTAATAAGAATTAATTAAGTAGCCTTAAAATAACAGAGAATGCAGTAAGTGGCAAATTCAAATAAATATGCAAAATTCTACATGGGGTTATTTTAAGCCGGTTAGGTACAAAAGTCATACGGAGTCAACAATTTTTCTGACATTAATTTTAAATGTTCGCAATTTCAAGTTGAAAATGTCAATAGATTCTTGGTGATTTGGTGTTTTTTTATTGTAAATTTAAAAATATTTTTTATAAGAAATAGACTTACGTTTGACCGCCACTCACCTGCCATTAAATGATGATGCGGTCTAAGATGAAGCACGCTTGCCTAGAAGATTCACTCTCGACTTGAAGACACCCAGATTAAATCCAACGGGGAACACCCACTCAGGCAGCGCATTCCACTGTCTAGCAGTCCGCACAATGAACATGGAATCATATCGTTTGACTACAAATATTTTGTTTTTTTTTCTATAAAGACTTCGCTTATCGCGCAGGCATTCTATAGGTTCGATGACATGGTGTCACTAAAAACTATAGAAGTTTTGTGTGAAATTAATTAATTAATTGTTATTATTTTAAATAGGTAATTTGAACAATTTTTTTATTGTAACATAATTTAATTTTTGTTTTTTTTTTTTATATAGAATTGACATGTGAAATTTAATCCATTTAATCTATTTATATTATTTGTCTTCTAATTTATGTTATCAATAAAATACTATGACCATATCGTTTATTGAACCGGTCTGGCAGCCCTATGTCCGACCCGCCCTGGGTTTACGCAGGCGCAGGCGGTGAGGCAAGGCGTCATGCGCCGCCGGTGGACCGTGACGACATCCTGTCGGGTCGGAAACGACCCTACCCTGATCCCGGTCGAAGCACCAAGGTTGTCCCTCGGATATACAGGTTTTGTGCCAAAAAGCAAGTGTCTTTCAAAATAAGCTTTATTAAACGTGTGTATTACTTTTATGACTTCTATTGCTTTTCTTTGAATCATATTCTGGTAGGTACATGTATCTAAATCTAGGTACTTTGGTAGATCTCGTTAATAAGAAATCTTCTAAGTAGGTACCATCGCAGTTCCAGATAGTCTGCCGCCAAGCAGCAGTGTGTTAACTGTGTTCCAGTTTGAAGGGTACTGCAGCTAGCGAAATTACAGATCGAAAATCTCAAAGCAATGAGCACCAAAGCAGACGCTCTGGACTTTGTTTTGTTACTCAATAATAGACATGTTATCTGTTACCATATTTTTAAATGCTTGACAAAAAGTATGTGCGTTTTATGGCCAGCTTTAGCGTCAGAGTAAATATGGTAGATGAGAAAGCCTCTAATATGGCTTGACGGATGCTGTTATTGTCAAATCGACCGTTACTTTGATCTAGAAACACCTGATCAAGTTTCGCCATATATGCCATGACAATAAGAAGTGGATAACGTTGACGCTACAAA
Organism: Biston betularia; assembly: GCA_905404145.2. Classification (NCBI taxonomy): domain Eukaryota; kingdom Metazoa; phylum Arthropoda; class Insecta; order Lepidoptera; family Geometridae; genus Biston; species Biston betularia. The sequence continues at coordinate 1,042,345 of FR989862.1, read as the reverse complement.
CTTGTTATTGTAAACAAGAAACAAAAATAACTAACTAAACAGAAAATGACTAACTGCATTGTTGCACCATCGGATCATTCTCAATGCAAATAAATAAAACATCGATGCATTCGCCTCGCTTGTGTACCGGTGATGCGATTGGACCCAACGGCGATGAATTTTAAACAGTCTCCATAGCACAAAAGTTTCGAAAAATACACGTAACTGCCTATATTTCTCGCTTTCATGACGATGTAGTGTAGAATACCAAGCTGGTACCAAAAAGCACCATTAGGTGCTTGGCGGCAGCTTTTCATCTTGAGGGTTGAAGCTAGCCAGCCGAGTATTAGACGGTGCCCTACCACCATGCTATGGTTTCCTTGCGATGTTTTCCTTCACCGACAGCTCAAGCTTATTATTGGGGTTTGTGGCTACGCCCTTTGGCGTGTGGACCGACCGCGCTAACCACTGAGCTATCATCGCTACACGGTGAGACGTTTCGTCTACTCTACTTGTACTATATAAGTTTTTTAACATGTTTTGTGCTAGAGGCACAATCATGCTGTTATTTTAACTTAACATGCGCCGATCGGAACACAAATGCTTCGATTAAAAGAAAAAACAACAAAGATTTTTTTTTGTATAAGATGTACGAATTAAAACATTTTTCTGATTACTAAAACATTTGATGATCAACGACTATTAGGTCGTTGTTGTTGTTGTTAGTTGAAATATTATTATTATAATTATGAAGCATATTCCCATGACATTTTATGAGATGGTAGTCAAACGCAAGCGTATCTTAATTAATTAAATTAATTAAACCTTATAATTAACAAACTAGATTTTGTAGCATTACTTGTGGACCCTGCACTAAGTAAGAGCTTGTGTCGCAGGGGCCACCAGAATTTATAAAAAAAGAAAAACTTATCTAGGTATGAATGGGTAGGTATGAATCTACTATCAAATATTAGAAGAAAGAATAAGAAAGAAAGAACAAGCATAAAAACAAACAAACAGAAACAGACAAAAGTTACAAAATAGGGGTACACCTCAGCATAATGCTGGTCATACTAAGTGGTATGACCAGCGCTGGTCTTCCGGTGAGCCCTTGTAGTTTACACAACCAAAAAATATATGTATTATTTATTTATTTATTTCATAACATACAAAACAGAATGCAATAATATTCACAACATTACAAATACCTACACAATTTTTTATCTGTATTGCATTCCAAAACTATGCATGCCTAGGTGCATTACAATTATATTTAAAAAAGTCGTTAGATAATAATTGGGATTTAAGAAATTATAATTATAAATTAAATTAAATAATAAAAATTAATTAGTCAATTGTTTAGTCAATAAATATATAAAATATCATAACAAAATTATATTAAAATCTAAGATAACCTTAATGTCTTTGAAATTGGTATAGGCTTAAATGAAAAATACCAATGTGTCTGCTGGAGACGAGGATTTCATATATATACAATGTACGGCTTACTTTACAACCGTTACTTATTAGGTATTAAAAATATCGCTCCGTCGAACTCTTTGGTTCAATAAGATGCAAAAAGCTCTTGATTTCTTATAACTCACGAAACAAAGCGTTTGCGAATAGCTCACACAAAGTCCTTCCGCTTGGGTGGCTTCTTACACAATTGACGGTAAAGTACAGAATACTCTTGTTAGGGTTCTGTACTCAAGGGATATTCAACGGGACTCTATAACTAAGTTCACGCTATCAAATTAATGTATCTTCTCAATAAAGAGCTTCTATCTTTCAAATAAAGATAAAAAAAATGCATTTCCACAAGCTTTTATGTCTATGTTTGTTCGGGTGGAATCTTTCAAGTAACATGAGGTGAGCTGTGGTCAAAACACCATAAAAAAAAACATTTGACCCACTTTTCAACGTCAGTTTGGACTCAAATTTTGTGTACTTAGATATCTTTGGTGAGCTTTATGGAGCTGGTCTGATGATGGAGACGGATGATGACCATAGGAACTTTTACCCCAAGATAAACTCATCAAGTTTGAGTACGATTGATTCGTCTTGAGGAGCAATTTATGCGTAGACAATGTCCAGGGTCTGATGATGAGGTAGTCACGGTATCTCTATGATAAAACAACATAACCCCAACGAGTTTGGGCTCAATTGATTCGTCTTGGGGAGCAATCACTAAAATACTCTACTAAAAAGTTTAAAATAAATTATAAAGATATTTTTTTTTAAATAAAAATAAGCTTTATTCTGGGACAATGAACTAAATATTTAATCAAAATATGTATTATAATGTAATAATATATATTAAAAGCTAAAGCACCACCCGTTACAGGTTAGGTACTTACTTCTGTGCCTCAGGCCAAATACTTACTAATATTTATTTTTAAATTTTGATTTCATTGTGTCAGATAAAAGTTTGTTGTATAAATATTTTTTTTACTTTCAATTTATTAATTTTGATCATTCGTATATATACGGTGCTCCAACAATAAAATAAGTAAGAAATAAACATCGATGGGCATTTCAAACACAATCGATCGCGCGGTTCTTAAAAAATCAACAAAAATCTAAAATCTGTATAAATCGATGATATTTTCGTTTACTCCGAAATTTCGCTGATTCATTGGATGCGTTTAGATGGCCTAAGGGTCATGGAGTTGGTTTTCACGGAACCCTTGATGCATGAATGTGACACACTCTCGCCCGGTGTTTATCACAAAGGCAGGTGTCTGAGTCAGCCCGGATCCCGACCATTTGGACGTGTACACTGTACACACACGGCCAAATGGTTGGATACACATCCAAGAAGAGCCAACGGACCGAGACGTCTTAATATGTATCTACATGACGGTTGGGCGCACCTTGCCTTGAAGCGTCACTTTCTGGCTACATACACGCACGCACCCTTCTGCCTCGTGGGTTCATCCGCTATTTGTTGCTATGTTCATTTAAAAATACATTTTTTTTTATTGTCGGCAGGCTGTGTTCGACCACAGCCCACCTGATGTTAAGTGATGGTGTGGTCGAAAATAGTAATCTGATGCGTATTTGTAGCGATGATAGCTCAGTGGTTAGCGCAATAGGTTCGGGCATGGGTTCAAACCCTAACAATGAGCTTGAGCTGCCGGTGAACGAAAAACATCGTGAGGAAACCATAGCATGGTGGTAGGGTGCCTTGTCGTACTCGGCTGGCTAGCTACTACCCTCAAATTTAAAATCTGCCGCCAAGCATCTAACGGTGTGTTCCGGCAGCCTCACTTGAGAGCCAGTTCCATTCCAGGCTAGGTGTGCTTTACCATCTTCGACCACACTTTCACGTAACATCAGGCGAGCTGTGGTCAAACATCTAGCCTGTCAAACGTTAAAAAAAATAAAAAATTAAGATGGTGGAAGACCAGCGCTGGTCATACCGCTTAGTATGACCAGTATTATGAAGAGATGAGCCCCTATTTTGTAACTGTCTGTCTCTGTTTGTTTGTTTTTGTGCTTGTGTTACAAAATAAAACTATTTTCGTTCTTGTTTCTTTCTAATAACCTAGTCTGTAATGGAACTGGTTCTCAAGTGTGGCTGCGAGAACACACCGTTAGATGCTTGGAGACAGACTTTCAACGTGAGGATGGCAGCTTGCGAGACGAGTACTAGAAAGTAACCTACCACCACGCTATGGTTATGACGTACCACACAATGGTTTCCTCACACTATGGTGGCCACCTCCTTTTCTTCAATACAAACTTTGCCATTACGGACAATTACGGACACAAAGAAATAGAAATCAGCTAAATCGGTCGAGCCGTTCTCAAGAGATGTCCCGTCAGAAATGTGGCGATAACAGTAACACCGCGAGGCGCAGGCAGCTATTTCGAGTGTTTATGTATAAAAATAGTGGTGTTTTATTCATAAAGTACCTAATTACAAGCGCGAGTGTAGGAAAATGTTATAATGTGGAGAAGCATGACTCTTCGTGTTCATCCAATCCAATCTCCATCCTATAAAGTCGCCACTACTTCACTAAGGCATGACTGGATTTGACTGGCACGGACTGGACTTGATTAAGACTGGACTTTGACTATAACTATAGCTACGAGGCAATACTGCATTCTGCTTAACATCAGGCAGGGCGTGCAAGGCAAACCTATTTCGTATTGAAAAAAAAGCACTTGACACTGGCAAATGCTCAAAATGCGACACCAAAGTCAGAGAAGAAGGAGACAGATATAAGTGTCAACAATCAGCTAGAAATCAATTTTCATTGGTACATTCCAAAGCGTTCGTTTCATATTGTAAAACAAATAAAAACACTGTCAATGACTGTTGGAATCCGAGAGACCTCATTTTTTGCGATACATCGAGAGTTTTGACTGCGGTTTGATAAGATGATCTGACCAATTGTTTGTTATCAAGATAATATAGGTGTATAGCAATCTGAGCGAACACTGCACATGTCACACAAAGACTCACCCAGCCCACATCAGACCAATAATCATTTGAAGGTTCAAGCACCCAATAGAGTTATAATTTGAGTGACAATACCGGAAAGGTCCTATCTAATTATGAAGAGGAAAGATTTGATTTTTTTGATTAGCGCTGCCCCGGACTTTGTTTTGTTACTCAAAGTTTTGTGTATCGCTGCAATGGGCATGTCATGGTATCCTTTGCCACAATATTTTCTATAACTATACTTTTTTAACGGAAATGTTCTGATAAGCATATCTTAACATCTATCTATCTATATACTATTATAAAGAGGAAATATTTGATTGTTTGTTTGTATTGAATAGGCTCCGAAACTGCTGGACCGATTTCAAAAATTCTTTCACCATTTGGAAGCTACACTATCCCCGGGTGACATAGGCTACTTTCATCCCTATATTTCCAGGGGAACGGGAACTACGCGGATGAAACCGCGAGGCGTCCGCTAGTCAATTATAAAGAGGATAGATTTTTTTTTGTTTGTTTGTATTGAATAGGCTCCGAAACTACTGGACCGATCTGAATAATTCTTTCATCATTAGAATGCTACATTATCACCGAGTGACATAGGCCATATTTTATATTGTTAATCGAGTTTTGTTATCCCGTGCGAAGCCGGGACGGCCCGCTAATCATATATAATTGTACTCACAATTTTTACTAAGGGTAAAAACAGTTGTTTTACATTTTTATATCAAGGTTTTTATCAACGGTGCTTTTCAATAGAACAGCTGGTTTCACGATTTCCGAGTTATGTTGAACAAAATCATGTTTAGAACACCCTATCGGCTTAATACACTCCAATTTTATACCCCTGTATATTATAAAACGGCGGTGCGCAAGACCGTTTCTTTTATAACATTTTACAAAAATGTTATAAAACCCGCAACGTTTAAAAAGTAATTGTTACCTATCTAAGAACATGCACCAATCAAACCCGAACCCATAGCTGAAAACTGCATCAAAATCGGACTAGTCGTTTTGGAGAAAAATGGCAACATGGATTTGCACAAACAAACATCCTCTCACCCCAAACGCATATACCGTCTCCGTTCCTTCGTGGGTAAAAATAGCAATAGTAAAATTAGATAAGTTTGAAATATATATTGCCTACTGATTTCAAATAGAATTATGAAAAATGAAAACCAGGAGTATCTATAACTACCGCTCGTAGAAATTCTTCAAAATTAAATCATGCCAAAACTGTCAAGACAATCCAAACATATTCACAAGCGAAACTTTCCTCGTATTACTGTACTAGTTTTTATCCGAATGCACGTTAGATTTAATCACAGTTGTTAGAAGATTGCAGGGCGTTCAACCGCTGGAAACTGATGCTGTAATTTCGGTTACTTAATTAACGGTTAACCGATTCTGTCTGCTATTCGTCTTATCTTACTGTACTTTAATCGCTGTTTGAACTTTTGTGTTTGTGGGAAACTATAGATTATGACACCGTACACTTATGGTACCTACTTGCAGTTACATAAACAAACTGTTCTTTTAGCTTATTTGGTTGTGAATCTTTTTTTTTACGTTGAACTAGGCAAACGTTTGGCCACGATCTTACCTGGTGGAAAGTGACGATGTGGCCGAAGATGGAGCACGCTTACCTAGAAAATACCTATTCGCCTTATTACCCAATTCGAATCTGCTTCAGAATCACGTAGGTTCGATTCCAACTCAGAACAAACATTAGTGTGACACGAATAAATTATTGTTTTGCGATACAATATACATATATAAATAAATAAATATCGTAGGACATTACACACAGCGTCATCTGGCCCCAAACTAAGCAGAGCTTATGTGATGGAAGTCAAATAACTGATAGAATACATAAATACTTTTTTTTGTTGTAAATACATACAGAACACCCAGACACAGAACAAACATTTGTTGATACATTAAATGTTTGTCCTGAGCGGGAATCGAACCCACGCCCTTCAGCTCTTAAGGCAGATATACTATCAATGAGCAATGAACTATTAAAGAAGGATGTATGAATCATGTCTCCTCCCAATAGGCTACCAAGACTTTAACCGTAACACGATTAGTAACTACACGATCCAAAAAAGGCTTTTAGAAAGCAGTATTCAAGCAATCGTGTATTCCTCTTATCTCCAGAAACAGGTACAATCCATCTAGTAAATTACACCACCCACTTAGCTGCTAACGACCTCGACCGGACAGCTATGGAAATAGATTCGCACGGCTCACAACGGCTGATCGTTATCGCCAAGTTTCTCATGTAACGATTAACAGACCGTCAAATTGTACAACATTACCTGTTACTCTGTAGGTATTTTTTCCGCACATTTAGTGAATTCGCTCAATACTTACGAGATAAAGAGTCACAGGGTGGCGCGTCACTTTCCAGTAATTTAGCTAGCCTTAAGTTGAAAATTTGTCGTTTGGTTTTTTTTAACTTTTTACGACTGAGTGCCCAATCTGACAGCCCTGTTGGCTCATTGGTAGCATGCCTGCTTTAAGAGCTTGTGGGGCGTGGTTTCGATTTCCACCTAGGACAAGCATTTTGTAATATAAAATAAAAATAAAATAAAATAATATAAAACAAATGTTTGTTCTGTGTCTGGGTGTGCTGTATGTATTATAAGTATGTATTTACAGAAAAAAAGTATTTAAGTATTCTATCAGTTAACTGACTTCCATAGTACAAGCTCTGCTTAGTTTGGGGTCAGATGGCGCTGTGTGTAATGTCCTACGATATTTATTTATTTATCTGACGTTCAGAAGGTCAAAAAAGTAACGTCATTTGATGCGAGGTATATACTTGTATTCGATTCTACTTTCATTCTGCGACTTGCCAAACAAAATCATGCGCTGCTCGAGAGGGTGTTTCCTGATAGATTCAATCTGAAGGTATTCAAGTCACGGGTGAATCGGTTTCTTCGAGGCAAGTGTGCTCATCGCACGAACCACCGAGCAGAAAACGAAAGATATGGTATTTTTATAGATTCAAGATTCAATATTTTTATTGTTTCCATACAATGCAAGATGTTGTAAATGCAAAATAGTATATGGTACACAGTCAAATATGAACCCTGCGGCTATCAACATAAAGAAAAGAGGAGGAAGTATTATAGTTGACAGGCTGTCTGACTACAGCTCACCTGATGGTAAGTGACAGTCGAAGATGGAAAACACATATAGACTGGAATGGAACTGGTTTTAAAGTGAGGCTGCCGGAACACACCGTTAGATGCTTGGCGGCAGATTTACAACTTAAGGGTGGTAGCTAGCCAGCTGAGTACTAGAGAGTACTCTACAACCATGCTATGGTTTCCTCCCGATGTTTTCCTTCACCGGCAGTTCAAGCTCATTGTTGGCGTTTGAGCGCACGCCTTCTGGCGTGTGAATCGACTATCGCTACAAAATGATAAGGAAAAGAACTGACTTAAAAGTATTTGCCTATTTCTAAAGGGAAAAGGCATGATTGTTCGAATGGCATTTACATTTGGGCGAAATCAATTAATTTAACCATATCAGAGGCCTTCAGATTTTATTAACTCTGACATTTAACCTGGCCAATCTGCCAAAGAACTTCTTTACTGCCAGTATCACAGATCTTCGGAATTTCACTTCATATCACTGTCAACGGTCCACAAGACATTTTACAGCACTAAAGTCCTACCTGTTTAATGTAAATTTCGACAGAGGTCCTATAGAATAAACATATGAAGTACACTGGGGGGACACGTCTGCCGAATGCCAGCGGAGTTATGGGCAAAAACTACCACCGACTGGATCCCGGGGGTTAAACGGCCACCAGGCCGGTCTAGAAGACGGTGGAAAGATGAGGTCGATGCTCACGACAAGGAGTGGATCTCAATAGCACCAAACAGAGAAGCGTGGAAGGGAGGGAGAGAGGCCTTTGCCCAGCAGTGGGACAAAGTGGGCTAAAATAATAACATACCAAATAAATACAATCTTCAATCTAACTAGTTAACCTATTGCAATAAAAACTGTTGAACTACCTATTTTTCCCATTGTGGTTTGCTATAGAGAACTTTCCCGTAATTAAGTTACATTTTAATGTTGTTTCGCTGCGATTGTTTGTACTTTATTACAGTGGTATCTTTCTCATACTAAATATTATCTGAGAGGTTTGTTTTGCGATTCCATTACACAAATTCATGAGGGTGTGGGTTCAAACCACAATGAGCTGCAGCTGCCGGTGAAGGAAAACATTGTGAGGAAATCATAGCGTAGTGGAATGGTACTTTCTAGTACTCAACTGGCTACCATCCTCAAGTTAAAAACTTGTCGCTAAGTACCTAACGGTGTGACACAGCAGCCTCACTTTAGAGCTAGATCCATTCCAGGTTAGGTGTGTTTACCAACTTCGACCACACCGTCACTTAACATCAGGTGAACTGTGGTCAAACACTTAGCTTGTCAACCATAAAAAAAAGTTATAATTTTAGCAGTCAAAACGTTTATGTATTTTCACTCATTTTCTCATAGCTCTTATCGGTGGTTTATGTGACGTAAGATGATTCAATAGTCACGCCAGATCAAGTCACAGTCAGAAAGTCGTTGGAAGATTTCGAGTCACACTGCCACGTGTTGCGACTTTCTTGAGAGGAGTTCCTTACTGTAAAAACATTATTTATTTCCTAAATTATATTTTTCGAGCATCTATAGTGCATTTTGCGATCTGATATCCGTTATCGCAAAATATTTCACTGAAGTGGTCACTCCAGAATGCCACAGTTATCTAATCGTGTGGTAACCAGACGTTAAAAGATATATCTGTAGAATTACATTCACATCCACGCCGGGAGATGTCACTATATCTTTTAGAGTTTCGAAGTATCTTTAAATATAGGCAGGCTTTTAGAGTTTCATACACGGAGGAAACTCAACGTGATTATTGCCGTCTTTCTGTCTGAATTATGGCTTGTATCTTTTGAACCGTTGTTGGTATAAAGCTGGTTCACATTTTCACACAATATGCTTTACTATGTGGACTACCCGCTATACTATGGATACTGCATCTCTCCGTGATAAAACATAGCCATGTTTAGATAGATAGATAGATATAACTCTTTATTGTACACACCATAAATAGAAAAAATAAAAAAGAACCTTATGAACTAGTGCCACAAGTGGCGGCCTTATCGCTAACAGCGATATCTTCCAGGCAACCAAGCCAAGAAAAGCACGATAGAAAACATAAGAAACATCAATCCAAACCAGGATTTATTCCAGGGTTAGAGTTATCTGTGTCCTAAATTTCATTAAAATTCAAACAAACCTACTCAGAAACTTCTACTTTTACTTAGAATAGTAGAAATGAAGAATCTAGAGCCGTTGTATTTTTATGCACGAACAAAGTAGGTCGTAAGCCATTTTTCGTTTTGGATTTATCGTAACAACAGTAATACGTAGATAGAAGCATCAAATAGGATGTGATTATAGTATAGATGCAGAAATGTATGTACATCAAGAAATCCTTTTTTTTTTAATCCAAATATCGCTAGCAGGGTAGAAGAAAAATATAATAGTACACAGAACGAACACTAACAGAGAGACAACTTTAACATTTCATGAGTAGTCTTTGCAGATTATAAAAATGACGGATACAATGATGCGTAGAAAATAAGCGAAAACTCACTACGGAAACTGGCATGGTTTTGACACATTTTTTGTAAAAAAAAAAAAGTAATCTGACTTTAGGCAAACAAAAAGTTTAAACTCCTTAGTTAGTAACTCGTTGGTCCTACAATTTCTGTTTATTTACACGAAAAATAAGTCACGCAAATTCATCGAGGTATCTGTGTTCACGTAAGACAAGACAATTTTAATGACAAAATTATCACGGCAAGTTGCAGGTATGTCTTTAACCTAATCTGCTTTAGTCTTGTAATTTTTGTAATGTATCATGCGCGTATGCCTAGCAGTTGTCGGTCTTGACACGCATGCCTCATGGGTCACGACCGAGGCCCTAAATAGGCGACTTGTTCAACAGTTTAAAAATAATTTCTTGTTCAGTATAAATAAATTTCGCATAGGTACTTTGTTTCAGCGTAGACAAAATAAGAAACTCATATCAAACACGTACGTACTCGTATCTCAAGAAAATGTAATTTAATAATATTACCTAAAAATGCGGTCGCCGCAAGCTGGGTCGACGATATTGTCACCGTCGCGGGTCGAACCTGGACCAGATTGGCACAGGACCGAGGCAGATGGCATGAAAAGAGAGAGGCCTATACCCAGCAGTGGGATAAAGAAGGCTGTGGATGATGATTATGATGGCCTAACAATAAATGTTAAATATTCATTCGCTGGATAAAAAAGTATCTTACATATACCGCAGATGAAACAAAGTTTGCTATAAAACGTGTGATCGAAGAAATCTTGAAACAATGTTAAATCGTGACTAAGACTGGCTACTGGTATAAATCTGTGGCCATTGTGAAGCAAGGGTCATTTACGCTTATCTCTAGATCGCGAAGACTAGAAGCACGAGTATTATATCTATCTTAGAGGTAAACTAAGTTTCACCATCTTCATGGTTACCAAATGAACCAGATGCGCTGTTACGTGCACTTGCTTCGCCGTTCTGTGGTAACAATCACGAAAAAAAGCTAAGGATATAGCTACCAAATATTCGCATCACAGACTGTGTACTCGTCATTCATCAAAATTTATACTATTATAAAGAGGAAAGATTAGGTGAGGTCGGCACCTCAGCATAATACTGGTCATACTTAGCGGTCATTGCCGTTGTCTACCTCTTTGCCGGAGTTTATGTTTCCCAAAAAGTGCCTACAATAGGTGTGTCTTCAATTTCAGAGTAAAGGTTCCTTCTAGGTAAGAATACTTCATCCAAGACAACATAGCTGCTTAACATCAGTCTGTATGTGGTCAATCGTGAAGTACGTGACCTACTCGTATTTACAATTTAAAAAAATTAAGAGAAATAGATACCGCGATAATTTATATCGTAACGTGTATTGAGCAACATTTTGATGAAACAAAGGCTGACTGTCAGGTGAGCAGAATGCTCTGCTTACCATAACCTGATCTAAGTTCTAGAAGTATTGAAGCGGAATCGTAGTGAGCATTTTGTTCAGATGTAATAATGCAAATGTGCATTTTGTAACGTACGTGCTTGATTTACGATGTGACTGGTTGGTATACCGCCAGGTTATGCAGAAAGTGTAGTTATGACATTTTGGTATCGTTACGGAACTAGTAAATATAATTGAAGAGACTAACCTTGAAATCACAAAAGTTATAAAATCAGCCAAGTGTGAGCTGAACTTCACCGCTAAAGTCCGTATTTTTTTGTTACATTTAGAATGTTATCATTTTGATTACATTTATTTCAACTAGTTGTTACATAAAATATAATTTATCAAAATATGAAAGACGAAAAAATTTTTCTTTATCCTCTCTCAATCATATAACTAAAATCCCCCAAAGCTAATCTCCCAGACAAAAAAACCTTTGAAAATGCACGAAAAAAAAGCATTTATCTAATAGACTGAAACTGATATCAGGTTCAAAGCTGGATCATCAAACAGAAGCTAATAATGTTGTTCAATAAATTAAGCACATAACCTCGTATTGAAAGCCATGTTGTTTTCAGTGGGTCATCCGATAAATGATTTATTCCAAACAATAGAACTTAGAGCTTGTACAATTATACACAAAGTGTGACCCGATCATAGAAGAGCATATCAGAAGCAAAAATATAATTATCAGAAGCAAAAAAATGAATTAATAGAACTCATGGCATCCAAATAGTTACATCTACAATAGTATCTCGTATAAAGGATTCAAAATATTATGCAATTGTGCTTCTGATACAAGTCATAAAGAGCTACTTTCAATCATATTACAGAACAGAAGAAGAACAGGCGTAACAGAAGATTCCGTTATATAATAATATTTTATTCAATTTTTCCAAACAGTTAATACAACGGGTGCAGGTTTCACAAAAAAACATTTCAAAAATGTTGAGTGCTCATGACCTTAATATTGATGACATTTAAATAAAGGACAGGGGAACAATAAATGTCAAAATCTGTTGAAAAATCTAAATAATCGCGGAAGATACTTTCCTTCTATACCGTGCTTCGTCTTATATCATAGATTCACTTTGTAATTATATTTAAATAGAATAGATTAAGATTAATTTAACTAACATCCGTCTTACAAGGAGTATTGTAAAATTGTAATTAAAAATTGACAACGGCCACTGATCCCGGTGTGTGTGGATCATATATTTATTAAAAAAAAGTAAAACCGCACAACTATTATAGTTTGTATTATTTATAGTATTTTAATTTTCATAACCATTTTTTAAAGGTACGTGCTTAGAAAAACGTGTATTAAGTTCCGTTATCTATGGGCGTGCTCCCACGTCTTGCCAGGAGGGAGATAGAGGCCTCTACTTACTTCCTTTTCTATGGCACTACACAATGGTGATGAATGGTTATCATACTACATATCGCGGGAATACTTCATACAGTAATTGCACTACAAAGCATTGAGACATAATGGACTAAGTACTGGATGAGACTATCTCATCCATGTAATTGTACCACACTGATGGGGGGCTCATTTCATTTCCCGCATTTTAAGCGCTACTTAATTGTATTTACAAATAAATCATCATTAAATTGATGATTTATTTGTAAATAAATATCGTAGGACATTACACACAGCGCCACCTGACCCCAAACTAAGCCAAGCTTGTACTATGGAAGTCAGATAACTGACTAGTTTTTCTTTGTAAATACGAGTACTTATAATAAATAAAGAATACCCAGACACAGAACAAACATTTGTTTATACCATAAAGTTTGTCCTGTGTGGGAATCGAACCCACGCCCTTCAGATCTTGGAGTGGACATACTACCAATGAACCAACAGAGCTGTCAAAAAGCTTTTTCACACTGATTTATGGAAATTGCACACTTTGTAACTAAATATATTAGGACATACATGTCAAGAACAGAAGTGCATATAAACATTAGGATTTAAGGACTCGGTATCCATTTACCGATGAATTATTTAATTAGGATGTTGGTGACGCGAAACCATAAGTTTTGCCGTAACCCAAATCGTTCCACATGGCTAAAGAAGTTTCACTTCTCTTCTTTCTTTTTAGGCCTTACTTTATGTCCTTAATAAATTTTAATCACATATTGTAGATGTTACTGGCCAGCATAGACTACGAAGATTTCTAACGGCGTCCCACTGTACCATTGAAACAAAAACAATGAACGAAGGCTGTGTTAACCAACAGACGAATAGACGTTTGGCAATTACTTCCACGGCCATGGATTACTATGCAGGAGCTGATGGAGTAAGGAGCTCGGCGCTAAACGGCTTTTTGTCCATAACCACAAAATCTTGCATTGTTTGACTGAACAATAGAAACGAATATGCCGTCAAAAAGTAACATTGCTTCGGAGTTCGGATGTTCATTATGCAATTTTAAATCTCGGAAATTTTATTCAATTATACTCGAAAAAAAAAGGTTTATTTTCTAATGTTTGTTTTTTTTTAAGTATAGTCCAGTCACAGAGTAGTGTCACAGTTACACGCTAATTAATAAAAAAAAGTACCTATGTATTTCGAATTTGTGGCATCGTGCGACCGCCGCGCCGCTCCCGCCGTCATATTGGGAAAATGGTACAAAAAATAAGTTTTTCGACTACATCTTCTCTCCAGCATCATTTAGGTTGTAATGGTCATGAAATTTTCCACTACTTTAGATACAATATTTTTTAATCAGATAAATAGTATAGGTCTGTACGTTTGGCACGCATGAATTTGCGAAACTGTCATTGAGATGCTAAATAATATCCTATTATTTTAATAGGCCATTAAACTAATAATTGTCTGCAGTTAAAGTACGTAGGTATTTAAATATGTTAACATTTCATGAGGTAATAATTATTTCAAATAATAAGCCAATACGAGATAAAGCGTGTCTGTCGATTTTCTAACGGATATACTTTGAAAAATGCGCTTCAGATTTGCTGGACCTAATTCCACCCATTCTACTGTCGGGCAGCCAGTAGTTCTAAAAAACGGTACCGCTTCATGGTAGATATGCCAAAAGTTTGAACTAAACGGTCCCATTTCCAGCGTATGAACAGCTAAGCAATAAAATTTGCTGCCTGATGGATACAATCTAGGCCTATAAATCGCGAGTAAATCGGTTTCTTCTAGGCAAGCGTGCTCCATCGTAGACCGCATCTTCGCTTAACATCAGGTAAGTTGGTGAACAAACGCGTGACTATTTGTTAATAATAAAAAAATATTGCTCTGAAGTAATCGTAGGTTTATTAAGACTTAAAATATCTTGATCTTAAATGATTTTAGACTTCCATACAGATGTTTGAGTAACAAAACAAAATCCAGGGTGTCGCTGCTTTGGTGATCATTACTTTGAGATACGATGGTCTCACAGCCCTGTAATTTCGCTAACTGCTGTACCCTTTCGACCGGAACACAGTAATATTAACACACTAATGCTTGGCGGCAGAATATCGACATGAATATCACGTATTACGTACTTAACATCAGATGAGCTGTGGTCAAATACATAGCTTGTAAATTAAAAAAAAATTACGTCATAAATATAAAAAGAAAAAAAATAGTACAATGACCCCCTTTCGGCTTGGTTTTCTCTAAGCAAATAACCCTTTATAGTGTCATCCACCACCCATTAGCGCGTGTGGGGCATAAGTTGCATAGCATTCGTTTGTCCTGACAATGTCCTAGTATGTAGTAGACGTACGTAATTTTTTAAAGATAAAATTACCACAAGAATACTTTGTTCTCAACAATACTCAGCGTATTTTTTTACTTTTCCACATTTAATGTTCCTTGATCCCAAAGTCTATTCATTGCCGGACCTTCATAATTATTTATGCCTGCCCAAAGACAGAAATCACGTAACTTTCGCATCGTGCCCGGCATACAATAACCGTCGGTATCCAACTACTGGTGCTCTTACACAACTTATTATACATCCGGGATTCACATTAATATACACGTGGAGGGGTTAGTCTCAAACGGATTGGTCCTTCGAACCTTGTTTTGCAATTCCTCCATTTTCTGACGTTAATCCTACTATTGGAATTCTCTCGTGTCGTAGTTTAACTAGATGCCTCGATAGAAACGTACCATACGAGTCTTTAGATGGGTGACCGTGTTTAGCATTTACAACTGATCGCTAACGTGGCTCAATTGTCGATGCTGGTTATTTGCACGGCTTTTTTAGTTTCGAGGATTACAGGCTAACTGTTGACTACAGCTCACCTGTTGTTAAAAGAAGGTGCAGTTGAAAAAGGTCAACACATGTAACCTGGAGTGGGAACAAGCTCCCAAGTTAAATTGCTGGAACACATGGTGAGGATAGCTTGGTGGCAGATTTTCAACTTGAAGCCAAGTGCAAAAAAGTATTTTTACTTTTGTCTGGTTAGGTGTTTGTGTAGCAACTAACCACGCTAACCACTGAGTCATCATCGAAAAGGAATTTTAAAGTGAAGTCAAAAGTTTTAGGGCTGCACTTTATTTCTGACACTACGACTGGGGCTAGACACTCACTTGACCATTATACTAAACGATTCATATTTACAAAAGCTACACGATAAACAAAAGCAAAGTCTTTAAAAGATGCAAAAGTCTCAAAAGCTCTCCCCAGTGCAAAAGACCATCTCTTTCACGAACATTTATTTACCTACAAATAAACTGTAATCGACTCGCACATTCCACGTAATCGATTAATTAATTATCCCGACATTTTCTAGTTACGACGGCAGCTCGTGTGTCGTGAGCTCGTGCTTCACGAAGTAACCGTGCCGTTAATGTGCAACATGCAGTCAAAACCCAAAGTAAACAAACACAATATAGACATTTCCTTAAGGAAGCATGAATATTTATAAACCATTGTGTGACGCTACAATGAATAAGCAAGCAGCCCCACCGTCACGGCTAGCTAAATATATATATCACTAAAATAAATGAACATCAAACTTTCACTTCTACATCAGCAATAAATTAAAATAACGCAAAAACTTGTCATTCAATGTGCTGGCGGATCGTGACATCTAGTTATGGCAGGCACAAAAAACACAGCTCTATTTCTCGCTCATAAAGTCAATAGTAAAAAAAAGCTTACATTGTCCGGAGCGGTGGTCGGAAGCAGTTTGAGAGAAGTGTCCTGTCTTGAGGCTGGAGCCCTCGAGGTGTACCGGTTGGATAGTCTCCTTGCGAAGTTGCTTTTGAAGTCCTCACACCTCATGATGGACTCTACTGGGCGGGTAAACTCTCCCTCCACCTTCCCGATCATGTCTGGCGGCTGCATGAGCACGGTATTTCGAAGTCACATAATAAAACGGAAATGTTCATTGAAGACGTTCGATTTTCAAAAGTTCAAAAGCAACGAACGCGTCGACGCGACCGTTGACGGTTACAGTTTGTTTTGTACTGATTCGAGTCGACAACGACAACAGTCAGTAAATCGACACACCTGCCCTGCCGCGTACTGATGGCACATGCGATAAACAATTAATTTTATGATGAACAATTTTTTTTGTATTGATGTTTTATTTATAAAAATTTGGTAGTTTAGTTATTACAAGTAGGTGTACTTTGTATAACACAGTCGACACCAAGTTTTCAGTTACTGCGACTAGATTCAATAAAATGTGCAACAGCGCCATCTGTGTTATAACTTGCATTCTATGTTGGCAGTTGAGTGAATGTTATAGTGTGTTTTTAGTTCGTTGCTTTGCGAAGTTCTTACTGCTTACTTGGAGAGAAACAAAGTACAAGCACTTGTAGTTCATGAGAATTACAACAGATGTCTTTTTTAGATTTTCATCCAGCATTTTAATGATTTACAACTGTGGCATATTAACTCTTTAAAAAACCAAACTAGTTATAGTGCACCAACTGATGGTATTTTCGTGACGTGTAAGTTATCTCTTTCAGACAACCTTATAAGGCTTCTGTCAAAATAATAACTGCTATAAAAATCTCGTGTCACAGTGTATGTGGTCGCACTCCTACGAAACGGCTGGACCGATTTTTATAAATGTTTAGTAAGCACGAGAAAAGGTAGTAAAGTATATTTCATACCGCTAGGTGGTTAGGGAGAATTCTTAACTCAACACGGAGGAAGTCGCGTGTGCAAACTAGCATTATGAATATTTATCGGTGACTATATAAACTGTTTTAGAACTATGTACAAAGAACTTCCCGCTAAAACTGTCATGTTAATTAAGAAATATATCAAAATCCTGAAGTTTTGGTAAAATGTCACAATGGCAGACAAAACAAGGAAATTCCCAGTAACCCAATCTTCAGAAAAATAATGATAATCGAAATCACCGTGCCTAATTCTGCAATATGCGACAATTCGCTTTTTCATGACATATAATGGAAGATAAAAATGAACCCGGTTCGTATCCAAACACCGATATTCAAGGTAACATAGAACAACCGCTGTGAGACAGCTGTTCAATGGATGTACAAAATCAGTGGTAACCCTCCTTTGTTATACATCACAAAGGAACTGTTGATTCGCTCAAGATGGCCTCAGCCCAGAGGAAATAGCTCCAGTAGACAAGAGGTTTTAAGTACAAAAAGTCAGCTAGCAGCATTTGGGCAAACATCAAATATGATGACTAGTTCACAAATACAAATGTTCTATTGATAAAGCCAAAGTTACTAACACTAACGACCCGTCCCGGTTTCGCACGGGTGCAACATAGATACTAATGTTGTGTATATGCATTTGTTATACATACAAACCTTCCTTTTTAATCACTGTGTCGATTTATGGAAACCGCATTAAAATCCGTTGCGGAATTTAAAACAACTAAGCGTACAGACGGCGGGAAGCGACATAATATGTAGAGAAAAGATTTTCTAACATACTAAGCTATATAATATAATTTATAAAGGTTTTGGTAGATAAGAGAAAAAAATCTGTATTAACGCTTCTTTTAATCTCGACTACAAAGTAGTGTTTTCAATGAATAAATAATATTACAAACATGATGTAGATTTAATTTTTAAACTTTAGCGACTTGTGTTTATAATTATGCTAATACCAGGTCTCAAGTGTGTGATTAATACAGACAAACATAATTATCTTGATAAATTTGACATGTCCAAGAAGTTTTAACTTTTTTTGTAAATACATCATACATATAATTATTTCTCTATAATTTATTCATGTTACAGTTTCCTATGAAATAACAGTTCCACCGCCAATTTTGGTATTTCAAGAAACCTTGTGTGAAATAGTACGTAACGCCAAGAAAATTATATTTTGAAAGTGAGTATTTATATTCTATAATTATAAAAAGGAAAGATTTGATTGTTTGTTTGTTTGTATTGAATAGGCTCCAAAACTAATTAGCCGATTTCAAAAACTCTTTCACCATTGGGAAGCTACGCTATCCCCGGGTGACATAGGCTACTTTTATCTCTGTATTCCCACGGGATCGGGAACTACGCGGGTGAAACCGCGAGGCGTTCACTAGTATTCTGTAATGTGTCACTAGTTAATAAATAAATAAAATAAATAAATATCGTAAGACTGTACACACAGCGCCATCTGGCCCCAAACTAAGCAAAGCTTGTACTATGGCAGTCAGACAACTGATAGAATACATAAATACTTTTTTTTTTGTAAATACATACTTATAATACATACAGAACAACCAGACACAGAACACACATTTGTTTATCCACAAAATGTTTGCCCTGAGTAGGAATCGAACCTATGCCCTACACCTCTCAAGGCAGATGTACTACCAATGAGCCAACAGGGCAGTTAGTATGAAGTTCACCAAATATTAACCATTTGTAGCGATGATAGCTCAGTAGTAAGCGTGGCCGGTTCACACGCCGAAGGGCGTGGGTTCAAACCCTCACAATGTTGTGACTGACAAGGATTGTGTGTATACCTCGAGCATTCATGCTCACCATCGAAGGCTCCTTCTTGCGGCGGCGTCGTGTGTCGGGTCGCTCTCTTCCCTCAGATATGGTTGAGGAGGGCGATGGCTGGCACATGCGTCATACTCGTGATCGGGTGCTGCTTGCGGGTCGCTGGTCTGCTCGCGGTATACACACAATCTAGTACCTACTTTAACCTTAGATTAAGATTACTAACGTAACTTTTCTCTTTTTGTAATGTAAAATTGTAAAAAAATAAAAAAAATATGTAACTAAAGTTGACAAAGGCCACGGACCCCAGTGTCTGTGGAGCGTACAATAAGGAAAAAAACCCCCTGACAATGGCCTTGAGCTGCCGGTGTAGGAAAACACCGTGAGGAAAGATCCTAAAAAAAGTCAACCACCCGTTTGACTATATCCATACTCTTCTCACAATGAGAAGGCAGTGGGACAGTTTCTTGATTCATCACTTACGACATTTTCACCTCAACCTCACTTGGTAATCTTTTCTCAGTAACAGCAGCCAGAAACAACAACCAAGATGGTGAGTCCGGACTTCGGTCAATCTAAATACGGCGTATGCGGCAGCTTTAACCTTGTGGAAATAGTTTTCGTCTGCGTGTTTTTCACTTTTATCCTGATAGTGGTCACTCAGGCATGCCGGATAATAGCGTCAGGCTTCTTAAACATTTCTGCTGCATGATATGGAATAACTTGTGTGAGTATGTACTATGTAACATTCCACTCAGTGCGAGCCCACGACCTAATAAATAAATGAATATCGTAGAACATTTCACACAGCGCCACCTAGCCCCGAAATAAGCAAAGTTTGTACTATAGAAACCAGACTGCTGACAGAATTCTTAACAACTTTTTTTTTGTAAATACATACAGAACAACCTGGGGCAGATATTGTATTTGTACAGAAGAAACATCTATTTTAGAACGGGGCAGTCAGATATCTAGCTAAATTTTGAGCTGAGATTTTATTTCACTTTTGTTAAGTTAGGCAGTGCTGTCTATTATTATCATAAAAATAAATACCTAACTAAATAAATAAATATCGTTGGACATTACACACAGCGCCATCTGACCCCAAACTAAGCAAAGCTTGTACTATGGCAGGACATTGAAGGTTATGTGTTTGACCACTGTTCCCCTCTTGTTAAGTGACGGTGTGGTCAAAGATGGTAAACGTAGCTTGGAATGGGACTGGCACTCAAGTGACGCTGTCGGCACACACCGTTAGACACTTGGCGACAGATTTTCAACTAGAGAGTAGTAGCTAGTCAGCCGAATACTAGATAGAGTACATGGTATACGGTTTCTCCGCGATTTTTCCAGTTCAAGCTCATACTTGAGGTTTGAACCCCCGCCCTTCAGCATGTGAGCCGACTGAGCTAACATCGCTTCATTTAAGAGAAGGCATTTACCCTGAATCTGAATTATAATATAAAAAATAATAAATTTAAATTATGTTAAGTAAGTTATTGTTGTAGATATGGCAGACTAATTAAATGCCAATTCATTATAACGAACCTTAAACTATAGGACTGACGCAATTTTCGCAAAATGTATAGTTAGCAAATTTGACACACGTACCTACTGTAAATTCTGCAACACTACCTATCAATAGACTAAACAATAAATTAAACAGAAGCGACATCCGATGCCATTTGTTTTAAAAAGGATATGTTTGTATATTTGGTACGAGTTTTATCTTACTGTTTTACTAAGAAAGGCTGATATGTGGTATATATGTATGTAAGTTTATATAATTACTGACCGTGCAAACATTCGTTACTCTGTTATTGGTAGGTACCTACTACAAAGTAGAAGAGGAGTTTTTGGCGGGAACGCGGGAAGAGTCGTGTCGCTCCGTTGTATTTTTTTCCAAAACTAGTGTTTTGTCGAGTGTATATCCATAAAAATGGTGGTGTTTTATTCATAAAGTGCCGAATTACATGCACGAATGTGGGAAAATGATACAATGTGGTGAAACATGACTTTTTGTGTTGCTTCCAAAACTCCAGCGAAGCTTGAAGTAAAGTCGCCACTACTTTACTAAAGCATGACTGGACTTGACTGACACGGACTGGACTTGACCAATACTAGACTTTGACTGTAATTATAGATGTAAGATATAAATAATAATAAATAAATAAATATCGTAGGACATTACACACAGCGCCATCTGACCCCAAACTAAGCAGAGCTACATGAATTCGTTCTTCGCAAATAATGACACGGTTCAAAGGTTTTTTTTTTTTTTTTATAGTAGATAGGCTTGCGTTTGACCGCCATCCCGCCTGATGTTAAGCGAAGACGCGGTCTACGATGGAGCACTAGAAGAAACCGATATTTGTAGCCAAATCATAAAATCCCAAAAAAAAAACAAAGTAGAAGAATATATTTGGTTTATTTTTAATTTCAGCAACGTGTCAGTTTGATCTTGTGGAAATAGTGTATGTTTGCGGGTCGTTTACACTATTGTTGCTCGTAGCGACGGAATCAATTCGCATTGTGACTGGAAGCGATTTGCACCAACGCATATACGGAGACAACGACATATGGGTGTCCAGGGTTCAAGTGTCGTGAACTTACCGGCGGTGCCGTAATATGGAAGGTTGCCCGTAAGTGTTATGTTGCGTAGACTTCAACAAAAACTTTATTTCGTAAGAGGTTGGCGTCTGGCCGCCATCTCCGCCTATGCCGTCCTCTGATGTCAAGCGAAGCTTCGACGCTTGCATAGAACAAATCAATTCGCTCGACGGTTCGATTTCCATACAAATAAATGTTTGCCATTTATGGACAAATGGAGCTTGATTTTACAGTGAAATCACAGCTACTGGCATTTATTTTGGTCTTTATTTGCGGTAAATAACAATTGCTTGAATAAAAGAGTAGTTTACTAGCATACTGTTTTATTCGAAAATCATAAATTCATATATTTGATTTTATGCTATTAATCTACTGTTTTATTCAAACAATTGTGATTTACCTACCGCAAATAAAGACCAAAATAAATGCCATTAGCTTTGATTTCACTGAAAAATTATGGTCCGTTTGTCCATAAATGGAAAAAAAAATTGTACGGAAATCGAACCACCTTAAGTTGAGAGATGGTTCAGAGTTTCAACTACAACACTAGCAGTGGATCTAACATATTCATTTGCGATAATTACGTTGAACGTAAATGATAGCATCTAACGGTGTGTTCCGGCAGCCTCACTTGAGAGCCAGTTCCATTCCAGGCTAGGTGTGCTTTACCATCTTCGATCACACCTTCACTTAACATCAGGTCAGCTGTGGTCAAACATCTAGCCTGGCAACCATAAAAAAAAAAAGTAGTTGCCAAGTAATATTTTTTACAGAAAAAAACAGACTTCTTTCTACTAAGCCCAAACACGGCTACATTGGTTTATCACGGAGTTCCGATGTCTAAATGTTTTTTTACATAAAAGTATTGAGACGAACCTGCTGGTGACAGATAACGCATGCCCATCACCATTGCAGTGATACACAGAACTTTGAGTAGCAAAACAAAGTCCAGCACACGTACTCTGAGCTATTTATTCCTGTTAAGTACACAGGAAATAGGTACGAGACCATATAATATTATAAACCTGGGCAATAAGGTTCGCAGTCGCGTAATTTTTCGTGAGTGCCTAACAGATATAGCAATATGTAGACAATAGACAACACTTTATTTGCGACATAAAACACATTTCAACATAATTTACAATACACACATGTATACAAAAAAATAAACAATAAACATAAAACATAGAAAAAAAAAACTTAAAGGTATATACAATAAATAAAAATTAAACAAAAAAACAAAAAGTTTGAAATATATTTTATGTCACAAACCGGCCTCGACTCAGCATAATGCCGACTGAAGCCAGCCGGCGCTGGTCTTCCGTCGAGGCCGGCAGGTGACGTCACGCACGAGTGTGCCGACCGGTAAAAATGTTTTACACATAAAACAGAATTGTGAATTTAAACACATAAAACAGAATGATATATACACATACAATAATATACAGTTCCAATAACAGCTAGCCAAACAAGAGAAACAAATAAAGCGAAAATAAAATATAAATACCCGAAGTGCGAATACAATACAAAACAGGACGACTGGTTAAAACGACACTTACGGACACACACACACACAGACGAGGAACCTTTTCTGGAAAAAAGTTTTAGCTATATTGCACTAGTAAAGAAAGAAAGAAGTTTTCTTTCTTTTTCTTTCTTTCTTTCTTTCTATATTGCACTAGTATCATTTCTCATAAGTTCCTCACCCCTCTGGTGCGCGTAGGTAACTACAGGGGCAGGACATCGGTGCCTTGACGCTCTTTGAAACTTTCGATGGTTAGTGTCAACAGCCACGTAATTTAACGCTAGCTGCAGTACCCTTCACACCGAAACATAGATACATTACGTACACACTACTGCTTGGCGGCAGAATATCTTGTACTGCGATGGTGCCTAACTAGACGACATCCTACTAAGAAAATATACTACCAAGTTAATGAAGCTCGAGTACACTGTTTGTGCAAAAACATTATTGTATTATCTTTGTTTGAATATTTTATAAATATTTTTTATCTGTTTCACAAAAGTTCTGAAAAAACAATGTTAATGAATGTTTCAATGAAAACAAGAACTCCTTCCTTTGTAGTACAATAAATAAAACCTATCTAGTATCTATACTATGACAGCCCCCATGGTAGTATATCTGCCTTGAGAGCTGTAGGGCGTGCGTTCGATTCCCACTCAGGGCAAATATTTTGTGAATAAACAAATGTTTGTTCTGTGTCTGGGTGTTCTGTATGTATTATAAGTATGTATTTACAAAAAAAAAGTATTTATGTATTCTATCAGTTATCTGACTTCCATCACACAAGCTCTGCTTAGTTTGGGGCCAGATGGCGCTGTGTGTATAGTCCTACGATATTTATTTATTTATTTTATTACAAAGAGGAAAAATTTGATTGTTTGTTTGTATTGATGAAAAGGCTCAGAAACACTTGGACCGATTTTAAAAATTATTTTACCGTTAGAATGCCACACTATCCCGGGTGACATAGGCTACTTTTTATCTCTCTATTCCTACGGAAACGGGAACTACGCGGGTGAATCCGCGTAGTCCGCTAGTGTAAAGTATTGACGGCGTACATATCACAAAAACTCTCGAGATTTAAAACCCAGATTATACTTAATTGATCTATGGTGCGTTCTAATTACGTTACCGTAACATGTGACTGTATAATAACGACAGTTCATGCAGCGAAACAAGTGGGTTACGCGTTTTGGCAAACCTTGCGCCACTTGGGAGTCGACGCTGAGTGCGGCGTCCCTCGCCCTTCCATCAGAGCAGAGTTGCGAGTAATGTGCCGTAACAACAATTACCCGGTTAGGAAATGCCGCACTCAATAGCTGTTTGGTAACACTATCTAACGCAACGCTCCCATTTTTTAACAGTTCGCCATAGTACAATACTGTTATGTAAACAGCGCCTTCCGCTTACTATGCAAACAGGGCCCATGAGTATTTCTATAAATTTTTATACAATGCAGAAAGGTACGAATGTTCACAGGCAAATTTGGCCCTGTATCAGGATAAATGGTGTACAATACAAATACAAATACAAAATATTTTTATGGTAACCATAACTGATGACTTATTCATAATATGTAACCCTGTCTGCTGCTTTAACGTATAGCTGTAGTGCAGCAGACAGTGATCTCCCTTAAATATGTACATGTTAGTTAACAATAATATTTTTATGTATATAATAAAAAAATTAAGCTAAGGATATAGGTGCTCAATGCCGTGTGTGTGTGTGTGGGTGTGTGTGTATGTGTGTGTGTGTGTGGGTGTGTGTGTGAGAGTGAGTGAGTTTGCGTGTGTGTGTGTGCGTGTGTGAGCGTGTGCATATGTTCTTCAGTCTACTCCAATCAAAAGTTTTTCAAATGTGTCATATTCGTATTTAAACACTATAACACAGCTCTATGCTCAGCAGGACAGAGGTTGAGTGGCCAGCCCTGCTGTAGAAGTTACTTGCTTGACGATTGTTGTTTAGAAATAAACAAATGTCGTAGGATATTACACACAGCGCCATCTGACCTCGAACGAAACAAAGTTTGTACTATGGAAGTCAGATAACTGACAACGCCGTCTTCACCCGGGGATTCAAGGGGTGCGGTGCACTCGGGCGCAGAGTTGTAGAGGGCGCAAGCCGAGACCGCCACAAATTTCGATAGGTACCGTTTACACTGAGACCATGCGAGCGAAGCCGTGGGCACCGACGCAGGCTGACTTTCACCCTGGCGCCGGATATCCTTAAGATGGCCCTGATAACTGATAGAATACTTATGGGTACCTTCTATAAACATTTCTAAGTGGGCATTTTGTTTTCAACCCTTTTTCCCCTCCGCTTGTTAGCAATACATACAAAATCTGAGAAGCTAAATAAATGTGTTTCTTCTTTACTGTTTTTATTTCACAACTTAATTATTTTTCCAGACCGACCTGTGAAGGATTAAAACGTGGAAGATCAAAATCGATAGGATCGGGCCCAGAACTGGCTGGTTAACGTCATTTCATTAATATTATAAATACGAAAGTTTGTACATACCAGTATGAGAATATATTTGTTAGTTCTTAACGCATTACAATTCTAATCAGCATTTCAAATTTGTGAAGTCGTTGTAGCATGCAGAAGTAACTAAATGGTATTTAGTGAAATACCTGAGTGGTATAAAGAATGGTAGAATGGTTTGAGAATGTAAGTATTTGAGAAGTAATGAGGCAACGGAGACCCGCTTCCGATGGTAAGACAAAACGTCTGCATGACCTATGTAGTAGTACCCAGGACTTTAAGCAATAAAACAAAGAGCAAGGTCGTCGTCGCTGCTTTGGCAATACTATAATTTTTTTGTTGCATTCTATGGTGAATACCAGATAGGCACCAGTTTCACGAGTTACATACTTACCTACCACGCATTACATTGCAAAGGCTAAAGCATGAGCCTTTAATATCGTACTGAACTTAGGCTCATTTTTGCAATGGGGTTGTAATCCCTGAGAGATGTTCCAGGCAGCAGATTCACATATGCCATTAAATTTCTTCTTCGGATATATGCTGGTTTCCTCGTAATGATTTCCTTCGCCAAAAAGCTTACAAAAAATGTGAATTTCATCACAATTACGGATAGCTTCTTCTTACAGGCTCCTTACTATGATTTTACTATTTATAAGATAGACATCTAGACACGTCATCTTTCGAATTCATAAACACTTATACGGTTGATATTCTAAAAACTGAAACTAAGCGGTTTGATTCAACCTTTTTCGTACGAACCGCTGAACATTGAAAGATACAGTCTGCGTGCTTTCAAGTCACGAGTGAATCGTTTCCTTCTAGGCAAGCGTGTTCCATTGTAAACCGTAGATTTGATTAACATCAGGCAAAATGGCGGTCAAACGCAAGCCTATATGTTATTTAAAAATTTATATTAGTTATTTAATAAAACAAGCAAGCACATTTCACTTACCTGGGTTGAAGGCAAGGGTTGTCCTTCAATTTGCGTTAATAGATTTTTTTTAATCGTTTATTATAATTTATATGTATGTCTATGTCTACAGAGGGGGCAGACAGCGTTAAGTCCGAATGTTGTGCTGTACCCGGTTCAAACCTCTTCGCCAAAAACATTGGAAGTACTGGCAACTGTTTACTTGATTTCCTCGTTGTGGCCGTCGCAGTAACTTTCTTGATGGCGGCTATTAAGAGGATATTCTATTACCTATATAATAGAAGCAGAAGAAGTGCCAATACTTGTGACTGTTCTTTCTGCATGAATTTATAGGTGATCAATGCTTTGGGGCCGTACAAGTATTATGAGTATTTTAAACTATTGTTAGGCGATAACACTTTCACACAGATATTTCCTACTCTTACGGGGTAGCGCTCGAAGCTTGAGGTACAATGCATTGTTACTTTTAAAAACTTTTGGCAATGGACTACTCAGTTTATGTAAAACTAAAACTGTTTTTAATTATTTTTTTCTTAAGTTACAAATGTTTTTAAAAGGAAGTTACTGTACCCCACGAGATTCAGGATAACCACCACAGAGTATTTATGTTTTATATTCTTTCATGTGTATTATTCATTTGTAACTTGAGTTTCTTCCCTCGTCAACACTCAAAATATACTTTACTATCTGTGGGGCCAAAAACTCCCGTAACATTTTCACATCTTCAACAAAGTTAACAGTGACCGTACCGCCTTAAGCGCCTTCAACGAAGTAAGAGATGTTACCTTTAGCTGAAATTGCTGGCTAATTTAAAAACGTATTTGTTAACATTGAGGATGGACTTCGAAGACTTCTTTAGAAAACAAAATGTCAAAATTATTGAAACGATTCAACGTTGATCAGGCATTCTATTTGCGTAATTTTAAATCGCTAGACTTTACTGGCCTTGTAAAGCTTTGCACGGTGACTAAATATGTATCTTAAAAAAAAGTTTGCGGTTACATCCGGCCCGGCCGTATTGCATGCATTGCTTGGGAAGATTTTTAAACGTTTGTGAATTAATGGTCCATTATGTATTCCTTTTTTAGAAATACGGCTACTTTAGTGCACTTATACGCTCTACTACAATGTTTTTCTTACCGGAAACGTTTTGCAGTCGGAGTCCACTTATTTGCGAACATTTTTTTTTTTTTATTGTAACGAACAAGATGCTATCCTGATAGTAAGATACAACGCATGCCTGTAGTGATACACAGAACTGTGAGCAGCAAGACCAAGGTGTCACTGTTTTGGCGCACATTACTTTGAGACATTTTTCAAATTCAAAATCATTTTTTTACATTCGATTGTTAGTGTCAACAGGTCCGTAATTTCGATACCTGCACTACCTACCCTTCACACCGGAACACAGTAATGTTTACACACTACTGCTTGCCGGCAGAATATCCGGTACTGCGGTGGTATCAACCCTGTAGGAAATCTAGCACGCATGTAAAATTAGAAATAGAATAAATATAATTAATTATATATTGATCTTAACTTTTTAAATTTTGTTACAGTCTGGTGATGAGAGAACCTAATGTTGCCAATAGAAAAAATGCATTCTGATCACCAAGCGATAAATCATCATCGTAAAATCATACTCACAAGAATAGCACATATTTTTTCCGACGTGCATTAAAAATCTAAATTGAATTGCTCTTGTAATAAACCCGTAAAATACCGATACGACTTTCATTTTTCTTTTTTTAAATTGTATAATAATTGTATAATATATAGTGTACAATAAACGACAGTAACAATTATACCATCTTGGTTCGTGATTAGCGGCCCTATCGCTTAGGATGACCATTCACCAGGAGCAATTTCTTGTGTGTCATATTTTTATAAATTAACTATATTTCTGTCAGGAATTCGTCCGTTTTTTTTTGTAAATTTCTGCAAAGTTTCTTCGTATTTTAATTTTGACGGTAACTTTTTATAGATGTCAATTGACATAGGCAACGTGCTAAAAGAATGCATTTGCAATCGGCATTTTCGAACTAATAACCGGTTTCTGTGGCGAAGAGTAAAGCGTTAATCGCTTGCCTTGTCTTATTAAAGATGAGTATTGTTACGTAGGTACGAACTTGCAAATTTCAAAAATGTAAATACATAGCATGCTCAATATTTAGTAGCGATGATAGCTCAGTGGTTAGCGCGGTAGGTTCGCATGCCGAAGGGCGTGGGTTCAAACCCCAACAATGAGCTTGAGCTGCCGGTGAAGGAAAACATCGTGAGGAAACCAAAGCATGGTGGTAGGGTACTTTAGTACTCGGCTGGCTAGCTACCACCCTCAAGTTGAAAATCTGCCGCCAAGCATCTAACGGTGTGTTCCGGCAGCCTCACTTGAGAGCCAGTTGCATACCAGGCTAGGTGTGCTTTACCATCTTCGGCCACACCTTCACTTGACATCAGGTGAGCTGTGGTCAAACACCAAGCCTGTCAAACATTAAAAAAAAAAAAAAATTTGAATAAAGCATTGTTACTTTACGCTCCAAAACTCAGATCATTGACGTGACTCAAAAAGCTGCCATGCTAAAGTGGGACTGGGCTGGACACGTCTGCCGAATGCCAGCGGAGCTATGGGCGAAAACCACCACCGACTGGGTCCCGGAGGTTAAACGGCCACCAGGCCGGCTTAGAAGACGGTGGAAAGATGAGCTCGATACCCACAACATACACAATAGCACAAAACAGAGTGGCGTGGAAGGGAGGGAGAGAGGCCTTTGCCCAGCAGCGGGACAAAGTGGGCTAAATAATAAATAATAATTGTTAAAAACAAAAATCAGTTTCGAGCACTTTGGAACGAAGTCCATAACGCACACGTAACTATATAATTTCTAATAACCATGCACAATGTAATACAATGAAAAACCGAGAATCGAAATGCCACCCGATGTAATTTAACACTACTGACTCGTTGCACAGTTTCAAATGGCAAAGAATCTAGTTCAACCGTGGGATTGTGCAATTTTCTTCAGAAATTAAAATTGACCTAGGACGTATAGAAACCCTTTATATTTGTTATAAAAACAACTGAATCGATGCGACTTTATAATGCTCACAGACTGTGATTACAGATCACAATGTTTCCAAAGGAGTTTTGGCGGGTACGCGGAAAGAGTCGTGTCGCTCCGCCGTATTTTTTTCCAAAACTAGTGTTTTGTCCAGTGTTTGTGCATAAAAATGGTGGTGTTTTATTCATAGTGCCGAATCACAAGCGCGAGTGTGGGAAAATGATATAATGTGGTGAAACATGACTTTCTGTGTTGCTTCCAAAACTCCATCGAAGCTTTATAGTAAAGTCACCACTACTTTACAAAAGTATGACTGGACTTGACTGACACGAACTGTTCTTGATAAAGACTGGACTTTGACTAAAACTTTATCTACGAAGACTCTTATTAAACTTTTAAAACTTGAAAATATATAAATACTTGACACTGGCAAATGCTCAAAACGCGACGCCAAAATCAAAGAAAAAAAAAGTTTCCAAAGCGATTGCTTCTTACAGAGTCAAGCTGAGGCCGTTTATGCTTACAAACTACAATTGTAGCGATGATAGCTCAGTAGTTAGCGCGGTCGGTTCACACGGGCGTGAGCACGAACCCCAAAAATGAGCTTGAGCTGTAGGTGAAGGAAAACATCGTGAATAATTTCAATATCGCCATCTTGCAAAAGTAATATATTTAATTTATCTATCTATACTAATTATAAAGAGGAAAGATTTGATTGTTTCTTTGTTTTTCTATGTATTGAATAGGCTACGAAACTACTGAACTGATTTTAAAAATTCTCTCACTGTTGGGAACTTGCGCTATACCCGGGTAACATAGGTTACTTTTTATCCCTGTATTCCCACGGGAACGGGAACTACGCTTGTGAAACCGCGAGGCGTCCGCTAGTAATATATAATCTAAATGACATTTTAAATACTATGATAATTTGAATAAATGACCACAACCTTAACTTGAATTTCGCATAAACAAAACTAATAAAATTCAGACCCTACCAAAAACACACTCTTTATAATAATATTAAATTACAATGCGTAAACGCTGAAACATTATTGGGTATAGACTCTAATGTTAATTGGAAAACTAACACACAAAAAGTAAAATCTAAATTGAAAGAAAAAAAGTCACCACTACTCTACAAGGGCATGGCCAGACTTCACCTTACTAGTTCTGAGTTCTGAGAGTTGTACCTTAAAATACGTGACACTAGCAAATGCACAAAGAACGACGCCAAAAACAAAGAAGAAAAAAAATTGTAACATAATGCTCAAAATCGAATGCAATGTAAAAATGCATTGTGACATTACTGACGAACACTAGCGGAGTCTGAGACTAGCGGTCAGTGACCTCTTTTAGTTACTGTGAAGACTTCCAGTCAACCACAGTCGTGGTCGAAGATACGTGGAGCCTCAGATTAGTAGTGTTAAATCTCAGCGTGGAGCCGATGATGTTGAAACAATTGGATATAGAATTGCATATTACAGTAACAAATAGGTACCATCCGTCGCAAGTTCGGCCTACTGCGCGAGCGAATCTCGAATGCCCTTTACAAATGACCTTGGCCCGCTCGGAGAGTGCCTTTCATCTCGCTTAAGATGTGTGCCGTAAGCCAGATACGGCACTAGGGTTGTCATTGGCGATTGAACATACCTAATAACATAGAAAGTTTGCATATTCTATATGGAGTCGGTTTTTTTAATCGTTAATTTATTCAGGTTTGCCATTATATTATTAGTATTGCCTGATAACTAAGGCTTGAAAATACCTAGATTTGGTTTTGCTTATGAGAGAATTAGTAAAATATCTAAATCTTTGAGGATCATTCGGAAATTGCATTTTTACTAAATAAATACTACCTACATCACATCACTTGGTGGTGGGTTATTCTGTTACCTTGTAAAAAGTGTACAAGATACGTTCTAACGAAGCAGCTTCCTCACAAACCACTACTAAATCACCGCAACAGGCAGACTGCTTTTTGCTATCATGCTTAACTCCATCTCATCCACTAGAGCTACTTTGCCAGCGCCCTAGAGCCTCTGGTAGGGGGAAATGCACAATACACCCCAAGCGGGACGTCAGTGCAGGACTCATCGTCCCCATTCCGAATAAGAATAAGAATAATAAGATACGTTCTAGTACGAGTACGTCTCTGTCAGTTACGTTTGTTACGTTGAATGTCGTCACCGTGTATCGAATGCGCGTGTAAACACCGCCGCAGTTACGCGCACGCATTTCAATCCAATACGCTTTCAAACGAAACCGGTTTCAACGGTTACCCATTTGTATTGAACGCGTTCTAGAAACATGATTTCAGGAATCTACCACTCTCGGTGGTATGTTACATCGAACTTTGTCTCACTCTTTTTATAAGAAATGGTAGAACTTATAAAGATGTTCAAATCAGAAATGAGAAGATCCGTAGACGAACTAAAGTAACCGACATGGCCCAGAGAATCAGCAAATTGAAGTGGCAATGGGCAGGGCACATAGCATGCAGAACTGATGGCCGATGGGGCTGCAAAGTTCTGGAGTGGAGGCCACGAACCGGCAAGCGCAGTGTAGGACGTCCTAACAAAGATCGCAGGGATAACTGCGCTGGATGCGAGCCGCTTCCAACCGGTCTTTGTGGAAGTCAATGGGGGAGGCCTATGTCCAGCAGTGGACGTCCTACGGCTGAAATGATGATGATGATGATAAAGATGTTAGTGAGATTGGATTCCCGTTTTGACGTGGCGGGGGAGGGTGGAATAGCAGTTAACCTACTTACACTAACTCCTCACTGAAGGCACACTGAAACTCACTGAACTCACCTAGGTAAGATAGTTACGTAGTGATGATAGGACAGTCATTAGTGCATTTGATTCGCAAGAGCGTGGGTTCAAATCCCAACAATAAGCTTGAGCTGCTGGTGAAGCAAAACGTGAGGCAACAATGTCATGGTGGTAGGGTACTTTATAGTACTCAAGGCTGGCTAGCTACCACCTTCAAATTCAAGCCCCAAGAACATAACGGTGTGTTCCGTCCAAAAAAAATAATTAGGTGTCCTCCTTTTTTTAAACTTTGTTTTAATTTTTTTGTTATTTTTTGTCAACTAAGAGAGGTTTACGATTGATATCAAATTACGGAAACTGATCGGTTAGTGAGTCTGTATCGAGAAGGGGCGGCACGCTGGGCTGCTTAGGTACTTAGGGCGCCAACTAAACAAGGCACCATGCATTTTGCAGTTTTAAGAAATTAAATAATAAAAATTTCTGTGTATTTCTGCAATAATCATGGACAGGCGTCTCTTACCATCAGGAGAGCGTCTCGTTCGCCTCATTACTTTTACATTGACGCTAACATTAGTGTACCCCATACGTGGTACCCACATTATTTACTAGAGACTCATATAAATCAAAAAAAATAAAATCCATTGTAAATCAATCAGAATAGACTATCCCAAACGGTTTATTGTTTTAATTGATATTCGCTTCGGTACGGTGTTTCTGAAAACTGCGGACGACAAAAGGTTTCATTCTCTTTACTCTTGTTCGCTTTGGTGAAAATTGCTTTAAAATAATCTCACTTGACTCTGTATTCTGAACAATGAGCAATCCAAGATAGATCCTCATTATAATGTCATTAAACGACATCAAATCCAACAATACCGCGTTCTACTGCAACTGCACCGACTTACACGGTATGTGGGTCAGCTTCTCAAACCCACCTCTTGATGTATGGCATAATAGGTAACAGTGGGCCGATGAAGCAACCACGCCATCTTAACTTGCAATCTACTTGGGTGAATGAATTGTCTCTTTGTACAAGGTTGTTTACAGTGTATTTACATGCAAGAGGTATAAGAAAACCACGCCAGGCTGCGTCCACGAAAGCCTCTTTCTGATCTCAAAATATAGGTTTAGTTTCAATATTGGAAACAGAGTAGTAAGGATTATTCCTTCGGTTACATGCATTACTAGCTTTGCCGTCCTTTTTGGAACGTGCACTAGATTGAGGCAAAGTCATTTCCAGTTTCTGTTGACATTACTCGTATAGACACATCCCAATTGGGGGAAACTCAATTTTGAAAAAGTTTTCCAATCACGCGTCACGCGTCAGGTTGGTGCGACGGCAAATTGAAACAATGTGTCTGTGAACTCATATTAGTGCTAAAAAAATGTTTTACTTGGTAGACACGACTCTCGATTTAATTGATGGTTTATTTTGGGCCAACGTAAAAGCATGCCTGTGAACGTGGCACCCAGCATGCTGGGCACGCTGCAATAGTTTATGAGCATGAGTGTTGAATTTGTCTCTAGACTTTCATCGGATTCTATGTTTACAGTTCATTTATTTTTGGTTGGTAGTAGGTTAGCTAGATTAGGTAGTTAGGATGTTATGATTTAGTTAATGACGCAACTTTTTCTATGATATATTACTTTTTGTTCTTCTGATTGATTGCACAGATATTTTGGACACAGCTCATTGGGTAATAAGCGCTGGTGTGGTCGAAGATGGTGAACACACCTAGCCTGGTATGTTACTGGATCTTATGTTAAGCTGACGGACATCGGTACCTACCGATGTCCGTCAGCTTAACATCGAGTGTGAGGTAGCTAGCCAAGTACTGGAAAGTACTCTACCACCATGCTACGGCATTCTCACAATGTTTTCCATAACCGGCAGCTCAAGCTCATTGTTGGAATTTGAGCCAACACCCTACGGTGTGTGAGCCGTGCGCGCTAACCACTGATATCATCGTTGCAATTGCGGTTGCGGTTGCAATTGCAATTGGTAAGTACCAATTGCAATTGCATTGGAGCTGATAACAATTATTAAAAGTAAAAATTAAGCTAAGAATGTATTTAAATATGACCCAACGTTTCGACAAAACTTGCAGTTCAGTAATTTTGATGAAAACGCAATCAAATTTTACTCGCACATGTGTGTGTGTATACGAGTAAAAGATATGCACACAAACAAAAGTGCAAAAAGTCGCATCAGTAAAATTTTATTATGGCACACGTACAAAAATGTTTATGACGACATGTGCAATATACCTACTTATTATATTCGTATTGAGAAATATAAGACTGTTCTCGTTATACTCGTATTTTGTTGAAATCTGCTCTAATACCACTTTTACAAGAGTATTATTGCAATTTTAGGTAAATGTTTTTTTTAAATGTTAATCTGGTGACACAATCCATAGCTTTGCGGAATCTATTAGGTATGTCTGGAAGAATTATTCAATATCTACTTACTGAGCCTTCCCTCGGAACTTCCTCTAAGGTGGCCTGGAAGAGGAAGATGAGGTACAAGACGGCGTGAGGGTTGCTGAGTTTATAATGCCATGAAGCTCTCAACATGTTCTGGGGATGCCTAGATTGCTGCTTCCAAATATCCTGAGTGCAGTTTCCCCCCGCATCCAGCCTCGGAAAAAGAGGATGCCTTGAGTACGACTCCCTACCTCGATGAAGCACGCTTACGTAGAAGAAACTGTTTCACGTGCGACTTAGAGGCGCTCAGATTGTATCCATGAGGAAACACCCACTCACACTCGGATAGCATATTTTGTTTAGCGGTTCTTACGATGAAGGTGGTGTTCTGTCCAATACTGGATTGGGCAGAGTGCAATTAGGTCATGCAGATTTGAAGCACACTATCCAAAGTGTAACCGGTAGAAACTGACAGACATGCAATTTTGCGCGTATTATCCAGGCTATGAAACGTTTTCCAGTCAATTAATATGTAAAGGTATAAATATCTTTAGTTTAATCCTGTGGTTTTTAAGGATACTCGTGTCTCATAGTACGGTAAGTTCTACAAGTATTACACGTTTTAGTTTTCTTGTTATGTCTGCCCTGGACAAAATAGCCGAGTTTCAGAATAACTAACAATAATAATTACATATTAATTCATTAATAATGTCAATTTTCAAGCTAATACTGACAGGAAAAGTAATTATACTTAAATTTTATTCAGAAAATTCATGTGCAAAACCGTGCCTAATCGATAATTAATTGAGCACACTCAAAAGTATGTAGTTATAATTTTAACTTGACTAGTTAACTAGCATTTGCAACCCATTTTACTCCCGCAACCTGCCAACCCCACGCCCACCGCGGGTGCGTCGGCTGACGCTTGGTTCACTTGTTAGTCATTCAAGATCTATTGAACAAGATGGCAATGGATCATTGTAAAATCTCTACCTAAAATGCAACGCTACTTCCCGGACTATTAGTCTCAACAGCCCTGTAACGTCGCTTCTTCATCATGAGCCTATCGAAGTCCACTGTTCTCCACATAGGACTCTCCCAAGACACGCTACTCAGCCCGATCTTCGGCTTTTCGCTTTCATCCACCGCCAGCTGTACTACTACGTATATCGTCACTCCATCGAGTCTCAGGGCATCCTACACTACGCTTGCCAATACGCGGTCTGCACTCTAGAACACGTCTACCCCAGCGGTTATCGGTAACGTCGCTTATATATATGCAAATTGAAAAAGAAATGTTTAAGAATTATGTTAATTATGATTTACTTTGATAAATTTCGATATTATGCATAAAAGAGTGCGTAACTCCACTGTATTTTTACACTTCTATTGTGTGAACCGTTAAACAATACAATGCACTGCAGGAATAAATACATAAATATAAACATTATAACAGGATTTATTTAATAATTAAAAAATAAATATTCACGTATACATATAAGCTTTGTTTACACTATAGTGTGTCCCGGCGGCCTCATTCGAGAGTCGGTTCCATTCCAGTCTATGTGTGATTTACCATCTTCGACCACACCGTCACTTAACAGTGAGCAGTGGTCAAACACCAAGCTTGTTAATCATAAAAAACAAATTAGAGATAATTAGTACCCATTTTACGTGTAGAGCATATACGCGCTTTGTGTAAAAATATTGAAAGTAGGCAGGCGTAGATCACAATATTTCATTGTATCATTTAGGAGATTACTAAGCAAGTTCTAAAAATGCAAGTTCTAGGTAAGCACACGATTTTTGTCGGTTACAACACATCATGTAGCTTTCTAAATATAGCAAAAAAAATTTGACCACAGTAATGTAGCGGTTACAGCAAACTTGCTGCGAATGCTAAACTTCATGGCGACCTTAATCGTCTACTTACATTTCGTTTCAGCAGCATTTTAGAAGAGTTATATAATTTAGTAAAAATGCGTAAACAAAATCCAGCGGTTTGAAACATTTCATTCTCGCTTACGGTCGTGGAATATATACACTAAACTTATAAGACAATAAGCGACTCAACAATTATAGCTTTCTAAAGAATGTTTTTAATTAAGACTATAACATGTATTAAATATCAGTTACTTAGTTTAGAGACAAACTAATGTTAGATCATTTTATACGATTTCCTGAAGAAGGTGATCTCATAACAATCGAAACGTTGAAGTACATCAAATATGTACGTACAATGTACATGTATAGTGTGTCTGTGATTAAGATACAACATATACTTATAAACATAATTTAAAGTATCAGTTCCACAAAGAAGCGGCTAATTGAATCGCTTTTCCACATTTTTTATTTATTTTATACAAAGTTAATAAATCGTTTTGATGTTACAAATACTAGCCCCGCCCGTTGGCTCATTGGTAGTATGTCTACCTTGAGAACTGCAGGGCGTGGGTTCGATTCCCACTCAGGGCAAACATTTTGTGAATAAACAAAATGTTTGTTCTGTGTCTGGGTGTTTTGTATGTATTAAACTATGTGTTTACAAAAAATAAGTATTTTTTATTATGTATTCTATCACTTATCTGGCTTCCATCACACAAGCTCTGCTTAATTTGGAGACAGATGGCGCTGTGTGTATAGTCCTACGATATGTATTTATATCAAAGTCACAGACTTTTAAAAATATTAATTTCTATTTTTTATAATTCTTGAACATAATATGAACTTTTATAAACCACGGAACCCTACCAGTTTTGTTCTGGTAACACCGAAAATGCTACGCCTAAAACTGTTGTGAGCCTCTGGAACATTTATTTAAACCGCAGCAGTTTGAGGCTCGTTGAAAGCAGACTCAGCATAGATTTGTCAAAACAGACCGAGGTTTGGAAGAACCGACCAGTGTGGCGCTTTCCTTGCTCCGGAGCACTCGTGCGCGGTGACACTAGGGCCGGGCCGCCGCCAGTGATACTGCCACACTTTCGGACAATTTCCGAGAGATAGTTACAAGTGAGTGCTTATAATAATTTGAATTAGTTTTATTTCAGATTTATTTTTCAAGTACGGTTTTTTACCATTGACTAAACTTTGTCCGTGGACATAATTATTTTTTTCGATTCTAAATTTCATGTTTGATAGATAAAATTTTAATGACATCATTATAATATTTAGGGTTGTTTGTTATTTTTTTTATCTAGATTTCCGTGTCTTTTTTCTCGAATTCTTTTTTTTCAGGAAAATCAAACTATCTTTCAAGTCATTTTAGAAAATTATTTCTGATTCTATTTTCATTGCAATGCGAATTAGTCGTTTAAGTTTTTGTTACATTATGTTAGATCCTTTAAACTAATTATTGCAAGGTTTTATGTTTTTTTTTTTCATAAATTAATATTTTTTTCATTTCAAAATAATTATGTTTGTAAATATAAATATTCTGCTAAAGTTTCGAAAACAAAAACTGCTTTGCGAATTTTATCATATTTCGGTTTCAATTTTTAAATAGCTCAAATATTTTTTCGCCTGAATTATTGTTCGAAAATTGTTTATGCAACAAGTAACGCATATGATTAAATTTCGATAATTTTATCAGCAATCAGATAAAGCGTTAAACCTTGCAATATTCTATCTTGTATATATATTTTTCCGATTTTTTTCCGCAGTGCCGAATTTATACACTAATCTGTAGTGTTTTGACTAAACTCAAACTGTCACAAAACCCTATTTCTAAAATATAATCTTTTCAAAACTTGTTATGCTTCTTCCATTTAACAACAATAGCTGTTTAACTTTCTTCGATACATTTGTAACATTGACATAGAAGTAGGTTCGAAACTCGAAGATAATAATTATGCGCGCTCATTTTTGCAAGACGTAAGTTGGCATGGCGACATCAGGCGGGATGGCTTTTATTGTAGACTATTAACGTACAAGGTTATACATTTGGGGTGTATAAAATCGAAAGGTTTCATACCACTCATCAATTAATTATGAACTAGCTTCTACCCGCGATTTCGTCCGTGTGGAATAAAAGAAAAAGTTTCTTAAGTTAGCAGTATAAAAAGTATCACATTACATATCTTTAAAATTCTCGGATGTTCTCTACTGTAATATGCATCTATTATACATACAAACCTTTCTCTTCAATCACTCTGTCTATTGATGAAAAGCGCATTAAAATCCGTTGCGTAGTTTTAAGAAATCTAAGCGTACAGACGGCGGGAAGCCACTTTGCTTTATATGATGTAGAGATTAAAGATGCGTTAGATTTCTAACAAATGTATAGATCCGATCATTTTTGTTTTTCATTCATTGACATGTAATATGACTGTGTTTTTGACATATTGATAATGATATTACGGAATTTGACTTGTAATATTGGCGTTGTCAATAAAGTATTTGTGTTGTCAATACCGCAGACTTTTCTATTAGCGTTATCGTTAATCGAATATTTATTTGTCTAGGCTCTCAGAAATAGGTTCGATAACTGGAAACTACGACTAAAAATTCGGGGAATCTACCATTTGCCATAGGTTGGGGCTTGTTTGTCTTCCCGATCAATCAGCGCATTGATTGAAACAGTCCAACAAGAACGAGACATATATGTATATTTATATTACTTATTATATATTCAGATATAACTTGCAAACACACAACAGCTGTGTATTATCAGCTGTTCAATGCAGTAGAAACGATTTTACAAGATATAAAAGGCTGTAAAATAAAAATAATAACTGAAATTAAAGTAATTAATGAAATAGAATGAAGTAAAATAAAAATAATTAATGCAATTAAACTTCAATTATACAACTAGGGCATGCCATTTCAATTTTCAAGTTCCACTTAGAAATGATAATTGTGTAGAAAATTTGGATGACGATGTTCACTCTGAGATACCAAAAACAGAATTCATAGTAGAACATCTTTTAGAATTCGCAGTAGAACATCCTTTATCACTCATTGGATGTGTCCAAAGACCTTGAGAGAAATGTTTTCGAAGCGGGATCATTTCACAAATGATTTTTTATTTAATAATGGCCGCTATAGTGGTAATGAATGTCATAATAAGCAAAATGAGTGATCTTTTTTTTTCTTTGGTTTTGGCCTCGCGTTTTAGCATTTGCCAGTGTCAAGTATTTATATATTTTCAACTTGCAAAAGTTAAATAAGTGTCCTCGTAGCTAAAGTTACTTGACTATAGTCAAAGTCCAGTCTTGGTCAAGTACAATCCGTGTCAGTCAAGTCCAGTCATGCTTTAGTAAAGTAGTGGTGACTTTACTATAAAGCTTCGGTGGTGCTCGATAAAATTGTACGAAAAGCAGAAACGCGCGTAATTATGTAACCACCTTCCTACGAGTCTACTCACCGAAATAATTATATTGACCAAGAAGCTTGATGTCAGTGTTGCTAAACGAACCTCCGAGGCACAATGCGATTGGTGTCAGAGTCGGACCTAGTTCAGGGCGAGACATTTTTTTGGGAGACCTTTTTTGTTTTTTCGGTATGTGGTATACGAGTTAAATAAGTTTTTGGTAATTTGGCTAAGTGGACGTCTGAAAAAGCGACAGATATTTTTTTTTATGTTTTGAGTTTGTTCAGTAATTAACTTTAGTCCGTTTTAACATTCGTAATTTTATTCACAAAGCGTATTTTTTAAATGCGGTATTAACCAACTCGCCCGATGGGGAGCGATGATGTGTGCTTTACCATTTCCGACCATAGCATTACTTAAAATCAGGTAAGCTGTGGTCAAACATCAAGCTTGTTAACTTTAAAAAAATATTGTTTCTATTTTGTTTTTATTTTATTGTTAATCTTTTTGAAGATATCATCTGTTTAGAATAAAGATGAGTAGCTCAGGTTATTAAAATGTATCATTTCCTAAAAAAGAAAATATATCAATCTCTTCGAAATCAAAGTACATATTATCATAAGTGTAATTCGTTTCATGCGGTACTAATTTAAAATTAAAAAAGAAACGTTTTTTTTCTAAATACAATACGTCGATATGTTATATAATTTTGCCGATAGGACTTGTTATAAATTGCAGACATAATAATTAAGCTTTTGTTGGACACTATGTAGCGCAAGTCAAATTGTTAATAATATAAAACATGTAACAAAATCATGACCAGTTACGTCTAAATACTCGTACATGTTTGGTTTAGGTTTGCCCCTGCCCTACCTTCTCACGGCCCTGGTGATCACGCTGATCTGTTGCTACACGATGCAAGACTCAACATTTTGCAAGTGTTGTGAAACGTTACTTGTGTATGAAGAACGACACACGTTTTATCTTATGATTGCACTTCCCACGTGGAAGGACGAACCGTTGCCAAATAGTTTTTAAACATTGTTAGGAAATTACTAGACTATATATAATAATAATAATAAATGTCAGAACGGCAGTGGTCTTTCACTGGTCACTAATGTGATGACAGGGAATCAAAATAATAAATTACTTTTTTGAAATTAATGAAACGTACGAGACGCTCTCCTGATGGTAAAAAATACGCAGATACATCACCGATACATAGTACTTTGAGTAGCAAAACAAAGTCCAGGGCATTGCTGCTTTAGCGCTCGATGGTTAGTCTAAACAGCCCTGTAATTTCGCTAGCTGCAGTTCCTTGCAAACCGGGAGACACACTGCTGCCATCCGGAAGAATATACATATATGGTACTGCGGTGGTGCCTACCACCTCCACTTGCTAAAGAGATGTACCACCAAGCAAATATTTTCGTTTGTACTAATGTATATACATATACAGCATGACTGGTGAGACACCTACGATAATGAAGGAGAGTATTTGGTCCTCGATTCTCGTTATAATTATTTAATAAAATTATGTATTTAATTTTTGGCCCCAATTGTTCTATAAAAAAATGAATCGTGGATATACTCCCAATAACGATGTTTTGATCACTCGATAAGTACGTGCTTGTCCCTCGTCGTCGGCGCAAGCATCCAGCTCATGCGTCCGCGCGGTGTCCATCCGTTGCGTAATTAATAACCTAACTTTCGGTTAAGTTTACCTTGTAGTCAGTTATTATTTATTTTGAACGGTTTTTTTTTTCTTTCTATAATTGTGATCGCCAAATATCACATCCTCGAGCATCGTAGGTGTCTCACCAGTCATAATGTATATATAAACAAATTTTTAACTAATTGTAAGCGATAAGAATATCCCTATGGATACTTAGACAACAGACAACAATTTATTTGTGACATAAAACAATCAAATAGGGGCAAGTGGCGGGAATGCTAGCAACATTGCAACATTGCATGCAGCTAACAACTTCGACAAAAGTCAAGGCCACACTCATTCAGCATCAAGGTCATCACATTTTTATGATAACAGTTCAAAATCTACCTTGAACTGTCGTAAAAGGCTTTTTATAGGTATCATAAAATAAATAATTTAACGTCACTCCGATGCAAAAACTATGAACATTGTATGTTTTTATAATGTGCATAAATGTAACCCTTTTTGTAGTCACTGTAATTTTCTAAAATATCATAAAATTTCGAATTAGGTGCACGCCGCGCGAGAAAGAGAGAGAATATAATTCCTGCATGATTTCTCTCATTAGTCTACCATGCTCCACACTTTCTGTTCAAATCAGTCGTTACTCTAACGCTAAACATCATAATGTCCTTCCCATAAAGCAGTTGAACCTCAAGTTCTTATCTTTGAGAAATGTAGCCCAAAAATGCAGCCTGAAAGTTCTTATCTTTGAGAAATGTAGCCCAAAAATGCAGCCTATAAGTTCTTATCTTTGAGAAATATAGCCCAAAAATGCAGCCTATAAGTTTTTATCTTTGAGAAATGTAGCCTAAATTTTCTTACCTTTGAGAAATGTAGTCTAAAAGTTCTTATCTTTGAGTAATGTAGCCCAAAACTACAGCCTCAAAGTTCTTATCTTTAAGAAATGTAGCCTACCTTTTTTGTCATCTTGCTGTCAAATTTATATCTTTTTTATTTATTGTCAGCAGCCATGTCACGCCGGCTGAGTAAGCGGTATCTGACCGCTGCGGAGGACTACCAGTGTCCTTTGTCAGCAGACACGCAGAAG
This sequence comes from Biston betularia, assembly GCA_905404145.2. Lineage (NCBI taxonomy): Eukaryota > Metazoa > Arthropoda > Insecta > Lepidoptera > Geometridae > Biston > Biston betularia. Next base: position 999,039 of record FR989862.1, on the reverse strand, counting down.
ATCGCAGAAGATGAACTCAGGGAGACGGAGAACGCCAGGACTCAAGCTCTGGATTCGCTGAGGAACTGGATGGAGCAGAACCCAAAGTTCATGGCAGTGAGGATGGGTAAGAGCGATTTTATTATTCCTCGTCTTTTATCTGTTTTTTTTTCAGTCTTTAATGTCGTCACAATGATATACCTACTGTATTTTATGAATACGTGTGCTAGGTATTTTCGCGTGAAATTGTGTTGAAAGTTGATCCAGCTAGCAACAGCTAGATAGTCAGGTTTTAATAACTCGTCATCAATTTATATTATTATAATTAAAAGTGTTGATATACACTTTTAAATGTAAATAATTCGCAGAACACCTTTGTAGCGAAACTTTACTTGTAATTGATCTAAATGTAAACATTTGATTTCATCGAACTCAACTGTATTAATTATAGGTAACTACCTAATTGATTAGTGAGCATATTTAAAGGTATTGAGAAACGCAGGAAGTTATGATATGCGATACATAAGCTACTAGGCACTATCACTTTGTAGCGATACTAGCTCAGTGGTCAGCGTGGTCGGTTCACATGCCGAAGGCCTCACGCACATTCAACCCCTGACAATGAGCTTGAAATACCGGTGGAGGAAAACATCGTGAGAAAACCATAGCGCGGTGGTATGTACTCTCTAGTACTCGGCTAGTTAGCTACCACCGTTAAGTTGAAAATCTGTTGCCAAGTACCCAGTGTGTTCTGGCAGCGTCACTTGAGAGCCAGTTCCATTCCAGATTAGGTGTGTTTACTATCTTCTACTATACCGTAACGTAACACCAGATGGGTCGTGGTCTAAAACATCCTATCAACCATAAAATAAAATAATGAATAAACCTTGTAATTCTATTTTTAGATGCCAGCTTTCTGTTGCGGTTCCTTCGCGCGAAGAAGTTTTCCGTGCCGATGGCACAGGAGGCGATCGAGCGCTACATGCTACTCCGTCAGTCCTGGGGCATCATCTTCAACCAGCTCGACCACCAGCTGCCCGTCATGACCGAGCTCATCGACCTAGGGTCAGTTACCATACTATGAAAAGCCGTAGAAATCCAGTCGCGAGAATGTTTGCATTTGAGGTTGTGGGATTCGATCTTCGAACGTTCGTGCTAATTTCACTTTTACTTTTCTATTAAGAAAATATTCCGAGGAAACCAGAATATGCTTATGAAGAACACTGAACATAGTAAAATGTCTTTTAAAAAATTGGCATAACAACTCTTCGATTGGGCGAAACCGTCATGCAATTATTAAATTATTATTTTTTAATTTATTTTCTTATACCACCGCTCATTCATCTTCGACCATGCTTAACATGAGCTGTGGTCAAACAATTTAAAAAAAATGTTTAATTCGCCTATTCATACGCTATCGATATCAAAGATATATAAATTAGGTTGGTAAAAAGGCCTTTTGCTTTTCCAGACATATTTTTTATGAAAAGGATTTCTATTCTATCAAGTATAAACATATACATGCCTACATCTTTTTGATTGAATTATAGTTGTGAAAAAGTCATACATTTATGTGGTAAGTTTGTGGTAACATTGGTCATCATGTTACATACAAGGGAATTATTTTGTACTACGTTATGCATTTTGAAAGGTTTATTTCGGTCATGAACATCTAAGTAGATAGTGTTTGCAACTGCGCGATAAGATCACTTTTGTTTCGCGTCAAATTTTTGGAGCTTGCTAGTCGCTTGTGCCTTTCACATGTGAAGTGGTCACATTGACTCGATGATATTTGTCATCTTCAAGGCCCCGGACATGGGAGCGACAGCTGATGTTGAGCAACTTTTAGTTTAACAACAGATAAATCATTAGCTGCAGGTTACAATAACTCTAGTTAAATTGAACTGCCATTTTTTTTAAATAACTTATAGACTAACGTTTGACCACCATCTCGCCTCTCCCACTTTTCGTCGATGTTTAAGGCTTTTACCGCTTCAGCGTGATCACAGTGAGGTCCAAACCATGGGCGAGCTTTGCCGGACAATGGCACGTCTGCTGATATGGGATGAAACACTCCATTAAAGTACGCAGCACGTCAGTCATAGTATCCGCAGAGATCGAGGAATCGTCAGATGAGAAGCACACAGGCCGCTATCGATCCGTTGTAATACTTTTTTAGGGTTCCGGACCAAAAGTGTAAAACGGGACCCTATTACTAAGACTCCGCTGTCCATCCGTTTGTCTGCTTGTCCTTCTATCACCAGGCTGTATCTCATGAACCGTGATAATTAGACAGTTGGAATTTTCACTGATGATGTATTTTTGTTGCAGCTATAACAACAAATACAAAAAAATAGAATAAAATAAATATTTAAGGGGGCTCCCATATAACAAATATGGTTTTTTCCGTTTTTATAGATAATGGTACGGAACCCTTCTTGCGCGGGTCAGACTCACACTTGGTCGGTGTTTTTTACAATTGGTTAGCAAATTAACGCCCTTAGGTTAAATCAACATCAACGTCATGAAATAATTTTATTTCAATGTATATCTTTTTTTTCAGATTTGTTTTCGCGAGTCCTTTCAAAGACAAGGCTGGCCGCCGTGTTGTCGTCTACAGGCCCGGTAGATATACAACATAATCATAGATATACCTATCAACAGCCATACAAGTAGTATACATTTTATATTTATTATATGCAATAAGTACCTAAGCTAAGTATTATGTCCTATGTATATTATACGCATAAATTAGGTTCGGGTGGGTCACTAAGTGTCGATGAGATTAAGTATTTACCTACTTATTTATTAAAATTATTATAATATCGCACACCTAGATCTAAAGGGAGCTAACTCGAAAATCTCGTTTTTTTAGTTAAGCACACCATCGAATTTCCTATGTCAATATCTACCGACCAATAAACAGTTTCAAAAATACCTTCACTACTCGACGCCTGATGACGCCAGATTGATTGATTTCAGTACTTCTAGTGTTTTCTTGCTAATTCATCGCCCAATATACCCCTACTGTTGGTCACAGACTGCTCCATGAATGGGACCTAATTATAAATAACACAAAATGTTATAACATTTTAAGTTTGTTGCCCGTTCATAAGAGAGCAAATTAAAAACTTAGTATGGATTAAGTTTTTAGTTGGCTTGGCAACATAGGCTTAACTAAAAATAATAAAACAAATATACATATTTTATTAAGTAATAAAGAAATAACTTCAAAAATCTAATTTTCAGTCCCAAAACATGATTAAAACACAAGACTCCTACTCCTATCTTTGTTCTACCTGCATATAAAATGTATAAACCTACACAACGTTGCCTGGAAGAGCTTTTAGCGATAAGGTCGCCAGTTGTTACACAAATTAATTAATTTTTTTTCTTCTGTATTGTTTTTTAGTGTGTGCAATAAAGAGTTAATCAATCAATCAATCACAAAAAAGTACTGCAGTGCACAGGGAAACAGTAATCAGTTTTTCGCCTTTTGCCAAAAAAGTGGTTTTTTTTTTAGTTAATCGCTGTTTAGACCTAGGGGTGCGATATATGTCATGTCATGTCGATACAATTTTCATTTATTACATTCAAAAAGTAACTGGGCTTAAAGTCAAAGAGTACGTTTTTACGTACTAATACATAAGTAAGTATTTACTTATCACACTGACAAACTTTACATGCACTGCTTTGGCACTATTTCCATTTCGGTTTCACCATCATGTGACACAAAATCATTAAAATTACATACCTACTTAACTTTATAACACAAACAAAACTTATGAAAATGTTGAAATTCTGCGTCGAGTTTCACTTTAATTGCTTTATTTTCTGCTGAGTAAAACGAAATGAAGTACAAAGTTCAACTAAAATAGAACGAAATGATACATGCTCGAAAACGCACTGATTATACTTTGTCACTATAACAAAGTGTGAAAGACAATCAATTTGTATTGTCGGCACAAATTTTGTCCACAATTTATGCTAGGTATCAAAATAATAGCAGTCAATGAATTCGAATCTGAAAGTACTTCGATCATTTATGAAAATCAGATGTGGGGTCCGTATTTGGGCATCGAGTTCAGAGCACATTTCGAAATATACTCCAACCAACCAGGTACTTACTTTACTTGGTGGTAGATCTCCTTAGCGGGAGGTCGTCTAGCTAGTGTGTAAACATTACTATGTTCCGGTTTGAAGGGTACTGCGGCTAGCAAAATTACTGGGCTGTTGAGACTAACCATCGAAAGTCTCAAAGTAATGAGCGCCAAAACAGTGATGCCCTAGACTTTGTTTTGTTACTCAAAGTTCTATGTATCGCTGCAATGGTCATGGACAGGCGTTATCTCTTACCATCAGGAGAGTGTCTCGTTCGTCTCAATACTTTTTACATAATTAAAGTTTTTTAAATTCATTCACAATTATATTCATCGCCAAGAATCTGTTCCAGGTGTATTCGATCCGTACAAGTTCACAAACCAGGACATGTGCCGAGTAATGGGCATCTGCTACGAGACGCTGCTGGAAGATGAAGATGTACAAGTGCGGGGACTTGTACACTTTGCAGATGGCCAGGGCGTCAGCTTCCCCCACCTCACGCTCTTCACTCCGAAAGAGGCTGTTAGGATAGTCAAGAATGGAGAGGTTAGTCCACATACTTGCTTGCAGATTTTTATAGGCATCTTTTGTCAGCAAGTAGATCTTACTTGCTGACTAAAGATTTAACACATCCATTCACAAAAAAAAACTTTTCACTCTACCTTAAGGTAGACTCGGGTACTCGGGTCGAGTATCGGTAATGACTTAAAATAAGTCTCGGGTAACATACTAATTTTAATTCTTGGAAAGTACGAAGCGAATAGTATCAAACAGTTAGCCCATAAATGACCTACAATACGTTTGTATTACACCCGTTACGTACTTAATTGTTTTCCATTAAATTTTTTTATGCAATTCATTTGTTAAAATCAAGTGTTTTGCAAAAGTGTTTGTGTCTAAAATTTGCTTCTAAATATATTTGCTGGCATTTGCTTTTTTTTATTATTATTATTATTGTATTTTAATGAGTCCATGTGTTACTTGAAATAAATAAATAAATAAAAATAAAATAAACCCATTACTACCACTGCAATCTACAATTCTACATACTTCACTTATTCTGCTCTGTTAATAATTTTTTTATTTACTAAGATTCACTAATACACTAGAAGTTAGTCCTATAAATTGCCATTGGTGGTAGATCTCCTTAGCAGGAGGTTAACTAGATACCACCGCTGTACAAGACATTCAGCCGCCAAACAGTGGTGTGTAAACATTACTGTGTTCCGGTTTGAAAGGTGTAGCTTGCTAAATTACAGGGCTGTGGCGACTAACCATCGAAAGTCTCAAAGAAATAAGTGCCAAAGCAGCGATGCCTTGCCTTTTACTCAAAGTTCTGTGTATCGCTGCAATGGTCATTCACGTGCGTTAGCTCTTACCATCAAGATACCGTTTATTATTGTTACATTTAAAAACCCTATCGTCTACTAAGATTCCTTATATCTACAACAAAGCTGTATCGTTCTATTACATTCCAGCGAACACTTCCACTACGTCACAAAGAAATTTACGGCATTAACGTGCACCCCACTGTTAAGTTCGCATTGGACTTCGGAATGGGACTCATATCAGATAAGATCCGCAAGCGAGTGCAGCTCTACAGTGCACCTGACGATGTCGAGATCGACCTCAGTCTTCTGCCTCAGGAGTATGGCGGCACCATGCCTATGAAGGAAATGATCGGTAATTACATATAACAAAATACATAGTACCTTATGCACAAAAACACAAACGCATTGTATATGACCGATGACTGTTTAAATTTTCTCTACCCCAATTAAACACATTCTGTAGCAATGATAGCTCAGTGGTTAGCGCGGTAGGTTCGCATGCCGAAGGGCGTGGGTTCAAACCCCAACAATGAGCTTGAGCTGCCGGTGAAGGAAAACATCGTGAGGAAACCATGGCATGGTGGTAGGGTACTTTCTAGTACTCGGCTGGCTAGCTACCACCCTCAAGTTGAAAATCTGCCGCCAAGCATCTAACGGTGTGTTCCGGCAGCCTCACTTGAGAGCCAGTTCCATTCCAGGCTAGGTGTGCTTTACCATCTTCGACCACACCTTCACTTAACATCAAGTGAGCTGTGGTCAAACACCTGGCCTGTCAACCATAAAAAAAAAATTAAGCACATTACCAGTTGGTACTTTAGCATACTGGCGGAATTGCCACGTTGAATGTTAACGATTGTTTAGCATGTGTGTTTGTGTTTGTTGACGTTGTATGTTTGTGTGTCTAATCACAGATCACCCGATGTTATTGACGGTCTGTTTCGAACCCTATTTGATTCATCGGTCTTCTTCTGTACATGAATATATCGTACCAATGTTACGAGTTGTTTGTAACATGCTAGTAATTACTGAATTAATTTGCCATGGGAAAGATTAAGGAATTACAAAAAAATTTAAATATCATAATACTTATCATACATAATGATGTATATGTATAACACGTCATGTATGTATAGGTATATAATTCAAATATAGTTCAAAAAGATTTTATACTACAACAAAATCCTAGAAACAACTTTTTCATGAAGTTGTTTCTAGGATTTTGTTGATGTCAATTGAGTGATGCGACCGACTGGACTGGACTGAATTATGGACGCGTATGAAAAGTACTTTACAACTCTATAACTTAGAAAGGGATGTAAACACGCAAACCGCATTAAATGCGAGTTTTGTCCTAAGCTGCTAATGCATTGCGATGTCTAGTATTCAGCATCATACTTAAACTAAACCTTGTTACAGATCTGTGGAAAGGAGAGCTGGCCATGAAACGGGACACTCTCCTTATGAGCGACAAAATGGCGGTCCGGCTTGAAATGTACAGCGAGGCGGCGAGAGAGGGCGCCATCTCTGCGCTGAAAGCTGGCGCCAACGGGTGCGCGGGACCAGACGCCGTTGGGGACGCCATGCGCGGACTTACTGGCAACTTCCGGAAACTTGAAGTCGATTAGATTAAGAATCAACGCAGACGATTGACTAGTCCCAGTCTATTTCCTTCCGAAATGTTTCTGGTTCCTCTAAATTTTCTTTCTTTTTTCTTTTCAATGTCCCCAATACCTAATACAAAACCTCGAACGATATCTCGGCACCATTTTTTTTAAATTTCTTGTTTCGCAACAATAATTGTAATTTTTTTTATGGTTAACAGCTCCCCTGATGTTAAGTGACGGTGTGGTCGAAGACGGTAAAGCACACCTAGCCTGGAATTAAACTAGCTTTCAAGTGAGACTGCTGGAACCCACCGTTTGATACTTGGCGACCAAGTACTAGAAAGTACCCTACCACAATGGTATAGTTTCGTCATAGTGTTTTCCTTGACCAGCAGCTCAAGCTCATTGCTGAGGTTTAGACCTACGCCATTTGGTGTATGAACCAACCGCGCTAACCACTGAACTATCATCGCTACAATAACCAAGAGTACAGGTTGAGACAGGCTTTGCCTTGTAAGGCAACCAGTAGATAGTGTCTTGAAGGTTTCACAGCAATTTGCTAGTTTTTTTAAATACAATTTTTACTTGAATTCAAACGCAAAGTTTGATCTTGTCTGAAGACATTCAAGTTACGAATAAGAACGTGCTTGGTCGAAAAAATTTCCTGTACGCATTTATCAATTAGTTTACCCGCTACAGTTTTGGGGTTTGTAGTAACCGGCACTGTTGCTTTGCTAAGACCTCTTGCTGTCTATATAGTTTTCTTCTTTTTTTCACTTGCTGTTACATGAGGCACTCTGCTAAAGACACTTTGTAATAGTGTTCTTAGCAGAGCAGAGTTTGTACAGATTGTGACAGAAGCAAGAAGTTCGTTGCGGACGATATAAGTTTCTACAGAAATAGCAGAATTCATTTTTTACTATAGTTCGTAGCTCAATTTGTAATGGGTGTTGAATGGGTAATTTTCATTTTAAATTTGCACTATTTCTATAGATTGTGCTACTTCATGGCTTCGTGTAGTGGCAGAGTGCTAATAGTCGCTGATATATTGGTGATTGTGTTAGCCCTGCTGCTATACCTTTGTATCTTGAATATATTCTTTGACTTTGTTGAAGTTGCTGTCCTTCGTCAAAGGTTTTCCTTTTTTGTATCTATTGGCCCATTATTTCTCTAGTCTGCTATTTATCTTTTAGTTTCAAGTTCTGTTTATCTGCGTATTTCGTTTTCTATGAGATTTATGTAAAATTCATATTTTATGTTCGTCGTTTGTGTCGGTGGTATAAAGTTTTCTACCTATTGATATTTAGTAATGACTTTCTTCCTCTTTGTATTAAATGTCTAAAATTTATTAACACCCAATGAGACCCAGATTTGATTAGTCTGAACTGATTGAAGGATTGCACAATTATTTTTTTTCAAATCGTTTAGTTATTTGTTCATTGTTTTTATCTTGATGATTAAATTCTTAAACATTTCAAAGTTACACATAAATTCGTTTTCAACATTGAGTTCTGACATCTGCTTCTGTAAAGAAGTTACGTATCACCTCCGCAATGATAAGCTTCCAGTCACTGGTATAAGATCATAGAGAGCGATGACATGTATAATAACATCTTACGCCACCGTCGATCGGTCTCTATGAGGAGAGTTTGTATGTGATGTGTTGTGTATGATTTCCAGTATGTTTCACTTACTCTTTTATTGCTATATACAACACATACAAACTATGTATTCTTTTGTTACGTTTCCAATAGTTAACTGGCATTTAACGTGCCATCATTCTTTTTTTTTGTTTCTTCATTAGATCGATCTTCTTCATGCAAATCATCATTTCATTTAATTACTGTTGTATAAGTCTTAAATCGGATGATCGAGGTACACAGGATTGCGCTCGCTGACATTTTTCGCGCCGTGCAAGCCACTCGCAAATCGGCACGGCGTGCGGCGGCGCGCCTTCACTTGACGGGATCACCGTCAGGGTAGCCGGGAGCGAGAAATGAACTATAAACAAGCTGTCTCCGTTAAAATCTGTTTAATATTGCTTATTAAGAAATTACATTACAAGTTATAGCCCACTAACCATCACATTACTGCGTTCCAGTTTGAAGCTAGCGAAATTACAGGACTGTCGAGACTAACCATGAAAAGTCTCAAAGTAATGAGCGCCAAAGCGCGGATGCCGTTTGCATGGACTTTGTTTTGCAATTCAAAGTTCTGTGTATCGCTTCTATTATTTTGTGCACGCGTTATCTCTTACTAGAATGCCTCTCGTTTGTTTGTTTGTTTCTCGTTCGCAGTCGCAAGAAAAGTAGAAATAAAGATTACGACTCCCATAATAATGCTTGATAGGTGGCCGACGATATTGTTTCCACGTGTAGTGGGAGTGGGCCGATTGGTCTTACCGTAGCTCCAATTTTTTGGCTTGATATACGTGTTTTAGTAAATTCTATAGATGTTTTGTTAGATTGAAATAATTTCTTAGTCGTGTACTTGCACAGTGTCGCGCCTTGTACGTAGAAATTGCTTTTTTGTACTTGACGATTTGACCATATAAGATGACGGGACCGAACACGAATTTCTTGACTTGTGGACTAGTTTGTCGCCTGCGTATCTTAAGATTGTACTACCAAGTGCAGTTTACTTTACTATAGAGTTATAATTATTTATATAACTCAAATTTTTATCTTGCCTTTTTTTATTTCCTAAGGGACGTCAATTTAAGAAACACGCCGTAATTGTTTGCTAGTAAAATCAAAAAGGCGTTTAGTATTTTTTTATAGTACCTATTTAGAACGTAAGTTACGTTCACTAGATTAAGTTGAAATTAATTGATAAGATACTCTAGATTAATTGGTGTATGACTCTAAGCTCTGTACAAATGAACTGACTTTTAAGATAAAATAAGTGTGTGAAATATTAAATAAATTGTGTGTGTAATATTTCGTTTTATTTTGTCTAATACAAGAATCCGTAGTAATACTTATGTTACGTAGGCACATCTAAGGTACGCTACGCCACGTGAGACTTTCGAAGCACACCACATATTTTCAACTTGAGCTTAGTAGCTAGGCAGCTGAATACTTGAGATTGCCCTACATAAGTAGTATATCAGTTATCTGTCTTCCATAGCACAAGCTCTGCTTAGTTTGGGGTCAGATGGCGCTGTGTGTAATGTCCTGCGATATTTATTTATTTATTTATCATGCTATGGTTACCTCACGATGTTTTTCTTCACCGGCAGCTATACCTACTTACATGAAAAAAAAACTACGAACGCGCGCAAACATTCACTTCGCTGTGATAACAAAACCAATCTATTCCTATTTTGTTGGACAGGTTTTTGTTTTCTTTATTTGAGTTTCGTAATCATATTAGTTATTAAAATTAAAAGAGCGGTGGCGTCTGGCGACGGCGACTTCTGCCTAAATAAAGACAACCCAAATTGGATAAATAGGAATAAATCGTTGAAACTTGAAATAAACTATTATTGTTTTTAATGTTTGACAAGCTAGGTGTTTGACTACAGCTCAGCTGATTTTAAGTGACGGTGTGTTTGAAGATGTAAAGCGTATCTAGCTTGGAATGGAACTGACTCTCAAGTGAGGCTACTAGAATACACTGTTAGGTTACTTGGCGGCATATTTTTAATGTGAGGTTGGTAGGTAGCCGAGTACTAGAAAATACCCTACCACTATACTATAGTTTCCTCACGATGTCCTTCACTGGCAGCTAAAGGTCATTGTTGGGGTTTGAACCCTTGACGTGTAAATCGACCGAACTAACCATTGAGCTATCATCGCTACAAAAATCTTGTTTTCAATAAAACGAGAATTACTCTTGCATTTTTTTATAAAAACTACGACCTGCATCTATTCGGAAACCATTTCATATGAAACTTTTACATCTAGGGCTCTACAGGACTACAGGTCAATGAGTAAACAAATCCTGTCACGAAATTCGGCATGAAGACTGTCTTAAGACTGATTCGGCGTGTGGTCTTCACAGCGAACCCCGCTTCAGGCTCCGATATTGTTGGTTATATACTTTAATGACGACAGAATATTACACTGAAACCCTTACATTTTAAGTTAATCTATTACGTGGACATTTGTGGCGACTTACTCGGAATTATTCGCAATGACGTACAAATAGTTTGATTAACTGAATATATATTGACACAGTAATTGCAAACTACGGGTACATTATGGCTAACTTGCATTTATCGATTATCAACATATGTATATATTCGTATAATTAAAAAATTCAACTTACAAAATTAGGTATCTATGAAATACTTAAAAATATAAGTACGGTAGGTAAGTTACATTACATTTCATAAAATAACGTACAATAAAATGTAAAATATTATAGTAGTAATAGTTCAAATTGTCATGTCTAAAGTACATTATTCAATTTACCTACATACCTAAGCAATGTCTCAAAGAGAATTAAGATATGCCTTCTTGTTTGGCTGATGAATCGACTCGTTCAATTTATATAATTATTTAACACGAATATTTAAAACATTGTATACTAAAGTCAATCGTATAATTTTATAGATATAATAAGTCAAAAAATTTACAAGTCTTTATTTTTTGACAATTTTGTTTACGTATTAAAGTTAATTTAAGTTTGGCAGACTGGTGTCGTGCGGTGCGTTGTGTATGTTTGTGACGCTGCTTCTTACCTGTTTGTGCGGAAGTTCAGAACCACAAACATATTCTATAGAGATACCGGAAACATGACTTTACTTGTAATTTTCGCGACTTGTACTCTTAATTATGTTTATTACCATAATATATCTGTGTATTAATTTATTATTTGTTTTTGAGCGTGACTACGACCCGGGGATAAAGATAATAATTCGACTTTACTTTTCCACAACTACTCACTCAAATTCATCTCATTAGGTACGATTTCAATTCGCGTGGCGCAGCGCATCGCAACGAATGCGTGGTGGCGGCCGACTCGAACCAAGCCGCGTGCGCGCACACCCGCCACCACACCTCTGTGAATCAATTCAGTCCGACCAGAGCCGACAAACCCGACGGCAGCCAAGCCCAGTGGTCCACGTAAGCAAGGAGCCGACCGGCTGCTGCTGTATGGATCCGATCGCATTCCAAACTGTGTAAACTACATGCAAACCACTTCAGAAAAACTTCTTTTTTTTTTAATGTACTATAAAATGCGCTGCGTCGCACTCCGACTCGGCCCGATAATGGTAGGACTAACATTGTTTTGCAAATGAGACGCGCTTTTGGCTCGATCATCGTCTAGGAAATAACTTCAAAAGAAAATGTCGGTCTTTGCTTTAAAACACCACTCGAAGTGAAATGACGTAAGTGTCGCGACAGTTTGAGCAGCATTTTCAAGTCGGACCTCTTAATCTGAACCAAAATGTTTCCTTACGATACTTATTCAATATTTATTATCTATTTATCTACTACACGCGGTGGGACCGGCCGTCACCACACGCGCTACGCTAACTCCTCCACGACTTTAAATGATATCAAAATGGTATTAGAAAACTGTGTACAATAGGACTACAAAAGTTATACAACAAAAGATACACCATGGCACACGCTACAGTAGAACGAATAATGAACCTAAATGCGCGGAGATATTTCAAACTTTAAACGCTGGCGCTGGCGCTGTAGAGACGCTGGCGCGCCGTTGCTGCTGTTTCCATATTTTGTGTAATTAAACGAACAAAATAATAGATAGAACAGGCTTCCAATAATTTTGAGTAATTTCATTTCCTAAACCTTAACATTAATATAATTTCAAAAAATTTATTGAACTATGTAATATTAATAACATGAAAATACAGTCTTCCACACTTTGTGTCTATCAAAAATTTGTAAAATGTAAATTTTCTTTTGCGAAGCAGTCTAACTTTTTTCGATCAGTTCTATTCACTTACGTTAGCGAATGAGCTGAGAATTTGCGATGAAATCATGTGATAATTTTGAGATAAAAGCTTACAGCGAAAAACAAAGAAGAAAAAATCCCCCGCAATAGGGTAACAATAAAATATATTCAAAGATTTTCCTACCAAACGTTTAGTCAATTTAGCCATTTTCAAAGATGTCAGAAGAAGAACCATTTCTATTTATTTCATATTACCGTTATACTTGCATACATGAATATTATAATAAGTCAATTTTAATATTAATATAATGACCTAGCTAACCGTCTGCTTACTACAACGATTAGCCGGACGTCTAAAAGTGTTGATGTTCTGTCCCTTCCGTGAAGTGGTACCACAGTATGATGGTACCACGGTCAAACCTAGTTTTCAGTATCCTCGCGCAACAGAAAACTATAGTGAAAAGTAAGGAGTACAAGTTCTGTTGTTTTAGAGAACATTACTTTAAAATTGTTGTGCTCGATAGTGATGTTCATATTTCATATAAAATTAATGTATACGTTTTTGTGCGGAACACTTTTCTATGCTATGAGTATATACCTAAATGCGACGAAACTTTGATTTTGCGAGACGAAAGCAAATAAAATCTGTTGCGCAAACACGAAAAAAAGATTTAACCCTAATGCTTAAATGTATTTTGTTCTAAACACACAATTATAATCTACAAAACTTCATCAACCAATATTGTGAGGTGTTCTCTGACGCCTCAACTAAAGGTAACGGGAAAGACAAATGGATTTGTTGTTTATTTATATAATATACTATACATACATATTATATTACTACGATACGACTCTACGTATATAGATATGAACATAATATATGAATAAACTCTTTATCATTTACTCTAAAACTACAAGCAAAGAGTCAAACAACTGTACCTCAACAGCCTACATGTTATAAGCATTTAAGCAAGCAGAAGAAAAAGGAAATTAAACTGATTTCAAAAAACCCACAAAATGGTACAAAAATTGCTACTAGAAAGCGAAATACCGCACTCCGGCTCGGCCCGATTGGTGTAAATCGTACTTTAAACGCTTGAGGCAAGTATGCGTTGTCTTCCGATGCTGATTTTACGGATGCAAAACAAATGAGTGTACAGTTGCTTCATGCCCTGCGATTTGGGCAACTCTTTAAAAAAACTTCTACGTGTATAATCTCGAGGTAAATCGTTGCCTTAACAATAATTTTATCCGATTAAAACTTATGTAACTTACATCTAAGTGATCAATATTAGTAATGACTTTTTTCTTTAGACAGCACAGTTAATTCGGAGGCACAGCTGATAGAGTTGACAGATGCTCAGAACTCGCCAGAATTTTCCCAACTTTTAATGTAATCTCCCTCTACTCTGGACAAAACAAAATATACTACGGCACATGTCTATTTAGGTTTGCACAATAAACAAAGTAACATCTAATTAATCTTATCAAGCTAAATTTTGAAGATTTTAAAAGAAAGTATTCCGCCATACCGCTTCCGATATGTCAATGAATGATAAAATTATAATTCCGAAATAAATACAATTGACAAACTTGAAGCCTTAATGCTTACATCACGTTACTATGATAATTTTGAATTAAGTAAATAAAATCTCAATTACTCGTAATAAAAAAAACCCAAGGGAAGTCTTGTGTCCCTTGTGACATGCTTCAACCTATCCTGAAAACAAGTTCTGTTCTACAAAGCTGGCAACCCCGACTGCGCCTATGCATGCAACACAACCCGCGTATCGTGATATGAATGACATAAATTATTAATAACTTCTTATTATATTAACCCTTCTTATAGTTTATAGCTAAACCCTAATATAATCTGGCAGTGTTTTAGTGGTTGTCGCTCTAACGTGGTTCGGCGTCCACGCGTTTCACTTGCATAGCTTTCCGTTCTATTCCAACCGTGTATTATTACAACTCGCTAGGATTCCTACGACGCTGAGGTCGACCGCGCGTACGATGCGATGAGGCGATGAGGAACAGTACCACTCAACGGGTGGCAAATTTACTTTTACAATAGGACCGAACGACCCTGAAATTGCGTAATTGAACGCAATTGTCGGTTTTGATATCGAAACAACGCTTTAAAATAATACTGATATTGAATTTACTTTTAAATTTAATTATTTATTTATTTAAAAATAATAAGACTAACGATACGCTCTCCTGGTGGTAAAAGATAACGTACGTTCATGACCATTGCAGCAATACACTAACTTTGAGTAGTATAACAAACCCCGGGGCATAGCTGCTTTGGCGCTCATTGATTTAAGACTTTCGATGGTTAGTCTCAACAGCCCAGTAATTTCGCTAGCTGCAAGTACCCTTCAAACCGAAACACAGTAATGTTTACACATTACTGCTTGGCGGCAGAATATCTGGTACTGCGGTGGTACCTACCTAGACGACTTCCTGCTGAGGAAATCTACCACCAAGTGAATCATTTAGATTTTTTTGTACTGTGACCAAATACCTAATTTTGATTATTAACGTTAATGTATTATACTTCTTGGGGTAGAAATAAACTGGTCGTTCTCATAGCACGAAAATTTGAAAATAACTACAGGAAAATATACGGAAACTGGGATAAACTGGGACAGCGCCCTTATGGGGCGTAAATGGAAACTACTTTATGGTGTATTTTTCTATCGCTTACATATTTTTCAAATTTCTGTACTAAGGGTACAGAAACAAAAAAGCTGCCCAAGCAAGCACGACTGGTAGGACTAACATCGTTATGCAAGTGAGACGCGCTTTCGACTCGACTATCATCTAGGAAAAAACTTGAAAAGAAAATGTCGGTCCTTGCTTTAAAACACCACTCGAAGTGAAATGACGTAAGTGTCGCGACAGTTTGAGCAGCATTTTCAAGTCGGACCTCTTAATCTGAACCAAAATGTTTCCTTACGATACTTATTCAACATTATCTATTTATCTATTACACGCGGTGGGACCGGCCGTCACCACACGCGCTACGCTAACTCCTCCACGACTTTAAATGATATCAAAATGGTATTAGAAAACTGTGTACAATAGGACTACAAAAGTTATACAACAAAAGATACACCATGGCACACGCTACAGTAGAACGAATAATGAACCTAAATTCGCGAAGAAAGCTCAAACTTTAAACGCTGGCGCTGGCGCTGTAGAGACGCTGGCGCGCCGTGGCTGCTGTATTTTCCATATTTTGTGTAATTAAACGAACAAAATAATAGATAGAACAGATTTCCAATAATTTTGAGTAAATTCATTTCCTAAATCTTAACATTAATAAAATTTCAAAAAAAAATTGAACCATGTAATATTAATAACATGAAATTAGTCTTTCAGGCGTTTCGTCAATCAAAAACTAGTAAAATGTAAATTTTCTTTTGAGAAGCAGTCTAAATTTTTCGAATCAGTTCTATTCACTTACGTTAGCAAATGAGCTGAGAATTTGCGATGAAATCATGTGATAATTTTGATATGAAAGCTTAACGTTGGCGAAAGAGGAAAATTTGCGACAGATGAAGTCAGAGATTTATAATAAATGTTTAGAAAAAAAACAATAATTGCTGCATGTACAGGCTGGAGTAAGATATAAGGACGTAGCACTGATGGTCATGATGGACTGACAACTACTTAAGTTTTAGGGCGGTTCCTGGAAACCGCCCCGTTTGTTATTACACCGTCTATTGGGACCCTTGAAACAAAAAGCACTCCAATACATGTTAAAAAAACACCGCAAATGGGTAACAATAAAAGATATCCAAAGATTTACCTACCAAACCAGATATAGTCAATTTAGCCATTTTCAAAGATGTTAGAAGAAGAAACACGTCTATTTATTTGATATTACCGTTATACATGCATACATAAATATTATAAAAAGTAAATTTTTAAACTAATTACATACCAAAAGAAAGAAAGAATGAAAATTATTTCATTTTGTAACACAAGCACAGAAACAAAAACAAACAAACAGAGACAAACAATACTCCCTTAAATAATGACCTAGCTAATCGTCTGCTTACTATAACAATTAGCCGGACCTCTAAAAGTATTGATGTTCTGTCCCTTCCGTGAAGTGGTACCACAGTATGATGGTACCACGGTCAACCCTAGTTTTCAGTATCCTCGCGCAACAGAAAACTAAAGTGAAAAGTAAGGAGTACAAGTTCTGTTGTTTTAGAGAACATTACTTCGAAATTGTTGTGCTCGATAGTGATGTTCATATTTTATATAAAATTAATGTATCCGTTTTTGTGCCGAACACTTTTCTATGCTATGAGTATTTACCTAAATGCGACGAAACTTTGATTTTGCGAGACGAAAGCAAATAAAATCTGTTGCGCAAACACGACAAAAAGATTTAACCCTAATGCTTAAATGTATTTTATTCTAAACACACAATTATAATCTACAAAACTTCATCAACCAATATTGTGAGGTGTTCTCTGACGCCTCAACTAAAGGTAACGGGAAAGACAAATGGATTTGTTGTTCATTTATATAATATACTATACATACATATTATATTACTATGATACGACTCTACGTATATAGATATGAACATATATGAATAAACTCTTCATTATTTACTCTAAAACTACAAACAAAGAGTCAAACAACTGTACCTCAACAGCCTACATGTTATAAGCAAGCAGAAGAAAAAGGAAATTAAACTGACTTCAAAAACCCTACAAAATGGTACGAAAATTGCTACTAGAAAGCGAAACACCGCACTCCGGCTCGGCTCGATTGGTGTAAATCGTACTTTAAACGCTTGAGGCAAGTATGCGTTGTCCTCCGATGCTGATTTTACGGATGCAAAATAAATGAGTGTACAGTTGCTTCATGCCCTGCGATTTGGGAAACTCTTTAAAAAAACTTCTACGTGTATAATCTCGAGGTGAACCGTTGTCTTAAGTATAGTCTTATCCGATTAAAACTTATATAAGTTACATCTAAGTGATCAATGTTAATAATGACTCTTTTTCTTTAGACGGCACAGTTAATTCGGAAGCACAGCTGATAGAGTTACCAGATGTTCAGAACTCGCCAGACATTTCCCGACTTTTAATATAATCTGCCTCTACTCTAAGCAAAACAAAAAATACTACGACATAAAATATGTCAATTCAGATCTGCACAATAAATAAAATAACATCTCTTAACTTTAAGCTGTATTTTGAAGATTTAAAGCATTCCGCCAAACCGCTTCTGATATTTCAATGAACGATAAAATTATAATTCCAAAATAAATACAATCGACAAACTTGAAACCTCAATGCTTACATCACGTTAGTACGATAATTTAATTTAAATAAAAAAACTAAATTACTCGAGTACAACTATTGTTGTAATAAAATAAACACAAGATCTCCCAATTCCCAACGACATGCTTCAACCTATCCTGAAAACAAGTTCTGTTCTACAAAGCTGGCAACCCCGACTGCGCCTATGCATGCAACACAACCCGCGTATCGTGATATGAATGACATGAATTATTAATAACTTCTTATTATATTAACCCTTCTTATAGTTAATAGCTAAACCCTAATATAATCTGGCAGTGCTTTAGTGGTTGTCGCTCTAACGTGGTTCGGCGTCCACGCGTTTCACTTGCATAGCTTTCCGTTCTATTCCAACCGTGTATTATTACAACTCGCTAGGATCCCTGCGACGCTGAGGTCGACCGCGCGTACGAATGCGATGAGGCGATGAGGAACAGTACAACTGAACGGGTGGCAAATTTACTTTTCTAATGGGACCGAACGACCCTGAAATTGTGTAATTGAACGCAATTGTCGGTTTTGAAATCGAGACGACGCTTTAAAATAATACTGATATTGAATTTACTTTTAAATTTAATTATTTGTTTATGTAAAAATAATAAGACTAACGATACGCTCTCCTGGTGGTAAAAGATAACGTACGTTCATGACCATTGCAGCAATACACTAACTTTGAGTAGTATAACAAACCCCGGGGCATAGCTGCTTTGGCGCTCATTGATTTAAGACTTTCGATGGTTAGTCTCAACAGCCCAGTAATTTTGCTAGCTGCAGCACCCTTCAAACCGGAACACAGTAATGTTTACACATTACTGCTTGGCGGCAGAATATCTGGTACTGCGGTGGTACCTACCTAGACGACTTCCTGCTGAGGAAATCTACCACCAAGTGAATCATTTAGATTTTTTTGTATTGTGACCAAATACCAAATTTTGATTATTAACGTCAATGTATACTTATTGAGGTAGTAATAAAGTGGTCGTTCTCATAGCACGAAAATTTGAAAAGAACTACAGAAAAATATACGGAAACTGGGATAAACTAGGACAGCGCCTTTATGGGGCGTAAATGGAAACTACTTTATGGTGTATTTTTCTATCACTTACATATTTTTCAAATTTCTGAACTAAGGGTACAGAAACAAAAAAGCTGCCCAAGCAAGGACGACTGGTAGGACCAACATCGTTATGCAAGTGAGACGCGCTTTCGACTCGACTATCATCTAGGAAAAAACTTCAAAAGAAAATGTCGGTATTTGCTTTAAAACACCACTCGAAGTGAAATGACGTAAGTGTCGCGACAGTTTGAGCAGCGTTTTCCAGTCGGACCTCTTAATCTGAACCAAAGTGTTTCCTTACGATACTTATTCAACATTATCTATTTATCTACTACACGCGGTGGGACCGGCCGTCACCACACGCGCTACGCTAACTCTAACACCATATCATAACATGAAAATAGAGTCTTCCAGGCTTTTTGTCTATCAAAAATTTGTAAAATGTAAATTTTCTTTTGCGAAGCAGTCTAACTTTTTCGAATCAGTTCTATTCACTTACGTTAGCGAATGAGCCGAGAAACTGCGATGAAATCATGTGATCATTTTGAAATGAAAGCTAAAAGCGAAAGACGAAATAGAATAAAAAAAAAATGGAAAAATCCCCCGCAATAGGGTAACAATAAAATATATTCAAAGATTTTCCTACCAAACGTTTAGTCAATTTAGCCATTTTCAAAGATGTCAGAAGAAGAAGCACGTCTATTTATTTCATATTACCGTTATACATGCATACATGAATTAATAAGTCAAATTTTAAAACTAACTACATATTACCTTATATAATACAATGACCTAGCTAATAGTCTGCTTACTATAACGATTAGCCGGACGTCTAAAAGTGTCGATGTTCTGTCCCTTCCGTGAAGTGGTACCACAGTATGATGGTACCACGGTCAAACCCAGTTTTCAGTATCCTCGCGCAACAGAAAACTAAAGTGAAAAGTAAGGAGTACAAGTTCTGTTGTTTTAGGGAACATTACTTTAAAATTGTTGTGCTCGATAGTGATGTTCATATTTCATATAAAATTAATGTATATTTTTTTGTGCGAAACACTTTTCTATACTATGAGTATTTACCTAAATGCGACGCAACTTTCAGTTTGCGTGACGAAAGCAAATAAAATCTTTTGTGCAATTATGAAGAAAATAAGATTTGACCCTAATGCCTTAATGTATTTTATTCTAATCACTACAAAACATAATAATACACTATAATTTTATAATCTACAAAACTATCAACCAATTTTGTGAGGTGTTTTCTGACGCCTCAACTAAAGGCAACGGGCAAGACAAATGGATTTGTTGTTCACTTAAAAAAAACTCTTACTTAACTTGATTGAATTGAAATTTAATTTTATAAATTTAATTTTTGATTTTCTGTTTTTTTTTATTATTGACATGTATATATATATTTCGAGATTTATATTAAGTTGTAATTATTTTTTTATTTATTTGAATATGTGTACCTAATTGTGTATAATTATGGTCATGGACCGTGTTTGAAATGATTTATTAGTTAAGTTTAATAAGTAAATAAGTCAAGTGTTACTTACCTAAACAACCCAACTCACACAAATTGACTCTTACAATATTTTTTTAATTTGTTTTTTTTTGTTTTTTTTTCTTTGTTTGTCTTTTTTTTTGTTTAAATGTACGCATGTGTAGGAGATCAGAAAATAACTACTTTGGTATATTAAAAGTGTCTTATTATAATAGAACTTATTATAGTAGTTTTAATTGGTTTAGTAAAGTGTACAAATTATAATTTCGTTAATTTTGTAATTCGTTTTTGTCATAAATATAATATTATTAGAAAACTATTAATGTTATTTGGGGCATTTTAATAGCATCATGGGCAGACCAACTAAAGATGCGGCCCGCATGAATGCCTTCATACGGGTTATACATACTTCAACTGGAATAGGGAGGTTATTACATTTTTTCTTTATTTTTGGCAACATGACATTTAAATTCGGCCTGTGTCTGGTATTTCATATTTTTTAAATAAATATTTCATGATAAATCTAAACCACTAAACAATTCAGGATCAAGACAGCGGTCATGCCCTAGTAAAGTAGTGGCAACAGTGCTAGAAACTTAAACTTTTCTTTTGACATTATACAACTTAATTGTCACGTCAGAGCGAATAGAGTGTCGTGCGCCATATCCTTAGTATATAAATTTACTTCTCTTTCTCGGTTTTTCCATTCACCTCTTCTGGCTCCTTTTCTTGATCTTTTTCCTTTTCATCCTGCTGAAGAGTTTAAATGAAATTTTAACTATGTAAGCATCTCTTAGCGATAACTCGCTACAAAAATATTTTTTTAAAGCTTTAGTTAACATATTTAAATGTATAAAAATGTTGCTATATTTGTATATGACAGAACACTGTTAATAAGTTAAGGACAGTCAATTCAATTCAAAAATTTTGTAATATGGCCTTAAAGGAATATGTCCTTAATTTAAGAATAAATAATAATATAAGAATACGTAAAACAACAAAAAGACGACGTGTGGCATTGTGGATCCAATTGCGATCAGAGACGGGGTGGTTCGCGCCACTCGCTCGACTGCGTTTTCACTATGCATGGACGGACCTCGATTTTTTTATTCCTTGAATAAATGGGGCCCATAACCTTTTTAATTGTACCTATAATGACCTATATACGTCATTAGCACTACAAAAAAAATGGAATTTCATAATCATATTTGTAGGCCACATTTGTTATAAGGTATTGACGTCTCATTGGAGTACTTTTTTTCATCCATTTCATACAGGACCACCTAGCACCAAACTATTATTATTATATTATTATTATACCAAGCTAAGGAAAGCTTGTACAATGTGAACTAGATATAACTGATAGAATACTTATCTACTTTGTTTTGTAAATACATACAGAACGAAAATTTATTATCACAGAAATGTTTGTCTCGGTGGGAATCGAACCTACGCTTTACAGCTGTTTAAACTCATATACTACCAATGAGCCAAAAGGGATGTCGAATTCACTGTCAATAGACGACTGTACCAGTCACCGTGTCGAAAGCTCTGCTATTGTTGCATGAAAAAGGAATGTATATGGTAAAATAAATAAGCATGACGGTTACATACCTTGCTCGTCTCGGGTGCGTCGGCGCGCGGCGCCTTCTTAGCGGGCAAGGGTTTTTTGATCTCCTCGTACTCCTTGTAAATGATCTGTTTGATTGGATGTGCCGCTAACTCCAAAGCAATCAGCTAGACATATACAAAAATACGGTTGTAATTAAAACCCTTCCTCTTTTTCGGAACGCTATTTTATTTAACAAACACAAGGAAATAATTTATTTAAAAAAGATATATTTTACAACCAGATTCCTATTCGCTAAGGTACTGGGTCTATGCGTGGAGTTTAAAGTATGCGTACCTTCTTCCAGCCGGGGAAAACGCGGTCTCGCATGCGCATTATCAGCCCCACGGAATTGTCGAATAGCTCGTTCACGGTGTCGCGCAGAGGATGCTGCATCTCGCTACTCAGGAAATACAGGTGTGCCAGATTTGCGAAAGCGATTACGTCCATCTAAAATATTTATTAAAAATCACAACCTAATACAATTAATTAAATACATAAATAGATATTCTCTATGGACAATAGATAAAAAATATGATGATGATAGGACGTAAAAAGTATTATGTGTTAGGCCAGGTAATATTCACAATCAAATTCATATTCATATTTACCAGTAAAAATAATTGACATGTCAATAAACAGTCAGGCCAGTCAAGTCAGTCGAGTCAGCCGAGTCAGCCGAGTCAGCCGAGTCAGCCGAGTCAGTCGAGTCAGTCGAGTCAGTCGAGTCAGCCGAGTCAGTCGAGTCAGTCGAGTCAGTCGAGTCAGTCGATTCAGACGAGTCAGTCGAGTCAGTCGAGTCAGTCGAGTCAGTCGAGTCAGTCGAGTCAGTCGAGTCAGTCGAGTCAGTCGAGTCAGCCGAGTCAGCCGAGTCAGTCGAGTCAGTCGAGTCAGTCGAGTCAGCCGAGTCAGTCGAATCAGTCGATTCAGTCGAGTCAGTCGAGTCAGTCGAGTCAGTCGAGTCAGTCGAGTCAGTCGAGTCAGTCAAGTCTTGAAGTCTGAATGTATACATGTACCTCGCTGTAAATTTCCCTAATATTTTTTTTAAACAATCTTATTACAAAAAAAAAGTTGTACAAAAAAAATGAAAATAGAGTCATAACCGTATTCAACTAAAATGGTCCATTGTAATTCACTAATTAGATAACTTACCAAAGAGGGTTCACTTCCGATCTTGACACGCTTGTCGGCGAACAAAAAAGAGAGCACGCGTAGTTCGTTCTTGGTAAGCTGAACGATCGTTCGCTGAGCGCGGTCCCCGGTTCCGGCCGCTCGAGTCCTCTTTACATCCTGTTCACGAGAAATGTTTGCTATCAACTGACGCCGAATCAATAAATCACAAAGGCATGTTGCATCAACCCAGATCAGTAACTCTGCCCCTTCCAACATGCAAGTCCCCGGAACAACGCATGAGCGATACCCCCTAGGCCCTAGATGGCACGAACTGTATCTAGGTTAAATCTGTGTCAGGTCATCTAGGATATTTAGGTCGTACAAATGGTCGATAACTTGAAGCTAAGCCTGCCCCACACGAGCACACGAAAAGATTGACATATATCGCAAACATACTAATATAATAATACAACCTATACTATGTACACTGTATTTTTTGTAACAGGCTTGGTGTTTGATCACAGCTCACCTGATGTCAAGTGTAAAGCACACCAAGCCTGGAATGGAACTGGCTCACGCTCTTCGGTGTGCGAACCGGGCGCACTAACCACTGAGCTATCATTGCTACAAAACATACATCGGCTTTACTTGGAGGAGGTGTTTAGTTAATGAGCGAGAAAGCAACGATGCCCTGGACTTTGTTTTGCTACTCAAAGTGTTGTGTATCACTGCAATGGATAATGTGTATGCGTCAGCAATCCCCCACGCTAAAACGACGGGGTGTTTGACGTGCCAGTGTGTGTGTGTGATCGGTTCAAAATGGCCGCCGACACAAAATGGCGGCTTACATTTTTGCCACAACTCCCTCAATATGGTTATAAAATAAAGGGTTTGACTAGTAGAATACTATACACTATGTATATATAAATTTCAAATCCAAGATAACTGCCACCACAAAATAATAAATTACATTTTGTTTTTTATGTGACTTGTTCGAAATGATGCGAAAACTGTTAAATGGTGTTAAGATAGAATTATAGTTTAGTAACTAAGATATTTTTCACCGTATGTTTTCCAAATAAAATAAAATAAAATAAATAAAATAAAAATGATACAAAAAAGTCTGTTCAGCTGTTTGATAAACAGCTCTTATTCGAAATTTGTTATTATGTATATTACTGGTGTCAGGGGTTGTTTTAAAACGTTGAGTAACAACCGACGAACGATCAAACTCTGAGACTAATCTCTTTTTACTTTAACACTATTCCTATGGCAAAAGGCGGTCTGCTGTGGTCAAGCGCGGATCAAAATCATTAATATATACATGAAATTCATTGATTCTATTTAGGAATTTTAGGAGAGTATATTATATAGTCATTAGTCATGTAAAAAAAACAGCTGAAAGATGTTTCCAATGCTAAATATCAGTACCCGACCATTATCTTACACCGCATCTGCTCATAGTCGAAAAGGCTGATCGCATGATAAAACTATAAATAAAAAAGCAAAAGACAACAGCCGAACAGGGAGAATTCACACGGCGACGTAGCATCAAATTTTCCAGACGTAATAATAATACAACAACAACAAAAAAATCATAAATCTGAATTGACACACTACTGGGTTACACCTCCTCTCCCTTGCGCCATTGTTTCCTGTCTAGACCTAAAATACACAACAACCCCAAACAATATGCCTATAATAACGACTTAGTTCATTAACGTAGCACGAACAAAAGAGTTTTGGGTATTGTTAGAATCAGGCTTCGAACTCCAGTCTCGAAGCGCCCACGCCGCCGCCACCACCTCCCCATCTATTTATAGCACATTTAAAAATTCATGATACAGGCCGGCAAAAGTAGCAGCAGACACGGCAATACGGGATACAAAACAGAGCTGGAAAAAAATGAGATACGTACCATGCGTCCAGATAAAAGTTTGTAGCAAAAGTTGAGTATCGGGATCGGCAGCTGGGTGAGAAGCGGGGGTTCCGAGGCGTTCTGGAGGTTGGCCAGGAAGCAGCGGAGCACGCTCTCAGGATACTTGGCGCAGCACCACAGCACAGCCCACGACAGTTGGTTCTCAATCATGGAACTCATCTCACGTTTCACTACACGTTGTTCCGCCATCAGATATGAAGACATAATGAGCCTCACAACCGGGTATCCGGGCTCTCCGGCGATGCACAATGCACATGCGCAACCCTCTGGATGACCTAAAACTAGGTGAAATCTATGTCAGGTCACCTAGGACATCCAATGAACCCGAAGCTATTTTTAACGTCGAGTTTTATGGATCGATGTTGAACGGTAGAACGCAGTGAACAAGCGTCGACTAATATTGTTTCTTAAAAATCGTAAATAGATCAATTTATAATTTGATATCTAGTATAGGGTAAAACGACACTGGTCTGGTCTTAAACCGCAAAGTTGTCTGCCACAATTATACGAATCTCTGCCTTCTTATAGACAGTTTGAGACACGTGAAGAAAGTAGGCTAGATTTGCGTATGGACCTAGGCTGTATATCATCAGAACTCAGTTGACAGGATCACTCATAAATAACCAAATGAGAAATTCAACGCAGGGGCGCTGCAATTTGCATGACGACTGCGCAAATCGATATCCTACTTCAGTTTCGTTGAACCTGCCATTTCACAGAACCTCATGCAACTAGGGCATCCCTCCGGTCCGGTTCGATGCCCTACATCGGCCTAGTTCCTACGTCCGAACTGGGATTTCAGCGGAGCTCATCTAGAACATTCTTGCCTCCCCCTCACGCTCCTAGTCTCGCTCGTAGCTTCCTCTCGCTCCAGTCTAGTGCATAGCAACAAGTATTCAAACAAAGGAAACAAAGAATCTTCATGAAACTTCGTATGATATTTTAAAATGGGTCCTGGTTATGGGTAAAACTTTGCCCGTTAGGTTATCCGGATTATGAGAAAAAACTAAATTTTTGGTATTAACTATCTAAATTCGACAATAAAATTTTGAATATTGAAAAAACAATGTGTTTTAATGAGACTCTTTAAATATACTTTTTTTACAAATTAATGGGCGTGCACTGAGCTACATTTTACACTCACAATTACTCGTATCTTCATAATATATAAATAAAAAAAATTGTGCATAGAAATTAGATTAAAAGCAAACCGTATTTCATAGGCACAACTAAGTAGTCGGTATCATCCATCAGCAACTTGCTCTTTAGTACTGTCTTGTCTCTTAATACGTACTTATAAAACCTACGCAGCAGCGCCTTTTCTAGAAAATGATCGTGATTTTTCTTACAATAGAATATACCTACACACAAATAGAGTATTACAAAAATAAAATGAAATAGAAGAAAACAACATTGAATAATGAATACTCCGTGGAGGTTACCTTTCGCATGGTGGTAGGGTACTTTCTAGTACTCGGCTGGCTAGCTACCACCCTCAAGTTGAAAATCTGCCGCCAAGCATCTAACGGTGTGTTCCGGCAGCCTCACTTGAGAGCCAGATCCATTCCAGGCTAGGTGTGCTTTACCATCTTCGACCACACCTTCACTTAACATCAGGTGAGCTGTGGTCAAACACCTGGCCTGTCAACCATTAAAAAAAAAAAAACCTCACACTAGGGGTGTCCTGTGTCCCCCGTGGGTTCCTGGCCTTGTCGTGGCGGGGGGGCTGAGTAACCGTGACTGGTCACCACGGTGAAACTAAGCGGAACCCGAGGTGGGGCTGCTTCTCCGGGTGTTCCCCCGGGCCTGGTAGAAGCGGCCAAGTAGGTTGCGGACTGTGTGGGCGGTATCGCAACTGAGGCGGGCTGCAGTGTCGAATGGGAGGCACTGCGGCTGAGGGCTGGAGGCCGCGGCGGGAGAGGACTGTCGGTGTATCGTTGCCGCTTTCCCTACCTTCCGCGGCCTTAACGGGGCCGCCACCGTTTGATGGCGGACGCGGTGGGGCTGCAGGGGAAGAGGAGTGTCGGTGTTGCGTTGTGCCGCTCTCCCTGTCCTCTGCAGCCGTGGTGGCAGGCGGCGGGGCCACTCACCTGACCCGTCGCATGAGGACCACTGGCGTTCAGACATGGGGTCGTCTGGCGCCAGTTGTTATAGGTCCTCGAGGTGGGTCACGACAAGCCATGTTATGGAATGTCGCGACGGCAAGAGGGACCTGACCCCAGGAAATGGTCTGGCGACGGGCTCTCCACGTGTCCCTCTGATAAGCTGAGGGCGCAGTGGAGGAGCCGAGTGGGAGGGGGTTGCGGAATGGGGGGAGTGCCGGTCTGGCGATCCCCATTCCAAGCAACCAAAGTGGCAGGCGGCGGGGACACTTATCTGACCCGTCGCATGGAGACCAGGGGCGTACGGACATGGGGCTGTCCGACGCCCATTTGCTGGGTTGGTCTCCGAGGTGGATGACGATGTGTCTGGTGTTCGGACACATCGTCATTGTTGCGGGGTGAGCTTAGGCTCCCCGAGGCGGGTCCGCGAGGACAAGCGCTGTCGAGGCCGCGGTAGAGTGCGAAAGCGTGCCCGCAGCCTCGACACAAAGCGCCGAGGTGGAACACTCCAGGGTTTTTAGTGGGTAGGCCGTCATTAGGACGGAGAGTCCCACATAACCACCGTGCCCGCCCCAGGGCCGGTGGTATACACAAAGTATTTTCCCTGGACAAAAAAAAAAAAAAAGGTGTCCTGTGTCGTGAACTCGTGAGGTTCATTAGCTTTCTTATAAATACCTTTAAGAAAAGAAAAAAAAGTTATTCAGTTTTAGTTTTACATAAAGTGGTCCTTTGCCTAAATATTTTAAAAAGTAACAATTCATTGTATTTATTTCGAGCTTAGAGCGCAGCCGGGTAAAAGTATGAAATGTGTATGTGTGGGTGGGTTATCGTCGCGCGTCATCCGCCCGCTACATCCGCTCGCGACGAAGCCTCCGGACGAACGTTGATGTGTGAGTAGGTATCAGTGTATACTCACACAGATAAACTGATACTCCCACGTATCAGTTTATATGTGTGAATGTTTGTGTCCGCGTGGTAGTCAGAAACATGGATTTTTATAAATACAGTACTGTACAGTACTGTACTTACTTCACATAATTTTTTATAATAAATGAATATGCGTTGCTATATTGGGGCCGGTCTATCATCACGGACAGGACTATTGTCGGTAATAAGCCTGACATCGTGGTGGTCGATCGGGCCCAACACTAGGCAGTGCTCGACGACATCACACATTTTTGTAGAGAATAAAATTTCGCATATTTGTGATCTGATATTTTTTTTTTTTAATATTGGATTATTCAATAAAGTGCATCTATTAATTTTTGTTTAATTAATAAATTAATTTAATTTTTTTATTTTTCGCTTTTGTTTTCTGGAAACTATTTTTGTAAAACTGATCGTTTAGTTTTTTAGTTGAGCCCAGCTGTAGACAATAACAGGCGCCGCTATTATGGCTTGAGGTTAGCTAAGTTTACGCCAATAAACTCGTACTAATTAGTTTGTTTTTCATCCGTAGGCTTCATGGCAGATATTTGAATCGTTTCAAGGACATAGTGAATAAGTATATCCGAAGCCTGGCTGCTTCAGCTCAGACCGAAACAGCGCTTACCATCGGTGGTCAAGCGCGGTCTTATCGAAATTACCGGACCGATTTCAAAAATTTTTTCACCGTTGGGAAACTTCACTATCCCCGAGTGACATAGGCTACTTTTAATCTCTGTATTCCCACGACAACGGGAACTACGCGGGTGAAACCGCAAAGCGTCCGTTAGTACGTAATAAAAAAGCTAACTACATCTCTATTCAAAAATATTAGGCACTCCACTGATGTGAAGTCAATGTGCAGCAAAGCAAGCGTCGCCGGTTTTATATAACGAATGCGCGCGAATACATGCCACGCTCTCAGACATCTTAGTAGACGAGTGTAAAATTACTGAATGCGGGGCATTCGTCACTTACTAAGCAGACAATTACACACTCAGTTAATGCCATGTTAACACGGGCCATTAGTGCTAATCGCTTAATACTTGCCTGCCTACTGACAAGTAATCGTTTACACGTAGGTATTAGCAGAATGGTATGAGTGACCAAACATTTCGCTCGAAATAAATCACCGCCGCCTTATTTTGCAGTGTTGAAACACTACTCAACATTCAAATCGAAACTAAACACTTTCCGTAGTTTACACGGTCAGCTAGCGACAAATGCTTGGTGAATTGTAAGGGTAGTCGATCGAGTTCTATTCTAGCAATTTTATATACTAAGCACTTATTCCGTGTTACACACAAGGTCACCGTCACTTAACATTAGGTTAACTGTGGTCAAACACCTAGTCTGTCAACAATTTTAAAAAACGGTATTAGTGTAAGTGACAAGTACTAAGCATTAGTAACTAAGCCCGTGTAAACATGGCATTATTCATAACAAAATACCACCTACAGCCTAATCGGCAACCACACAACTTGGTGATAGGTTTCCTTAGCAGGTCGTCTAGGTAGTTACCGCCGCAGTACCAAATATTCTGCTCCCATGCAGTAGTTTGTAAACAATACTGTGTTCCAGTTTAAACGGTACTGCAGCTAGCGAAATTACACGGCTGTCGAGACTAACCATCAAGCCTTACCAAATCAGCGATGCCCTGGACTTTGTATTGCTAATTAAAGTTCTGTGTATCGCCGCAATGGCCAAGGGCATCCGTTATCTCTCATCATCAGGAGAGCATCTCTTTCGTAACATAACTTTATCATTATTACGAACTTCACACACAAAAAAAAACTCTACAGGATTCTACAGGACTACAGGTCAATGAGTAAACAAATCCTGTCACGAAATTCGGCATGAAGACTGTCTAAGACTGATTCGGCGTGTGGTCTTCACAGCGAACCCCGCTTCAGGCTCCGATATTGTTGGTTATATACTTTAATGACGACAGAATATTACACTGAAACCCTTACGTTTTAAGCTGACCCTATTAGTTGGTATGACAGTTATGGCGACTTAACTACTCGGACTATAATTATTCGTAAAATCATTGTTTACATGAATATATATTGACACAGTAATTGCAAACTACGGTTACATTATGACTGACTTACATTGATCGATTAAATATAGTAAAAATAATATTCAAAATAATTCATATGTTTAACTTACCAAACTACTTTATATAATAGTATAAACATAGTAGAAATACTTAAAACTACAGTATGGTAGGTAAGTTACGATACACTTAAAAAAATAACAAAGAATAATAGAAAAGAAATAAGTTTTTTAGTCCAAATTGTCATGACGAAATTTCAATATTCAATTTACCTACATACCTAAGCAATATCTCAAAGACAGTAAAGATGTGCCTTCTAACTTCGCCGATAAGTCGAGCCGTTCAATTTATCTATTTAATTCGAATCATTAAAAATGTTATACTACCGTTTTATATACCTAAACTAAATCGTATAATTTTATACCTAATCAGCCAAAAAAATTACAAATCGTTTGTTTTTTTTTTGGCAATTTGATGTACGTATTAAAGTTTAAACTAAGTTTTGCGGACTGGTGTATAAATGAGAAGGCCTCTCTGCTTTATGTCTGTCCTTCTTCACTGAAACAGGTGCGTGTTGTCGATACCACAAACATATTCAATAGAGATACCCTAACACTTGATACTGATTTTGTACTAGTGGATATATTAAAGCAAATCCGATTAAAAAGAGATTATTGGATTACTAAGTCATCATATTTTTTTTATTGACATTAAATCTTATCGACCAAATTTAAGTTTGACATATTATATTTCATTTCATTGACAAAAACGAAAATGTGTTGCGATTTTGATATTTTTAATGTTATTTTTAAATATGAATTGAAAAATAAACTGTAACTATGATGTTATCTATAAAATGTTTTGTCAGCTACATACTAGGTGTGAACAAACGCCTTATCCCCGAGATTTCGGGCATCTCTATAGAATATCATGTCTGTGGTTGGTATCGATGGCCTTTTCACTTCTACGAAAAGCGAAAAAACCATCGCCTTAACTATAGTTATATAATAACTTACATCAAAGTGATCAATGTTGATTATGATTCTTTTTTTAGACAGCGCAGTTTGTTAACAGCTAATTCGGAGGCACAGCAGATAAGGTTGCCAGATACTCGGAACTCGCCAGAATTTACCTAACTTTAAAAAAAATCCCCCCACACTCACTCCGGACAAAATATAAGCTACAAATTTAAAACTATAATTACGAAATAAATACATTCGGTAATGTAAACTTAATGTTTCCGCTACGTCCCCTAAATCTATTTTAATTTTTTTTAAATTAATAATAACAATAAAAATACTACAAAGCTGGCAACCCCGACTGCGCCTATGCATGCAACACAACCCGCGTATCGTGATATGAATGAAGTGGAATATTTTATAATTCCTTAATGTATTAACGCTTCTTATAGTTAATTGTTAATTACTAATCTGGCAGTGCTTTTAGTGGTTTTCGCTCTAGCGTGGTTCGGCATCCACGCGTTTCACTTGCACTTTCTTTTAAAATATTCCAATCATGCATTATTACAACTCGCTGGGACTCCTACGGTGAGGTCGATCGCGCGTACGAATAGTATGCGGCGATGCGGAATGGTACAACTGAACGGAACGCAAATGTATTTTCACAATAGGACCTGAAGTTGCGAACAAAATCCTCGTTTCATACATTGGGTGAGGAGATAAATCGCTATTGTCGTGGGTACAGAAACAGAAGAAACTGCCCAAACAAGCACAACTGGTATGACAGACATATTTATGCAAGTGAGACGCGCTTTCTACTCCACCATCGTCTTAAGAAATAACTTCGAAAGAAAACAAAGGTCCTTGCTTAAAAACACCACTCGAAGTGAAATGACGTAAGTGTCGCGACAGTTTGAGCAGCGTTTTCAAGTCGGTCCGTTTAATCTGAACCAAAGTGTTTCCTTACGATACTTATTCAACATTATCTATTTAACCACTAACACTAACTAACACGCGGTGGGACCGGCTGTCACCACACGCGCTACGCTAACTCCTCCACGACTTTTACTGATAACATAAAATGTTTTCCATTGTAACTGCGGGAATCGTTGTAGGGGAACATTTATCGCTGTTTTATGCATAATTTGACGTGAAATTTTGGTAAAAAGCAATGAGAGCATCGAAACGCCCGCCTGCCCGCCTAGCACTCGAGTCGCAACTTAGTCTTTCCACTCGAGACAGATGTATACATATTCTACTTTGTCACGTTTTCACGTTGGAAAACACGATGGTTTCGGCGCGTGATATGTGGTGGTTGGCTGCGTTGGGCAGATGGTAGCAGTTAGTGCAAACCGATGACAACTGCAGTTGCAGCGGTCCTCAACCCTTACATTTAGTATTTTCTTCTTTAGCGCTTACTTTAGTCTTAGTTAACAAAAAGTTTATTATTGAAACATTACTTAAAACATATTCTTAACTTGTATATTATGTATCTTTTGTCATATAACAAAACAAAACAATGATTTACAATTACTGTTTTACATCTATGTAGATTCCCGCAGTTACTACGGATCACTCCTAATTCGCAACTTATCTAAATTATCAATTCACGTGACGCGTGTCGGTTCTAACGGATCCTTGATCTAACACATCATTCCCGGACAAAAACATCCTTATATTTCCACAAAACCTGCTGTAACAACAATCTATACCATAGGTGTACTCTACTAACGTCAGTCGAGACAACGCGACCGTGTGAAGCTGTTTAATGAAATTAGTTGTAAGTACTTATAATCAGCTAGTTACGAGACAACACGCCTGCTTCAGTGAAGGATGCCGTAACTTTAAATTAAACGCCGCGTATATATCCGTCGACAACCCCGTCGTCGACCGCATACAAACAAATTAAGTAATGACACTGTGCCGGTCAGAAGATAGGAACGTAGAACTAAGAACGATGTTTACGTTGAAAACGCCGCCGCGCCTTGGTTTCTCTATTGCCCACATTTTGTGTAAACACAATTAAACGGACTTGGATAATAAATACAATAGATGTCCAATAATTTTGTGTAATTTCATTTCCTAAACCTTAACATTAATATAATTTCAAAAAATTTTATTGGACTATGAAATATCAATAACATGAAAATACAGTCTTCCAGGATTTTTGTCTATCAAAAATTTGTAAAATGTAAATTTTCTTTTGCAAAACAGTCTAATTTTTTTCATTCAGTTCTATTCACTTACGTTGGCGAACGAGCTGAGAATTTGCGATGAAATCTTGTGATAATTTATAGATGATAACTTGCGGCGAAAGACGAAAACTTGCGAGAAGTGAAGTCGGATATTCGTAGAAAATGTACATGTATGTTAATAGGAAATAATTAAGGCGTTAAATTGAACTCACTACCGCATGTACAGGGCGGAGAAAAAATAGGGTCGTACGTAGCACCGATGGCCATGTTGGACTGGCATCTACTTAAATTTTCATTTGGGGTGTTTCTGGAAACCGGCCCGCCCGTTATAACACCCTGTATCCTTTGAAACAAAAAGTACTTACAGAAAATATCCACCGCAATATCGAAATATTTACCTACCAAACGAATGGTAAATTAAGCAATTTCCAAAATTTTCAAAAGAAAAATACGTCTGTTTTAAATGATATTACCGTTACACTTGCATACATGAATATTATAATAAGTAAATATTTTTAAACTCGTCTACCTTAAATCCATGTGAATAACACATTACCTTATACAATACAGAGACAAGGAAATTATCTACTATAACGACCAGTCAGACGTCTAAATATTGAGATTATAACTCCAAGAATGAAACATTTTGTTCTTTTAGTAAAGTGGTACCACGGTCAAACCTAATTTACAGTATCTTTGCGCAACAGAAAACTACAAAAGTATAAAAATTTGTTGTTTTAGAGAACATCACTTCAAAAAATTGTACAAAACAGTAATGTTCATCAAATAAAATGCATGTATCCGTTTTTGTGCAGAATACGTTTCTAAATTATATACCTAAATGCGACGAAACTTTGAGTTTGCAAAACGATAGCAAAGAAATTCCGTTGTGCAAATCCGAAAAAAGATTTGACCTTAAGATTAAATGTATTTTATTTCTAAACATCAATTATATCCACGAAACTACATCAAGCGCATTATACAAAAAATAATCAGAAACAATATTGTAAGGAGTTCAGTAACGCCTCAACTGAAAGTAACGGGAAAGACAAATGGATTTGTTATACACTTTTACCATATAGAATAATAATATTACGAAAAACGACTCAACCTGTAAAAACTCCGACACAAACAATCAATGGTACACAATCTTGCATTAGCACAAAGACGATTTCTATTCAACAATACCAAGGAATTGTAATTAAACGTTTCCTGAACTCGAATCATTTTTATACAATAGTTATTTGTTGTACTATGCTGCGATGATGTTATCTATTGTACTAGGCTACAAAGTTGTTGTTGTTGATGTACGCAGCTGTGAAGTTGTTTTTTGTCGTACTGGGACGCAAAGTTGTTGTTGTTGTACGAAGTTCTAAAGTTGTTTTTTGTTGTACTAGGCTACAATGTTGTTGATGTTGTACTAAGCTGTACAGTTGTTATTTGTTGTACTAAGCTAGAAAGTTGTTGTACGAGGCTGTAAAGTTGTTATTTGTCGTTACTACGCTACAAAGCTGTTATTTGTCGTATCGTTCTCAGCTTAGTTCTGCATTTACTCGAGATCCGATTTGTTTTATTCAGGATTCAGGGTCAAGTCAGCGGTCATAACCTCGTACACGTTCATTCGCACTTTATGAATAAAATATCAGCACTTTTATTCATAAACGCAAAAACACTCTTGGAAAATTTTTACAATGTGGCAATGAACTATTTTTGCGCTCCCGCGTCCCGCTTTGGCGGGATTCATTTTTGAATTTCATGTCCGTTTAAGATAAATCGTTGCGAATTAAATGTCTCATAAATATCACGTTGTAGAAAATATCTTAGTTATGATAACACACATTCGTGTTACCAATTTCAATATTATCTACCTAGTTTCATCTGAATGTTTACATGTAATAGGTGAGAAGGATCCTAAGGCTGGAGCTACTTTGTGTTACATTTTGTGCTATTATGTACTGTGCTTTTTTTTTATTACAATAAGATTGTATATTTTGATTGTCATGTCAGAGCGAATATAGAGAGTCGTGCGCCATATCCTTAGTATACAAATTTACTTCTCTTTCTCGGTTTCTTTTCCATTCTTCTCTTCTGGCTCCTTTTCCTGTTCTTTCTCCTTCTCATCCCCCTGAAAGGTTTAATTTAAAATTGTTACGATGTAAGCTTCTCTAGCGCTATCTCGATATAAAGACAATTTTTTTTTTTTTTTGGTCGACATATTTCAATTTATAAAGTTTAGATTTATCAACTAAATCCTGTAAAATTAGTTTTATTGTGGCCTTAAAGAAATGGTTTAATTCAAAGTCAAAGTTTAAGCAAAAATTCTTTAGATTACGAATATAATAAAAGAATACGTTAAATAAATATTATTTTTAGAGCAACGTCTCTTATTCACTGAGACAAAGATTGCAACATCCGCTCGACTGCGTTGAATGCATGAATGCATTGTGAACAGGTCTCGATTTTTTATTTCTTGGATAACAGGGGCCCATTTCCTTTCAAGAGTAACCTAGCACTGAGATCTTAATATTGGCTCGGCACATTTTGTAGATGCATAACTATTGCCATTTAAAGGTAAACCAGTTACCTACAAAAATAATAGTGATTTCTTAAGTATGGTTACATGCCTTGCCCTTCTCGGTTTCGTCGGCGAGCGGCGCTTTCTCAGCGGCCGGCGCTTCTTTGATCTCCTTGTTCTCCTTGTCTTTGATTTGTTTGGCTGGAGGTGCCACTATCTCTGGCGCAATCAGCTGAAAATTTATAAAAGATACCGAGTTGAATTGAGAACTTTAATTTTTAACATCGGTTTAACACAGTGTTTTATTTAACAAAAATAATTTTAATATGGATATTTTTTGATACCCCGGCAGGTAATAGTACTGGACCCTTGTCGCTAAATAGTTTTTTTTTATCTTTAACATGCTAGGTGTTTTACCACAGCTCACCTGATGTCAAGTGACAGTGTGGTCGAAGATGGTAAAGCATACCTAGCATGAAATGGAACTGGCTCTCAAGTGAGGCTGCCGGAACACACAGTTAGATGCTTGGCGGCAAATTTTCAACTTGAGGTTGCTAGCTAGCCAGCCGAGTACTAGAAAGTACCCTACCACCATGCAATGGTATCCTTCACCAGCAGCTCAAGCTTATTGTTGGGGTTTGAACCCACGGCCTTCGGCATGCGAATCGACCGCGCTAACCACTCGGCTATCATCGCTACAAAATATAACTAAATGACGCACGTACCTCATCCCAGTCGGGGAAGGCGCGGTCCCGCACGCGCGTCACAAGTCCCGCCAGGTTGGGGAACAGCTCGTTGATGGCGTCGCGCAGCGGGTGCTGCACCTCGGCGCTCAGGTAATGAAGCTGCGCCAAATTCGCGAACGCAATAACGTCCAGCTAGAACATTGCAAATTACAACTTGTTACAATACATATGTAAATAACCTATTATTAAGTCGGTTTATTATACGCTAGTTTGTTTATTATAATGCACCTTCAATTAATATACAAAATCCACGTCAACGTCAACTTCAACACTTACACGTTCACATACACTTACACGTACACTAACTTCTACACTTACACTTTCAGTCAAGTTTAATTTCAATTTGATAATGATGAATAAGTTACATATACACACAATTTAAAAAATAATAAAAGAAACTTCATTTTCAATTACACTTACACCTTAAACACTTAAATTTTCACGTACACTTACGTTTACACTTACACGTACACTTACACTTCAAGTAAAGTTTAATTTCAATTTGATAATGAAAAAAACAACTTCATTTTCACTTACACGTTTACACACACCTTAAAAATAATTAAAACAACTTTATTTTTACTTATACTTACACTTTGACGTTCAAGTTTACGTACACTTACACTTAGACGTACACTAACTTCTACACTTACGCTTTCAGTAAAGTTTTATTACAATTTGATAATGAAGAAGATACATACACACTTTAAAAAAAATTGACGTTATTTTCACCTAAACGTTCACTTACACGTTCACGTCCACGTACCTACATTTACACTTACACGTACACTTACACTACCAATCAAGTTTAATTTGAAAATAGGACGCCTCGTTTTCACGTCAACGAGTAGTTGTACACTATTTAAAGTATTGAATAACTTAAATACACTTTAGCAATGCCCGTGGTATATGCAGCTAAAATGGTCAATGGTTCTGTATTAATTAAAACTTACCAGAGTGGGCTCGTTTCCGAACATAAAAGGCTTGTCTCCAAGCAAATCGGAGAGGACGCGAAGATCGCTTTTGCCAAGCTCGACTATCTCCTCCTGATTGTGAACGCCGATGCCGTGCGCTCGAGCCTTCTTCATACCCTGTTCGCAACAAAAGTTCAAACTATCAACCCACATGTCCAATCGATCTACCATAACGCACCACCAAACGCAAGCTGTTGAGATCAACAAGTTATGACGCTGTTCCAGAACTCATATTAAATGGCAGTTTTCTTAAAAAAAGTTGTCCATTTTGTATACACTGTGTACCTTAGACCAGGGGTTCCTAAACTTTAAATATAACGAAACACCAACCAAATACCTTTTATTTTATGAACCCCCAAATCAAATGATTACAAATCAACACTGAAATGTACATAAAAACATTTTTTTTTGTAATATAATTGAAACTCATTATTCCACAGTTAAAGTAATAATGTCAAAAATAAAATTGTTTTACTGTTTTATGAATAACTGTTTTATAATTCGGTATATTAAATAATTTTGGCGGTACCCTGATGATAATTCTACGGAATAATCATTGAACGCCTTAGACAATGCATCAGATGTAGTAGCAGACACGGCAGTAGGGACACAAAACAAATCTGGAAAAAAGAAAAGTACGTACCTTGCGTCCAGATGTCAACTTGTAGCAGAAGTTGAGTATCGGGTTCGGCAGGCGGGTGTTGAGCGCGTTCTGGAGATTGACTTGGTAGCCGCGGATCACGCTCTCAGGGTACTTGGCGCGCCACCACAGTACAACCCACGACAGGTGGTTCTCTATCATGGAGCTCATCGCGTGCGACACCACGCGTTGTTCCGCCGTCAGAGCTGAGGACAAAATAAATAATCAATCATAGCTATCCGGGCTTCGCAACTTCGGCAACGCACGATGCACATGCGCTTATCGAAGTAAAACTGTGTCAGGTTACCTAGGGGAGCCAGGTCAAGTGACCCGAAACTATTTTTAGCTTTAAGCTTTAGTCGTAGTCAGGGTTGGAATTTGTACATAACTATAGTATTTCTACAATAATTTCAGGCTCTGCACTATGTACTATCCATATCTAAAAATCGTGCAAGAAAATACGATAATTTCCTCACTTCATATAAATGATGAAAGCTATGCGATGTTCAAAGTAGTATCAAAAATTGCTTTTAAAAGAGAAAAACGCTTTATGACGTCTGTTTAGATTACAAAACGCAGATAGTTGTAAAAAAAAAAAAAACTTACACTGATCTTACACTTCCGTCCCTATACGTATATATACTGGAAGTAGACGTATTTGTAAAAATAATCTAGAACTTTTTTGAGCGCTTTCTGCTCTTGTGATTAGAAATAGTAAAGACGATAACCTGATACGCAATTTCCTATCAAAGACATCCCTAATGAACAATAATTAGTGATTAAACTAACTTACCTGTAAGTGACGTTCTATCATAATTATACGAGGGCTTCGCCCGAAGAGATCAGCAAATAGATTAACACTTGTAGTAACGCATAGCGATCACCATTTCGGCGAAATGGTGATCGCTTCTCGTCTCGCGATCGTATAGTATAGTATAGTATAGTATTTTATCAGTTATCTGACTCCCATAGTACAAGCTTTGCTTAGTTTGGGGTCAGATGGCGCTGTGTGTAATGTCCTACGATATTTATTTATTTATTTATTATTATTTATTTCATCTCTTCGGGCGAAGCCTAAAGTATAATACAGTCCGTATCGGACATATCTTTATCAACAGTGTATAAGATTAATGAACTTATAACTGACAAACTTTAATCTAAATTTATTAATTTCAAATGAAAACGCAGTGCCACTAATTTGCATGAAAACTGCGCAACTCGATGTACTAATTCAGTTTCGTTGAACCTGCCATTCCACAGCCTCATGAAACTAGGGCATCCCTGCGGTCCAGCTCGATGCCGTACATCGACCCACCGCGACCTGGGATGTCAGCGAATCTAGGACATCCTACCCACCTCTCCTTCCCACTATAGTGCAAAGCAACAAGAAATCAAACAAAGGAAACGAAGTGCCTTCAGAAAACATTGTCACTTTACTGGGTTCTGGTTATGGATTTATATATAGCTATTAAGTTAACCTGATTATGAGAAAAATGCGATCCGTGCTTTAATTTTTCTCCTAAATTAATTTCTGACACAAATTAAAACACGAGTTTTTAAATGGAGTAAATTACAACAATAGGTAGGGCAAAAAAGCACCGCTTGTGTTGGCTCTTGCTTCACATGACAAATATTAAATAATCGGTCAAAAGCCTTAATGCATTGTAGAAATTTCAAATTTAATGATTAGGGGGGTTTTAAGTAAACGTAATGAGACGAACGTGACGCTGTCCTTATGGTAAGAGATAACGCCTGTCCATGACCATTGCAGCGATACACAGAACTTTGAGTAACAAAACAACGTCCAGGGTATCGCTGATTTGGTACTCATTGTTATGAAATATTATACGATTAGTCGCAACAGCCCAGTAATTTTGCTAGCTACAGGTACCCTTCCAACCGAAACACAGCAATGTTTACACACTACTGCTTGACGGAAGAATATCTGCTACTGAAATATCTATAATATCTGGTTGCAGATAAAAAAAGACAAGCTACCAAGAATTAATCAAAGATCAACCCTTATTTTATTAGGGTGTTTTGTTCAATAAAATGAAACAAAAATTAGTACTCGTAGTGGAACTTTTAGGTACCTATGTGATGGAATAAAATGATTTTATTGCTTTGCTATTTTGCTCGAACATAATAATCATAAACATTAAGTTACCTAACCTTTTTAACAACATAAACAATATTATAAATAATATTATTTAGTTTCGAGATTTTTAATACTTTAAATAGTTTATATTTTTATAATAAATTTGCCTCTAAATAATACTTTTACAACATCTTAGGTAAAGTAACATATATGTACTCTGGTCAAAAACTAGTCTTTAAAACGCGATCAAATCCCGCTGCCTCGACAAGTGAAAAACAAATTATTATTTCGCACTAAGGTCTAATGAAGGTAAGGTACTAAGAACGAAGGTACAAAGGTACTAAGGTACTAAAGGTACTAAGGTATATAAAATTACTGTAGACGCTTGCGACATGACTTCCAAGTCTGCGTATGAATGCAAACTAACGAACTGATTTAGTCGCTGGTTGTTAACACTATCAACGTCTGCAATCGTGCCGTTAATTGTATCTGTTGAAACTCCTAGTTTATGTTTCGGGCAAATAATAACTCCTATGAAAGGAATCGGATGATTATCTTCCTGCGAGCACGTGAGAT
Source organism: Biston betularia (assembly GCA_905404145.2). NCBI lineage: Eukaryota > Metazoa > Arthropoda > Insecta > Lepidoptera > Geometridae > Biston > Biston betularia. The sequence goes on along the minus strand of FR989862.1, from coordinate 957,813 downwards.
TTCGTAGGGTTGGAAGTGAAATTCTATACATCTGTTAACAAACTTGAGCTCCACACAGAACACAAAATATCCCATATGGATGGTATATTTACCGTGATTATATTGCGAAGAACCATGATTTTTTTAAATGGTTTCCACCTAATGTTTTGCTCTTAAGTTAGGCTGTCGGCACCATCGTTAGGCACTTGGCGGTAGATTTCAACACGAAGGTGGTAGCTAGCCAGCTAGTGTAGTTTAAAATAGTCCTTTAGTTTCACTGTTCACTATTGAGTCACTATTTTGCAACTTTTGTCTGTCTCTGTTTGTTTGTTTTTGTTTTTGTGCTTGTTACAAAATTAAACGTTTTTCTTTCTTTCTTTCTAAATTCTAATACTTATGAAACTTTGTGTAGAACGATTGTTGTCGGTGATCCTATAAGGCCAGTGGCCACACACAAAGATACACCAAACTAACAATCAAATACGCAGCACATGAACTAATCATGGTGGCAGCATTGCCATCCAGCGTGGCAATGTTGCCAGAATTCTGGCCACATATCCCTTCTCTGAAGGATTTTTAGACTAAGTTTTTTGTATACATTTTGTAAATAGTATTAATTTTAGGTTTTTTTTTTATTTTGTTTAATAAATAAATGTTCAGTGAACTAATTCATCATAACATCTTCCCAGCCGGAATCCGAGGCTACGAGTAATGAACTACCACTGAACCACAAAGCCGTCTTCATCCGATGTGGCCGAAACTATAATCAGCGTTTCCGATATAACAAAACGTGAGCATCCCTAATTATAATCAAAACAAAATAGCCGTCATTTATTTTTAATCGATGTTAATAAACCTTTAAACAATGTTGTTTCAGAGTCCAGGGTATCTATACATGCCAGTATTACAATACCCAAGGCGATGGAATTATGCATATAAAAACGATGCTTTGCATGCAAGAGCAAAGATAGCTGTTAGCTATGCATGAAACGTTTCGCTCACACATTAACACACATTTGCAGATCTGAGTGTGACAGAATCATAATGCTCTTAATAAGTGGTCAAGTCAAGTAATGAACACTCACATGCATCGAGATCTTTCTCGAAAATCTGCGACAGCTCCTTGATGATGAAAGAACTGTCTGCGATCTCCTCTCCGTTGAGTTCCACGAACGGCAGCTGGCCCTTCTTTGAGCGGAACTTGGTTTTGTGATCCATGTTCTGCAATGAGAGACAAAACACGTTTATTACTTGTATTTTACTTGTATTACGTCCATTATTATTAAACCCTTGTGATCTAACCCCCTACTTTTAAATCAAATGCTTATATTTCCATATATTGTTTAAGATATTTATTTCCTTAAAGAATCAGTTACATTCACTTGAGAAAAATACAAAACATTCTTAGTAGTAAGGTTTTTAAAGCATCTTAAAATAAAATTATGAGCAAGATGTATATTATTAAGTTAGGCAAAGGCACGGTCGACCGTTGTCGTTCAAAAATCGACCATGTTTACTCGTATATACAGGACAAACATTATGTGGTATAAGGTATAAACAAATGTTTGTTCTGTGTCTGGGTGTACTGTATGCATATTACTGTACCTATGTATCTATATTACAAGGTTTGCGTAGTTTGGGGTCAGATGGCGCTGTGTGTAATGTCTTGCGATGTTTGCGAAAATTTTTGATCGAGAAGAATTTACACCGCAGACATAGAATGATGACGTCTAGTGTAAGTCAAGTCTGGTGAGGTCAAATCACTTGGAATTGATGCATCCCTAGTAAAATAAATAAAGGTGTATCGTATTGATTTGATTTATTATTTTATACATATATATTTAATTTTATAGTTTGGAACTATACATATAACTTGTAACTTTGATGTTATGAATAAAATATTATTTTCTATTTTATCGCACGTCAATAAATATACCTTTAACTAGACTTTTTTTTTCTTAGAAAAAAATGCCATTCTTTATTTCTTAATACTTCTAGATTTTACAAAAATCACATAAACATCATACGATCGCAACATTCAAATTAAAAAAATAACAACGCAAAAAAATCCCATGTGTTAGATTGTTTTGATAGCCAGCCTATTTTTTCAAATGAGTTATGTAACTACTTTGCTAAACTTTGTTCCTCGTTATTCCCACCAATACCGCAGGATCGCGCTCAATCTTCGATCGGAATTTGTGTCACATATTACTTATACGCAGGATCCCGGTATACAGATATTGTTTTCCCAAAAACATGAATTAGATTTTACCTAGTTCTCATAGCTGATAGCAACATAAAATTAAATCAAAATGTAAAAAAAGTTTCGCAACAGATGACTTCCCAGCAAGCTTTTCAGAGCGAAGATTTAGAAACAATCATCATCATTTTCGATCCGTAATCGCCAAGCGTACAAGAAAAAGTTCCGTCGCCCTATCAAAAATATTTGAAAAAAAAAAAATAATTAAAATTAAACAGAGCAATATATTTTTATAGCAATTTATTCTATTTACGTAGGTACGTAATTTCGGTCATTTGTAATAGATTGCGAAAGCTAGATTTTGGTGGTGGAACGTTGCAGGATGTCGCTTAGGTAGATGTGACCGTAGTATAAGATATTTGTCGCCCAGCTGAAGTACACCGTAGTGGCCGTATCTATATACTAATGGATGCTATATTCTCGTTTGAAGGTACATAAATTAAAGATATAGGCTAATGACGCTTATCATCAAACGTCTCAGCGTAATGAACGGCAACCCAGTGACGCCATCGACTAAATTTTCCTTAGACGTTCTAGGTACCACTAAAAAAGCCATGATGGGCTGGTGTTACCTACCTACGCAGGGACGGCATACTTTCTTCTACTTGTTACCATACTAAAAAGTATTCGCTAAAATAGTATGTCAAAAGTTTATTCGCATTTGCTGATTCGAGTAGACACTTGATTTTAGAGACGTTTCATGTACCAACATGTTCGTAACGTGATGATTGATCGACAGATCGGTCGACTGATTGATCGACAGATTGGTTGACTGATTGGTCGACAGATTAATCGACTGATCGGTCAATGGATTGATCGATCATTCATTCAATTAAAAGGCTTTGTCGCCCAGCGCCCTGTACCGCCCTGTAGTCTTACTTTTTACTATCCTACCAATTCTACTAACATAATTGTAATAAAATAGCGCAAGATTCACGACTATTGCTTATTTGTTACTTAAACATGTTTCATTTCTCTTTTGAACCTTAAATTAGAATTGTAAAGTAAACGCGGACGAAGTCGCGAGCTTATGCTAGTCAGAAATAAATATCTTGAAGTATTTAAAAAAGTGATAAAATATATTAAAAGCCAACGTAATACAAAATGTTCAAATGCAGTTACGTCAACGTTCGACGCAGTTTAGAAGAAATATAGTTATCATGTACAAACATAATTAATAAAACGTAATAAAAAACTTTTCTTAAGGACAGTAGGTACCTATTATATTGAGAAAACTAATCGGTATGGATAAGTGGAAGTAAATTTCCACTCTTCCACGCCAGTGGGATACGTTGGTAGGGACTAGTGGAATAGCCCCATGTTTTCGGGATAAGAAGTAGCATATGTGTTAATCCAGGGTCTCTGCTACCTCCATACCAAATTAAATCCAAATCCGTTCAGTAGTTTTTGCGTGAGAGTAACAAACATCCATCCATCCAAACTTTCACATTTATCATATGATTACAATTACAATAAAATAATTAATATTATACACGTCTATAATATTAAATACCACATTTTTCGAAGTATATTTCGCACGAAATAAAAAGTTTTCTAAACTTCTCCTCTTAACAAGTGTAATTTTTTTTTAGGACTTTAGACACATTTCCTTCTGACCTTAAACTAAGCAAAGCTTGTACCTACTATGGAAGTAAGATAACTGATATATTACTTTAATACTGTTTTTTTTTTTGTAAATACACACCTACTTGTAATAAATACAGAACACCCAGACACAGAACAAACATTTTGTTTATACCACAAAATGGTTATCCTGGGTGGGAATCGAACCCACGCCCTTCAGCTATTGAAGCAGACATACTACCAATGAACCAACAGGGCTGTCAATTGTAACAATTTTCCATTGTTTTTTAACACCATTGTTACCCTATAAAGAAATATCAAATCGCGGCAAAGTAAAAAGTTTGTTAATCTCAATTGTACGCAAGAAGGGCTGTAAGAATACGAATCCATATAATGCCAGTGCCAATAGGTGGCTCGAAATAAACAAGTTAAAACAGAAAAACAACTATTACAATGGATTCCTTTTATATTTTCTGTCAAAGAATACAACAGCTTCTTGTTTCTCTTACATCTAAATTTAATATACAGGTATAACTTGGCTTTCATCGCATTGTCCGAAATGTTTGCGACGAAAATTGTTATTCACGTTAAGATATCGAGTGATAAAATCGGAGTCTAAGTTATTATCTAATTATAGATATATAATAAGTAACCGGGTCATAGAGGGCATTTTTTCATTGTGAGTAAGTGTGCATGTGATATGTGAGGGTGTGTACTGGGGCGGGCCGGCCGTCGGTCGCCATGGCGACGGCTCCAGACGAGCGCAGGCTCTGTGCTGGGAGAGCTGTATTGATCTCGTCGGAGGTTGGTTCACCCGTCGGGCATCGCACTCTGCGGCCCGGCCGGCCCGGCCGACACAGATATTCTATAGAAATACATATATATGCTTAAAACTTACTGATAACCCTTAGTGCAGCTGCTATCACATAGGCAAACTCAATTTAGCATTTTGTCTTGGGTCTTATTGGCGGCCCTGTTAGCTTATTGTTAGGGTGTTCTGTATTTATTATAAGTATGTATTTACAAAAAAAAAAGTATTTAAGTATTCTATCAGTTACCTGACTGCCATAGTACAAGCTTTGCTCAGTTTGAGGTCAGATGGCGCTGTGTGTAATGTCCTACGATATTTATTTATTTATTGGGTAGTTTGGTATCTCTACTTTAAGAACATATTATGTATAGTATATCCTTGTTATTGACACACGTCCAGTCTTTATCTTTTTTTAATTCTTCCCATACTAAGATTGCCTGGAAGTGATCGCTTTTACCAATAAAGTCGCCAGTAGTTACACCTATCAATCAAGTTCATTTTCTTTTCCTTCCGTACTATGTAACTTTTGTGAGCAATAAAGAGTTAGTTAAATCAATCACTCGAGAACTTTACGGCGTGGGTTCCAGTCTCACCCGTGACTAATTTTATTTATGTGATGAACACCGTTTTTCTGTCTGTAGTAAGTATAAGTATTCTATAAGTTGTCTGGTTCCCATAATAGAAGTTTTGCTTAGTTCGGGGCTAGCTGACGTTGTGTGAAATATCCCACAATACACTTTTATTTATTTAATATATTTAAATATGTAGAATGAAACAAAGTTGCTGCTCGCGTCAGCCAGTTTCTCCGCTTATTTCTCGCAACGGATATGGTTTTTTGTAAATAAAATACGTCCTTTTTAAACTTTTCTACTTATAAGTAGATAAACACAATGTTATGAACTAAAGATGCCAAAAAAATGCGCTAGTCGCAAGCCGGGCGGGTTGATACTTTTTATACATCTAAACGATGAACGATGTAAATTTCGCCTGTTCAATTTACGCACAATAACTTTTACTTGGTAGTAGATATCCTTAGCAGGAGGTCGCCTAGGTAGGTACCAACGCAGTACTATATATTCTGCCACCAAACAGTAGTGTGTAAAGAATACTGTGTTCCTGTTTGAAGGGTCAGTACCCTTAAGCTAACGAAATTAAAGGGCTGTTGAAACTAACCATCGAAAGTCTCAAAGTAATGAGCGCCAAAGCAGCGATGTCCTGAACTTTGTTTTACTACACAAAGTTCTGTGCATCACTGTATTGGTCACGATATCTTACCATCATGAGAGCGTCTCATTACTTTTACATACAAAAATAGCATACAACAACCGAAAAAAGTCGACATTCAAATTGAAATTCATCCATACATAAATGTGCATACAGTTAATTCAAGCACCGAGTCTGGGTATCTCTTTAGGATATAATGTCTCTGGCCCACTCCTATCCGACCTCTCGTCTAATTACGACGACATTTATGTATTGACAAGTGTATCGCCCTCGCATCTTATTGTTCGCTCATTGCAATGTTCACAGATGCAACAAGAATTTAATAATGATAATTAGTTAATTGATTGATTCAGGCGTTACATTGCGGAATTTAATTTTTAATGTTCAATGTATCTATTAATTATTTAGTTTTTTCCGACTGGTTGCTGCAACGAGAGGATTTTTTTTATGGCTGACAGGCTAGGTGTTTGACTACAGCTCATCTGATGTTAAGTGAGGGTGTAGTCGAAGATGGTAAAGCACACCTAGCCTGGAATGGACCTGGCTCTCATGTGAGGTTGTCGGAACACACCGTTAAATTTATTTATTTATTTAAATTTAAAATGATGTAAAGACTTGTGGTTGTTTTGTTTAATTTGTTTTGGCTTTTAACTTAATGTCAAATTTAAATTTTAGACATTAAGTAAAGTTTCGGATAAGTTTTTTAAATTATTGTCAAGTCGTGGTTTTCTCACGATGTTTTCCTTCACCGGCAGCTGAAGCTCATTGTTGGGGTTTGAACCCTCGCCCTTTAGAGTGTCAAGCGACCGCACTTACCACTACGTTATCATTACAAAAACATTTTCTAAATGTTTTAAGTAATATACACTAATTACAAAGAGGAAAGATTTGATTTTTGTTTGTTTGTATTGAACAAGCTCCGAAACTACTGGACCGATCTGAATAATTCTTTCATCATTAGAATGCTACATTATCACTGAGCGACATAGGCTATATTTAATATTATTAATCGAGTTTTGTTTTCCCGTGGATTTCCCGGGGCGAGCTGCTATAATAGCTGCTGAAATAAAATACTCATAATATGAAAGAAAATACCGTTTTACATTTAAATAGGTATATATACTTTTTTAACTTGGATTTTCTTTAGACGACCTAACAAACGCTCATGGCCCCAGTTGCTGAGCGTTTAGGCAGACCACCTCTTACCTGACCCCTGCATTTGAATGTAAACCAAAATAAACAAGTGCCAATTTATCACTTTAACTAAATATATAGAAACCTGACCTTAAATTGACTTTATACTCTGAGTTACAATAGACAAATCATTGTTACCTACATATAACGATTGACTTAATAAACGTTACAAGTATAGATGGAATTATATTTCATTTTTTTTTAAATAAAATTTACACTTAATAATGTCAAAATACAAACATGTATTTAGACAAAATATCATGTCATTGTTTTTTTTCTTTATGGTTTGCTTTTGTTATATTATACCATCATCAAAGCTTTCCACGCCTGCATCCGCAAATATAAGCCTTAAAATAAAATAAGCCTTCGATGGTGCACGAGTATATCCGCGCAAATCAACTAAGCCGGGTCACTAAGCAGAGTGGCAATATACCTACTACATGGCACAAAACCCCAGCGAGACTGAACCAATGCCCAGTGCCCAGCAATGATAAAGACTAATCCGGTAGTCTTTGTTGTGCGCTCGAAAAACTTTTCTTAACGATATCCCAAGAACATTTTGCACAGTGAAGTGCATTGACTCTGTCGAAGCGATATTTATATAACAATTAATATTATATACACAAAGTTTGCTATTCTTGTACTCGTATCTTGTAAACAAGAACACTTATTGTTGTGTACGCACAGTCTAAGGAAAGTCGGGTTACAGGGTTATCGGATAACTCATACAACGTTATTAGTAAATGCAGTTTTAAATAAAATATATATTTACAAATGACTTTCTTTTTTTTCTTTTTTTTTTTAATGAAAGAAAAAATAATTTTATTTTGTAACACAAAAACAAACAGACACAGATAGTTACAAAATAGGGACCACCTCAGCATAATGCTGATCATGTTAAGTGGCGTGACCAGCGCTGGCCTTCCGATGAGCCCTTGTAGGTAATATCGTCTCGCTGATAGGCAAAAGTTTACCCCAATTTCTACCACTTGTCCCTTTTTTGAGCCTCATTTTTCCGGACGTCACAATTAAGAATTTCCTAATCTATGCTAGGTGTGATTACTAGCTATAATTATATGGTTACTTAACATCAGATGAGCTGTGGTTAAACACTTTGCCTATCAATCATAAAATAGGATCCTCAACTTTGGCTCCTATATTGTGTCAAAAGCCCAATTAGCTGCCAAAAAGTTGGGTATCCTTTCGAAGGTGCGACGGTACTCATACAAAACACAAGTTCGATCATGCATGGAGTACCGTTCTCACCTTAGGGACGGATCGGCCAAATACCAGCTTGAAGCGTTGGAGTCCATCGAGAAACGTGCTAAGAAAACTCAATCAATCATTTGATCGGAAAAAGCTCCAATGCCTTGAACATCGTCACAAAGTGGATTGTCTGTCGGTCTTCCACTGGATACACTTTGGTGAGTGCGCTACTATCGGACAGCCAGGACAGCACTGTTTTATGGTCGATATTCCAAAAACTCAACCTAACGGTTCAAATCTACCTTCATTGTATGAATCGCTAAACAATGGATATTGCTCCCCGAGGCGAATCGGTTTCTTCTAGGCGAGAGTGCCACCGTAGACCGCATCTTCGCTTAACATCAGGCGAGTTGGCGGTCAAAAATATTTGAATTTAGCAAGCGCAACAACCTATATTGGACTCCTTTTTAACTTTGATTAATTATTTACTAAACGGTAACGTATACATGGTTTGTACTTCGCTGCTGATGTTAGTTTTTATTTACTTTTTGTTAAGTTTTTTATATGTATATTATAGCTTACATGTATATTGTCTGAATATTGTGTTTTTAATTCTTTATTAACCTAAACTAATTAATTATGATATATATTTTGTTATACGACTATTGTAATTAGTGATTGCCGTATTAATCTAGATAAATAAATAAATCATCATTATCAGCCTATCGAAGTCCACTGCTGGGCATAGGCCACTCCCAAGAACCGCTGCGACAAATATGTCCAGCCTTATATACGAGTATATATATATATATTGGGCTGGACATATTTGTCACAGAACGGATAACCATTGGGGTAGACGTGTTAAAGAGTGAAGGACCGCGAATTGTCATTATATTTATATATACGTATATTTATTTATATTTAAATGCATAAATATTTCACATACCTACTTACTATTATGTATTATATTTATACAGGCAGGTAGGCGTAAGGCGGCGGCAGACGGGCGGCGTTTGAAGGCTGAATCCAAGCGCCAGGGCGAGACAGGTACTTTTCGAAACTATTTGCGGCGACCTTCGTGATATTAAGGGCTGTTCAGTCTTATCAAGAACGATACTTGGCAACACGACGATAAAAGAATAGATTTACTAATCGAATATTTATCATTTTTTTTAAATTTAATGTAAATGTAATGAGACTAACGAAACTCTCTCGTGATGGTAAGATATAACACATGACCATTGCAGCGATACACAGAACTTTTAGAATAAAAACAAAGTCCAGGGCAGCGATGCTTTGCTGTTTATTACTTTGAGACTTTCGATAGTTTTTTTTTTTTAACATTTGGCACATAAAAAGGTAGTAACAAGATGTAGATTAGAACTAAGATCCGCCTACTTGCTACCGCTGCGCTCCTTGTTTCATTGTTGTCACATTTTCGCAGTTTATACATAAATTTGAAATGTTCACCAATATACTAGTTTAACTTTTTAGGTTTTTTTTTATTGTTGACGTGCTAATTGTTTGACCACAGCTCACCTGATGTTAAGCCTGTAATGAAACTGGCTCTCAAGTGAGACAGCCGGAACACACCGTTAGGTGCTTGGCGGCAGATTTTTAAGTTGAGGGTGGTAGCTAGCCAGCCGTACTAGAAAGTATCCTACCACCATGCTATGGTTTCCTCACGGTTTTCCTTCACCGGCAGCTCAAGCTGATTGTTAAGGTTTGAACCTACGTTCTTCGGCATGCGAACCGACCGCGCTAACCACTCAGCTATCATCGCTACTAAAATAATATACAACATCACAAATGGGCATACAATGGAATACATACCCAAGTAAATAGGCAGCATGTTACATAGCATCAAACGTAGGTATCTACATACAAATTGTTTCTTTTTCATTGTCTCAAAGCATGCGCGTGGGAGTAGCTCAAGAAGGTGTTTCAAAAATATCACCGAAAATAATACTGTCATTGTTTGGATGGGTGACAAGATTAATATATCGACCGTGGATGGCATGTTAAATCGTCGGTCACGGTTGTCTTTAATTCAATGTTTCTGCATAAAAACAGCAACCGTCAAGAAATAAGTCAAAGGCCATTACTCCTTTAGGTGGTTGGCTATAGGAACGTAGTTAGCCGGAAAGTATGTCGCGCTATTGCAACCTGCATGAATGGAGGCTAGGGGTGGCGGAATCCCCGGGGCTCCAGGCACCGCCGCCGTCGTCATGCCGTGGGGTGGGTCGATGCGGGCGGGATCGCGCACGCGCGCCGCACGGGTCGAAGTCCTAGAGGTTACCGACCCCCGCCTGACATCTAGGCGTTACCATCTCTCCTCTACTCAATACATCTCCAGAAATGTTTCACATTCAAATGAGGTTGACCTTTAGCTCCGATTATTTATTATTTATTCATAGAACAATTTAATGCGCACGTTTAGTAAAAGTCATTACATAAATATCCCTTTTATTAAGTCAAGTTTAGATTAAGATTCTTTTAATGGAGAAGTTTATTTATGTTGTAAAGTTGTTACATGTTTCAACGGTTTCCTTAACACACAGCTTTTAGGTTAGTAACTTACATCCAGACACAACAATAATTTTATTAATAGTTGACTGGAAATGTAGATCTAAATACAAACCAGGAAAACAAGGATCAAGTATCAAGTAGCAATAGGAAATCATTTTGCAAAACAGAGTGCTGTTCCTATGAAATTAAAGGTCGCAGCACACATAATTTATTACAGTCATTTAGGAGCGGATCGACATCGGTGTCGCCGCAATTTTATTCTTTCTATGATACCTCCATATGACTTATTTAGCGATGCCCTAGACTTTGTTTTGCTACTCATAGTTCTGTGTATCGTTGCAATGGTCATGGATAGGATTATGTCTCAGCATCAGAAGAGAGTCTCGTTAGTCACATTACATTTTTTTAAAAATGATGAATTGAATTATTCTTTTGAAATAGATGAATATAATTGTTATGGAATGAATCGAATTATGATTATGTATTTATCTATTATTGATGAATTAAATAATTTATCTGAATCGAATTATAATTGATAATAATAATAATTATTATAATTGATATTAATTGATAAACTGATGTTATCTTATGAATTACAATAATGTACACTTTTGTATGGCACTATATTATTGTATTATACATTTCTTACCTACACTCGACAGTTAAATCTAAAACACATAATTATCAGCCTCCCAAAAACCTAGCCTCATGATTATGTTAAGGCATGGCGACGTCGATCTGATATGTGTGCTGCGATCTTAAAGCTAAACTTAACAACCTGATACTTTGGCCGTGTTAATTTCTAGTTTGTTACACTACTGTTAGGTACGCCAAAGTACTTAGGTAATAGTAAGGATATACCCATTCGAACATTCGCATTTAAGTATGTTTACGTGTAGTTCAAAAATTAATACACATTTAAAAATAACTCTACGTACATCACTTAATTATCAAGAACGAGAATGTCCCATTAGCCCTGTCCTTTTAAAAGTAATACATGTATAAGTCAATGCGTATGCATATCTCGGATAATAAACGCCTGTGGGCTTTTGTAAATTAACTACAGGGCAGCCGTGAGCTCATCCAGAGATAGTCAAATCTTTGTTCCAAATGTTTAGTATATTTCCGCTAAATATTTAGGGTTATGAAGTACTGCAAGGTAGACACATTTTCAAACTGTATTCCGGCTTTAATAACCAATGTTACTGTTAACTCCGAGAACGTAAACAACACAGCACAATGTGCTGGCGTTTGGTTAAACATTACCATTCGAGGAATCCTTGCCATTGTGTTGAATTGTTATAATCGCGTCGGATAAAGCCGCGGGCACACCTCGCATGGATCTTGATTCGACTTTAGACTAACAGAGAACATTTTCGCTATAGTACAAAGAGGTTTCAAAAATTTGTCTAAATTAAAAGTTAGTTATTTTTTGTGTCAGCAAAGAGAAAATCCAGCTATTTACAAACTAATTTTGTAGCGATGATAGCTCAGTGGTTAGCGCGGTAGGTTCGCATGCCGAAGGGCGTGGGTTCAAACCCCAACAATGAGCTTGAGCTGCCGGTGAAGGAAAACATCGTGAGGAAACCATAGCATGGTGGTAGGGTACTTTCTAGTACTCGGCTGGCTAGCTACCACCCTCAAGTTGAAAATCTGCCGCCAAGCATATAACGGTGTGTTCCGGCAGCCTCACTTGAGAGCCAGTTCCATTCCAGGCTAGGTGTGCTTTACCATCTTCGACCACACCTTCACTTAACATCAGGTGAGCTGTGGTCAAACAACTAGCCTGTCAACCATAAAAAAACACTTATTTTACCAAACATTATAATGCATATTTCAAATCTTGACATTTTCAATTTGATTCGGTCAATTAAAAAGTTTATGCATCGAGAATATAATACAGAAAAAGTAACGTAGCCAAAAACCACTTTTTATCGAGAAATAAATAATTTGACAGTAAATTAACAACGGTACTGCTTAATTAAACAGTCTGTATTATTTTGTACGTACTGAAATTATTTCTGGCAATAAAAAATTATTATTATTATAAAAAAAAAATTAAAAAAAGTTAATAAATTAAACAACAATTTACAATGCACGAGCGTAACGAGTGCGAAGATGTAGTTTCATGTGGCGAGTTTAGACCATCAAAGATAAACGTATGAACAGCACTGCTTAGCGCTGCCTACAGATGGCCGTGGCAGCTAAGCTTATATGCGTGGACCCTTGCTATAAATTATTTCCTTCGAAACGCCTAATGATTTCCAGCGAAACTGTGTTTGCTAGGCGTGGGCGACAGACACTACGTCTTGCCAATACAAAAAGTAAAACTTAACTTTCGCGTTTAAACTACAGGGTTATATACTTAGTCTACTAAACCGAAAGCTGAAATTTACTAATGACAATAGGAAGTTACAAAATAATACACGACATACTGCCAGCTGTATTAGCTAATATTATATTTTCATGATAAATACAATTACCCTCTTGGTACATCTCAATCCTATGTTACTTATTCAGTAAGAGACATGCACTTTATTTAGTTTTAAGTAGCCAATGGTATGGCTACCAAACAGTCATGTGCTGAGCATGCGCGCCATAACGATTATCCAAGGCCTCGAATTCCGCGAACCTTCCCTATGCAAAATTTCAAGAACAATGTCATGAAGATATCTAATAGAGGATGTTAAAAATAAACAAAAATCACCAAGTATCAAGTTCTAAATAAAAAATTAAAAGAATCCATTTTTAAATCGCAAAATTCAAAACTTGAAGCTACTGCAGCTTTTTGAGCTGTTCATTCTGATTAGCACTGAACCTATAGTGACACATACTGTTTAGCGAGCGACTTAATCTTCCTATGTACAATAAAAACACAACGTCAATTAAAAGCCTAACTAGTAACATGAACTAGAAAAAAAGTTTTGCGACGAATTGAGAACATACTACTTTTTTTGAAGTCGGTTAAATAAGCTGATAATCTTCAAGCGTTTGAAAGAATTTCTTGAATCATAGCTAAGAGTAGCATTGAAAAGATTTAAGCAAGAAGACTCCTAATTACAATTCTGTATGTCTGAATCCACACACAAATACTTAATAAATCGTCGTCTAGGTAAGTACCATCGTAGTACCAGATATTCTGCGGCCAAGTAGTAGTGTGTAAACACTACAAAATATATCATAATACGATAAAAAAAAATCATAATACGGTTTATAAAGGGCACATCGTTTTAAAATGTTTAGTAATAATCTTTTTCTTTTTTTTGAAACAGTCGGGTAAAAATAGACTTAGGTTTTACTGTCCTCTGATGCGAAATACAATGACTCACCGGAAGACCAGCGCTGGTCATACCACCTAGTATGACCAGTGTTATGCTAAGGTGAGCCCCCATTTTGTAACTATTTGTTTTTGTATGTACAGAACATACAAATACAAACAGTCATTTTCTTTCTCCCTTTCAATAAGGCAGACTTGCTTGGAAGAAGCCGATTCACTCGCGCCCTGTCGAGTAAGGAGTCAAACGATACGCTCCGTTAATAGTAAAAGATATCGCATGTCCATGACTATTGCCGTGATACACAGAACTTCGAGTAACAAAACCAAATCCAGAACATCGCCGCTTTGGCGCTCATTACTTTGAGACTCTCGATGAGCAGCTCTGCTATTTCGCTAGATGCTTCGCGTTCAAACCAGAACAAAAATGTCTAAACACTGCTTGGCGGCAGAATGTCTGGTACTGCGGTGGTACCTAGCTAGACGAATCTACCACTGAGTTAAAAAAAAAGTACCTATTAGGAAACACCTAGACAGGTAGCGCATTCTACTGTCGTATAGCCGTTTGTACAATGAAAGTGGAATAGCAATTAAAGCATTAAAATACCAGAACGTTCTGGAATGATAACAAATAGGTCCCATACGTTGCGATATTTAAAGTAATGCCTGTACCAATACATAGCAACATCATTATGAAGGTATGTAGAATTGTGTCCAATATTTACAATGTATTGAATTCCTTATCGGATTCGAGATATTTTGCAACAAAGAAGACTTTCATGGAAATTTTTAATCATACACAAACTTCTGGTTGATACATGTTTCCGGTGGTTCTATCTGCATACGTTTATACTAAAGTATAAACACTTTACAATACAAATATACATATCGTAGGACATTACATAGCGCCAACTGACCCCAAACTAAGCAAAGCTTACACAATTTGTTTGGTAAATCCGTAGTTATAATACATACAGAACAAACAAGCCGGCAAGCACCTAACGGTGTGTTCCGCCAACCTCAGTTAAGAGCAAGTTCCATTCCAGGCTAGGTGTTCTTTACTTTACCATCTTCGACCACACCTTTAACAGCTCAAAGCTGTGTCAGCTGTGGTCAAACACCTAGCCTGTCAAACATTTAAAAAAAAAAGATATAAAAAGGCCTTTATAAAGTATGGTAAAAAGGTGTAACTACGTTACGCAGCGAGTAAGAGACATACAAGTCGGATATGGGTAGTGGTCCCGGTGGCATGGCGGTAAGTTGGCCGGAACTTGGGAAAGTGTAGTTGGCATGCCGCTGCCGCGTGATTTCATACCCCAGTGGGTCGCGCAGCAGCGGTTTCTCGATTGCATTGCAACAATATGCGTTACTAAACATACTTTAGATACCTATATTTTGAACTTATAAGTATAAATGTTCAAAAAATCGACTCCATGACCGTTAGGCCAACTAATCGCTCTGCTCCAATGAAACAGCGAGGTTTCGGACTAAACGAAAATATCATCGATATATACAATTTTTTTACATCCTGCGTTCACTTAGACCCGTAAAATCGCAGCTCGTTTGCGTTGGAGATGTGATCGGCGCCATCGAACGCGCGCGATACTTCGTCGCAAAGTAAGGCAACCTGAAAGTTGACGATAGGTCTCAAAAGCTTTGTAATTTTACTAGCCGCAGTACCTTTCAAACTGGAATATAGTAATAACTAAATAAAATCGTAGGACAGTTTTACACAACGCCATCTAGCCCCAAACTAAGCAAAGCTAGCATCATGGGAACCAAATAACTAATGGAATACTTATTTACCTTTTTTTTGTAAATGAATACTTATAATATATACAGAACACCCAAACACTGAACAAATATTTATCGTCACTTAAATGTTCGTTCACGTGAGCATCGAACCCACGCCCTACAGCTTCTGAAGCAGATTTTCAACCAAATGAGCTAACATGGCGGGCGAAGTATGTAAGACAGTCGCGTAATGTTTGCTTGACGGCAGAATATCTGATACTAGCAGCTCACCCAGGCTTCGCACGGAAAAACAAAACTCGATTAACAATATAAATTTAGCCTATGTCACTCAGTGATAATGTAGCATTCTAATGATGAAACAATTATTCAGATCGGTCCAGCAGTTTCGAAGCCTATTCAATACAAACAAAAAAAACAAATCTTTCCTCTTTATAATTAGTTTAGATTGCGTCGGTACCCACCTCCGACTCCGACCTCCTGCTAAAGAGATCTATAACCAAGTGAATTGAATATATTAATCGATACCTATTGATATGGCCACGGCATCGAACCGACAACCTCAAGAGTGTGAGCCGCGTCTTCCCCAAATAGGCTACATGGCACATCTATGAATATTAATACTGAATTATGTCCTACTCAATTAATGCTTACAAATCGGGTCATCATAAAAATAGCGTTCTCCTAACTTAGTGAACGGTAGCTACTAATGAAGCACGACGTAACGGCGCGGGCCGATGTTGATAACACCACACAGGTGTTCAGAATACGAATTAACGTCACACAGGGTTATGAGTGTTGGTTGTAATAAGCAGAAAATGGGTCATTAAACCTATCATTATTCAAGCGTTTTTTTTTAAATTACACAATTTTTAAAATTTTCATCACTCTGAAATTGTGAAACAAACAACTAAAACAAATAAATAAATAAAATAAATATCGCAGGACATTACACAAAGCGCCATCTGACCCCAAACTAAGCAGAGCTTGTGCTATGGAAGACAGATAACTGATAGAATACTTAACAACTTTTTTTTTTGTAAATACATACTTATAATACATACAGTACACCCAGACACAGAACAAACATCGATGTTAGTCACACAAATGTTAGTCCTGAGTGGGAATCGAACCCACGCCCTTCAGCTCTCGAAGCAGACACACTACCAATGAACCAACAGGGCTGTCAAACAACAACTGATCCATACATTAGGTCTAGGACGCAATCAATAGTGGGTCGACACATTTCCCAAACATAGGATGTTAAATATTTGCCGCCCTCGTCAGTCAATATAATAAAAATTCCACAACCAACAGTTTTTGGGTATAATTGTAAAATTTAGTAAATGTTCAACAAACAATGTTTGCACATCAAATTAAAATCGATAAAATTATTCGATTATTATTTTTAACCCCTTTAACCGTTCAAAACGAAGAACATTTGAACCATTTTTTTTTCTTTGCAATATTATTTGATTCAGGTACCCCAACTAATATATAAGTCACCCACTCTAACATGAAATATATTTGATCCTTAAATTTGTCGCCTTAGACTCGAGCCTACTCAGGCTGCTGGTTTATCCGCCACTGGATCTGCTATTTTTTCGATAAAACTGATGTTTTTTTCATGATATCAGAGCCGTGTCAATTTTATGTAAGTTGTTCGTTATGATGAATACAACGGTTTAGTTATCTTCAATCATATAACCTTATTAAATAGACATTGTAGACAGGTCACATATAGTCACCTCTAAATATTACATTGAAAGTTATCTCGCTCTACTTATTATATAAATACAAATATTTTATTGATAACATCAAAGTCACAGGTCATATGTGAGAGAGGCTAGCATATTAACTTGTGAAAACTCTACAAAGTAAGACAAGAGATAAGGTTGCCACTTGTTGCACTAATTCGTAAGATGCTTTTGTTTTCTGTACATCTATCATTGTACGTAAAATATAAAAAAAGAGGCGAACAAATCGACGGTCTCTACGTACATAAAGACATGTCAAAAAGTTCATTTTTTTAAATTGCATATTGACTTTAGATTTAAGATTTTTTTTTAGAAAAAGTATTTTTTTTATTTTTTTATTTATAGCTGACAGGTTAGGTGTTTGACCACAGCTCACCTGATGTTAAGTGACGGTGTGGTCGAAGATGGTAAAGCACACCTAGCCTGGAATGGAACTGGCTCTCAAGTGAGGCTGCCGGAACACACCGTTAGATGCTTGGCGACAGATTTTCAACTTGAGGGTGGTAACTAGTCAGCCACTCGGCTGACTAGTTACCACACTAGAAAATACCCTTGCTATGGTTTCCTCACGATGTTTTCCTTCACCAGCAGCTCAAGCTCATTGTTGGGGTATGAACCCACGCCCTTCGGCATGCGAACCGACCGCGCTAACCACTGAGCTATCATCGCTAAATCGCTAATCGATAGTATTTATACTTGTAGGTACATAGTATTATTTGTAGAGCGGTTTGAACATAAATTACGCTCTCCTGTAAACCTCGGTTTTTGACATGTCTTTATGTACGTAGGGACCGTCAAAATATATAAAAAAAAAACATAAAATATCAAGAAGGCCACCGAAAAAACTATAGTCGGATTATCAAATATAATTGAACGTGAGTTATCCCGCATAATTGAAACAACAATGGTGATGTTAGAAGAAAAATTAGTAACCAATTTAAAAAGTATGACAATACATATCTATTGATGCACTACTGTAGATACATGCTACTGGCTACTTAAACCTATACGTTTTCATAAAATGAAAAATATAGAATACGTAAGTACAACCAATAAAATATTATGTAGGGACAAAAACACCGAAGTCAATGAGCTAGTCTCGATGGTAGGCGTGATAATGCTGCTTCATCTGATACGTGAGCAGATGCTGAGATTATAAAACTTTACTAGATTATAAAGCAAGAGGTTGTATAGGTAAGTACCACTGAAGCATCGGACAATATTCCACTCAGCAGTAGTGGTTTGAAGGCTACTGCAGCAAGCGAATACAGACCTATTGAGAGTAACCATCGAATGTCTCAAAGAAAACCACTAAGGCAGCGATGCCCTGGTTTTTAACATGTTACTAATAGTTCGTACTATGTTACTAACGGCCACCAGGCCGGCCTAAAAGGCGGTGGAAAGATGAGCTCGATGCCCACAATAAAGAGTGGACCACAACAGCACACAACAGAGAGGTGTGGAAGGGGGGGAGAGAGGCCTTTGCCCAGCAGTGGGACAAAATGGGCTAAATAATAATAATACTAATATATTTTTTTTTATATATATGTAATGTAAAAAAATTTAAAAATTAAGAAAAGAAATAAATAACTGAAATAATACTAATACTACTAATAGTTCTGGGTGTCGATTCAATGGTCATGGATAGCCGTTGTCCCTTACAACCAGAAAAGCGTTTTGTTCGTCTTATTACCTGTACATTAAGGTGGTTCGATTGCCATGCAAATATTTTTTTGCCATTTATGAACAAATGGAACATAATTTTACATTGAAATTACAGCTACTGGCATTTATTTTTGGTCTTTATTTGCGATAAATCACAATTGCTCGAATAATTTATGAATTTATGATTTTTGCATAAAGCAAATGTGATTTACCGAAAATAAAGACCAAAACAAAAGCCAGTAGCTGTGATTTCACTGTAAAATTATGCTCCTTTTATCCATAAATGGCAAAAAAATATTTGTATGGAAATCGAACCACCTTAAAACGAAATCTTGCGCAGGCGCGGGCGTGCAAGGTGAGCGCCGACCGGCGAGGGCTGCTCGACCCGCATTCCACCACCAAATACGTCGCGAGAACACACGATCCCGGGTTGAATAACAAACGCTTTGTAGCCGAGGCTTGTGTTGCACACCCGCACGCAATATGAAATCGATTGCCCATATTAAAGTACTACTTGTAAGGTATTGATTTGCAACCGTGCAAAATTTTAGAATAGCTCTAAAAGTGCTGGCATCATTAGAATGCTACATTGTCACTGAGTGACATATGCTATTTTTATATTGTTAATCGAGTTTTGTTTTCCCGTGCGAAGCCGGGGCGAGCTGCTATTTATTTATATAGAACAACAACAACAATAACCTCACAACAACCAATACTTCATCAGATACAACATACAGCAGAAAATAAATAATCAAAACTACAAAAAAATATTGGTCAACTTTTTAACTTATCGTACAAACAAAATCTACTCTAACTGAAATTCGAGGCAACAACCTCCAGGCGCTGCACTATACGTACATGATAAGTAGATAAACATGTACGGACGTTTATTAAATTTAAAAGGTCTGCAATATTCCGTTTCAGACGATCGGCGACCAACGGGACCCTATTTATAGGCCTAAGCTGTCTATCTATATCTATAAACATCAAGAGAAAATCATAGCACGGCGTAGGGCACTTTCTAGCACTCTGCTGGTTAGCTACCACCCTCAAAGTATTCCGATAACCTCACTTGAGAGCCCCAATCTACGAGGCTACTTATTTAACTTATGAAACTTGAAAATGTAAAACACTTGACACTGGCAAATGTTCAAAATGAGTCGCCTAAAACCAAAGAAAAAAAAACTGCGCATCAAATACTACAAATAAATCGCAGCAGATCATTACAGGACATTAAGTTCTACACTTGTAGAACTTACACGTACTGCGCCATTGAAAACAAATCCCTAATTTGTGAAGAACAAAAAATACACTTTTCAAATTTTTATTCTACCCGAAAAACGTGCCGGTGAGAGAGCGAGGCAAGGCCAGAACGCCCAGAAGACATAATTAGTGACCGCGCCTTTCGCGTGACAATGAAACGCTAGCCATAAAAAGAAATGTCGAGCTCTATATTCCCCCGGAGGAGATTTTAGTACTGCTTTACACGCGAACCAAATTAACAATTTCGAGGACAGCACCCCAAAGACTAAGTTAGACACGGCCAATTATGGACTGACATTGTCATCCTACTTACGTATCAAAATTAATAGGAAAGTTTGTATGTTTATAAATCAATCACGCAAAAATAGCTGTACCGATTTAGATGAAATTTGGTACACAGATAGTACACAAACCACAAACTAATTTTCCTCTTCCCATATTGTATAATTGTAAAAAAAAATGTAAGCCAAGTTGACAAACGTCACGGACCCCGGTGTTTATGGACCGTATACATTTAAAAAAACCAGCAAAATTGTTAGGTTTCTGTATGATTATCAAAATATAAACTACGGATGTATCCACTTAAAATTTGGTACAGATGTGTCTTATAAGACTTTATTCTAAAATAAAATCCTTTATCACTAATAAATAACATAATTCTGTATAAATCCACTAGATGGAACTGTACTTGTGAATGCAGTTTTTAAATATAAGATTTACATAAGTATAAAATTTGATTTCGCCGATCAAATACTAAAAGCAAAATTATTCGGGAACTGTTTCTATCGATTTTAGATGGATTTCTAATTAATTTGCGGTCTTTTACTTTGGTATGTAGTTTGCTTTATGAAATCAGACGTAGTCTTTCTTTGTGTTCGTTAACAAATAAAGATAAAAAAAATTGTTTTCATAAACATACAACGCTGCAGCCAATCGGAAGTGCGGTCTAAAAACGCGGTAACAAAGTTTGCACCGCTTAGCTATTTTTACATCCTCTGAGCATTTACCTACCGCGATCCCCGTAGTCACAGTGGGTAGCTACCTTTTCCTCTTCTGCGCACTTAAGCATATCGGCAAAACTGTCTACATTCGCTAAACGCATAAAAAATGTTTAAATTTTATAATCCTGCATATTTTATACATAATTATTTACACGCAAAGCTACAGCAATTTGTCTGTATAGCGAAAGTTTTTTTTTGTCTGGCTGGTTTTTGACCATAGCTGACTTGATGTTAAGTGGCGATGTTGTCAAAGATGGTAAAAACATCTACCATGAATGAAACTGGCTCTGAAGTGATGCTGTCGGAACAGACTGTGACAGCCAAGTCAGCTGATTTTGATTTTGCTACTGACACAAATCATTTTTCTCTAGACCCCCAAATCTAAAGTCAACGCAAACATAATCGCGGGTGAAGCTAGTGCTAATGTTATTAATTAAATGACTTACTAGTGCAATAACCCGAAATGTGTCCTAACCACAGACATTAAAATACTTCATACCTACTTCTCTATTTTGAATTGAAATATCAACTCTAAGTTAAAGGGCGTCCTCAGCCAATCTTTTGAATCCAGATTTTCAAACAAATAATTTTGGAGGAAACGTAGAAAAATCATACAGCAGATTTAATTGTTAATCCAAAACTTTATTGGGCTGTTTCTATTTAAAAATAGCGACATTTTATTCACGTGAAACTTAGAAGTGACACGATGTGGAGAAACCTGCCTTTTCGCATTGTTTTTAAAATACCGTAGAAACTCCTTCGTTTGAATATGTAACTTAAGACCTAATCGATTGTTCAATCACTCGGATAATAATGCATTACGGATACTGTGTCCAGTTGCCAGTAGAGGTTAGACGCTGACCACGGGTTGTTGGAATGAACGAGTCGTGGAAAGCTTTACTTTTCCAAACGGTCAGCTTTCTTGAAAGCCACAGAATATCACGTAACGTGTAACGAAATGCGAACGATCAGAAGAAAGTATGTCGCAGTATATGTAGGAAAACTTCAATAGAATACTTAGGACAGTATCAGAGTAGGTACGTAAAAATCGAAGTCTCAGCTTCAAGAGAAAAAAAAATCATTAATAACCTTCGACATGAACGCACATATTCACCAATTTCCGTCCTGTATTTCGAAACTAGGGCATTATAAAGCCTACTTAAACACTACCGACTGAATTAATTGAATTTAAGTTCTATACTGATATTAAGCTCGTTTTGCTGATTATTTATATTAAGGGTCGTCAGAAGTGTATTTCCTTTTTGCAATTATTATCTGCCCTGTTGCTTTATTGGTAGTTTATCTGCTTTAAGAGCCGTAGAACGTGGATTCGATTCCTACTCAGGGCAAACATTTTGTTGTATAAACAAAATGTTTGTTCTGTGTCTGGGTGGGTGGTAAAAAGCTAGTTATTTTTTAAATAATTTGACAGCTGTCAGTTAAAAACGATTCTCCCTAGAGCTATTACTTTCAGCCCGCCCCTCAGGCAACTTCAGATCTACTTTCCGAGTATGAGTAATGAAGAGAATATTTTGTATTTTCTCAACCGAGTAAATGTAGATTCTCTGAGGAAATAAATATCTTAAACCACAGACACTTCTTAAGGACCGGTCTAATTAACCTCAACTGAACCGATTCAGTGGTGCGAATGTGGAAATGCATTCTCCGATGGGAACTCGGCACGCCGACCGCAGTAGTGAGCGGGCATCACTTGAGTGCAATATGAGACGTAAGCGGTTGCGGCGTAGTCATATTAACAGACGGAGCTAATTTTTCATCATAGAATAATTACTAAACGAGACCCCAGGCGAGAGCCGTGAGATTACGGTTACACCATAATGCCAGACGCAAATATTCGGACAGGAATGTCCTATGTTTTGAGTTCTTTGTTCTAGTAGTATGCAGTCCGTAAGCACCAGCCATCGCATGCTAGACACTGCAGCAAGAATATAAATTACCTTATGTATGAGCGATGCGTAATTGAATTGCATGCGCACGGGCATTCTAAAGAAGTGCACAAATAATCTGTCTATTACGAATGCTTGTAATCCTGACGGCTAAGTGTTATGACCACCGGCAACTCATTTAGTTACTCGGTGGTAGATCTCCTTAGCAGGAGGTCGTCTAGGTAACTACAACAAAGTGTGTTGTTCCAGTTTGAAGGGTACTGCAGCGAAATTGTAGCGATGATAGCTCAGTGGCTAGCGCGGTCGGTTCGCATGCCGAAGGGCGTGGGTTCTAACCTCAACAATGAGCTTGAGCTGCCTGTGAAGGAAAACACCGTGAGGAAACCATAGTATGGTGGTAAGGTACTTTCTAGTACTCTGCTGGCTACCTACCACCCTCATGTTGCAAATCTGCCGTCAAGCATCTAACAGTATGTTCGGACACACCGTTAGAACAAACGGAGGATCGGTGTGCTTTACCATCTTCGACCACACCTTCACTTAACATCAGGCGAGCGGTGGTCAAACACCTATACTGTCAAACACAAAAAAATAAAAATATACTTGTTATAAAATTGTACGTGACTATAAATTACGACAGCCTAGTTGGGGACCGTCTGCCTTGTAATCGAGAGGTCCTAGGTTCCAACCATATTTGCCTTAGTTATGTGCGTTTTGCCGCTGACTTCAAACAGTGAAGAAAAATATTATAAGAAACCTACCTACGTACAATGTACTTGGTGTTCTTAAGGCTAGAGTGAATCGATTTCTTCTAGATCAACTTGTTTCACCCTCGGCCGCATCGTCGCTTTCCATCAAGCGAATTCATAGCCAAACGTAGATCTATTTTATACATAAAAAAGCCAGGCCAACTCTCGGCGTGGTGGACTACGGCTTTTCATTTCTGACAATAAAAAAGAGATGACTAGCAGTGGAACAATATATATACAATTTAAACAAAATCGACTCCATGACCCTTAGGCCAACTAAACGAAAATATCCCCAATGTATATCAATTTTTAGATTTTTATAACTTTTTTACAAACCGCTCGATCGACTTCGATAACATGTATATGGGACTACCTCTGAAGTATGATAAACCTTCTCCTTTTTTGAGTCGATTAAAAAATCAGACTTATTCGGACGTGTTAAAACTGGTATTAGTACTTTCCACGCGTGTTCAATGAGACGAGCTCCCGCTTGTACGTGTAATTTTGCAACCTAATTAGCGTTAAGTAAAGCTCAAAGCGCTTTTTCCACAGATTTTGCTGCTCACATGTTAAACTCTAGCGTATTATTACAAAGACTATCACGATTCACGCATTTTCGTACCGCTGAATCGGCTTTCGAATCATGCATCCTTTTTTTTTGTTTTTATTGGAGACAAGATGCTACTCACGATGTATAGTGACGGTGTGATCGTAGATAGTAAACACATCTAACCTGGAACGGCTCTCAATTGAGGCTATCGGAACACACCGTTAGGTGCTTGGAGACACATTATCAACGTCAGGATAGAAGTTAGTCGAGTACTAGAACTATTACTACTTTCTTTGTGTGACAAAATACGTAACGAAGTAATCCGACATAGAACTAAAGTTACCGACATAGCTCTAATAATCAGTAAGCTGAAGTGGCAGTGGGCCACATTTCTTGAAGAAGCGATAACCGATGTGGTAGACGAGTTCTTGAGTGGAGGCCGCGTACAGGCAAGCGTAGTATAGAGCACCCTGCGGCCAGGTGGTGCGACGACCTGCATAAAGCGGCGGGAAAGCAATGGATGCAAAAAGCTGTCGACCGAGCTCAGTGGCGTGCATTGGGAGAGGCCTACGTTCAGCAGTGGACTGCGATGGGCTGATGATGATGATGAGTACTAGAAAGTACCCTATGATTTCCTGACGATGTTTTCCTTCACAGGCAGCTCAAGCTCATTGTTGGGGTTTGAACTCACGCCATTCGGTGTGTGAATCGACCGCGCTAACCACTAAGCTATCATCGCTATAGAAACATCTGTTGCAGAGCTCAAGATAAAGCAGAATGAAACGCAAAAGATATAGGGTCCCATTGACTTTATTTGGGTACGGAATCTCAAAATGAATTACTAGGTGCTAGATTTCCTTAGTAGGAGATTGTCTAGGTGGGTACCACCGCAGTACCAGATATTCTGCCGCCAAGCAGTAGTGTATAAACATTACTGGGTTTGACTAACCATCAAAGTCTTAAAGTAATCATCACTAAAGCAGCGGTGTCCTAGACTTTGTTTTGCTACTCATAGTTCTGTGTAACGCTGCAATGGTCATGGACTGGCGTTATCTCTAACCATCAGGAAAGCGTCTCGTTCGTTTTTTTATAAACTTCACTTTAAAAAAAAATAGTCTTCAAAGTGATCACCGCCTCTTACAGACAAGCTGCATCATAAGACAAAGTGGGATAGCTAGAACACGCGGTTGTGAGTGGAACAGTAGCGAACTAATTAAAGCTACAAAACAGTTGGGAGAATATAAACTAGAACAAGTTTCAATATGTGTAAGGCCTTCTTCACATCGCGCGATACGGCACAGCGCGACGGCCGGGTACATACGGCGCAGCGTCGGTATACTAGTAGCGCGATCAAAAGTAACGGCTTGATTTTTAGTCGCACAGATGTCAGATATCATGATGCTACCGGGAAGTCACGCAATCATTCACTCATTTGGTAGATTATCTGCTTCAAGAGCCTTAGGGTGTGAGTTTGATTCCCACCCGGACAAACATTTATGTCGTGACAAACGTTTGTTTTGTTTTGGGGTATGTATTTTTACAAAAAAAAAGCATTCAAATATCGGTTATATGGTTTCCGTAGTACAAGCTTTGCTTAGTTTGGATAGATAGCTCTGTGTGAAATGTTCTACGTCTCTACGACATTTATTTAATCCCGACACCGCCCGTCACGTCAGTGTGAAACGGGCTTAACATTGACGAGTATCTTGGAAGTTAATGACTATCAGCCGAGACGAGAAGGGCTACCATTTGTTAAATTACCGCCTATCGGAGCCTAGGGGTCGTTGCCCGCTGGGATCTATGAACAAATGCGAGTACACTTAGCTATTCGATGTAGTGTCGAAACTGGCCCAATTCTACGGAACCACTCCGTGTTCATTTTTATTATTTAAAATGGGAGTCTTGCACTGTGCGACTCGTTTGCGACGTGACTTGTAGATTTCAAATGTTATTAATACAGACATTAGAACATGTGAAAGTTGGGCTAGTAATTTTATGCTTACTAATTATTTATTATTTATCAGAACCAATAATATACCATCCAAGATCAAAGAAATTAGTAGGATAATACAAACGAATTTATCAGTCATAAAAAACAGTACACACACTGATCGTTCGAATGTAACGCATCGTCGTCTAGCATCGCCTTCAGCGTCCGTGAAATGTAGATCAATGTGGGGTAGGAGTCATGAGAACGAAGTATTGAACAATAGCGACCAAGTTCTGCCTAGTATTGTGACAGTGATATGCTCAATTTCAACATCCGCTATACTATTAAATTATTGTATACTACAAGCCTCCAACTTGCATATTATCGTCGCCCTTCGGGTATTCAACTAGACATAATTACCGAGCCGTCAGTTCATCCTACTTTTCACATATTACTATACCTTTAACTGCAGTAGGTTATCAGGATTTCTTTATGCCAAAATATACCTAATTGTTTTTTTTTTTTAATCTGACCCCAAACTAAGCAATGCTTGTACCTACTATGGAAGTCAGATAACTGATAGAATACTTAAATAGTCTTTTTTTTTGTAAATCCATACTTATAATGCATACAGTACACCCAGACACAGAACAAACATTTGTTTGTACAACACAATGTTTGTCCGGTGTGGGGATCGAACCGACGCCCATCAGCTCTTGAAACAGACATTCTACCAATGAACCAGGAGGGTTGTCATTGCCATCATGTAATTGCCTATGTGTGAGTTAAAAGACGTTAACGATGCGCATTACATTTTTATCGGCCAAAAATGTTGACAATCTAATTTAAAGCTCGTATAAATAAAAGTAATAGGTATTACTAGGGTAGACTAGGATAGAGCAAAAGAGTAACGGCATCGTGAATCTAAGCTAAAGCTCTGGATCAGAGTTGCCAGTAGGGCGAGAATCGCTTGGATGTTCTACATGATCTATGTAGGTACTCTCGGCAGAATACAAACTAATATGAATTTGGCTTATGGACTATATTGACTGTTTCAAGATTAACTCAAATTCCCCTGACAAACGTTCCAACCACTCGCATAGTTATAATTCAGTCGTGTGTAAATTCTCATCAAGGGCCAAATTGGAAGTTTAAAGCCCGCCACACACTAACGCAGCTTAAGGTATTCCGGAGCCGAATTAATTCAGTATCGAAATCGAACAGACATTGGAGTGATCGTTAGCAAACTTAATAGGATTCCGTAAGCGTCGAAAAGGACTCTAGTATTAAACCTAAATTGATTTTCTGTGTCTCTGCCCGACCTAACTAGGGGGCTATGTTTGTAGGCCATACATAAATACAACACAAGCTTAGACTTATAAATGCATATACTTACGAGTAGTGCTTAAAGACTTAGTCTAACGACTAATGACATGCGCAAATACTAAGAGTTAAGTTTGTACTTGTCTTCTTAAAGTGGTAAGCTGTACATAGAGAACAAGCACCGGGCTAACAAGTGTAGTTCTAATCTCTAAACCTGCTAAATCGTGATTTATTTTATTTTCTTTATTTTTCGTATAGAATTAGAAATTATTTCACACATTGTCATTTTTATTTTTAAGCGGTTTTATTTAAGCTTGCCCCGTTTGTTGTTGATATTTTTGTGTCAAATTTAGTCATTGAAATTTTACCCCCTGACAGATAGAGGTTCTGATGACAATACATTATTTTCTATAAAACAGTCCAACTTTTTTTACTATATAATAATCTATTAATTGGGCTACGAATTGCTACCCTAGCCAGCATATTCTACCGATTTAGTCATCTGCATTGATCTATTAAAAAACCTTATTTTTTAAATTAATTATCAATTATTTTTTTTATAAAAAGGGGATTTTAATGTATCTGCGACTATTTTTCAAAAATTGAAAAAATTGCTGGGCGGTAAGTGATTTTAGTCGAATGAAAAGGTCATCACTGAAGTGTTGGGATACCATATAACTTGAACACTCAATATAAACTTCCGCAAAGTTTCGCCCGAAGTGTTGGCTTCTCACAGCCCTTGGCGTTTTTGTAAATGAAGTATAATAAAACTCTGGCCCAAGTTTGAAACAATAGAGAAAAGGGCGACAAGTAAGTAGGCTACAAAAAATATTTTAACAAAACAAAGGAGCGGAAAAGTTCCACTACGAGCCAGCGGCGGTTGACGGCGGTTCGCATACTTACTACTTACTTGAGAGCCAGTTTCATTCCAGGCTAGGTATGTTTATCATCTTCAACGACACCGTCACTTAACAATTGAAAATTTAAAATTGGAGTCGAATTACGGTTACTGATTATATTATTAGTAACAATAATATACCACCGGAGAAGATCAGCGAAATTTTCATCAGTCGTCAAAAACAGCACTTGCACTAATCACTCGAATGTAACGCATCATCCTCTAGCATCGCCTACAGCTTCCACAAAACGGAGATTAATGTGGGGGAGGAGTCATGAGAACGAAGAATTGAACAATAGCGTCTAAGTTCTATTTTTATTCACAATACTGGTTATTGTGACAATGATACGCTCAATTTCTCAAAAATGCTATACTATTAAATATACCACTAGGTGCTAGCTTCTAACTGGCAAATTATCGTCGCCCTTCCGGTATTTAACTAAACATCATAAGACGGCTCAGTAGTTATTACAGAGCCGTCTGTTCGTCCTACTTTTAACATAGTATTACTCCTTTAACTGCAGGTGATCTGTGTCCCATTGTGCCATAATATGGCTACGTGCGAGTTAAAATACGGTTATAATGCACACTATATTTTCATCGGGGCAAAAATGTTGACGATCCAAGCAAAACTAATATACATAAAAGTAATATTACTGGATAGACTAGGATGCGAAAGGGCAACGGCATAATGGATCGAAGTTGAAACTCTGGATCAGGGTTGCCAAAAGGGCGACAATCGCTTGGATATTTACATGATATTTATAGTCTCGATTTATACAAACGAATTCCAAAAATGTAATGCTAAATATGCTCTTTGAATATTTCGTTAAAATCCCCTGGCATACAGTTTAATCACTCGTATAAATATTCGTAATTCACTCGTGTGTAAATTCTCATCAAGAGACAAATTGGAAGTTTAAAGCCCGCCACACACTAATGCTGGCATTTAATCAGAGCAGGATTTAATCGAACAGACATTGTGTGTGATCGTTGGCCAACTTAATAGGATTCCGTAACCGTCGAAAAGGACTCTAGTACTAAGCTTAAATTGATTTTCTGTGTCTCTGTCCGACTTAACTAAGGGGCTATGTTTTACATAAATATAAAAGATATCAGTACTATCGTTAAACATTAAGTGATTATAATGCTCACAGTGTACACAATTTTCTCATCATTAATCACTTTAACTAATCAACAATATTGTCTTTAGTTGATATGTCCGTGCAAAACCGCTAATTAAATAATAAAAAAAGATCAAGAGCGAGTCGGCCTGGCAATAAAGATTCCGCACAAAGTAAAGAAAAATTGAGTTTTTTATTCTTAATAAGTTCACGTTTATCCACATCCTGCCTGATGTATAGTAACGAAGTGGTCTAGGATGGTACACGCTTACGTAGAAGGAACCTGTCTACACTGGATGTGAAGACACCCATATTGTATTTTTCGGGAAACAGAGACTGCGGCAATAAGTTCCACATCCTCTCCGTACTAATAAAAACTGTGACGTCGAAACGCCAAGGGCGCACATGAGGAATGTCCACCATGTACGAGGGACATGTACAGTATTACAATTTTTAATAAAATACATAATAACATTAAGAAGTGTGCGCTAACGTACACAACACATATTTGAAGAATGCATAAAAGTTCTATCAAGCAAAAAAAAAATTCCTTGCAGTTTTTTTTTTGTACATTATATTTTACGTTTAGTGTAACAACAGCTTATTTGCCAAGAATAAGTAAATACAACACGAGCTCAGACTTATAAGTGCACATACTTAAGGCTGCGTCTAGAGCTTAAAGGCTAACGACATGCGCATTATGCGCAAGTACAAAGAGTTCCTACTTGTTAACATGGTAAGATGTATATAGAGAACAGGCACCGGACTAACCCGGTATCAAGCGGTGTAATTTTAATCTCCAAGCGTGCTTTAACTCGTACCGAAAAATTGTAACAATAAAGAAAAGGGCACCACGTACCTACACCAGTAGGTAGACGGGACAATTTACTCGAAACACAAGGGGGCGGAGGCGATTCGCAACAGGGCAAAGGACTCCGCCGAGCATAGCATGGCAACACAGTACGTACACCGTACATGGCAGTGTATATATTGCAAGACTAAGCACGTGTGACAGTCATTGATCGCTGACACGCACTTTAAAAAGTAACCAAAAGGGCGGCGACGAAGAAACGTGCTGAAAAGGCGCACGCTTTTCCAATCCTTAACAATGAATTTATGTTGCAACGTCCGGGCCTTCGTCTCTCAGTAGGCCTCATAACCGGTCATTGCAAGTTGAATACGGGCCTTCGTCTCTCAGTAGGCCTCATAACCGGTCATTGCAAGTTGAATAGTGGCTTTTTTAAATTAAGAGCTACGAGAATGAAACTGTGGACCATGTGCATTCCAAAGCCACAAAAGAAACTAGAATCGCACTAGACTGCATGAAGCAGTTTACCTTAATTCATGTCACCGCAATAGCTTGATTGCTTCTTATCATCATTTACTGTATCATCAAACCCACTGAAGCTACTAAGCCAAAGACATAGAGATCCGCTCCAGCGCTTCAAGGAGATAGGTCGGCTCGGATAGACGCTACGAGGGAGATACACCAAACACCCCAAGCAGTCAGTGTAGGACTTATCGCTTCCACTTCAAATAAAAAGGAATAAAAGCACGCGCCGCCTTACGTGGCGGCCCTTTAACGTTCCGAATGAAATCCTTTTCCCACCTGAGAACCCGAGACTTCGCCCTTGGCAGCGAAAACAAAATTCCCCTCGAAATATTTTTATAAACATCGTTTTTACCACACATGGGTTTACAATATCATAATCCGCGCCCCAAAATTTCCCGACTGAATCTCGAAGGAAACTTCCATAAGTTCTGGCGTGTTCGCGCTGGAAGGTGGTACGTCCGCCAATTTAAAAAACTAAATTGGGACGATGGATTTCAAAAGACTCATAAATCGACTGTTACGGAATTCTTGGTACGTACGAGTATACGCATGAGAATTGTTCCCCACGCACAAGTATTATTAAAAAATAATGGCCACCGATTTTTTTACTAAGAAATAATTAATTTACTAACTTTATATTTTTAGTTCTCTCCCAAAAAGACCACAAATTTCCAAAGTTTTGTGCACACGAAACATTATCCAGATCACCTTACCTATATTGTTTTTTTCTGAGTGTCTATTTAGCAATTTAAATCTTGCGAAATGGCAACCCTAACAAGTTTATGTAGTCATTCTGTGTACCCAGTGTGTAGGCGGGGAGGCATTTGCGCGGTCTAGACTAAACGGGTCCGTCTATATGCTTGGTTGCACTTTATTTCCGCGCTTGTTTTAACACATTACGAGAATATTCACGTTTGATTAAGTCACTGCCAAGTATGACGAGCCGCGCACGTATTTCTCTCTTCTACTTTTTTTTATTTAATTGCTCTTCTCTACTTTCACTCCTTGAAAAAGATCACCTACAAACGAAAATTTTACACCAACCGAGAAGTTCCCCAACATTTTTTTACAAATTGTCAAGTATGCTATATTAATAAAATATTGATTGAATTAAAAACCTACCTACCTTTTGAAGTGACGTTAATAATGTTTTTTTCAAAGTAACATTTTTAACGAAGAAATTGATATTAAAACCCGTACCAAAATGCATTGCGTGGTTTTGTTTTTTGTTTAATATAAAATAATAAAGTAATGAGACGAACGTTGCGTTCTCCTGATGGTAAGAGACAACGCATTTTAAATTTGATTCCATGACCATTGCATCAATACACAAAACTTTCGAGTTTAAAAGATAGAATAGCGGAAAAACAGTTTGTTTTAATCTATTTAGATATGTATAATTGTATATAGATAAAACAATTAAAATTATTATACGTTTTTTTTATTATCTATAATTATAGACGTACCTAGTGTTGAAAAAAAAAATAGATCTAAAACAGTTAAATTTTGAAACCGAAATAGCGAAACCGAATTTTTTATAACGGAACTCATGTCTAATACTTGGCAAGGCTTGGGTCACCCATTACCTCTGAAACTGTATGTCAAAGTACAACAACCTTCTTTGACCAAACATACTTCGACCAAAATAACCTACTTACTTAGTAATGTAACAAAACTCAAAGGGGTTTACTTAGGATGTTAAACTACGAAACATGGATCACAATTGTCTCTATTGTCAAGAATAAGTCGTTGGTTTTTGTGATTAAGTATGACTTAGGCCGCATTTTTGACTTAAGTAATTGTAGCGGTACGTCAGTACGTGGCAGTTTTATTTGCCGCGCGCCGGCACCCAAAGCCGCATTCATTGTCAGGAAAAGCAACAATTGTTTCATGTTTTCATACATTTAATTAAGTTTTCTCCACCGATATTCAACATCAATTAATACGTATATTATATTTGAGGCGCATCACTCTTGCCACATTATCCCGCCATGCCACCCTCTTAGCTCAAAAACGCTGCCTTAACTGCATGTATTGCGTTGACTCAAAGCCATTCAATTGCGCCATTAAGGGCCCAGTACTCATTACGTATTTGAGGCACGTTTACGTCGCTGGAAATACGCACTGGTTAATCAATAAGGTTCAATTCAAATATATCACTACCACAATGTTTGTAGGAGACATACCATTAAGCTGAGTAATGTTACGAGTAAACAAAATAAAATATCGAAATAACTTAAGCATCGAATCCTTTTACGGGAAGAAATAAGAGCGTTTACATATTATCATTAGTGTATTGTACACGATGTTCTATAACTCAACACCAAACAGGCTGTTACAGCGAAATTGAGAAAACTGATATTTTTGATGGTGTTATTGTTTCTAGTTAAGACTTTGTTGAAAAGAAAGAAAATTATTTTTTATTATGAACCACCACAGAACACACAAAAACAACAAACAGTTACAAAATAGGGGCTCAACTCAGCATAATACTGGTCATACTAAGTGGCATGACCAGCGCTGTTCTCCGCTGGAAAGGAGGGAGTCACTTGAACAAGCCATTTGACTTGGCGAAGACCCGAAATCTACCGACAAGTAAGTCGCTGAGCTTACACCAGGTTCTTATAAACTGAGTACAAGCCCTAATGAGAGGACTGAACATTTGATGATTGAAAATAATGAAAAAAAAAATCTTCATTTTCATTACCTTATTGTTTTCAGATGAATTGTAATACATGTATACAATGTATTTACATTTGCGCATAACATGTAATTTAATTTTAAATTATGTTGTTTATCTACAAGCTAACCAACCTAACCGCCAAACCTGATGTTTGATAGGGCTAAGTACATATTATATATATAATATATATCTTTTATTATCATCTATAGGTATATCTATATATATAAATAAAACTTATATCATGTATGTTGGTAAACGCATAACTTGAGAACGGCTGCACTGATTTAGATGTTCCATTCCAGGCTAGGTGTGCTTTACCATCTTCGACCACACCTTCACTTAACATCAGGTGAACTGTGGTCAAACAACTAGCCTGTCAACCATAAAAAAAAAGATGTTTTTTTTATAAAGATCGTCATAGTTTATATGCGAAGGCAAAAGCCAAGCGCTACCGTACCGGGTACGAAGTACCAGGCATCCAACTTGTCAACAGTAAATATTAAACGATGTCCGTTGCTTAGCAAATAACTTGAATAAAACTGAACCGATACCCGATTTTTTTCTTTTCTTTATGTTCATGATACTTCGAATAATGTTCATATACATGGATGCCAGACCGACGGCCGAGCGCTACTTCATCTTTACGAAGTACCAGGCATTTAACTTGTTACTAAAAAATATGTCAAGTTCAGAAAATATGATATCACAGGATTTAATTGATATTTTGCTACATCAACAATCAAATGTGGGATGGCCTACTACCTCCACATTTTCCACCCATGTATTATCCGATCTGCTTCAAACAAAGGGTACAATTAACTAACCACTGTCCAAGAAGCATGAACCACTCGCGATTAGTAGCTGTCCTTTATTCTTTTGTCTAGTGGGGTGAATAATTTTCCAACACACAAAACTGATGGCCAAAACTGATTGTGACCGCTCATTCCCGATGCCCCCCGCTCGACCACCACTCGAGAATAGTCACACATTTTGCAAAGTAGTTACTGTCTACAACTAGTAGACAGTGACATAACTTTTAAAAATGTTCTCCTAGTTCATCATTGATAGACAGTAACATGCATACTTCTAAATCAAAGGCGCTGTTCATCACTAGTCAAATAAAAAAATTTAAATATTTGGTCTTATAAACAGTTTATAAATCACTAAGGAAAACAATTAAAGTCGGAACAACAATCATAAAATACAGATTGATGATTACGAAGCGTCGATCGGCTTGTTGGGTAGACGGTACCTAAAAACGAACCTAAGCATGGTTAAACAAAGGGTGTAAAAGAAGATGAGCCTAGTCCAAGCAGTGCATGATGCAGAGAAAATGATGATGATGATGATGATGAAAAACAAAAGTTCTTGGATAACTGTCCAGGATAAGCATTGTTACCCTAGCTAGAATTTACCTTTTGAAGCAGAACAATGCCCACCGACAAAATATATCATAATAACATTACAATACCGACAAAAAATATACAAAAACTTATAAAATGAAAATAGCTGATTTAATTTGGAATAAGTATATATTGATTGAGGAGTGGGAGGATGTGTGGTGAAGTATGGAGTATGTGTAAAGGTGTGTGAGAGAGATACTGCATGTATAAGGCTGTTTGGTTGGAGTGAGCTAGAAAGCTGGTTTTTTTTATAAATCTGTTCTTCCTGTCTTGCAGCAATAAACCATGATACCATACAATTAACATTATTCCCTCTGCCCTACCACTTCCTCAATGTAATATTTATTTCTATTCTAATCTGACTATTTAACCTAAAATCTATATTGTGTATTGTGTATCTATACTGGTAATTAATGATTATGAGTAGATGGAACAGGTACTTTATTATCAGCAGAAAGTCTCCGCTGATTTAATTGGTTTAGAACTGTCTTGAAAATTCTAAGGCCTGCCATGTATAACTAAATTCCTAACACCATGTAAGGGTGCACTTTCAAAAACATTTCACCTATTAATTAGGTAGTTTTAGTTTTATTTCTATAATGACAATGACAACTACCCCCGTAAATTATTTATTTGTCTATCTATACTATTATAAAGATTTCACTGTTTGTTTGTAATGACTAGGGTCCGAAACTACTGGAGCAATTTCAAAAATTCTTTCATTGTTGGGAAGCTAAACTATCCCCGGGTGACATAGGCGACTTTTTATCCCTGTATTCCCACAGGAACGGGAACTACGCGGGTGAAAACGCGAGGCGTCCGCTAGTTCTAAATAAAAGTAAAAAATAGCCAAATACATTTTAAGTTTTATTTAATAAAAAAATCTGATGTCAAAATTAAATACAATTACCTAGTTTTTTGTTGAATGGGTTAAAACTTTCGAAAGAATATTACCATAATCATTAATCTATGACAATATGAAAATATTATTCAGGGCCACCAAACATATGCACCAAAGAACACTCCATAAAATTTTTGGTATTCTATAAACAGATCTATGAAATAATGTTATAGTAAGTAATAATGAGTCAAACAAGACACTATTTTAAATGTAAGATATAACACCAGCCCATTAACTTGAACAGCAGTTCCCAGAACTAAGAGTAACATAACAAATTCTAGTACTTTACTATATTTTATGAGCACAGTTTGAGACTTTTGGAAGTGCTGCTCATTTGCCCATTAATTTCTGTAAACCGGAACACAGT
Organism: Biston betularia; assembly: GCA_905404145.2. NCBI lineage: Eukaryota > Metazoa > Arthropoda > Insecta > Lepidoptera > Geometridae > Biston > Biston betularia. The sequence goes on along the minus strand of FR989862.1, from coordinate 921,146 downwards.
AGTGGTAACACGGAATATCGGCAACTACTGTGGTACCAAACTAAACCTTCTGCTAAGGAAATCTGTCAACTAGGAATAGCAAAATTTTGCTAAAAAAAAGTGAAATGCTATAGGCTAATTTGGATTGTGAAGCTATAATTTAGGGCTACACCTGATAACAGAGGATATAACGACAGGATAGAAATAAACGAAAATTTATAATCTATCTACCTCCCACTGCCATACGAATTCGGCTTAACAATGGTATGTACCTACTTGTAATATCGTGCCTAAGTAAAAAACAACTCAAAATAGAACAGATACCAAATTATGCTGTTAAGTGTAATGAAAATTATGAATAAAAAAAAATAAACACCACATGCATAAAACTTGCAATTGCAGAACGAGATTATGAATTCGCGTAATTTCATATTGTTCAATGAAATTTCAATGATATCTGTATAAAAACAAAATTCTTGAATGAAACTCATGTATTTTGGTAAAAACACACATAGAAACGCAAGCACAAGTAATAAAATAATGAAGTTAATTCACAAAATGCACTTACCTCGTATTTAATGCCGGCGAGACGGAGCCATGTTTCAACTTTCAAACAGTACGGCGATGTCGACGGCAACAAAGGCGTACGCGAGAACTGGTACAAATAAACGATGTCCTTCTCGAAATTGAGTCTGTGAACGGTGGGTTTGGTTGCAGGAGGCTCAGCTTTCTTTTCTTCAGACTTTTCTTCGCCTTTTTCAGTTGTCGGCGCAGCGTCTTTGGTTTCTTTGTCTGCCGGCGGTTCCTCTTTCATTTCTTTTTCTTTCACAGCGTTATCGTTGTCAGACAAGTTGTTCTTCACTTCAGTGGTCATTGTGTAGAAAGTGAGTTACGAACACGAATCACTTATGCAGGAAAAAAACGGTCAATGTTAGTGTCCGTTGCGGTTTCAAGTAGCTGTAGCGAGCGCGCACGTCTGTTCTGTATGCGGTATACTAACAAACTAAATGGGAGCTATGCCAGGATTGCCAGGAATTGAGGATTGTGAATTATTTTTTTATGGTGAGCGTTGGTTGCCAGTAGTCATTGAAAAATACAACGGTGATAACGAAAAAAGAAACATTTAAATACGGTAACGGAATAATGACAAAAAGCTTAAGTAACAGCTTTTTGACTAAAAAAATTTTCGCAGCCCTTAAAATAGACAATAAAAAGCTAGCCGCCCTAAACAGTGGCTAAGCTTGGGTTTAGTCACCACGGAACAAAAAACTAGAGTTGAGCACAGTAAAGGAAAGGCGTAGACGTTGCGCCGTTTATCAATTAGTTATTTATTGTACTTTGCACATTGATCACCAAAAATATCATGATTATTTTATGGCTTGGAAAGGACTATGTTTGTTTCAATTTTACATCGAAAAAGAAATATACTGATTATTCATCTTTACTTGCTAACTAAACCACGGCTTATAAGATAATATTATATAATATAACTGAGAATCCTTAGTAGTTAGCATGTAGTGAGTGATTTACTATGTAATTCTTCTCATAAGTCACGCATAATGTTAAATACTTTATCTGCATTACTACTATAAATAATACTGGTACCAAGAGCTGTATTATTCGAAATATTTTTCTTTCCTTATATTGGATCCGTGTGTGTATTACCTATAATATATTTGGACACAATGATAATTAAGTCACTCACCCCACCTATAGCGATAAAAGATTAAGATGGTAACACTGGCGAATCTGAATTTTAGCGGGAACTCAGTGGTTTCGCCCCACTGTATTCATTCTAAAAATTGCTTTTTTTGGATGTGATGTAATGAAACAGGACTTTTTGTGTTGATTCCAAAACTCCATCGAATCTTAGTAAAGTCGTTACTACTGTGAACTGTCTGTTACGGCATGACTGAACTCGACCGGCACGTGCCGGACTTAACCAAGACTGAAATTTCACTATAACTAAATAATAATATTGTTGAATATGAATGGTGAAAAAAGAATCGCACTAAAGATTAGGTACCTATCAAAGACACCGTATCCATTTGCCGATGAATTATTTAAAAAAAAAGTACTGATGTCCTCGTGGTCGCTGGAATTTTTGGCGGGAACATGGAAAAACCATGGCGCTGCATTAAGTGCATTACATTATTTTCCAAAACTTGTGTCTTTTAGAGTGTTTAAGTGTAAAATAGACGTGTTTTATATATGTTGTTGAGTTATTAAGTAGTCGAATATTAGATTATTTGTGGTATATAACTAACATAATAGCGTGTGGTGACGCCTAAAACAACGAAGCAGATGTGAACGCTAAGTTTGAGCGGGAACGCGGCAAAATTATAGCTGCTTTGTATTTCGAATATTTGAAATGTTTCATAATTATAAAAAATAGTAGACATATAATATAATTTTGTTCGCATAGTACGAATTACGTAGACGAGTGAAAGAAAGTAAAAATATAAATTTTCATGCTAATACCAGAACACAAAAGTAGTGCGTACTTTTAATGACCGAACGAGACGAAAGAAACGTTCTCCTGACGGTAAGAGATAACACTAGCACTTGTCCATGGCCATTGCAGCAATACACGGAACATTGGATAACAAAACAAATTCCAGGGCATCGCTGCTTTGGCACTCATTACTTTGACACTTTCAATGGTTAGTCTCAACAGACTAAATTATAAAGAATCATAGTTACATCCCTAGATATATTTTTTAATCATTTAAGTAGGAATACCTAACTATTTGACGTTATCTTTGATATACATTTACTTCTTATTCTAATCTATCGGCCTATTTCTCGAAACTAAATAAATGGTTTGTTTAGTTATTCTTGAAGTAAGTTGATACAAATTCAACGTTTGCTATTTGCCTGACTGAATATTAGCAGCAATTTATTACGCGAGTACTGCTCTCATTTTTCATAGGAACGTTTTAAGTCAACGTTCGAATATCCTGTTAAACTTACCATACATGATGGATATTCCCCACGTACGGACTTAAACACTTCGGTTTCCAATTTGTTCATACGTACTGCGAGGATGTAGAATTGTAGAACTCTGCCGGCGGCGTCTGTATTTTTCTTGAAACACAATTTGGGTGTTTTCAAATCCAGAGTAAATAGGCTTTTTCTAGGTAAGCGTGCTTCATCTTAAGACTACATCCTGTTTAACATCAGGCAAAGCGTGGTCAAAGGCAAACCTTTTTTTTTAAATCTAAATAAAACACGCGTAGTGCGATTTGCCAGCTTATTTGACAGCTGCGCTTGTTCATCCGTTTTCTTGGTAGAGATTTACTACGATAACATGGCCCGCCCCTCCAAATTATAGTTTTAATGTGTGTAGTCACATCCTTAAAGAAAGAGTTTGTATGGGCCGCCTTACACGTTCAATCATGATCACGATCCGCGATCCGCGATCATGATTTCAAAATTTCTAGATATGCGATCCGGAGCATCAGTCCGTCAATCCGCTTCGTACACGATCAGTCTGGATCGCGGATCGCGGATCGCGCGCTACGTGTACGGGCCGCCTTACACGTTCAATCATGATCACGATCCGCGATCCGCGATCATGATTTCGAAATTTCTAGATATTATGCGATCCGGAGCATCAGTCCGTCAATCCGCTTCGTACACGATCAGTCTGGATCGCGATCATTGATCGCGGATCGCGCGCTACGTGTACGGGCCGCCTACGGGCTGCCTATGTAGTTGTAATTATTTATTCGTCTTCAGTGGCACCAGATTTGTTTGTCAACTTACCATAACTAGTTGACCGCGGAAGACAACGCACGTGTCATTTTCATAGAGTACGTCAGTGCAGCGCCATACTAATAATAAAGAGTGATTAATGAACGCCACTAGTCGACACACAAATCCATGGATTTGCTAGCTCGACTAGGTGTTTGACGGCAGTACCAGCAGTAAGCGCACATGCGTGGTGATGCGCTTAGACCTTTGGAAGGTCTAAGGTGATGCGTTGTAAATACTTTCAAATGTTTTGAATTTTGGAGGGGCGGCTCATGTTATCGTAGTAAATCTCTGCTGACGTTTATGCGAGATCAGTTTATTAGGTAGGTAGGTACAAGTAGAATTTGATTGTGCATCGTGTTTCACGGATAGGAACCCCTTAGGAAATCAAACCAGTAATCTCAACTTGTGCGTATCGAAGGACATCGCTAACGAATGAAATAAAACACATATTAACTACACCATACCATTTAATTTTTAATATTGTCAATTCATTAAATCGTACTTTAAAATTGCAGCGCTTAGCGATATTTTCTCGCTAGCCATAACAAAACCATCATTTGAAGTTACTTTACATTCTACCGTTAAATAACTAACGATGATGTGAAATAAATTAATGAATTCGATGATATTAAAATAAAACTGAGCAAACATCACACAAGATGCCCTCTCCGTGTGAAAACAGAGTGCTCGATCATAGTACAAAAATGCGGCTATCTTACCTCACCTTAACACTTTGGTAACTCGAAATTAAAATACAGTACAGCTAAAACATCCATTTACAAATAAATAATTTGCTGCAAGGAAAGTATCGAAGTATAGCGACAGGCTGCGATCAGTACAGGGACTGATCGCTCGTTCTACGTATTGCTACGTCCGATGCAGCCCCCTACTTTCTGTTCCGCATCGAAACTAAGTATAACAGTGAGAAATACTGAGAAGCTGCAAATGGTATTTCTACAGAGTGATAAATACAGGATTCACAGTTGACCATTGACTACGAAAACAGTATGCACGGCATACTTACACTCAAATATATTCACTAAAAAATATCTCTACAAAACGTTTCTTGTTCCTCGTTTGGTATAACATTCATAAACGGCAAATATGGTCGTGTCACACCACCGCAATCCGTCGGTCACATTCAATGACACAGATTAAAAATAGAATAACATAGAACAATTTATCCAGTATCTTACATCACACGTTTAAAATGATTAAAATTTCGATCACAGAAACAAGTAAAATAAATAAGTACATACTCGAATGTAAATAATTAAATAGTATATTAGTCAACAGCTATAATACAGAGTAAAACAATAAAGTTAGGCTTAAAACTAATACCTAGGAGCGAGTGAATAAATTAATGAACATGATTTTGAATTAACGGCCGATATCTTCGTCTGGCGTGTGATGTGACCAACAGTTTGATAAGCGAGTATCGCGGTTTACTAGCCGAGTTGTTTCATAAGGATTTCAGTGCTGAGGGATTTGGGCCGTTCGATGGGCAGGCCGAGAGCGCGCGACCAGATCATTTGGGCGAGGCAGCCCAGGGCGCGGGAAACGCCAAACATCACAGTATAGTAGTTCATCTCCTTCAAACCGTAATACTGCAAACAAACGGGCATGTTAACACATTTCTTTTGTGTATACAAAAAATGACACGAACGTTACCATCTTTTACTTAAAGTTCTGTGTATCGCTGCAATGGTCATGGACAGGCGTTATCTCTTACCATCAGGAGAGCGTCTCGTTATTCTCATTACATTTTTAAAAAAATCTTCTGGTGGTAAGAGAAAACGCATGTTCATGACCATTGCAGCGATACACACTTACACAGTGCAGGGCATCGCTGCTTCGGCGCTCATTACTTTGTGACTTTGGATGGTTAGTCTCAACAGCCCAGTAATTTCGCTAGCTGCAGTACCCTTTTCAGTAACGTTTACACACTACTGCTTGGCATTAACTTATTAACAATTAATTATTACGTATTTCAAAACGATTCAGTCTTTTTATTTTATCGTTTACAAGCTAGGTGTTTGACCACAGTTCATCTGATGTTTAGTGACGGTGTGGTCGAAGTTGGTAAAGCACACCTAGTCTGGAATGGAGATGGCTCTCAAGTGAGGCTGCCGGAACACACCGTTAGATGCTTGGCGGCAGATTTTCAACTTGAGGGTGGTAGCTAGCCAGCCGAGTACTAGAAAGTACCCTACCACCATGCCCATGTTAGTTAAAGTTACAAAATGTAAGTAATGGTGAAGCCCAGTCAATGCCCTAGTAAGATTTAAATAAATTATTTAAATTATAATTATTTTTTTTATATCTGACCCCAAACTAAGCAAAGCTTGTGCTATGGAAGACATATAACTGATAGAATACTTAAATAGTTTTTAAATTTAAGTTGAGGTATTTGTTGCATTGTGTAGGTAGGTAAAGCAGTGGTGACAGTGGAAACGAGATTTTTTTTTTAAATATATATTATGGTGTTACCTGTAATAGAACGCCAGAGTGAGAGTCTACGTTGGGCCAGGGGTTCTTGACCTTGCCGAGCTCGGTGAGGATGGGCGGGACGACCTTGTACACGGAAGCGACCAGCTTGAACATTGGGTCATTCGGCAAATGCTTTAGCGCAAATTCGCGTTGGCATGTATACCTGACAATACAACATTTAGTTAATATTAATAAACATTGTAGGACATTACACACAGCGTCATCTGACCCCAAACTAAGCAAAGTCAGATAACTGGTTCTACTACGAAAGTCAGATAACTGGAACTCGTAAAATGTATCAGAAAATAGTGTATTTGAAGGAGCGAATTCTCCTAATATAGGTTTATGTAAACTTAAAAGGAGAGGCCAAACCCATGTTTCTAAAATATGCATCAATAAAGATTATTTCTATTTGTACTCGTCTTCTTGGTTGATTGGAAGAGATCGCTCTTAGCGATTAGGTTACCACTTGTGGCACTAGCTCATAACATTATTTTGTTCTCTGTACTTTTTGTGCATAATAAAGAGTTTCTATCTATCTATCTATAACTGATAGAATTCTTCAATACTTTTTTCTTTGAAAATACGTACTTATGATACACACAAGAAACATTTATGATCGACACATAAATGAGTAGGCATCGAACCCAATCACTACACCTCTTAAAGCAGATATACCTACTATCAATGAGCTAACAGGGTTGTCAAACCAAAAAGCTTTTTTATTATAAGAAATAGGCTTACGTTTGACCGCCATCTCACCTGATGTAGTGATGATGCGGTCTAAGATGGAGCACGCTTGCCTAGAAGTTACCAATTCACTTTCGACTTGAAGACACCCAGATTATATCCAAAGGGAAACACCCACTCAGGCAGCGCATTTGTCTAGCAGTCCGCACAATGAACGTGGAAACAAATAGTTTCGTTCGAATTTTTGGAACGTCGACAGTGACCGCGACCTTTCCTCATAGCCCTGGATAAGATCTCCTCTACCGAGGATAGCTCCACTATACCTTGGGTCGGTTTTCCTGAGCACGGCGTGTCCATAGCCCGGCACCACCTGGCCTGACTTGAGCGTCTTCCAGATGAACTCCTTGAGCTGTTCTTCCGTGTAGTTGTCGCCCACCTGCTTTCGGAGCTTCTCCAACCATATTAACACCTGGAATACAAATGAATATATATTACAATAATTGTTGGCAATTTCAATTAGGTAACTCAAAAAATCTTCATAGTTTTAATAGTTAGTAAAAAGGTACTATCCATTAATTTTCACTCCAATGATTTATCTATCTATACTACTATAAAGTGGATTTTGATTGTTTGTATTGAATAGGCTCCAAAACTATTGGACCGATCTTATTAATTCTTTCATTATTAGAATGCTACATTATCCGTGATGGGCATAGGCTACGTTTTATTTAAAACACAATTAGGGATCCGTATGGAAAATTTAATAAAGTACCCCAAAAAAAATATTTGAAAAAATCATTGCTTAGCATGCGCAGCGAAAACTATTGACAGTAGAATAAAGTGATGTTTTATAAAGCAAATTGACAGCTACAAAAAAGTCCGCAATATAGTATGTCTAACTACTACAGTTGTCATCTACACTAATTTATAAAGAGGAAAGATTTGATTTCTGTTTGTATTGAACAGGCTCCGAAACTACTGGGCCGATGAACCAAAACTAAATCTAGGGCATCACTGCTTTTGGGCGCATTACTTTCAAGACTTTCGATGGTTAGTCACAACCGCCCTTCAATTTCGCTAGCTGTTGTACCCTTTAAGCCGGAACAAAGAAACGTTCACACACTACTGCTTGGCGGCAGAATATCTGGTACTGCGGTGATACCTAGGAGATCTCCTGCTATGGATATCTACGTTCAACGCTTAACAAGTAAAAATTTACTGAACATAAAATATAGTAGTCTAAGTTGTACAGGGTTATAAACTTGGGGTGTACTACGCCGAAATGGGGACATTATACTCTTTTTTTACTCAGAATAAGCTCGCGTTTGACCGCACCATACCTGATGTTAAGCAGTTGCGATCTAAGATGGCGCACGCGTACTTAAAAGGCACTTATTTATTCATGGATTTGAAGACACCCTAATGGTACCTTTCGGGAAACAGACTCGAAAGGATATCCACAATATTGCTGTGCAAAAAAAAATGGAAGTGAAACGCTTTGTGTTGGTTTTTTATAGATTAAAAAAACAAATCAGAAATCATTTAGCAGCAAGACGCGTCTTAGCGTATTTAAGTATCAACGAGTGTAACTGTTTTGTTTTTCGCGGATATCGACTCCATCGGCATTTGGCCTCGCGCCAAAATAGATTCGCCTCGAGGAAATGAGGAGAAAATCTTCAGAGTGCAACGGTTGGCACCTAGCCAAAGATTGTTGATTGTGTAACGATTATGTACTTTTCGATATTCTATTACATTGTACTTGCCGAGATTAACGAAAGCATCACAATATCTGAATCACAGGTGCCTATTACACTACAAATACAGATCATTTCAACACCATATAACACAGAAAAATTACAAACGTACTCAACACTTAACTGCGTGGCTCTTCTCAAATTAGCCGGCTTATGGGTTGGCATTATAATGACAATTTAAATGATTAATTGCAACAGTTAATTAAGAAGGAATATAGTTTTATTTCATTGTATCATAAACGTTATGTAGTCTAGTTATCGATTACTAGAGGGGCAGTCAGTGGGGGCATTAAGGAAAAAATCTGTACTACTACTCCATTGCTGATATGATTCGTATACTCGCTACTCTTGAATACTACTTAGCAAGATTTACACCCTTGGCGCCTTACGGGAATTGCCCGATTTTCAGCCCTTTCGTTTTCAGTAACTCCGACCACCTTTAATATATTGAGACTAACCATCTTATGTCTCAAGGTAATGAGCGCTAAAGCAGCGATGTTCAATTGTTCAATTTGTTAAATGTCCTCCAATATTTATTTATGATGTTCTAAAATAAATTTTCGATACAGCTGCATAGTTCATGGACAGGCGTTATCTCTTACCCTCAAGAGAGCATCGTTCGTCTCATAACATGTATATTAAAAAAGACACAGTTAACAATGTCTCGTCAGTTCATAAAAATAAATTGCTGTAAAAGGTCTTTGATTAACTAGAACTTTCATTAGTAAGGCCCATGATCAATCACTCTTTATTGGCACCACAATAAGGATATATACCTACCAAATTATATACATACACGCTAGGAGTGTAAACCCCCGTTATGTACAATTACATTATGTACAATTTACCTTCAATATTTTTGAAACTTTCAAAATCGTGAAAGCTGTTCTGTAGAAAAAGTATGTTGTTGATAATTCGTTCAAATACAGATTAATGATTTTTCTTTAGAATTTCTTTAAATTTTCAGAGGTGCGTAGTAAAGTTATTCATAATGACGAGTACAATGACCCCCTTTAAGTTAAGTACACCCCAAGTTTATAACGCTGTTCATATTGCCATACCAACAAAGCAACCACTAACACAGTCGATATAAATGAAGTAGGTACAAAGTGGGCAAACCTTGAAGTGTTGCCTCATTTATAAGTAAAACCCACATCCAATCTAACAGTAAAAAACATGAGTAATATGGCATATTACTCATGTTTCATTGTCCGGAGTTACGCGGTCAGCTGGGGCTGCGCACACCCACCGCTTTCCTGAGAAAACCTCGTCTTCTTTATGTTCCGTCCGTAGACAGTAGTTACAGGCGAAACAGCTACTTAATTAGGATATGTAGGCGCAATTCCCTTGATGGGAAACTGGATATTGACCTATGTAACACTAGTTCTCTAAATTTAAAGCGGCTTGTTGTTAACAATTATTTTTAGCAACATTACTCGACTTGTTATAATAATATGTTACTCTTGATGTGTATTATGGTATATTGGCCTTCTTTTCTTATTTATTGTAATTGTCTGTGTACCTAGCTGTAAGTTTGCCTTTGATTATAAAAATAAAAAAATAAAATAAAATAAACTGTTTGCTTGAGTTTCGGCAGCCTAGTTGGGCCTACTGGCTTCCAACCTGGAGGTCCTGGCTTCGAGTCCCACGGTACGTACCTCTGTCTTTTCTAAGTTATATGTGTTGTGCCGCTGACTTGAAACGGCGAAGTAAAACATCGTGGCATCTACTACAAATCTTCAGTCTTGAAAAACATTTTCTTTTATGATTGACAGGCTAGGTGTTTGACCACAGCTCACCTGATGTTAAGTGACGGCTTGGTCGAAGATGTTAAACACACCTTCTCGAGGATGTGTGAAGTTTGCTGACTTGTGCACTTGGTGAGTAACATAGACTACAGTTATAACGATGTGACGAGGCCCGCGTCCAACAGTTGTACAGTTTATAGAAACAGGGTTGCCCCGATCTGATTGTTTAGTTACCTCCTGGTTAGCGAGTCCGTGCAGCGGTCCCGCGAGTCCGTTCAGAGCTGCCGCAAACGATAGATAGGGGTCGCTGAGAGCAGAGCTCACCAAGTGCGATGTGTGCGCCGATACGTTGCCTCCTTCATGGTCACTGGAATATACAACACATAGGATTATTGATAACTGAAACGCTCTTGAGCTTTAATATTGATTTCATTAGAGAATTTATATATCACAAGTTACACCTACACCGTAGTCGGCGGGAACGGGGAGTGAGAGAGAGCGAAAAATGAAAGAGAAGGTTGCGCTTGCGCCACAGTCTTACTAATGTCTCTGTCAAAGTACCTGTCAACGTCTTCACAAATAAGGCGCCAAATTAAACATTGTTAACAATGTCTGATGGGACCAGCGGAAGTCGTCTCATTAACTTTACTAGTAAAAATAAATACTAAGTCCTATTTTTTTTATTTAGTCACAGCGCTATCAAACCTAATTGAATCTTGTACAATAAAAACCATTTAAGCGATACCGATTACTTTATTAACTAGCTGTGCCCCGCGGTGTTACCCACTTCATGTTTTCGGGATAAAAAGTAGCCTGTGTTAATCCAGGGTCTCAGGTATCTCCATACCAAATTTCATCCAAATCCGTTCAGTAGTTTTTGCGTGAAAGAGTAACAAACATCCTCCACTCATTCATCCATCCATCCATCCAAACGTTCACATTTATAATATTTGTGAGATGTATACTGACTGCCAAATAAACTTTTTAAAATGAATAATGATGAATGATTCAAAATGAAACAAATATTAAATTTTTTGGTAACATTGTATTAGAACTTCAGTCTGCGCGGTCCTTGCCTTATGTAAAATTTTTATATTTTACTGTTACTAATTTATAATACGACTGAAAACTTTCCAAGAGGAATATAAAAAGCCTTTAAAAATATTCAGTAATAAAGTTACTTGTGTACCGCGCACATTAAAACTCGAAAAGTATTTGAATTAAGTCAACTTACAAACGGTTCTTTAATTTGTTCTGTTACTTTATATGCTGTGTAACAATGGCCGTGGACCATATTATCTCTTACTATCAGAGGGGTACATAAAAAACGAAGGACGTAAACGAAAAACACAGAATTACACTAATAATATAAAAACGCGGGTCTGGTAGGATGCTAGTAAACAATAATCGTATTAATTAATTGATTCAGGCGTTACTTTGCGGAAATTCATTTTGAATGTTCAAGCTATATATCTAGTTTATTTCCGCTTAACGGTAGTTCCAACTCCAACAGTGATGAGGACTTAAATTAAACTAATTTGACACAGCTTATTAATTAAAAACCTAATCTTACTTAAAATCTAGAACTAATTTGATATGAACTTAAAAATATAATTTGACAAAAATTTAATTAAAATAACCATAAATCTTAAAATCCTCCTCTCTCTGCATTAACCACTTGTCGACACGTGTTTCGCCTCTACACGAGGCATCCTCAGGACGTGTTGACTCTTCGAGCGCTTGGTCGAGACTGAGTATTATAAATACAAAACCGTATCATTTGATCACCGAGATTCATATTACGATAAAAGCGTAAACAATGTATAATGGGTAATACTTTTATAAAGATTGCATTGATAAGGAAAACTGGTTGCTAATTTTATGTGCCATAAAGTTATTATATACCATTGAGCCGTAATAATGGTTTTACTTATCAACGAATCGCCATTATGAGTTGAGAATCAGTAGTAAAAAGGAACTACGATCTCTGGAAGGGTCCATATTTGACCACTACTTTGTATTTACAACATCTTGGAAGCAATAAATATCGTAAATCTTGAAAGAAGAAATTATTTTTTGTCTTTGATTCCGCCAACCCGCATCAGATCAACGAGGTATAAATATACCCAGAATTTCGAGAACCAAAACAAAGTCCAGGGCATCGCTGGTTTGGCGCTCATTACTTTGAGACGACCATGATTGTTCCCTTATTTAAAAAAATTCTTATTGGGGTTAGATGGTGTTGGATGAAATGTCCACTAATATTTTCGTAATTGATTTAAATATAATTGCGATGATAAAGATCGCAGAATTCTCACCAAAACAACAAGTTGCATTTACATTTTCTTTCAGTTTTCAGTTTGTGACGTTTACTTGCCTTCAATTACGACGTGTTATCTAGACGCTGAGCGCATGAGATCATGCGACATTTGATAAGATTGTCGCAATAGATGTAATGATTTAAATTGTACCAATTTCGTCATTTTGAATCTCTGTGACAGTTTGTAGAGAACGGACCTCACATTATTGGCTTTGATCACGCGCAATCGGCCAATGGAAACTTTGTAATTTGCATTGATTTTAAATTACACCAATGGCGTTTCGGTTAATTTTCAAATGAGTTTGCGTTCGAGCACACCGTATCTGATATTAAGCGGTGATTTAAGAAGTAACCTATTTACTCTCGTTTGTAAAGACACCCAAATTGTATTCACAATCGTTACGTAATGCGGTAGCGAACTCAAAGAAAAACATCTTGAGGTAAGAATACTTTAATTTTATCAAAGAAAACTCCACGCAGTTGAATCCTACTAATATTATAAACGTGAAAGTTTGTAAGATGTATGTTTGTTACTATTTCACGCAAAAACTACAGAACGGATTTGGATGAAATTTGGTATGGAGGTAGCTGACACTCTGGATTAACACAGAGGCTACTTTTTATCCCGAAAACATGTAGCGGGTAACACCGCTAGTATGTTATAAAGATATTATTAAATAAGCAATATTTGTATGTATATCAATAAATATAATATGGTATATATACGTTCCTGTTTCGTACACAAGAATTGTTGTTATGGGTTTCAGATGATGACCTCAGGTCGTGTCTGTTTAAATTAAAACTAAAACACTGATTGGTTACTTTAGTTTTTATTGCGTAAAACAAGTACAGATTGAACCGAATCGACCGTTAGTTTGTGAGAGACAGGCCATAGCAAATACGCATCTCATCCGTATTTAAAAATAAACTTAAAATTGAAACAAATATTTAACTATCTACTTAACAACACATAATAATATGCGCGTCGTTAACAGACCATGTGTTATGTTTTATTCATCACAAAGTATCCATAGGCTATTTTAGTGAACAGGTTTTTGTTCTTTCTTTATTGGTAGACCAGTTTGTAAACTGGTTTTATCAAATAAAAGTATAAAATTCATTTATGATGTCATCGAAACGTGCGTCTTTAAACACTCGATGTATTTAATAAATATGGTGAATTACTTGCTTATTTGAGTAGGTACTAGGTATATGTACGATCGCACGCACTTCTGTAGGCGAGTGATATTAAGTGGCGAAACTTTTTTGTTTTATCCTGTTAACACAGGCACCGTGTACAGTGTCAATCACTTTATTGAGACATGACTTGGCCTTAACCGTGATTGCTTCGTTCAACTTTGATCCGCTCAACAATGGTAATATGACAATAATAATAATAATTAATAATAATCTACTGTATTATTCAAGCAATTGTGATTTACCGCAAATAAGGACCAACATAAATGCCAGTAGCTATAATTTCACTGTTAAATTATGCTCCATTTGTCCATAAATGGAAAAAATTGTTTGTATGGAAATCGAACCAACATAACATCACACACATATATAACATCTCCCGTCTATTTCTTATGTCATCTATCGTGTTTGTCTTTTTCTGGTTGCCTGGAAGAAATCGTTGTTAGCGATAAGGCCGCCACTCGTGGTACTAGTACATAAGGTGCTTTTGTTCTCTGTATTTTTTTCTGTTTATTGTGTGCACAATAAAGTTTTATCTATGTATCTATCTATCTATATAGGGTGTTTCTCTAGACGACGGACATATTTCAAGGGGGTGTTCAGAAAGCGATACTGGACTCAAATACGTCATAAAAACAATACCTTACAATTTGACCAAATTGTCCCACAAACTAATGTAATCAGACACATAACAAATGCTAGTAGGTATAAACAAATCCGGGCGTAAGCTATCTGTGCCTACACGGCGCGCGGCGCAGGCGCAAGGCTGCGGCGGCGTCTGAGGGGTTTCGGGCGGGGGTGCGTGCGATTCTCGGGTCAACAACAAGGTCAACAAGTCACGCAGTCAGTTCGCCACCTGCGTTCAGCGCGATAAGAACGTCGCACCGTCCCGCCGCCGCTGCTCCGCGTACCGCTCTCACGTCGAGTGATGATTATTATTTATCGCTCATCGTGACGATGCCTTTTATCAATACACCAACGAAGAGTATTGGGATAATTATGGTGTGTGTGTATGCTTTAGCCAATGACAGTGTGAGAGGTGCTATAGACGTCGGCAAACATATCCGAACAGGCATATCCCATCGTATTCTCTGATGGCTCTGATTCCAACGGCTTCGAATGTTCAGACAGTTCACAGTGCCGACTTCCTATCAAGGAAGGGAAAACGAGCCGACTCCAGTGAACCTACAAGAGTACTTTGACAAAATTACATCCCGCGCGAATACCTACCTACTGAAGACGAGATATTATTTTGATTATCGGGTCATATTACGAATACGTGTACGTCGTTTAGTCGAACTATTGGACTGTCTCAAGAAACAGCTACAGCTGATATTAGATGTTTTTGCCTGTTCTAAGCTAGGTCGGTACTAACTCAACAAGTTCAATGAACTCTACTTGACGTTGAGTTTTCCTTTTTGACGTTACACTTAGAAGTATGAAGGAAAATAGGAAAATTTAGGTGAAAGGTACGTATTACACTTGTACTAAACTAACCGATAAGTACATACAAACATCGCGTCTGCTCGAGCGAGCGCGCGGCGCGGGGCGGGCGGGCGACGACCGCTGTACTTGCCTACTTGAACGATAGGCGCGTCGCGCCGCCAGCTGATCGTCTGTTTTTGGTGACCGTAAGTCTTGTAGTCCCGGGACAAAATTTGAACACCAATATCTTTTTAATGCTGGCGTAAATATTTTTTATTTTATTTTTTTTCGTACTATATAAACCTAAATTATAACGTCATGAAATATGTCCGTCGTCTAGAGAAACATGCTGTATACATATATATATTTACCAAATATGATCATTTTTTTTAAAACTGGCTTTTAACAAATACACTGCGTAGAACGAAGCCATAATCCTTTCAAAATTAAATAAATTAAATCAAATACGCCAGTGTATCGATGGCTTAACCTTATCTACGCAACGCTTAGCGACGATAACACCGACCAAAGTACAAAGCGTATTAACGTGTTATAAAATCGTATATTTTTTGTTTTAACTACTAATAAACTACAACATACATTCCAGACTAGTTCTATTTGATATCTATGACCACATCGTCACTTAACTTGAGATGAGCTGTGGTCAAAAACCAAGCCTGCCAATCTATTAAAAAAAATAAAAAAGCCACTGCAATAAGATATAGTCATAATTATGTCATGTGAGTAGTGTCGTACGAGAGCGACAAGTCACATCGCGATCAACTCGCAAGTGTAAATTCGAAAAAAAGAATCTATTCCATCCTATACGGGTACCAGCTTGAGGCTTTGGGTTTGGACTCAATTGAAAGGTGGGCTAAGGAGATTCATAAATAATTGGTGTTGAGATTTCAGAGCCTAGCACACAGGTGTGGAGAGTATAATACAGAAGATGTTGATGTACAGAAGAATTGGACAGCCATTTTAATAGAAAACAACCAGACAGTTGAAGAAAAAAATAACCTCTAACTATAGAAATTCCTATTAACGTTAACGTTACCAAACCAACTTCCTAATAAGAACTGCTGATACTCATCAGCACTCATTACCGACCCAGTACAATCTGGAGTTGTTCAAAAAAACGTGAGTAAATACAGATCTTCAATCACATCGTCAGTTTGCATCAGGTGAAATCGTAGTCATACGCATGTTTAGCATGTTGTAAAAAAGACAGGACAAAGAAACTATCATTGTATTTCAGTATTCGATACTTACATAACGCTATATAGTTACTGCTGTTCAATCTGTGCCTTGCCATTTTGTCCTCTAAACGTTGTCACGAGCGTACAAAGTAGTAATTAATGACCAGAGGCGGTGTAAGGCGTGGGCGACGTGGGCATCCGGCATGAGGGGCCGCGCGCTTCCAAAGTTTAGGCAGCTTTCAACGATCGATTTAAATTTATTTTACTGATATAGGTTAGTTAGTGTATAAGTAGAATTAACGTATCACAATGAACCTAAGGTCCGATTACAACCAAACACGACTTGTTTATAAATTAACCTACAGTAGAGGCATGTAATAGAATATAACTTTATTACACACCAAAACAAAACACAACAACATACAAATATGAAACATAAAAAAAGCGGAGGTAAAGAACATAACAAAACAATATAATACATAAATGGTGTATAACGGCGGCCTTATCGCCTAGAGCGATTTCTTAAATACTAAGCTTGAGGATCTCTACTACTCTGGGATCCTTTAAGTCATCGTAAGAGCGGCACATCCTAGCAAGAGGGCTGCTTTGCGAGACATTATTGTCCGCAGTATTGTCATACGATAAAATCCATCAAGCAAGCCATCCATCGTGAAAAAGTAACAAATAGGTATAGATGCAAATTTTCGCTTTTGTAATATTAATGACTTTATAAAAGGTAGTCTTTTTTTATATTGTAGATAGGCTTGCGTTGATCGCCATCTCGCCTGATGTTAAGCGAAGATGCGGTCTATGGTGGAGCACGCTTGCCTAGAAGAAACCGCTTCACTCGCGACTTGAACTACTGACCTTGAGTCACTACTTGTGAAGGATCTGCCCTTCATAGAACGATATACTCTTTCTAAAGCTAGCAGTTATCTATAAACTGCTTGGCTTCCTTGATTCCTGAGAGATATAAGGTATTTTAAGTATATAAATAACAGACTGCATTTTTTAGAAGAAAAAAATAATTTTGCCCACATCGAATTTTGTTCTTACCCCGCCACTGTCAGAATCCACGTCAGCCGTAAGATAATGAAACCGCTAAGCGTAACCACATGCCGTTAATTGAATTTAGGTTAGTTAGTGTATTCACAAACCAAACTAATATTTTGAATCTGAAACTAAGGCTTTTTATGGA
This sequence comes from Biston betularia, assembly GCA_905404145.2. Classification (NCBI taxonomy): domain Eukaryota; kingdom Metazoa; phylum Arthropoda; class Insecta; order Lepidoptera; family Geometridae; genus Biston; species Biston betularia. Next base: position 903,387 of record FR989862.1, on the reverse strand, counting down.
ACCGATTGAAGTCGGTGGAGTGGTCGCGAGAATGGTGGCATATTTTTTATGTGAAAAAATAAATCAGGAAAATTGTAAAATCACGAGCACAACAGACGCGATAACGGTCGGCGGCTAGTTAGATTATAAAGTCTAGTGTAAGTGTTTAAATATTTTTATACGATGGATTCCATTATTATATCAAAGGTGAAGTCATGCAGGAGTTAGCCACATAAACATTTTGGCCAGTAAACATTTTATTTGTCTTTGTGTTTGTTACGAAATTTAAAATGTCTTTCTTTATATGCTTAATCATACTTATATGGTATTAAACGAATAATATAATAGAGGAAAGAGCCATTATTCAAAAGGTAAAACTATAGTATCATAAAAATGTTGTTGTCGTAATTTTAAAACTTGTTAACATTCATCAAATTCACATAAGTGATACGTTGCCATTCGGATACTAGCCACAACATATTTATACTCGCCTAAAATATAGTGAACATTCGAGACTAAATAAAAAATGAGGAAAAATGTTCTCATTTGAATCTGTGACAAAAAAAACTTCTTTATAAATCGATCAGAATTTTGCTAACGTTAGCTTTAGTGCATAAATAATAATATAATAACATTTGCGTGAACTTCTTTTGCAATACCTGACGTCAGCTATATTTTCTAAGTTTGTTATTACCTAGATAGACGTAAAGGCAAGAGCGATAGTACATTTTAGCGCGCGGATAAACTTTGTGATAAACCGCGGTAAATCGGACTCGGATTGTCCCATCCAAAATGTAATGTATGCACTTTTACCGGGAAGTGTGAGAAAAATTAGGACAGTTTAACCATAGGATGCTCATACATTTAATATTTACCAAAAAACACACACACACACACACACACACACACACATATATTTCTAAGTACTACAAGCATGCTAGAACACACATTAGTAAAAAAAACGTTTTAAATTGGACCAGATTTTTTACCTTAAAGCGCAGCGCGCAAAGTTTAGTCTTAATTAAATTAATCACATGCATTTATGACGTGTGTATTTTACACGTGTAATTTATTTTAATACAAAAGTGATCAGACGAACGAGACGCTCTCCTGATGGTAAGAAATAACTCTTGTTCATGACCATTACAATAACACAGAACTTTGAGTAACAAAACAAAGTCCGGGGCATCGCTGCGTTGGCGCTCATTACTTTGAGACTTTCGATGGTTAGTCTAAACAACCCTGTAATTTCGCTAAATGCAGTACCCTTCAAAACGAACCACTGTAATGTTTACTTCTGCTTGGCGGCAGAATATCTGGTATCTGGTGCCTCCTGCTAAGGAGATCTACCACCAAGTAACAATTATCATTTCATCAAATTGTAACTCATTGTAAAAATCAGCATATCATAGCTCCAAATCACTGGAGTCACAAATTGCAGGAAGTTCTTGTAAGTTTAAACCCTACTTGTGAATATGATTGCATGGCATGCAGCTGCTGAGTGGGTATCGCATTAAAATGATTAACACACTGATACAAAGCAAGGAAAACATTAGAGCAAAATAAAAACACATTCGCAGAGCGACAGCAAGAGTTTCATGCATCGAAAACAATGTAACTTTTAACATATATAGATAAATCTGTTGTGTTAATATGACTACACAAAGAGAATAAAAACCAGAAACCAAAAACGCAACTAACAATCTAACCAGTGGACCAACTAGTTTAATTGAGGTTTATATATAATCAGCGTTGGTGCGGGGTGCGTCAAGAGATCAACTTACAGTGGTGATTAAAAATTAGACATGTTTTAGTATTTGAAAAATGTTCACATAGCAATGTGTCATGTTTTGTTAGTGGTTACCGTGTTGGGTTCATACTCTGTGTTCTTACTCTAATGAGCTTGAGCTGCCGGTGCAGGAAAACACCGTGAGGAAACCATAGCGTGATGGTAGATTACTCTCTATTACTCGACTTACAAGCTACCCTTAAATTGATAATCTGATCTTGGTGTTCTCCGGCAGCCTCATTTGAAAGCCGATTGAGAGTGTGCTTGTTACTTAACATCAGGTAAACTGTGGTCAAACGCCTAACATCAATAGTAAAAATAAATATGTACTTCCTTGCAAAAATTTAAGATTCGACCGACAGGACTCGAACCTGCATAAGGTTAATTATCCACGACCTGGCTAGAGCAATAGCACGAATGACATTTAAAAAAGACGTGATGTCATTTCGCATCGTACTAATATTATAAAAGCGAAAGTTTGTATCTAGATTTGTTACAATTTTAATGAATTTGGAATACAACTAGCTCATATACTAGATGAATAAATAAATAAATATCGTAGGACTATACACACAGCGCCATCTGGCCCCAAACTAAGCAGAGCTTGTGTGATGGAAGTCAGATAACTGATAGAATACATGTATACTTTTTTTTTGTAAATACATACTTATAATAAATACAGAACACTCAGACACAGAACAAACATTTCTTTATTCACAAAATATTTGCCCTGAGTGGGAATCGAACCCACGCCCTACAGCTCTCAAGGCAGATATACTACTAATGAGACAACAGGGCTGCAGATGAAGACAGGTTATTTTTCATCTGCAGCCAGTTAATGATACTGATCTGATATTTCAAGCCAGCAGGATTTGAAACTACGCCATGATCCGGGTAAGCTAGATGACAGAAGACGGTAGATATCTTTTACTTGCAAATTGTGTTACAAACATTACTGCATTTTGTTTGTCCGACAAGAGCTCACCGAAAGACCAGCGCTGGTCATACCACTTAGTAAGTATTATGCTGAGGTGAGCCCCCATTTTGTAACAGTTTGTTGTTATTTTTGTATGTACTGTGTTACAAAATAAAAAATCATTCTATTCAGAACTGGAGCGAAATTAGGTAGATAATAAGGTTCGACATCGAGCATCTTAAAGTAAACATATTTTGAATTTCGTCAAATGAAAGCTGTCGTTGCACATGACCACGGCAATCGATCTTTTACAATTAGGAGACCGTCTCGTTCATCCGATTACTTTTTACTATAGAAAAGAAAACACCCTAATATCTAAATCAATGGAGGTAATGACAATGTTACTTTCGCATTTATATATTAGTGTGGAATTAATAACTCACGAGAGACCGTGAATATATCCTATATTTGTCTTTTTCATTAGCACAGCATATATTTTTTAAATTCATTTCATCTCCGTCGTTGGTCAAACTGCCAGTCAAATCAACCTGAATAAAACATCTATGTTCATGCAAAAAAAAATCATTCGCCTTGAGTTAAACTCGATATTGTGTCTAATTCGCTACATGTATTGTAAAAATGTTAATTTAAAAGCTTATTAACTACATATACATACAAACATGCAATCGGGTTAAGTACAAGATTGTTTTCCTAGATGCACTAAAGTTAAACTGTTTTAAAAACTTTCAGGTGTAACCAATCCTAATAGATAAAACTTGCGACGTGATTGTGCTTTATCAAAATAGCATTAGTAAAAATGCTAGGTACTTTCAAATACATATTCAAACACCAAGTAATTAAATTTTGGACGTTATGATGTTGTTTGCCAGAGAAATAGAATGTTGTTACAGTAATTCGGAATCAAGCAGATGCAATCAAACATCCAATAAAAACACAAACAAAAGTAACAACACTGGATGGTATTCTAATGGCAGGTGATGTGAAATTTTGCAGAATTTTTACTCTCCTGTAAAGTTACGATTTTTGACTTACGTGGTGTTAGATCTTGAGCGATGACATCACAACTTGTATACCTTATTGATCTATTTTTATGGTTTGACCACAGCTTATCTGATGTTACGTTCGAGAGTTTATATATTTCTTATTCTTATTCTTATTCGGAATGGGGGCGATGAGTCCTGCACTGACGTCCCGCTTGGGGTGTATTGTGCATTTCCCCCTGCCAGCGTCTACCCGAGCCAACCCAGCTCCTTGAAGTACCGGAGCGAGGCTCTGGGCCGCTGGCATAGTAGTTTATATATTTATTTATCTTTAGTGTTAGTATGATAAATTTGTATATATAAATACATAATATACTAATAAATAACAAATTAAACTAATATACTATGGTTGCCTGGAAGGCATCGCTTTCAGCGATAAGAGCGCCACTCGTGGCACTAGGTTTTGAGTTTCTTGCTTGTGTTGCAATTTATTTTCATCTGGTTTTAAGAGTTATGTTGTACGCGATATTTTATTATTATACGCGTGATTATTTTATGTTATTTCTTTTATTATTTATCATTGTTTTATTTTAAAATTAAATTCTTGACATTCATTTTGATTATTCCATGTTTAATTTAAGTTGATACATGTATGAGAATCTGGTGTTTATGTTTACTAATGTGTATGCATCCCGCTCACAAGTCAGTCGTCAATACAACTTGCAATTGATATCACGTCGTTTTATTTCAATCCAACCGGCAAACCAAAATCAACCTTATACACACACCAGAATCTGTGAATAAACTATTTTTTGTTTTATTTATTACATATAAACCTTACACACCTATTGTACATTATCTTATGGCAATTAAGTGGCTAGACTTCACACTAGGAAAACTGTCTTTCGTTCCACGCGCGTTTTAATCATTTTATTTCAATAAAGATTTTCTATCTATCTACAGTCCAAGCTTACATGTATAACCCTGTACGTGTATACACTTAGAATTCTAACATCTCATTTATTACTAGTATGATAATTTGAGAATCACATGCGCGGTGTTATATAATTTAGAATATTTTCAAGGCCAACGGTAGTTTCTTATAATACCATATCAGAACGTGAGACATACGACTTTATCATACTACACGATAACACTTATTTTGCGATAGTGAATTGATACTACCGAAAATGTAAGGTAAGTGGTAACTGATAAAGGATGTTGGTTTAAGTTAAATATCATGTATATTAGGCTTTACTTAGAACGATTACTTTTAAGGTGGTTCGATTTCCATACAAACAATTTTTTCCCCATTTATGGACAAATGGAGCATAATTTTACAGTGAAACCACAGCTACTGGCATTTATTTTGGTCTTTCTTTGCGGTAAATCACAATTGCTTGAATAAAACAGTAGATTATTCTAATAAAATCTATTGTTTTATTCAAGCATTTGTGATTTATTGACCGATGAAACTACTAGACCGATTTCAAAAATTCTTTCACCGTTGGGAAGCTACACTATCCCCGAGTGTCATAGGTTACTTTTTATCCCTGTATTCCCACGGGAACGGGAACTACGCGGGTGAAACCGCAAGGCGTCCGCTAGTATACAAATAATTCCCTACTTATTTATCAAACAACTTTTAATTTTACTATCGTTTATAGCCAATTTTTTATAAAGGAAATAATCGAGAAATCGAATATGTTACGATTAAAGTGATACTTATTATTTTTAGACACATTATTAAAAGTTATACCCGTATAGTCAGTTTAAATACAAGCTCAAGGTTGCTTGTGTTTTATAATATCTGAAAATGGTTACTTGTGTGGGTATGTGACATAATGTGGTGAAATATATTTTCTTGTTATTTACACGTTTCTGTAGAAGCTTCCAGTTAGGTTACTAGAATCACTAAAACTTGATAATTTTACCCTTCAACACGCTGCGGTAAAAGATACATATTAAATCTATAAGCATAGTTTAAGAAACTAAACTGTAAAGGCATACATATTTATAACTTCTGAGGTGTTCATTGACAATTTGTTTAATGTAAAAGTAACTAGAAGAACGTGATGCTCTCCCGATGGTAAAAGAAAACGCATGTCCATGGCTATTGCGGCGATACACAGAACTCTGAGTAGCAAAACAAAGTCCGGGGCGTGGCTGCTTTAGCATTAATTACTTATGGTCATCTTATCAGCTCTGTAATAGCGTTTGCTGTAGTACTTTTCAAACCGGAACACAGTCAAGTTTACACACTCCTGCTTAATCAGACGAACGAGACGCTCACCTGATGGTAAGAGATAACGCTCGTCCTTAGACCATTGCAGTGACACAGAGACCTTTGAGTAGCAAAACAAAGTCCAGGGCATCGCTGCTTTGGCGCTCATTACTTTGAGACTTTCGATGGTCAGTCTTAACAGCCCTGTAATTTCGCTAGCTGCAGTACCATTTAAAAAGAACCCATGTTTACTTCTGCTTGGCGGCAGAATATCTGGTACCTACCTAGACGACCTCCTGCTAAGGGAATTTAAAATCAGGTATTCCCTGTCCGGCTAAAATGACTTTTGTTCATAACTGAAGTCTTTGTCTGAAGTCACCTGTGACGCAAATATGCCTGTAGATATCAAAGGAAATGCTGAATGCTAAATGATCACGAGAAAAATTGAGGAGCAAGTATGTAAAGTAAGAAACGATTTTATTCGGGGAACTCGTTTGCGCTAGTATGGTCATTTTATGAACAGGTCGGTCTTAGAACTGGAAAAACCTGAAAGAGGCTGCGCCACCTGGATGGGAACAGCTAACAGGGATGTGATGACAATGGGACTACACCCAGATCTGACGCCTCTCAGAGCACCATCAAAAGACTAGGAGGGTCGACCCCCAACGAAAGAAGACCTGGGAAATAGACACGGAAGAAGGAGATCTTACCTGTGGATAGTGAGGTAAAGCCTCATGAGTTCAGTGAACTTGGGGTCTTCGAAGCCCAGCATTGAGGCGTAGTTGGCGGACCAGTCCTTGTTCTCGTCGATGGCGCCGATTCCCTTTCCGTCGCGGAATGAGTTACGGTAGATGGTCGCGGCGATCACTGGCAGCTTAGCGATCAGGTTCATCGAGTCCTCGTAGATGTACTGGAATAAATATGATCAGTTAATATGTATTTCAAGATGTTATAGAACGAGCAATATCAGTTTGTAAGTTATGATAATTGTAAGTCTTCTTTGATGTAATGGAAAAATATATGGTTCTATTGTAAGTTATCATTAATGTAAAGGAAAACACATAATCAGTTTGTAAGTTCTTTTTAACGCTATGGAAAAATCATGTTTGTAAGTATGTACCTAATGGAAAAAAAACATGATCCGTTTGTAAGTGTCCTTTGATGTAATACACGGATATTCAATACAAGCTAACCTTAGCTTAATTCGAAAATCCGAAGTTCAACGATTGTTCAGAAAACACATTTGTTAAGAACACGTGTTAATTTTTACGCAAAATAAAAATTATTTCATGTAATGAAAAACCATGGTCCGATTACAATTAACTTTGATAAACATGGTTAGTTTGTAAGTCTTCGTAGATCTAATGTAACATGAACAGGATTATTATTTATCCTAGTAATATTTTATAAGTTTGTAAGTTGCGATAGATGTACTGGAATAAACAAGGTCCGTTTGTAAGATCTGTAAGTAAAGTCACGTAGTAGTGTGATTACAGTGGTCCAACAAAAACAGCATCATACCTAAACGTCAAACAGTTTTTGTAACAACGCAAACCTATTTGACAGCCCCGTTGGCTCATTGGTAGTATATCTGCCTTGAGAGCTGTAGGGCGTGGGTTCAATTCCCACTCAGGGCAAACATTTTGTGAATAAACAAATGTGTCTGGGTGTTCTGTATGTATTATAAGTATGTATTTACAACAAAAAAAGTATTTATGTATTCTATCAGTTATCTGACTTCCATCACACAAGCTCTGCTTAGTTTGGGGCCAGATGGCGCTGTGTGTATAGTCCTACGATATTTATTTATTTATTTGAATGATGTGATATAAAAAGTGCCAGTATCGTATCGATTCCAGAACGTTCGTTGACCTACCTCCCAGTATTTGGACTTGTGCACTCCTTCCGTGTATGCCTGCACAAACTGGGACTCGCTGTTGAGCGCGGTGACGGCGGCTGAGAACTGCGACATCGGATGCAGCTTACTCGGCATGTTGTTCAGCATGGTCACTACGTGGGCGGGCAGCTCGGCTCTGAACAACAAGAACATCGTGGAATGAAACGATGCAATAAAATATAATCGTACCATACAATAAAATCGTGTTGTATCTTGCCACGCCCCGAAAGAGACGTCTTAGTTTGAGTTAAGGAAAACGTTTTTTGTTTAATTTCAGTTTTTGTGAAGCCATATAATAATGACCATTATTTTATCTTTATCTCATCTGATGTTAAGTGACGGTGTGGTCGAAGGTGATAAACACAATTCGCCTGGAATTGAACTGGGTCTCAAGTGAGGCTGCCGGAACACACTGTTAGATGCTTGGCGGCAGATTTTCAAGTTGAGGGTGGAAGCTAGCCAGCCAAGTATTGTAACTACTTTTAGTATACGTTTAGAATTTGGATACGACCATTAAATGAGATAGAAATCTACCTCGATTTCATTTATCAAAACAGATAAGTGACGTCAAGGAGATTTTTAGATGATACGTGGTATCAAATAAGCATACATACATATGACGCCAAATTTTCTGTTTCAATTTTAGTTTAGGTTTGATCTAAATTTACATAATTACGTTCGGGCCAATGACATTGGAAAAATACGCGCCAATAATAAATGCAGCGTAATTGGGCCGCTAACAAACATACGTAGATATGTATAGGTATACACATTATTACTCAGTTTACATAGCTAAGTCATTACCGGTATCTATATGGGACGAGTCAACGAAGACTCAATTTCAAAGTAAAACAACGAACATTATTAATATAGAATAGAATAGAATAGAATAGAATATAACTTTATTATACACCAAAAACACAGATCACAATTAATACAAATAGGAAACAAACAACAAACAAAAAAAAAAGAAGAAGAAAAAAAAAAAAAATACACAATGTACACTAACTTTGGTTTTCCATAAACTACGTACGACATGTTTGACAATACCTATATGATAATTTAATCATTAAACAGTCTCTAAAACTTGACTACGGCAAATGGATAATGTGCGGTGCCATAATAATTTTTGAGGCCCATGAACTAAGAACTTACGCCATTTTTCTATAAAATACAGAATATCACACGCCGTAAATTAAATGCGAAAACTGTGGCGTATTTTATCTAATCAAACAAATAGCAACTCTTATCTGAGAAATTAAAGTTCAAAATGCAATAAAAATTCATAACGATAGTTAAACGCAGGCGAAATAACGTAAGCTATTGCACCGGCGACGAAGCGTTTTGTCAAGAGTTTTTGGTAGCAGGTTGAACGGATGGAGCGAAACCTTTGAAAGCGAAACAAACTGGGATTTTCCTCCAATGAATGAGCGAAACCTTTCGTTTCTATGAATACTTACGCACACAATTGCAGTGAATCAGTCAACTAGTAGCAACATTACAGACGTCGTTGATAAATTGTCATTATTACACCCGTACAAGGCACCTATCATACGGCTTCTATCTCGAACTCGCGATCGTAACCAATAAGTAAAGTTTTCCATTATGCCATGACTTTCTGTTATACATTTGGGAAAACATAAACGAGAATTCTAGCGATTGAAAGGAAGTGCCTAGACAAAGAAACATTCGATTAGCGATAACGCTATTCCGAATCCGCCCCGTTTTATCAACTGTCCCAACTGCTTGATGTGAACCTCTTCATAGGATTCTCGTCAACATAGGATTATATTTAAAATTCAAATGCTCGTAAAATATGTGAACTAACCTCTGTGCCCATTCCTTTGAGAGTGCGTTGACTTGCGCAGTGGTGGGGATGTCTCCCGTGACAAGCAGCCAGAACAGGCCTTCGGGAAGAGGCTCATCGCCTCCTATAGCCTTGGGCAGCTGCGCCTGGCATTCCGGGATGGAGAGGCCGCGGAATCTGATACCCTCATCGGGGTCAAGTACGGAGGTCTCCCACACGAGGCCCTTGATACCGCGCATGCCACTGTACATCTGCAAATAGTTACGCAATATTATACCAAGACGGTAAATCACAGTCTCAAGAACTTCCAGATTAGAAAAACTATCAAATTCTGGCACTGGATCTATACCTAGTATAAAGCAGATGCGTAGTGTGCGGAGTTATCATTTAATAAGTCGCCTAGACATTGAAATCTGAATTGAACTCTGCGCCGGCGCAGGCCGATCTTGAACCGAGGGTCCATTAAGCGTGGTCGTTGACCCATCGTCCGTTCGCGAACACCATTTAGAGTGGGCAAAAGTTAAACTATATCTGGCGCCTCGTTTCCTCTTTATCAATGAAGTAATTCAGATTGCTCTTGATCACAGTTTGAATGGAGTAATTGCCTACTCTCACTCACCATATCGACGGTGACCTCGCCGACTTTGGTGTTGCCATGTTTTTTACGGAAATCCCTGATTTTGGCATGTTCCTTGGGGATTTTCTCTTGGAGTAAACTCTTCAGGTTGGTGTTTTCCGCGCTCAGGTTTCTGAGCAGTATGGAAGCAGCAGGACATGCTTTCTGAAACAACAAATAACATTACAATTTAGGAGGATATCACTTTCATCAATTCAAGTCACCTTAGCGCTTTTAGCGCAATATCTGTGAAACAAAACAAAACCTTGGGGAATTTACAAAGGTAAGCTATCATGATTAACCTAGCTGAAATGTAGAGTCTATCTGATAACTCTCTCCCATTACCACATTCTCTCTCTCTCTCTCTCTCTCATTGACTCCCCTGTTAGCTATTTTGGCAGAATATATACTTCAAGAGCTGTAGGTCGTGGGTTCGATTCCCACCAGGAAAACTATTTAGGTGACAACGTTTGTTCTGTATGTATTATCAGCAAGTAAGGCAGAATACATTATCTAGCAAGCTCCTAGAACCGCCACATTGAACGATAAAACATTTTTCCACAGACGCCAGCATTTTAGTCACGCAAATAATATACTTTATGGATATACCACGTATAATTAAAACAGTATTGGCAATGGATGAATATTGAAGACAGCAAAAATAAATCTTAATTTCAGAAAAAAAATACGTGTTCAATTAATTATACATGTTGTGATGTGTTTTTTAAGTGTAATGACGTCAATAAGGGAAACATATTTTGTGCGGTTTGTGAATAAATAGTTCAGCGGTTATCAAACATTTTTGGCGACGGAGCCCTTTATGAAAACGAAATATTTAACGGAGCCCTAAAGTAATAAAAACTGTTTTATATGTAATTTTTATTGTCAGTTGAGTCAGTGTTGAACTGCTGACTGGTTGAAATGTCGCCCTCTTATATTACGCATTCCACTACTACTCTTTTGGTTATTTTTTTTAAGTTTATGTTGGAATATTAGCACATTTAACATGGTATAATTTGGTTTCATGTGAGGTCACGACGTATTGTAACCACTACAAAATTCTACAATTTCTTCCTTAACGTGGTATCAATTTTAATCAAATGCTAACCAGTGCAAGGGTCAGCGAAGGCCACAGTTTAACTCACGAGTGTTTCAAATGGTTTCAATTAAAAGGCAACGAGCCAATCAACACTGGATCAATGTTATCGAGTACACTCGGTTTATACTGAAAACCGAACAAACTTTTTGTTAAATTCTACGGGGACCAAGTTGTTTTTCTTTGGTTTTTGCGTCGCATTTTGAGCATTTGCCAGTGCTTCATATTTTCAAATTTCAAAAGTTAAGTAGCCTCGTAGCTGTAGTTATAGTCAAAGTCCAGTCTTGGTCAAGTACAGTCCGTATCAGTCAAGTCCAGTCATGCTTTAGTAAAGTAGTGGCGACTGCTTTAAAGCTTCGATGGAGTTTTGGAAGCAACACGAAAAGTCATGTTTCATGTATACGCGATGTCACGTTTTCCTTGTGATTCGGCACTTTATGAATAAAGCACAACCATTTTCATGCATAAACACTCAACAATACACTAGTTTTGGAAAAAATACAACGGGGCGACACGACTCTTTCCGCGTTCCCGCCAAAACTCCAAGGACCAAGTTTCGGGTAACAGCTAGTCTCACATAACATCAAGGCAATCCAGAATACTGGCTAAATAAAGTAAATACGTATAAAGTACTAGCTAGTCATTTGCTTCAGATTACTGGGCCCTGAATACCGGTTTAGAGTATATACGTTCAAGAGAAGACTTAAGTTGTCTACAGCACAGCTAATAATAATAAACCAACAGCTAACAGCCAATTGTTTATAATGACAACACGGGCTGAACAGCAACCTTGGTTACTGTGAAGAAAAAAAATAAAGTCTTTCCTTATTTCAGTTTCCAGAACAAAAATGCTCAAATATCCTCATCACCTTCCTGCTTTTATACCAGTAAATGTGGTCAGCACAGCATGTTTCCTTTACTCAAATTTATTCTATCAGACATTACCTCTACATTCACTCTCAAGACATACATATAAATCTTTGACAGCCCTGTTGGCTCATTGCCTGTGTGCTTCAAGAGCTGTAGGGTGTGGGTTCGATTCCCACCCAGGACCAAGGACCAACATTTTGTATGAACAAATTTTTGTTCTGTCTGGGTGTACTGTATGTATTTACAAAAAAAACTTTATACGTAATTATATCAATTATCTGACTTCCATTGTACAAGCTTTCCTTAGTTTGGGGTCAGATGACTCTGGGTGTAATGGCTTACGATATTTATTATTATTATTATCATAGTTTTAGGACGTTCTTTCGGTTTGTCCACGATGGACTATCCGTAGTATAAATAGTAATAAAATAGTCTAGTCATGTTAGATAAAGAGGACCAAATAATTTAATGACCGTTAACAATATTGTTGCCGGGTAAAAACGAGGGTTTATTTTACAAAATTTCATTTGTCGCTTCAAACATTTTTCCCTCTGACCTTATCGTAGTTTTTCAACGTAAGATATGACACCGATGACGGTTTTACGTATTTAGTATATAAGAATAATGTAAAACTAAGTTACAGAATAAACTATATAAGTAGTAGTGATATATCAAAGCCAAGTAACTTAAGAATTATTGAAGCGAATCACGTTTGGCCATTAAGCTACGAAAAAAAACCCTTCGGAAAAAACGTGATTCTGTGAATTGTATGAGGTACGAGGAAGTCATTACGTTCCGTGCAGTTGGCCAGAATGGGCCTTCCCCCTGCTATCCGAGAGTCTCTTCACAACGAGGGCATAGCGCATGCTCAGTAAGGCCGCAGGAAATAAGGCCAAATCGTCGATTATGTAAAAAAACCCGGTCTTTAAACAGTTCGCCTTGAGAAACTGACGTTTATCTAACACTTAATTTGTTAAGGAAAATTATTTTTAAATAGGTGACATTGATAATTATTAGTATATACACATACAAGCACAGGGGCGAGAACATTTTAAGGTCATTAAGTAAACTTACTACTTGTATTTACTTGGTGGTAAGTTTCCTTAGCAGGAAGTAGTCTAGGTAGGTACCACCGCAGTACCAGATATTCTACCGCCAAGCAGTAGTGTGTAAACATTACTGTGTTCCGGTTTGAAGGTGACTACAGCTAGTGAAATTACTGGGCTGTTGAGACTAACCATCGAAAGTCTCTACGTAGTGAGTGCCAAAGCAACGATGCCCCGGACTTTGTTTGCTACTCAAAGTTCTGTGTATCGCTGCAATGGTCATAGACATGCGTCATCTCTTACTATCAGGAGACCGCATCGTTCGTCTCATTACTTTTACATAAAAAAGAAAAAAAAACTAATTTTAGTTAAATTTACGCAACACAAATTTGTGTTCAAGTGATGAAGTGAAGATCAAATTTGAAATTCCAGAGGCCATCGAAGTATAGAAAGCCTTACTTCGGTTTTCAATGCATAGGTACCTCAGAACTTACTGCAGTTGATGACGTTCAGCATATAACGATATCATTTCACCGGACGGTGGTACGCATGTCCTCGTTCCCCCAGAAACAAATGCGACCCCCAAAAACAAAACCAGGACAACCACAGACTAAGGAAGCTTCTTTTCCTGTTACACCTTGCAACTACTGCATTAGAATTATAAGGACTTATTAAACAGGCTGAAGTTTTGGATGACAGTCTGGCTTCCAATTTAGAGATCCTGGTTTCGAAACTCACGGCACGCACCTTTTTTATATTAAGTATTACTTTATAAGTATTACGTATTGCTTTAAATGGTGAAGGAAAACATCGTGAGGAAACCCACATGTCCGAGAGATCCTATAAAAAAATGGCCAGCGTGGTGCACTATGACCTTACCCTTCTCACAATGAGAAGACGCCCAGCAGTGGGACAGTTTATAAAAAAAAACAGTGCTAATTCTGATCAAACAGTTCGCACAAAGAAAGGTCTCCCATGCCTTATATCGCTATTACCCTTGTATTTGTGCAGGGTCATTTTATGACCTAAGTCAAAGTCAAATTCCGAAACATTTATTCCATAGAGATCTGAGAACACGTCAACGAGTTCGTATAAATTTAATAAAATACAAATTCGGTACTTATTTTGGTATCGAATAGATGTCTTAATTGACATTCCACGCGCCACTACAATGTCAGTTAGGACACCTATTTGACATAAATATGTTTAATCGTGGATTTTAACGACCTATATTCGTACAAACTAATGATGGTCGAGTAGTCACGTATTATGACATGTCAGGGAACAAAAACTTCAACAAATAAATAATGTAATGAAATGTAAAGAGGCATTGTCACTATTTAACACTTTTTGCTTTTTTCTGTTCACAAATTCTAAACGCATTATCAAAATAACAGCCTTGTTGGCTCATTGGTAGTATAACTGCTTTAAGACCTGGCGTGGGTTCGAAACTACCTTTAATGTAAATTCAACGTTACAACCTGACTGATAATTCTTTTTATTTTCGTCAGTAACAAGTCTTTTAAAACTCAAATAATCATAAACACTAGAATAGAATAGTTGTTTTTACTACATCATATCATTTAAAATGTACATACATTCCGAGGTCTTTGACGTTTGGAAGTTTCCAGATAAGATATTAGGATTAGTAATCTAATCGTTGACGTGAGGAATTAACTTTGAATACTGCTTTCTTCGAATTGAGTGATGTGTCCCGAACATAATATATCAAATGGCATCACACTAGTGTCAAATTGTATCTGAGAAAGTATCGTCATACTCAATTTCTCACAGTCCAAAAAAAATAAAAAAATATAAGTCTGTGAGCACATGGCAAAATCATTAAAAAATAAAATAAAAATACATATCGTTGACTATATGACAGTGGGTGGGTGCACACCTTAGGGGGTGGTAAGCAGGGCAACCGTCCGAGGCCTCACTCTTGCAGGGGTTTATATGTACGTGTATCTCGCGCCTTGCACTTAACAAAACGTCCCCTGAACGCACGGTTTCATTATTAGTGCAAGCATGTCACGGCCACTCGAGCACTCGAACTAATTTTTTAGTAAAACGGACTCAAAGAAAAAGGGCCTCACAATGATCTGTCGCCCCGGGCCTCGCAACAGCTAAGGCCGCCGCCGACTATACTCGTATAGTGTAGAAACAAAAATCCAAACTTGTCTCATTGCTACGTTGAAATAGTTCTATCTGCTATTGCTAATGATCTATGTATGTGGGCTAGTTACGCTCAGCAACATCTCCATGAGAAGCCGTAACTAGTTTGTGCTGACCTTGTGAGAATGCGTCACCACATAACACGCCAACTTTGTACATGTTATTTATGAACACACATATTAACAAAAACACCAACTGATAATACATTAGAAGTTCAATTCACGATTATTGGATTTTTTGTTGATTCAATTGATCTAGTGAATAATAAAGTTAATTGCGTAGTGACTAATTTATAAAAATGTTGTTTTGTCAAAACCGTTGAACTCCCTTCGCTCATATATACAGCCCTGTTGGTTTATTGGTAATATGTCTGCTCCAATAGCTGAAGGGTGTGGGTTCGATTCCCACCCAAGACAAGCTCAGAACAAACACTTATCGTCGCATAAATGTGGGTGGGAATCGAGTCTACGCCCAACAGCTCTTGAAGCACATATTCTATCAAAGGAGCTAACAGGGCAAACAAAACGATTTGGAACGTACATAAGTATTAAACAGTTTAAAATTTTAAATATTTAACTCATTTATTGAATATGAATTTAGTAAATAGTAGATGGTCTAATTAGATACCACCGCAGTACCAGTACCTACAGTAAAACATTACTGTATTGCGGTTTGAAGGGTAGGTACAGTAGCTAGCGAAAATACAGGACTCTAAACATCGAACGTCTCAAAGTAATAAGCGCCAAAGCAGCGACGCCCTCGACTTTGTTTTGATAGCCAAAGTTCTATGTATCGCTGCAATGGGCATACGATATCTTTTACCATCAGGAAAGCCTCACGTAACATTTAAAAAAGGTTTTTTTTTATGTAAAAGTATTGAGACGAACGATAAGCTTTCCTGATGGTAAGAGATAACGCATGTCCATTACCATTGCAGCGATACACAGAACTTTCAGTAGCAAAACAAAGTCCGGTACATCGCTGCTTTGGCACCCATTACTTTGATACTTTCAGATGGATATTCTCAACAGCCCAGTAATTTCGCTAGCTGCAGTTAAATATAAAATATTTATCTTACCAAAAACAAATAAATAAACATCGTAGGACATTACACACAGCGCCATCTGATCCCAAACTAAGCAAAGCTTGTACTATGGGAGTCAGATAACTGATAGAATACTTAAATATATTTTTTTGTAAATACATACTTATAATACATACAGTACACCCAGACACAGAACAAACATTTGGTTTTATATCACAAAATGCTTGTCCTGGGTGGGAATCGAACCCACGCCCCACAGCTCTTGAAGCAGACATGCTACCAATGAGCCAACAGTACAGTACAGTACAGATTATCTATTTATCATTAAAGTTGTGAACTGTGGAACTCTATGAAATGAAATGAAATGAAATGAAATTTATTTGGCAACACTATAAAAGTCCCGTGTAGTGAAATCCATTATCTTCCATAACTAAACAAAGATAAATAATGAAGTCAGAACCATCTTTAAGCATAGGTACTAAAGTAATAAAAAGTTTAATTCTGATAAATGATATAATTTTATCATTGTAGAACACACCTACAGCTTGCTATATAATGTAGGTGTGACCTACCAAGAACATAATCTCAGTAAGGGTTTTTGGCGGGAACGCGGGAAGAGTCGTGTCGCTCCGTTGTATTTTTTTCCAAAACTTGTGTTTTGTCGAGTGTTTATGCATAAAAATGGTGGTGTTTTATTCATAAAGTGCCGAATTACAAGCGTGAGTGCGGGAAAATTATATAATGTGGTGAAACATGTCTTTTCGTGGTGCTTCCAAAACTCCATCGAAGCTTTATAGTAAAGTCACCACTACTTTACTAAAGCATGACTGGACTTGACTGAAACAGACTGGACTTGACTAAGACTGGACTTTGACTATAACTAGCTACGAGGACACTTATTTAAATTTTGAAACTTGAAAATATATAAATACTTGACACTGGCAAATGCTAAAACGCGACGCCAAAACAAAAAAAAAAAATCTCAGTAAGTCGAACATACGAGGTATTCGCTACAAGATTTACGAAGTTAAGACTTTTGACACGAACGTCTGATAGTAAGCGATGTGCAAACGAATATGGAGCATGACAGAAATATGTTTACTAGATATTTCATTCAAACGAAATTGGCAACACTACACATCATCCTGATAATAGATAAATGCGGTAACACACGCACGGGACATTTGGGCGTGTGCCCGACGACCGAGACGGGACGGTGCGAGTTTGACCTGCGGTTATCTTTAGAGGGGGCGAAGTAGAGGACACGCAACGTGACTGTCACTGCAAGCTAAGATGCCATATTTTATCTTTACCGTGACGATAAAACGATATCGCATTTCCCTGACACATGGCACTCGTTGAAAACCTATCACCTTAGGCTAGAAACATCGTAATAAGCATAACGTTAGCCCGTGATTTATTGCAATAATAAATGAAAACTACGTCAAAATCGAACTAGTTTTGGAGAAAAATGGCAACATGGATTTGCACAATGTGTGCTGCAGCGACCCCTGGTGAGTTGTCACCGTAACACCTATCTAAGACCTATCTTTGACAGCCCTGTTGGCTCATTGGCAGCATATCTACCTTAGGAGCTGAAGGGCGTGGGTTCGATTCCCGCTCAGGACAAACATTTTATGTATGAACAAATGTTTGTACTGTGTCTGGGTGTTCTGTATGTATTATAAGTATAAGTATGCATTTACAAAAAAAAAAGTATATATGTATTTTTATCAGTTATCTGACTTCCATCACACAAGCTCTGCTTAGTTTGGGGTCAGATGGCGCTGTGTGTAATGTCCTACGATATTTATTTATGTGCAGTACTTTAAGAACATACACCAATCCAACTCGAACCCATAACTGAAAACTGCATCAAAATTGGACTGGTAATTTTGGAGAAAAATGGCAACATGGATTTGCACAAACAAACATCCTCTCACCCCAAACGCATATACCGTCTCCATTCCATCGTGAGTAAAAATAGCGGTTGAAGAGGGTTTACGTAGAGTCATATCCTAAGAAAAGGGATATTAAAAACTCAAAATGACCAGTGGTTGGCGAGATTCAAAATACCTACCCAGAGTTTACAGAAATGCACACTCAAAATGTACTCAAACTGCTGTAGCCGCAATGAAGTTGTGATAGCATATTTTATGTATATTGTACACAGTGTATTTGGACTATAGTTGACGTACATTTATCTATGTAGATTCCACGTTACAGCCAAGGTTATTATAACACATTTCTACACTGAGATAACATACACGTACTAACATATAAAATTATGCTTTGGTTAATATACTATACCATCTCTAATCTAAAGAGAATTTTTTATTTCTACGATCAATTATTCAGGATCGATGCTTTTCTAAATACATACATAAACAATACCGAGGTTGTGGAACTCTCCGCCGGAGTCTGTGTTCCCTGTTAGGTACAATATGGGTGTCTTCAAATCTAGAGTAAATAGGTTACTTCTAGGTAAGCGAGCTTCATCTTAGACCACACTACTGCTTAACATCAGGCAGAGTATGGTCAAAAGCGAACATATTTTGAATAAAAAAAAAATAAAAAAGTTTGGTCTTTTGATTATAACCGAATAAAAAATATTATATTTTAGGCTTTAATAGCGTGTATGCATTTTAAATTTAGTAGTAGATTGTCTTCACTTCTCCAGACGTTAATCTATGGTTATTTGCGTACGTAGTGTACTGGCCCTTTAGTTGTAAAATAATGTACGCTTTCAGTATCATAACGTCACGTGAACCTGTTGGCAGCATGTAAGGAAACTCTTCGGTCGTTACATAAGTTAATAGCGTCATTGTTCGTGCAGGAATGTCATATGATGCTAGCATGAGGATCGTTGAACATTATTAGCTGCCTTTGTATATCATTGGATGTATTCCCTGGGCCTTTTGCGTATCTTATGTTCAATACCCGATGACGCAGAATACAAATTTGTACAGAGACAAAAAAGACGCACCAATACGTGCAATTGCCTAACAGAATATTTTTTCTGTACGCCAATAGGCTTTTCGAGGGCATAACATTACCATGTTTCCTAAAATTCAATGTTATGAAGTTTTCTAGTAAGTTTACAATACTTGCCACAGGATAGGTAGGTACTCGACGAAATCAATACAAGCCTACCAATAACACTTATCAAACAGCCATTGCATATTTGACCGCCCAGTTACCTCATTTAGTTGTTTGTGCTTCAAGAGCTGTAGGGCGTAGGTTCGATTCCCACTCATGACAAACATTTATGTGACCAGCATAAATGTTTGTTCTGTGTATCCTGTATCATGAGTATATATTTACAATTTATATATATGTAGGTAATCTATCAGTTGTCAGTTGCAAAAGCATTTATTTATTATATTGGGTTAGTTAAAAAATAACCATGTTTAAATCATGATTCTAGATCAATCTTCTCAAAGTCATGTGTCACTTGAGACTTCCCTCACGTATTCAGAAATCAGTAATCAATTACAGTGGCTCGCTATCTGGACATGTCGAAAGATTCGCGACCAGCGTGCTGACGATTCGGCCTTGGCCATGAGTCGGCTCGCAACCTCGCCTGATACCGACGGCTGTTTAAATATTTGACGTATATTCACAGTACTCAACGAACTCAACGGCTACCATACTACATCTTAAACAAAAGTCATTGGCGCCATGAAAATGTAATGTTGGCCAACGCTACAATGTATTTGTAATACAAATTAATGTCAAACGACTAATGATGCACGAGTTTTGCTTACTATCAGGTGGATAACCAGCTAGTTAGTTGTAAGAGAAAAAAAATATTGACCGGATGACATTGGCAGGTAGCTATTTTTTTTTACGTTATAACATAGAACATTTTGAGCAAGTAGTAGGTAGATAGAAAATAGGCTTGCGTTATTCCGCCAACTCGCCTGATGTTGAGCGAAGATGCGGTCTACAATGGAGCACTCTTGCCTAGAAGAAACCGATTCAGTCATCACTTGACGTCACCCAGGTTGTATCTATCAGGAGACATCTACTTAGGCAGAGAATTTCATTGTTTAACGGTTTGTACAATGAAGGTCGAATCGAATCGTTTAGTTCGAGTTTTTGGAATATCGATTATGGAGCAGTGTCGCTTTTTAAATCTCCTGGCTGTCTGATAGTAAAATGGGCAATGTGGAATTAACTCAGGTAGATCTGAAGCGCACTCCCCAAAGTGTTTCCGGTAGTAAACCGACAGATAAAAGCAACGAAGTTGCTTCCTGAACAAATAACTTATTGCTAAGTAGTTTCATATTATATTCAAATACCGACCTGCCCCGGATTCGCACAGATTTAAATTATTATTTTGACGACTTTGATTTCTAAATGACAGTGAAATGTATCAAGATTAATTGCGTGGTTTAGAAAAATAGACGTAAGTAGTAAAACAGACAGACGCAGACATCGATATTGTTTTATACTATTCAGCGAAGACAAGCTTAATTTAAGACGTGAAGAATTTATAAACATTTATGTAAATGACAGTGAAAATGTATCAAAATCCATTACATTATGTGGAAGAAGTAAGCGGAGAGATAACAGCGACTTTATTTTACACTATTTAGAGGCTCTACAAGTAGTTATTGTTAGTTTCTAAATAATTTTATATTACATTGTTTGTATGCTGACTAAGCATGTTTATATATACATATATATAATTACCATATATTTTTGCATAATATATAGTATAGTAACCTAGGTCTTGAGGCTTTATAAAGTAAAAAATTGGAAACTATGTAACATATGTAAAATATACACTGTATATGATTGTCAACGAACATTCAACCACACACAATCCACATAGTGATATTATTTATCTGTATATTGCATGATAACTTACAATTATGTTAAAGCACTGAAAAATGCAACAGTGGCTGTATACTGTAGTTTAATGACAAGTTGGTCTCGTTTATCACATCATGTGTTTATGCAATAACGGACAAATGTGAGCAAAGAACCGATTTTGAAACATTATACCTTTACAAAACTTTCTGATTTTATAAAAACTGTCCCAACATAAAATAAAAGGAAGCATGTGGATTAGTTTACATATAAATAACAGAGTAATCATTGTAAAATAATGTAGTTATTTAAAAATATATTCGGAACTTTTCAACAGTCACAATGGACTTTATGAATGGAAAATTAAAGATAGTTTTGATGTCAGTTGAAAACGAAAACATTCATTCATCTATTTGTGGTCAGTGTTTTGGAGAGGGAGAGGAAATCCAGCTCTGCGAGAAAATGACCTATTCAGAAAGAATATTAAGATGTTTAGTACCCAAAGCTAGAATTTCAGCCTCAATCATAATATGGAACTTCTTGAAATTTAAAATATGTATGTACCTATACATTTTTATAAAAAAAAATATACAAAATACATATTCCTAACAGAAATATTGTCTAAAACTATTCAACAGTTTTATATGCTTTAGAAAAAGAAAATGTTTAGAGCAAAGTAAATATCACAATTATAACTATTCACAATTGTATCAAAAATTGTGCCAGTTAATTTATTTCTTATAGATTTGCAATGGGATATTTATAATGGTTGCGGTATTAATGTGATGCTAGTTATTACCTATCATTATTAATTTTCACTGCATTCTACATATAATTGACAAACCTATAATGAGTATTTCACAGATAAAGAGTTTCTATAAATAAATGTATTTGTAAGCCCATGGAGTGCAGTGTTGTACCTAGAATAGTACAAGAATTTAAAATAAAAAACAATCAATTGTCAATTTGAATAAATTATTATTGTTATTTTTGTTCAATTAAGGGTAAAAAGGTAAGTTCAACCTTTTTTTTTAGAACTATTTATGCTTTTTAAAAATACAGATACAGATACAATTATGACTTAAAATTTTGACTGTAATGGTTAGTAAGCATTGATCTGAGAGAAAGATGTGTGATGATATATTAATATGACTTTGTAATGGAAGAAAAAGAAGGTTGGTTGAAATATTGAATAGAATCTAAAACAAATTCAGGACAAACTACCTAATAAAATTTTCAATTCACTGACAAATAACACAAACTAAAACAGGAGTTAAATGAAGTAATAGTGTAATGAGTATCATAAAACATATTCTTGAAAGTTTATTCCTATAAGTTTACAGACACAATTGAAATTAAAAGTACTAGAACCACGAAACTATAAGTTTATATGAATGGAAGTTGCCACGCATAACGCATATTATTGTTCCGGCGCAAAAAGTTGTGCTTAGCGGATTCATACGCAACTGACACTTACAGACTTTAGTATAATAAACTTTATGAATAACTTGCAGTACAATTTAACTTATTCAATTTAAAGATTCATTTAGAAAACTATAAATAAATAATAAGCAGTAATCTGCCACATGCGCTAAGCCCGACGCCGCCAAATAGATTTGAAGAATAATCAAATTTCATCAATAGCTGTCACACATTTTGTTCAATCATTATCCCTTAGTAACAAAAATATTAGAGCATGATTCGTATATTTCTTCCCGAAATAACTTTTATTCGTAATCATTATTACATAACTTCGCAAAATGTGAGCCACTAGGTTATAGATGACCTGAGAATATAATTCAGGGGTATCGGTTACTTTTTCAAATATCACGGCAAAATAAACTTATCAGCTACATATTTACCTGCACTTCCACTAGTTTGGATGAGGAAATCCTGAAAAGAGCCATTGTAACCAACTGAGCCGAGCCGAACGCTTATCTAACCAAATACTACGCCTTGCCTGCGATCGATCGCATTTGCAAGTGGCAGAATTTTCGTGGTCGCTGGGCGCTCTTTCCTACAAAATCTTGACAAGTTTGAGTTGGCCCATGACAAGACGTTGACAACGGACAAAATATTTTTTTTTTTTTCTTTTGGTTTTGGCGTCGCGTTTTAGCATTTGCCAGTGTCAAGTATTTATATATTTTCAAGTTACAAAAGTTAAATGAGTGTCCTCGTAGCTAGTTATAGTCAAAGTCCAGTCTTAGTCAAGTCCAGTCTGTTACAGTCAAGTCCAGTCATGCTTTAGTAAAGTAGTGGTGACTTTACTATAAAGCTTCGATGGAGTTTTGGAAGCACCACGAAAAGTCATGTTTCACCACATTATATCATTTTCCCACACTCACGCATGTAATTCGGCACTTTATGAATAAAAAACCACCATTTTTATGCATAAACACTCGACAAAACACAAGTTTTGGAAAAAAAATACAACGGAGCGACACAACTCTTCCCGCGTTCCCGCCAAAACTCTGACAAAATAATGTTCCAGTTTATGCTGGAGTAATTTACTTTTTCAACTTAGGCTTTACATTTACTACATTTAGCCATTATTATATTTTGTCATGATGAATTTGTGCCTCTGGGGCCAGAAACGACAATACAAAATTCCGTGCTGGGCGTGGAATAATTAAATACAAAATACAAAATATTTTTATTGTAACCATAACTGATGACTTATTAATAATCTGTAAAATTAACAATTGTGTAATTCGCCTCGATTCAGACTTAGGAATAAATTACGCAACCGTAATGTATAATATTTATTGATGGTTCAGCTATTTTAAACCAAAGCTATGTATTTGTAGAATTATAAATATTGTAAACTGTGATGGAGTTTTAGAAGCACTACGAAAATGCATAATGTGATCACAAGATATAACTTCTACACTAGTGCACATAAATTGGCTCTTTGCGAATATAACACGATTATTTTTGTACATAATAATTTCCATGTTTTTTTTCTTATTGTGCTACTATACTACACTACTTCACTAAAGAACGATTGGACTTCACTGACACGGATTGAACTTGACTAAGACTGGACTTTGACCACTTTGTAAGTTATGAAACTTGAAAATTTTAAAACACTTGACACTGGCAAATGCTCAAAATGCTACCCCAAAATCAAAGAAGAAGGAGATAACATCAATGAAGAGTTTTGGCGGGAACGCGGGAAGAGTCGTGTCGCTCCGTTGTATTTTTTTCCAAAACTAGTGTTTTGTCGAGTGTTTATGCATAAAAATGGTGGTGTTTTATTCATAAAGTGCCGAATTACAAGCGCGAGTGTGGGAAAATGATATAATGTGGTGAAACATGAGTTTTCGTGTTGCTTCCAAAACTTCATCGAAGCTCTGTAGTAAAGTTGCCACTACTTTACTAAAGCATGACTGGAATTAACTGACACGAACTGGACTTGACAAAGACGACTTTGACTAAAAATAGCTACGATGGCACTTATTTAACTTGTGAAACTTGAAAATATATAATTACTTGACACTGGCAAATACTAAAACGCGACGCCAAAACCAAAGAAAAAAAAAAACAAAACACCAATGAAATGTATTAATGTCATTGTCACTGTCTTCGTTGACCGGCTTCCGGGCTTCCTTCCTGATTCCTGAAGTTCCTGATATCGAACTTGAATTGAGGTTGAGCAAGTCACTTCAACTATTTGCCGCCTGCGGCTGTTTCGCTTGCACCCCGGTGGTGTTTCTTATGAAAATAAGAGTCCGTGACCACTCACTCTGTGAGTGTAGGCTAGCTGAAGGTACAATCAATCACATTTTTTTCGAATGTCCTAGATATCGCGGCTCCCTTTATGACATGATCCCGAAAGATCTTCCACTCCCTATTAACTTCTCCAACCTCCTCCCCCTAGTATTTTCTCCTTTTGTGTATATCCTTAGTAAATTTATCAAAATTAATAAGATTAATCTTTGAATCTTGCTTTCTATTGGGGTTTTTGTATATATCTAACGTGTATACTTTATGTGACGTGACGTTTTGTATTTGTCCCTTTGTCTAGATAAAAAATAATAATACTAACCTAACCACTAACAAAATAATAGGAATTAAAAAAAAAAGTAACTGCAAACACGGTCAACACCGGACAATATGCGCCAGATGAAAAATATACTGCTACCAGACACTGGCAAAATTGTGGCAGCACCGCAGGAGCCAAGAAGAAACAGTTGAAGTTGTGTGAAGTGAGACACTTCAGACTTCATATTCACAGTAACTTATCTATGTATTATTCTTTGTTTGTAGTTAGTATTTTGAACAAATAATTAACTATTTATATTTAAAGCTGATAAAACGCACATAGATAATTAAGTGCTACTAATGTCCAGTTCAGTTAGTTACGTAGATCCTGACGGTACAGACGGTCATCGAATATAATAATATTCACTTTAGCTTATTTTCGTACCAAAATTGTTTTTTTTTTCATTTTTTAATTCTCTGTTTTCTAGCTTAAGTATACTAAGTACTGGAAAAATTAGAAAATGAATATATTAGCATTTCTGTCCTGTTTGCTGATTACATCGACAAATTGTAAACATTTTCGGCTCGGTCGTAGTAAAGGGGGGAATCTTGGAGCTCCTGGTGATTGCCACGGCGATAATTTACCTCCTGCTCAATGGTTCGTTCAAAATTTGGACCATTTCAGTAGAAATGATTTACGAACTTGGAAACAGGTAAAATATTTGTTTTCTTTTAAATCTTATTCATCATGAAATTACCAGTTATTTACATTTTTAATTGATTGATTTATCTTTGTATTTTATAGACTGCCAAACTGTATTAACTAGGGAAATATGTATATTATTTTGTTTCAGCGTTATTATGTAAATGATACTTTCTATACCCCAAAAGCTGCTAGCCCAGTATTCTTGATGATAGGTGGGGAAGGTCCTTCTGATCCAAGATGGATGGTCAAAGGAGCATGGATAGATTATGCTAAGCATTTCAAAGCACTCTGTATCTCACTAGAACATCGTTTCTATGGAGAAAGTCACCCAACTAGGTGAGAAATCTTCCAAAACTTTTGTAAAAATAGTAAAATACTAATACTCAAAAAAATTGTAAAATACTAATACTCAAAAAAATCGGTAGTAGGAATGTTGAATTCGTAATATGAAAAATATTAACAAGCTGTTCTCAATGTTGTGCTATGAGCTGTGATGATCAATTATTACTATTTTTTAAATCTTTCAGTGACATGTCTATCAAAAACCTGGCGTACTTGTCTTCAGAGCAAGCATTGGCCGACCTTGCTAATTTTATATCACACATAAATGATCACTTGCCAGTTGGCACCAAGTGGATTGTGTTTGGTGGTTCATATCCAGGATCCTTGGCTGCATGGATGAGACTAAAGTATCCCCATCTGGTACATGGAGCTGTCTCTTCCAGTGGACCGTTATTAGCAAAGGTGGATTTTGACAGTGAGTATATGTAAGGTTTTAGTAAAATGTTTAACTTCTGTTGGTGGGTATTTTCTGTTCAATGTTTGCTTCAATCTCTTAACAGCCATAGCATTGCATAAATCACATCCCGTTTTTGAAATGCTTGTACATGTAGAAACCGCCACTTTTAGCAATGATAGCACAGTCAGTTCACACGCCTAAGTGTGTGGGTTCAAACCCCGACAATGAGCTTAAGGTCAATAATTAATATAATCAAAAAAAATGTTTAGTACCTAATTAGTAAATTTTGAGAGAATGAAAGGTAATTTCTAATGGACATGTTACATAGTAGTATAATAGATGCAGTATTATAAATTATTAAAAATAAAAGTATTATAAACTGTATATTTTAGTTTGTGTGGAATACATCCATTAGTGCCATAATTATAGTGCCATTTTACTTTTGACGTGTTCTATGTGAGTATTTCATGTTATACAAATACAAATTTTGTATTTGTATTCTTTTTATGTTGTTATGACACATTATTAATTGTTAAGAACTATTCTATACTGGCTAGATTCACAGCCTAGACTGCAAACTGATGTTTGTTTTGCTGCCTACCCTCATTGCTGGACATAACACACCTTTCCCTTGGGATAACTGCACAACACTTAGATTATTTTAATAGTCTCATCACTGATTGTCCCCGTATTCATGTCATTGTTAACAATGCCACAAACACCAATGGGTCAACGATTATGCCTTGGGGGACTCCACATAATGTGTCGGCTTTTATATACTTTATTATGACTATTTACAGAATATTTCAAAGTGGTTGTCGACGCTCTTAAAGAAAAAACTGGCAGTGATGACTGTGTGAACCAAGTTAAGGAGGCTCACAAACAGATTGTTAACCTAATTGCAACAAATCAATCCAAAGTCGTAGAGTCTAGTTTCAGGTAATCACAATTTCTTTTTATAATGAAAATCGTAGCTAGTCTATTATTATACATTTGTTCTTTTAATTTTCTTACTCATTGTGCACTTTCTAAATGTTAGGTTTATTGGCTTTTATTACAGAGTTTGTAAGCCATTTGAAGATGCTTCAAAAGATGACATGAGAAACTTTTTTAACTCGATAGCCGATGACTTTGCTGGGGTGGTTCAGTACAATGAGGATAACAGGATCAGTCAGGATGAGAAATCTCAAAATATTACCATTAATACGGTAAGTTACAACCCTACAAAGTAATATGCACCTACTGACAACTGGAAAAATGTATCTACACCATAGAATAGCCACCGTCTTTTAAGAATTATTATTAAATCAACATGCTACATCGTCATATCTGTAAAAAAGTCTAAAAATTTTAAACTTATATTACCTACTTAAAAAAGTTTAGTTTCCTTTAATGAAATATATCTATGTTTGGACACCAACTCGCCTGATAGAAAGCAAAGGTACAGCCGAGGACGGAGCATGATGATCTGGAAGAATTCTATTCTATTTAGTTTATAATTATTATGTGTCGTATTTGCATACTTTTTCTATTTTGTAAAGCTTTTTACACGACTGTCAAAAAAAGAAGTGTAATGGGTCACGTAGGTATATGAGTTTCTTTATTCAACAACAACTTTTAAATGGCTGATCAGATTTGGATGTATCGTTAGAATCCTTCCATCGTACCGAGTGACATGTTATGTAATATCTTCTTATTCTTATTTAATTCTTATTCTGGGGGCGATAGGTCCTGCACTGACATCCCGCTGGTGTATTGTGCATTTCACCCTACCAGCGTCTCCCGAGCCAACCCAGCTCCTTGAATTATCAGAGGGTGGCTCTGGGCTACTGGCATAGATAATAGCTGCAGTTAACTTACAAGCCTGCCCTGATTGTCCTATTATTTTACTCATTATATATGCCTCTGTATTAGTCCATGCTTCATGATGTATGTAATATCTAAAGCTTATAACTCTGTAACTAACTTTTTTGTTTTTTTTTTTTCTGATAGATATGTGACTTGCTTACCGATCCTGGATCCGAAGTGGCATATGAAAAACTGGCAAAGTTCAATTCTATAATATTGGACGCGTCTAACCAAACATGTCTGGATTATAGCTACAAAAACATGATCAAAGACTTAAGGAACGCTACTTGGTCCTCTGACGGTGGTAAGTAGCAACTTTTCAACACATGCATTTATGATTTTTACTTGGTGGTTAATCTCCTTAGTAGGATAAATAAATATTTATTTTTCACTATATAAACCTCATAAAAGTTTTATAAGATTTTCTTTGCTCATCTTTTCTTTACATTTTTTTTTTTTGCTATTAAAGTCTTAGTAATATTATATTTATAGTCCGGGTGGCAGCATTGCATTTTAGGTAGTAATTTTACGCCGATCCATTGCTATCTTGTTCGATAGATCTCGAATAACTGATAAGTAAACCGAGCGTCAGCTGGCGCACCCGCGGTGGGTTTGGGAATGGGAGGTCGGGGAAGTTGTAAAAAAAAAATTAAAAAAAAGTGATAGTACGCCGGCTGAAACCCATTTTCATGAATAGTTGACATCATACTGAGTTGAAAAATAGTCGTCAGCTGCATGGAGGAGGGTGGGTTATGCGTCAGCCGATCGCATGAACTTGTAAAAAATCGCGTAAAAAAAAAAGTCGTGTTATGGGCTCAAGCAAGGCCAGAATCTACCTCGAAATTCGTGTTTAAAAGGGAACCGCATAGTAGAAATGGTCCAATATTTCCAACCTTTACTGCATCGGCTGACGGTCTTTCCACCGCTACCCACGCAGCTGATTGTTGTTTTCGTACTTTAAATTATATAAACTATCAGCTAGTTTAAGTTTCATCCGGCGTACTATGACTTTTTTTTTTACGCGATTTTTTACAACTTCATGCGATCGGCTGACGCATAACCCACCCTCCTCCATGCAGCTGACGACTATTTTTCAACTCAGTATGATGTCAACTATTCATGAAAATGGGTTTCAGCCGGCGTACTATCACTTTTTTTAAATTTTTTTTTTACAACTTCCACGACCTCCCACTCCCAAACCCACCGCTACCTGGGCAGCTGACGTTCGGTTTACTTATTAGCCATATGAGATCTACTATCAGTATCAATATCAGCCGGCTTACTATGACTTTTGTATTTGCAACGCTGCCACCCGGACTATTAGCATTAGTGTCTACTCTTTGTGTAATGAGCGTCAAAGCAACGATGCCCTGGACTTTGTACTCAAAGTTCTATGTATCGGTACAATGGTCACGGACATGCGTTATCGCTTACCATCAGAAGCGTCTTGTTCGTGTCATTACTTTTACATAAAAAGAAAACCATATTAATGTTTTATGACTTTTTGTAGGACGTCAGTGGATGTATCAAACATGTACCGAGTTTGGTTTCTATCAAACGTCTTCAGCGGAAGAGACAGTTTTCGGCAACTACTTTCCCGTCGACTTTTTTATACAACAATGTGAAGATGTCTTTGGAAAAAAGTAAGTTTCATTAACCTCCATTACAAATAATATTAACATAAGGACGTACGACGATTAAACGCGAGCCTTTTATTGACTTATAATATAATATACCGCGTGTGAGTGGTACCTAATAATTCGCCTTGGCTGATAAATAATTGACTTTGTATGTTATCAGTAATTGAGAGCAAATATAAAGTTACGAGTAGGTACTGTGAGAGCTTGTTCAATTTTATCTGGAATATTTAACAATTGGCTGTTTTAAGTACAGACAAACAAATTTACATGCGTCATTAATAAGGTTAAGTTGCTTTTGACATTGTATGTTTACTTGGCTGAAGGGCCGGTCCTAATGTTAAAGTACAACCGAAGACTACTGACTTGACCGAATAATAAATCGGTTTCTCTAATCCGAATCAAAATATGTCCACAATTTTTTTCAAAGCATTTGTAATATTTTAATAATATAATAACCACATCCCGCTAATATTGTAAATGTGAAAGTTTGGATGGATGGATGTTTGTTACTCTTTCACGCAAAAACTACTGAACGGATTTGGATGAAATTTTGTATGGAGGTATCTGAGAACCTGGATTAACGCATAGGCTACTCTTTATCCCGAAAAAATGTAGCGGGTAACACCGCGGGGCGCAGCTAGTATATAATAATAATAACACAGATAATAAATTACTGGAGTATTTTTCCTATACAAAAATCAGTACTACTGTGAAGCATCTGTACTACATCTTGTACTATATGGGAGCAATAAAAATCTTGTATCTTGACTTGAAATTGTAATTGTATTGTTGAGTTTGTAATTCTAGATCTGAAGAATAGCCATGGGCAGCATTGCCAGACGTCCCGATTTTTAAATTTTATAAAAACAACCGTCACGCAATCGATGCATGTTAAAATCTTCTCATTATATACTTATTTTTACTATGTCCCGCTTTCCCGCTTTTTTCACTCAAAAGGATCCAAAACCCCTGACGTGGCAAAAAAAATCTGGCAATGCTGGCTAGATTTTTTTAGGGTATATTTGCTTTTTTAATTAAGTGCGTGCGTTTAGCTCTCTCATACTGAACACTAAAACACTTGTTACTTCCAGATTCAATAAAAAGTTTATTTATGGGTCGGCTCGATGGACTAACATTAACTACGGCGCACTAAACGTGTCCGCTGGTAACACAGTGTTTGTACACGGATCCGTCGACCCGTGGCATGCTCTCGGCGTCACTGAGCAGAGACGACAGGATGACAGCGTTGGTGTCATTTACATTAAAGGTTAGTTTTTAAATACAAAGTAATGGTGTGGAACGAATGGTGGGGTAGACGTGTTCTAGAGTGGAGACCGCGTATTGGCAAGCGTAGCGTAGGACGCCCTGAGACTCGATGGAGTGACGATATACGTAGGACAGCTGGCGGTGGATGGAAGCGAAAAGCCGAAGATCGGGCTGAGTGGCGTGTCTTGGGAGAGGCCTATGTCCAGCAGTGGACTAGTATAGGCTGATGATGATGATGATGATGATGGTGTGGAACATTTTTTCAATTACATTTTGAACACCTTCATTTTTGAAGTAACTCTGCTAGGTAAACTATATCCAATAATCATCATACATAACATGAGACTAATGAGAATAATTCCTGATGGTAAAAAATAATAACGATGAGTGGCGGCCTTAGGGGGTGGCAAGCAGGACAACCGCCCGGGGCCTCGGTCCTACGATATTTATATTTATCTATAAATTGTCTGTCCTGTTGGTTCATTGGTTGTATGTCTGCTTCAAGAGCTGTAGAGCGTGGTATGGTAGCGCTGGGACAATATGGGCTGAAAATAATGATGATCCCCACCCAAAACTTTATGATTTATGAGATATTTTGGTGCTTTTCCATTTATTATTTCTGACTAATAAATAAAATACTTTATTGCAGGAACGGCCCACTGTGCCAACATGTACCCAAGTCGAGAATCGGACGCAGCTGAGCTTCGAGCGGCGCGAGCGCTGATAGCTCGCTACATTGCGAAGTGGCTGCACTCATCATCACTTCTAAACTAATCATCGCTGCACTGTTACACAGCATATTTGTTAGCCGAGTAATGCAATCCGTTTTTTTATTATTTTGCTCAATTGCATCAAAAAATATTTTTAGGAATAATGTTTGTTTGGCATAATATGAATCTACTGAATTTCAGGATTCTGTTGCCATGAAATAAGAAATTCTATATATATTTCAGTGTACAATCATGAAACTTTAACTGTAAGAATTACCAGTACTGTTATACCTATAAATATATTATGTTATCTTTAGTTCCAAAATGTTTAGTTTATTTTTATATTCCGTAACATGTAAAATTACTATTTTATTAAAAATAGTTTAATTTTATATTTTTTCGTAGTCATTTGATATTTTTTCTAGGTGTTACCTTGTTCTTTTGAATATTATTACATGTTTCAAATTGTTTTATAAGTAGTATTAACAATAAATACTAAATTTGAACATTTTGTTTTACTTTATTTAAATGGTAGCTTGATACACCAAAATTTATATTTTTTCTTTTTTTAGGAGCTTTGTGGAGGCACTTCCTAAAATCTGAGATTTTTTTATTATTTTTTGTGTTATGCGGATACTATAAGACACTAAATCCGCACCCGTCGTATTACAATTTCTAAAAATTTTGAAAAACGATCCACCCTACTGCTTACATCACAATTTAGACCTGACCGTGACTTGGTAGGTCTATGGAGCCATTAATTAGATTAGAACAGATGCTCTTTGGCTAAAAGTTATTTTATCAAGTTATATCATTATTTTATCAAAGAAGAAAGAGAATATTAATGGATCAAGAGTTCGACAAATACATAGCAGAATCCACATAGTTTAATGTCAAAAACGCTAAAAAACATACAAAGTTTTCTTACGGGCATCGCACATTGTGTATTAGGTCATTGTGTAAAATAATATTTCGATACTTCCAAGTGTTTCACGAGTAATCTTGGTAAAGCAGTGATGACAGACGATTACTTGTGTAGTAGTGGCGGCAAAACACCAATAACGCCG
This sequence comes from Biston betularia, assembly GCA_905404145.2. Lineage (NCBI taxonomy): Eukaryota > Metazoa > Arthropoda > Insecta > Lepidoptera > Geometridae > Biston > Biston betularia. The sequence continues at coordinate 870,148 of FR989862.1, read as the reverse complement.
CCGCACCGTTATTCGTGTTTAACCCAAATTTTCAGGTTGTACTAACATGGCTCATGAGTTCTTAGCTGAGTGTTTGATTTGCTTAAGATAATAAGGTTATATCTACAAAAATCCCATTCAAGTATATGAATTTAATTTGTTATTGTTCTTGTGGTTTGGAAATCGTTTTATGGAATCATATATTTTAACTGTCCTTTTAATAGTAGATCATCCCGTTATGCCTTTGCAAAGTTCCACACCCTGACCCTAGTGAACTTTTTTAGTACTGGGAATTGTTTGGCTTTAATATTCTATTTACTAACTTTACTAACTATTATTATTTCAGATTTAATTTAATTTCTGTTATTTACAATATAAGTTATAGCCTTACAAAAAAAACAAAATTGCTAATAATCACGTGGGGGCAGATGCCAAAAAAAATCTCTTCGAAGTTTGGCGTTGGGTTGGGACTGTCACTGTATTAAACTGAGGTGTGCGTGTGTGTGTATACATGTTGTGTTTTTTTTGTATTAATACTTTTCAATTATTTAGAATTAATTTTTTTACCACTTATTTTGCATGTTTCCTTTAATAAATCATCTCAAATTACTGTATTGTCTTGGTGCTAAGTAAGTATTGTTGTAATTTACTTACTGTTACTCACAAACAATAGAAGTTAACCTACGTATTCATTATTTCTCTAAACTACTAAGCAACCATAAACCGTTCCTCTTAAATTGTGTAACGAGGTTCGAAGCGTTTCGTTGCATGGTGATAGTCTGAACAAGAATATCTTCTATGATCAGAAATTTGCAGTTATCGCCCCGGCATGACATGAGAGTTTATATAGCTATAGTAGTGAAATAACCTTACATCCTAAAATAATTGTATCACTCCTCAGCTATTTTGAGTATTTACTTGAAATATCGAAATGTAATTAGTAAGTTGAGAGCCAGTTACATACCAGGCTAAGTGAATTTACCATCTTCAACTACACCATCACTTAATGGTGAGTTGTGACCAAAACACATAACCAGTCAACCATTATTAAAAATTAGAGTGATGATATGATAGAAAGTGTGTGAGTACATAACCCAGCAATGAGCTAGAGTTGCTGCTGAAGGAAAACATCACAAAGAAATTCTAACACTGCTGGTTAGTTACCTCAAGGTAAAGTTATGAAATAACAAGCATGCACAATATTATTTTTATGGTAAGAAGTAATGACACAAAAAAGTCACTTTCTTTATGATAAGTGTACGACATTGTGTTAATACTAACACTGTCATACAAATTCACATTAAATTAAATCTACAATTTTTGAAGTATCATATATCTTGTTTGCCTTTTACAGGTTTTGCAGGATTTCCTGTATCAACATCACCTGAAATAGTTGCATGATACCAGAGACAGGGAGAAAACATTATCATAGACATATCTAAATATCAAATACAATATCATTACAAAATAGCTCAGAGACTTTAAACATGAGATAACATTATAATTATTTAATCAAGTCATATTGTTGACTCAAGAAAAATGAGTGACACTCAGGTGCCCAATATTGTTCACGAGATATTGGTAAGTTAAAAGTACCTAAAGCCTTAATTTGCATTATACATATAAGAATGCATTTATTGCACCCTAAAGCAGCAACTGCAAAGGTGTGTCGGAGGCTTTCTTTCTTGTATTCATTTGTTTCCTGTTGCTTATTTACATAAAATGAGACAAAACTTCTTAGTATTCGGATCGGGTCTAACTTGTTGCATTGAATAAATAATAATTCCGCTTATAATATTTTATCCTCAGAGGGTGGAGGCAGTTGAAGAGGCATTCAGTTGCTTCCTAGTGTACAAACCTGAGCAGGAAATTGAAAGGTTATCTGTGTATCAAAAGAAGCTATGTGCCATCATGAGTACATTAAGTCCGGACCTGCAAGAGTCTGCCATTCGGCAGTACCTCACGCTGACTGCTATTCTCACCAATAGATATAAGATGAGACAACTACTCACACTTATGGAGAATTTGGTGAACACAAACATATTGCAAGCTAGGTACCATTTCAATCTATATTCTTATTTTTATTCCCATTGCTGTTAGCATGTGGTTCAAGAGCTGTAGAGTGTGGGTTTGAATTCCATACTGGGCAAACATTTACGTGGCGACAAATGTTTCTTCTGTATTTGGATGTTTTGTGCGTCATATAAATGTGTATTTACAAAAAAAAGTATTCTATCAGTAATCTGTTTCCCTTAAATGCTGGTGATCTATCTGAACCAAAGCAGGGATTTCAAGAGCTAGACTAGTGGCAATCTCTGTTTTTTTCTGTGGGGTTTCTTTGCAATGTCGGTTCATTGCGCAATTTCTTTTTATATACAATGAATTTATTTTCTGAAACACTGATCTTTTGGGCATATAGATATGTGAGTAAATCAGTAAAATCAATACTTTTTCCCAGGATGCTGTGTGACTCCATACTGACAAATGAAAAATTAACTTATCAAAATGCTGACTTCTGGATAGAGAGCTTCAATTTAGTAAGGAGAGTCATTGGCGGAGTGGATTATAAGGGAGTTAGAGAAATAATGAAAGTAAGTGCAGCATGTATGTAGTGATGATAGCTCAGTGGTTAGCGCGGTAGGTTCGCATGCCGAAGGGCGTGGGTTCAACCCCCAACAATGAGCTTGAGCTGCCGGTGAAGGAAAACATCGTGAGGAAACCATAGCATGGTGGTAGGGTACTTTCTAGTACTCGGCTGGCTAGCTACCACACGAGAATTGAAAATCTGCCGCCAAGCATCTAACGGTGTGTTGTGTGCTTTACCATCTTCGACCACACCTTCACTTAACATCAGGTGAGCTGTGGTTAAACAACTAGCCTGTCAACCATTAAAAAAAAAAAAAAAGCAATAGCAAACCATTAATTAAAATGCAATAATGAAGAAGATGAACCATTTTATCTTCCGATGGGTGACCTTTTTTTGCCTAATGGCAAGATCTATACTAAGCTGCTATATCGGCAAAGGGCATTTGTATACAAAAGAAGTTTTAAAAATATCTCACCTTAAAAAAAAACTTGTCGGTATTTTGTTTTCTCTTCAATTTGTAATGTTATTGTGTACTTGTCATTACGCCTGCGCACTATGCTTAGTGGCATAATAAATTTACTTAAATATGTAATCTCAGTAAGTAAATTACTAAAATGATTCTTAAACCGTATCAATACACTGTACTTACCTGTTCTCTACAAATTAATTATGTTCCGGCATGAGTGTTCGAGGTATACATTTAGTTTATTTCCGCCTAACAGTCGTTTCAATAACGAAAGTGATGAGGATTTTAATTCAATTAACTTCTCAACAATATAAAAACTCTAAGTGACCGCATGACCATTTTAAGATGCTAAACTCATTACTCTATATGTTACGTTGCAGGGGTGTAGAGAAAAGGCGCATACTCTCCCGGTTCGGTTAAATTCCAACACAATGCCTCAAATGAAAGCTCTGTACAATGTAATAGAGTATATTTTTGACCGCAACGCTTCATTGCTACCAGCGTATTTCATAGTTACTGAAATACAAAAAGATTATCCTGACAACAATCACTGGCCTCATTGGGTAAGTTTTACGTATTACAGTTGCATCTATGACCTCTTGGGTTAGTGTATAGAATGTTTGTGTGAATTTTGTCCTTAAAGGTCAGTTTCTAGGTTGGATTCATATTTACTTTATTTCCACGGCAAGGATTTAAAGATATGTTTGCCTGAAAGATATATGTTTAAGCATAAAGCCACTCAAGGCACTAGCGCATAAGATTCCTTTGTTTTCTGTGCTTTTTTTATATCTGGTGTGCACAATATATTGCTACTGTATGCTGATGTGCTTAATTATGTCTATGTTTTTAGTAAATAAGTCTTATTTTCATGATGAACGACAATGTTTTAGAAAATTATACACTTAGACTTACAAAAAACCTATTCATTTTGAACATAAAAATATCTACATTATATTTATCTCAAGAAACAAGAATTTCAAAAGCATATTCTATTCTTTGGCCGTACATATTAGGAAATTAAGGCTTTTATTTTTCAGCAATTAGCGAAACTGCTGACAAGTTTTGTAGAAAGTTTTAAGCCATGCGCTCAAATGGTTTCAATAATAGCCCACTCGCAAATGCTGCCCGTTGTAGAGTTCTCTGGGTACGCTGATCACTTGGTTAACCCATGGAGGCTGGACCCAACTACACTGAAATTTTCCCTCAAGGGAAACCTGCCTTACCATGATGATTTACTGAAACCACAGATTGCTCTGCTCAGGTATGTTTTTCTTTCCCTCTTTATCGAACGGCTTGCTACGCTGACGCCAGCTTTCTTTATTTTGGGATTTTTTTGTTGTGTGTGTGGTGACGGTCGGTCCCACAATTTGTAGTCGATAAATTGTATTCACTTGGTGGTAGATCTCCTTAGCATAAGGTCTTCTACGTAGGTACCACAGCAGTACCAGATATTCTGCCGCCAAGCAAGGTGTGCTAATATTACTGTCTTCCAGTTTGAAGGGTACTGCAGCTAGTGAAATTACAGGGCTGTTGAGACTAACCATCTAATCTCAAAGCGCCTTAGCAGCAATGCCCTGGACATTGTTTTGCTACTCAAAGTTCCGTGTAGCATTGCAATGGTCTCTTATCATTAGGAAAGCGTACATTTCGAATCATAACTTTTACATAAAAAAAATAGAGAATAAATATTGAAGGAGTATGTAAGTAAGGAAACATTTTGAATGATCCTATTTATGTCATCAACTTAATGTTCACATCATGTTTTAGTGAAGTAATTTATACTTAACTTTGAGGCTTAAATTTGTTTTTGTTTTTCTGATTGCATTGTCTTGTGTTCAAAATTAAATATCTTACTTAAATAAATAAATATCGTAGGACATTACACATAGCGCCATCTGACCCCAAACTAAGCAAAGCTTGTACTATGGAAGTCAGATAACTGATAGAATACTTCAATACTTTTTTTTTTGTAAAAACATACTTATAATACATACAGTACAACCAGACACAGAACAAACATTTGTTTTATATAACAAAATGCTTGTCCTGGGTGAGAATCGAACCCACGCCCTACAGCTCTTGAAGCAGACATACTACAAATGAGCCAACAGGGCTGTCACTTGTTGTGTTTGTTTGTTTCAGGCATGTTTTACAGCAGCCTTACTCAAGAGACATGATGTGTTCAATGCTCGGGTTACAAAAACAGCACAAACAGAGATGCATAGCGTTAGAGGATCAACTAGTCGAGCTAATGATTTTACCGATGGAGAAAAGCGAGCAGGAAACAGATGAAGATGAAATGTCCCCGAACCACTGGTGCTGGTTGCATTTATCATCCCAAGTCATTTATCTGATACTCATCGGATTTGCCTCATTCCCTAACATCGTTATGGGACTTCATAATAAGCTGATCGGGCATGATATGAAGAAGGGCAGAGATCATTTGATGTGGGTCCTCCTTCAGTTTATATCGGGAAGTATACAGAGGAATCCACTCTCGAACTTCCTGCCAATAATTAAGTTGCACGAGTTGCTTTATCCAGAGAAGGAGCCTTTGCCAGTACCGGATTGCACAAAGGCGCATTGCACTCATCAGATGGCCGTTGTGTGCATTTGGATGCATTTGTTGAAGAAAGCGGAGACAGAGCACAAGACAATGACAATGCCACAAAATTTGAAACTGCAATATGAGTAAGTGAAATAGTAACACTTACTTCAGTCTTTATTTTCTTCTTTTACTTGGTGGTAGAACTCCTCAGCAGGAGGTCGTCTAGGTGGGTACCACCGCAGTACCAGTTATTCTGCCGCTAAGCAGTAGTGTGTAAACATTACTGTGTTCCGGTTCGAAGGGTACTGCAGCTAGCGAAATTACTGGGCTGTTAAGACTAACCATCGAAAGTCTCAAAGTAATGAGCGCAAAAGCAGTGATACCCTGGACTTTGTTTTGTTACTCAAACTTCTGTGTATCGCTGTAATGGTCATGGATAGGCGTTATCTCTTACCATTAGGAGAGCGTCTCGTTCATCTCATTACTTCTTACACAAAAAAAAAAACTTACGATAGCGTGAGATATACATAACTATCGATCAAAGAAACAGAATATCGCGCATACTTCTGTGGAAATGATGGCATTTTTGTAACAAAGTTAGGTTAGGTTAGACACACGGATGAAACATCGTCCGTAAGCGCAAAGTCGCATAATATCTTATTAACCGACTTCACAAATTAAGGAGGAGATTCTCAATTTGGTTGTTTATTATATTTGTCACCTCAGAACTCCGTCATTTGTACAGCCCCGTTGGCTCATTGGTAGTATATCTGCCTTGAGAGCTGTAGGGCGTGGGTTCGATTCCCACTCAGGGCAAACATATTTTGAATAAACAAATGTTTGTTCTGTGTCTGGGTGTTCTGTATGTATTTACAAAAAAAAAAGTATGTAAGTATTCTTTCAGTTATCTGACTTCCATAGTACAAACTTTGCTTAGTTTGGGGTCAGATGGTGCTGTATAAAAAAAATTATTTAGTTATTTTTCATTTGAATTGATATACATATACTTTAGGTTCAAAATTCCTATAGAAATTCAATGAAAACCAGTTTTCAAAATACCTAAAACTTAGTCGTGTTTGGGCTTAGAGACAAGGAGTCGGTTTTTTTATTGTTAATGTATACTTTTTCCATAACAGGTACCTTCAACATCTGATGACGTCTAATAATACGCCTACACTATTGGGCTCGGACTTTCGCATAGCATTACTGTGCAATGCTTATTCAACGAACCAGGAGTACTATGCTCGCCCCATGGGTATCATCATTGAAACACTCTTCGGAAGCCAGAAGGTTGGTAATCCCTGACCGGTTGAGTAAGCATCAAACATTTTTTGATGGGAAAAACTAATTTTAAAGCTAGAGGAACAGAACAGAACTGCTTCACAGCCTTCTTGATCGCTGCTGGGTATAGGCCTCTCTCTTGTCATGCCTCGGTCCTGTGCCAATCTGGTTCAGGTTCGACCCGCGACGGTGACAATATCTTCGACCCATCTTGCTCGCTCCAACACTTGCTTGACTTGCCCAGGCCACCATTTTACAAGCTTTGCTTAGTTTGGGGTCAGATATCGCTGTGTGTAATGCACTACAATATTTATTTATTCACTTCACTTGGTGGTTGATTTCCTTAGCAGGAAGTCGTTTATGTAGATACCACCGCAGTACCAGATATTCTGCCGCCAAGCAGTAGTGTATAAACATTACTGTGTTCCGGTTTGAAGGCTACTGCAGCTAGCGAAATTTACTGGGCCATTGAGACTAACCATCGAAAGTCTCAAAGTAGTGAGCGCCAAAGCAGCGATGCCCCGGACTTTGTTTTGCTACTCAAAGTTCTGTGTATTGCTGCAATGGTCATGGACATGCGTTATCTCTTACCATCAGGAAAAATACCACCGTTTTATCGTCCCTGGGTATTTTAACCTGCAGTTTTGATTATAATTGATATTAATTTTAAGGCTCTGCAGAACGGTAGCCCCGGGACGCCATTGCCCACTGCGCCATTGTCCATGTGTATATTGGACAGTTTGACGTTGCACTGTAAGATGTCATTGATACACTCGATAGTGACTCACGTGGCTAAACTGGCTCAGAATAAGACGAACATACCCGGCAGTAACATGATGGCCCCGGCGTTAGTGGAAACTTACAGTCGTCTTCTAGTCTACACGGAAATCGAGTCGCTCGGCATCAAAGGATTTATCAGTGAGTTGTACACTGTACATTGTTTTTAAGCGACATCATGAAAAGGGGAGATTCTTAATTTCGCTTGTAGTTTGGCCCTTTTTCCCCCTTTTTAGTAAACGTATATTATGAATAAAAATATATCCATGACTAAAAATGCTTATTACACCTGAACTGTCACTGTCACTTTGACATAAACATAAAGTGACATCTCATTGTTTAAACATTACCGCAGAAGCCAAGAAGAAAAAGTTGAAGTTGAAGTTGAAGTTTAAACATTGTTTAATAATTTTTAAATATGAATGGAAAAATGACCTGTAACTTTGGTGTTAATAAATGATTTGTATTTGTAAACTTTGTTCGTGTATTTTAAAAAACAATACTTTACTTAACCCAACCTCTTTATGTGGCAGTCTATCATTCCACGTGACATTGGCAGAATTGTGGAGCATCTCCGCAAAGGCCATTCATCAAGAGTTGAAGTTGAAGTTAAAAAACAGAGTATATGGGTGTTAGGTGTTTTCCGAGATATGCTTTCATTCCCCACACAGCTTAATCTATCTATACTATTGTAAAGAGGAATGATTTGATTGTTTGTTCGTTTGTAATGAATAGGCTCCGAAACTACTGGACCGATTTCAAAAATTCTTTCACTGTTGGGAAGCTACACTATCCCCGGGTGATATAGACTACTTTTTATCTCTGTATTCCCACGGGAACGGAAACTACGCAGGGGAAACCGCGAGGCGTCATAAATACATTTACATACATTTTGGCAGAGTTTTTGGTAAAATACTTTTTTTTTTTTTTAATTGTGCTTACTACTAATAGTGTACCACAAAGGTAGCACCATTAGTACCTGCCCCCCACACTAGGATGTCCTTTATTGTGAGGTGACAGTTTGCACTCCAGTTAAATTACATTCTTTGATTGAGGAAATTATATATACGTATATTATATGCATTGTAAATGTTTGTGTATTTCAGACCAGCTGTTGCCCAACGTGTTCAAGTCGCACGCGTGGGGCATTCTGCACAATCTGCTGGACATGTTCTCGTACAGAATACATCACATTCAGCCACATTACCGCGTTACCTTGCTGTCGAATATTCACTCGCTCGCAGCTTACCCTCAAGCCAATCAAACTCAGTTGCAGCTTTGGTAAGTTAATTGTTTTGATACCGTATATTTTCCGGGATATGAACTGAACTATCAACTGACAGCCCTGTTGGTTCATTGGTATTAGAAGTGGTGAAAAGGAAATTATAATATGTGAAATAAAATAGTACGAAAATAAGTTTTTAGATTGACATTATGTACATGGTAAGAATTACATTCTCTTCTGAAATGAAATAATATAATTTTAAGGAAAAGAAAAGAAAGTAACATGTACTAATAACAAATTTTGACAGCCCTGTTGGTTCATTGGTAGTATGTCTGCTCCAAGATCTGAAGGGCGTGGGTTCGATTCCCACCGAGGATAAACATTTTGTTGTATAAAAAAATGTTTGTTCTGTGTCGGGGTGTACTGTATGTATTTACAAAAAAAAAAGTATTTAAGTATTCTATCAGTTATCTGATTGCCATCGTACAAGCTTTGCTTAGTTTGGGGGCAGGTGGCGCTGTGTGTAATGTCCTACGATATTTATATTTTATTTATTAACGTAATGTCAACGGTGGTTTCCGTAACTCGGAGACCTCCGAGAAAAGGTAACCGTTTGACCGCGACGTGTTCCTATATCTATTAATCTTATATTTTTAGTCTAAAACTTTCTTTCGCAGTTTCGAGAGCACCGCTCTTCGTCTGATCACAAGCCTGGGTAGTTCTGGAGTTCAGCTACAGATGTCACGCGTCGTCTCTGAGCCCAAGTCGCTCGTCTCCTCCGAGAGTGAGGAGCTCAACCGAGTGCTCGTTCTTACTCTCGCTCGAGGTATCTACATGACCGGCGCTGGTGAGTGCAATTCCAGATCTGATTATTCCCCGTTTTCGTCCCTAACTACAATCACACTTCCCACTAATTAATGACTTACATATAAAAATGAATTACAAATAAACATTATTTATTCATATTTTGATGATTACATAATATATATAACTATTTTTTATTTTTTATCTGATTTCATTTTTTTAAACAACTTTTGACGAAGCCCATTTACAGCTTAATTTTGTATAGCCGCTATACCTACAGCTTTTATTACTTTTAAAATTCTAAATACTAATCTAATTAACACTGCATTTTTGCTTCAAGAAATATGTAAAACCGGACGAGTACATGAACAAAATCATAATCCATTGGATAATAATAGATTTATTTTTATGCCAATAAAGAATATCTATCTATCTGTCACTTACTATATGCATTTTTTTTCTTATTAGTGTTACATCTCCCGTCTGTTTGTTATGTTTTCTATCGTATTTTGCTTTTCTTGGTTGCCTGGAAGAGATCGCTGTTCGCGATAAGGCCGCCACTTGTGGCACTAGTTCATAAGGTACTTTGTTCTCTGTACTCTTTTCTATTTATGATGTGCACAATAAAGAGTTATATCTATCTATCTATTATAAATGTGAAAGTTTGGATGGATGTTTGATACTCTTTCACGCAAACACTACTAAACGGATTTGGATGAAATTTGGTATGGAGGTAGCTGAGACCCTGGATTAACACATAGGCTACTTTTTATCCTGAAAACATATAGCGGATGGCGCAGCAAGTAAAGCATAAAGCTAATTCATATTTTGCAGGCAGCGATGGCGCGGCGGTGAAAGAACTACTGACCACTATAATGACGAATACTCCTCACATGTGGTCACAGCACACGCTACAGTGCTTCCCTCCCGTTCTCGTCGAGTTTTTTTCACAGGTTAGTCAGTGAAAGGAGGTGCGATGGCTAACAAAATTATTGTCATACCGAATATTCACCCAAAAAGAAGTGTTTTGACGCTTGACTAGTACAAAGTTAAACCAAAATAGATCGACACACGCGTGGTAAGTGGCGCCATCTAGTCGTGACAAACCATATTCATTCATTCTACAAGATAAAAAAGACCTTAAATTATACTATTTACAAAATGTATACAAAAAACTTAGTCTAAAAAACCGTCAGAGGAGGGATATGTGCCCAGAATGCTGGCAACATTGCCACGCTGGATGGCAATGCTTAGCTTTTGAGCAAAGTAGATACCAGCATTCTGGTCACCTGAAGCCTCCTCTAAACGTTTGGATTTCTAAACTTCATTCTATGATAAAGTTCAACCAAAATAACTATACGACTCACGCGCGGTAAGTGGCGCCATCTAGTCGTGACAAACTATATTCTTTCATTCCATGATAGTGAGGCAGCACGACCGGGTAGGAAATATTAAATGTAAGAAAATGCCGCATGTATAGGTTTCTTCTACAACGTGCTCCACGTTCAAACCTTATTTTAATTTAGTGTTTTAAGTTTATGTGTAATTTTAGATATTAAGTAATGTTAAAATATTTAAATTTAAATCCTCATTACCCACGACGGAACGGCGACGGTATATGCGTTTGGGGTGAGAGGATGTTTGTTTGTGCAAATCCATGTTGCCATTTTTCTCCAAAACCACTAGTCCGATTTTGATGCAGTTTTCAGTTATGGGTTCGGGTTTGATTGGTGCATGTTCTTAGATAGGTGTTACATTATTTTATCCTTTTTCAATTAATTTATAACCGTCGTGGGTTTTTCTCAAATTTTTTAATTTTGCTTTTCCTTTGTTGTATCCGACACTACTGTTCAGCGGAAATAAACTAAATTTATACCTTGAATACTCAAAATAAACTTCCTCAAACTCTTGACTCTTGTGAAGCCAACACAAGAACTGGCGACATACCGTGGTCGTACATCTGCGCCTGCGCTCGCTACTCACTGCGATTTGACATCAAGGTTTGACAGCGGCATTGTCATCGTTACATTTGTAGCGATGATAGCTCAGTGGTTAGCGCGGTAGGTTCGCATGCCGAAGGGCGTGGGTTCAAACCCCAACACTGAGCTTGAACTGCCGGTGATGGAAAACATCGTGAGGAAACCATAGCATGGTGGTAGGGTACTTTAGTACTCGGCTGGCTAGCTACCACCCTCAAGTTGAAAATCTGCCGCCAAGCACCTAACGGTGTGTTCCGGCAGCCTCACCTGAGAGCCAGTTCCATTCCAGGCTAGGTGTGCTTTACCATCTTCGACCACACCTTCACCTAACATCAGGTGAGCTGTGGTCAAACAACTAGCCTGTCAACTATAAAAAAAAAAAAAAAAAATTGTCAAGATTTCCAATTTAGTCGCTACCGCAGGCCGCGTCTCCTTGGAGCAAGCTTAAAATTGTGATTGAATGTTCCAGAACACATCCCCGCAAGAGAACAAACAAGTTTTGAAGAAGTCAGTCGAGGAAGAGTATCGGAAATGGACGTCGATGGCGAACGACAATGACATCATATCGCACTTCTCAGTGCCGGGCACGCCGCTCTTCCTGTGCCTCCTGTGGAAAATGATCTTCGAAACAAACAGGATCAACCCTATTGCTTTTAAGTAAGGAAGTTACTTCGGTGAATGTTATATATCTTATAAATTACACGTCCCAATTGAAAACCTCTTTCTGAAATATTTTTTTGTAGCGATGATAGCTCAGTGGTTAGCGCGGTCGGTTCGCATGCCGAAGGGTGTGGGTTCAAACCCAACAATAAGTTTGAGCTGCCGGTGAAGGAACATCTTGAGGAAACGATAATTATATATTTTTTTTATAGCTGACTGGCTAGGTGTTTGTCCACAGCTCACCTGATGTTAAGTGATGGTGTGGCCGATGATGGTAAAGCACACCTAGCCTGGAATGAATGAAATAAATGAAAAAAAAAGATAGCTAAATGATAGTTTAATAAGTTAAACATAGCATGGTGGAAGGGTACTTTCTAGTACTCCGTTGGCTAGCTAGCCTAACACGTAACCAAACCGTAAGCAATTGATTGATTCAGGCGTTACTTTGCGGAAGTTCATTTTGAATGTTCAATGTTTATATTTAGTTTATTTCCGCTTAACAGTCGTTCCAGTTCCAACATTGACGAGGAGACTTAAATTTAACTATTTTTACACTGCTTATTTATTAAAAACCCTAATCTTACTTAAAATCTAGAACTCATAAACTTAGAAATATTGTTAATTTGACAAAAATTAAATTAAAATTACAAAAAATCTAATTAAAATAATCAAGAATCCTCCTCTCTGCAGTAACCACTTTGTCGACACGTGTTTCACCTCTACACGAGGCATCCTCAGGACGTGTTGACTCTTCGAGCGCTTGGTCGAGACTAAACGCTCGAATTTTTTATATTTGTCAAATTAAGAATATTTCTAAGTTTATGTGTTCTAGATTTTAAGTAAGATTAGGGTTTTTAATAAATAAGCAGTGTAAAAATAGTTAAATTTAAGTCTCCTCGTCACTGTTGGAACTGGAACGACGGTTAAGCGGAAATAAACTGAATATAAACATTGAACATTCAAACCGTAAGCAGTTCCATTCCAGAGCCTCGATCACGAACGACTTGCGAAAAGTATTCGTATCGACATCGACAAAAGTTTGATTGATGAGATTTGTACAGCTTTGTATGCTGTCGAGGACTCGATACCTTTACGATAGAAATTCGATAAATTTTCGTGATCGAGGCTCAGGCTAGGTGTGCTTTACAATCTTCGACCACACCGTCACTTAACATCAGATGAGCTGTAGTCAAACACCTAGCCTGCCAACAATAAAAAAAATATTTTAATAGCAATGCATATATAATTTTGCAAAAAGCAGTAACGAAGCAGCGATGCCCTTAACTTTGTTTTGTTACTCAACTTTTGGACCCTGCTACAATGATCATGGACAGGCGTAATCTCTTACTACTAGGAAAGCGTTTCGCTCATCATTATTCTTACTTTTTTTTTAATTTAAAAGTAATGAGCCGAACGCGACGCTCTCCTGATAGTTAGATATAACACCTGACCATGACCATTGCAGCGATACACAGAACTTTGTGTGCAGTAAAGCAAAGTTCAAGGCATCACTGAAAGAAAATATTTAATGGACGATTTTGGACTAAAAATTATGCTGTAATATTGTTTGCTAGGATACTAGAGCGCATAGGAGCGCGAGCTTTGAGTTCACACCTGCGCAAGTTCTGCGACTACCTCGTGCTGGAGGTGACGAGCCCGGCAGCTGGCGGTCCACACATCAACAAGTGTGTCGACGCGATCAACGACATCATATGGAAGTACAATATCGTCACCATAGACAAACTCGTCTTGTGTCTCGTGAGTGCATTTTTCTACATTTTTAGCCGGCTTTGACAGCTCTGTTGGTTCATTGGTAGCATGTTTGCTCCAAGAGCTAAAGGGCGGGGGTCGATTCCCACCCAGGATAAACATTTTGTGGTATAGAAAATGTTTGTTCTGTGTCTGGGTGTTCTGTATTTATTATAAGTATGTATTTACGAAAAAAAAAACTATCAGTTATCTGACTTCCATAGTACAAGCTTTGCTTAGTTTGGGGTCAGGTGGCGCTGTGTGTAATGTCATGTCATATTTATTATTATTATGGACAGCCCCGTTGGCTTATTGGTAGTATATCTGCCTTGAGAGCTGTAGGGTGTGGGTTCGATTCCCACTCAGGGCAAACATTTTGTGAATAAACAAACGTTTGTTCTGTGTCTGGGTGTTCTGTTTGTCTTATAAACTTTATAGTAGATTATTAATGTAAAATCAAATTTATGAATTTATGATTTTTGGATAAAACAGTAGATTATGCTATTAATCTACTGTTTTATTCAAGCCATTGTTATTTACCGCAAATAAAGACCAAAATAAATGCCAGTAGCTGTGATTTCACTGTAAAATTATGCTCCATTTGTTCATAAATGGAAAAAAAATATTTGTCTGGAAAGCGAACCACCTTAAGTAAAGATGCGGTCTACGGTGAATATAATTTGGTATGGAGGTAGCTGAAACCCTGGATTAAAACATAGGTTACTTTTTATCCCGAAAACATGTAGCCAGTAACACCGCGGGGTCTTATATCAATTAGAGAATAAGGGGTCTGTTATGTATTTCCAGGTGCTTCGGCCCAACCCCGATGGGAACGAGAGTCAAGTATGTCTCTATATAATACAATTGCTGTTGCTGAAGGGCTCTGAGCTAAGGAACCGCGCCCAAGACTTTGTCAAGGAAAACTCGCCTGAACACTGGAGACAAACTAATTGGTGGGTATTATAGAAATGTTTCTATATCGTGAGAAAACCATAGCATGGTGGTAGGGTACTTTCTAGTACTCGGCTGGCTAGCTTCAACCCTTAAGTTGGAAATCTGCCGCCAAGCATCTAACAGTGTGTTCCGACAGCCTCACTTGAAAGCCAGTTCTATTCCAGGCTAGGTGTTTGATCAAAAGTGATGATGTGGTCGAATATGATAAAGCACACCTAGCCTAGAATGGAACTGGCTCCCAAGCGAGGCTGCTGGAACACACCGTTAGATGCTTGGCGGCAGATTTTCAACTTGAGGGTGGTAGCTAGCCAGCCGAGTACTAGAAAGTACCCTACCACGATGTTATGGTTCCCTTCACCAATAGCTCAATCTCATTGTTGGGCTTTGTTTGGTATCGCTGCAATGATCGTGGACAGGCGTTATCTCTTACCATCAGGAAAGAGTATCGTTCGTCTCATTACTTACTCAAAAAAATAAAATAAAAGATACCACATTCATAAAGAGAAATTGAATTGTAATGCGTTTTCTGTAGGTACGACAAACATCTTACCTACCACCGGAAGTTCCCTGAAAAGTTTGCTCCCGAAGAGGCGAGTAGTGCTTACGGCGGCCCCATACCCGTATACCTCAGCAACGTGTGTCTGCGGTTCATTCCCGTCCTGGACATCGTAGTGCATCGATACCTGGAGATCCCGCAAGTCAGCAAGAACTTGGAGCAACTATTAGAACATCTTGGCTATTTGTATAAGTTCCATGGTAAGTAGTTTTAAATCCCCCCCTGAAATACCTTGACTTGGCTCACGAGATAACTGCCATGTGGGATGTTGATTCGACGGTCATTGTCTCGATAGTTGTCACGGTTAACGAACTTATTGCGAAGAGTTTCGACGAACATCTTAAGAGGCTCTCGCTCGACGGTTGGGTCAAGGGTCAGCTTCAAAAGGCAGTGATCCTTGACGCGGCGCGCATTGTAAGGAGGTTCCTCACTCTGCAGCCCTAACCACCGGCAGCTTGAGCCCTGTCCCGCTGCCGGCGGCACCCTAGTTTTTAAGTTTTTTTAAACAGTAATGCCTACACACTATGGCTTGGCGGCAGATTACATCTGGTACTGCGGTGGTAGACACTCAGATCCTCCTGCTTACGAGATCTACCACCAAGAATCGTAATTTTCTCTTCGTGCTGGTATTCCCCAATAGTGACAAACTGGATGCCTCCAAGTTGTGAGTGAACAGGTTTCTTCTAAGTAAGCGTGCTCCAACGTAGACCGCATACTGGCTCAACATCTGGCGCGATAAAAGTCGGACGCAAGCGAAAAAAATTTAAATAAATTGCGAACAAGACAGCCACGTTTTTTTTTATGGTTGACAAGCTAGGTGTTTGACCACAGCTCACCTGATGTTAAGTGAAGGTGTGGTCGAAGACGGTAAAGCACACCTAGCCTGGAATGGAACTGGCTCTAAAGTGAGGCTGCCGGAACACACCGTTAGATGCTTGCTTGCTTGGCGGCAGATTTTCAACTTGATGGTAGCTAGCCAGTCAGGTACTAGAAAGTACCCTACCACCATGCTATGGTTTCCTCACGATGTTTTCCTTCACCGGCAGCTCAAGCTCATTGTTGGGGTTTGAAGCCACTCCCTTCGGCATGCGAACCTACCGCGCTAACCACTGAGCTATCATCGCTACGAACTATGATCTGGGTTCTGGTGTTTCCAGACCGGCCGGTGACGTTTTTGTATAACACCCTTCACTACTACGAGAGCAAACTGCGTGACAAGGCGCTGTTGAAGAGGAAGCTAGTCAACGCCGTGCTCGGGTCCTTGAAGGACGTCAGGCCGACTGGGTGGGCCACCACTGAACCGTTCCAGGTTTGATTCCTTTTTTATGTTCGAACGCGTTTAAGAATCTTATTATTGAACCGTACCCTTCAATTAAGGAATATTTTAAATCGAATTCGCACAATACTTATTTTACACTATTTTCAACCATTCCAAAGCTGTGCTGCCACTTTTCACTTTAACATATTGATGTTTTAAAATGATTATAAAACACGAAAACGTGGCGACTTCCGAATGTGATAATGTACCGGTTCTTGTTTTTGTAAAAATATACCTTTTTTTAAAGTTTTCTTTTACGTGGAATGAAAACATTTATTTTATGTTCATTTTTAAACATATTAATGTTGTATGCATATATCGGTGATGTATGTACTGTATGTATTTACAAAAAAAAGTATTTAAGTATTCTGTCAGCAGTCTGGTTCCCATAGTACAAGCTTTACTTAGTTTGGGGCTAGATGGCGCTGTGTTAAATGTCCTTCAATATTTATTTATTCATTTTATTTTATGTCAACATTTGTGTTTGCAGACGTACCTGAACAAAACGGATTCTGACGCTGGTGCGGGTTGGACTCCTGATCTCAACTACTATGTCAGCTTGGTCAACAGAATGGTTGATAGTATCCTTTTAACATTTCAATTGTACAAAAATAATTATATACGTAGGTTTGGGGTTGGCTGGTGCTGTGTGAATTGTCCGCTAATGTTGTTTTTGAAGTTCCGGCAGCCTAGGTGGCATATTATTTTTTTATGTTTGACCACTGCTTAACTGATGTTAAGTCATAGTTACATGGAAACTATAAAAACAAGAAAAACTAGAAATATTAATTTTAAACTTAAGTCGATTCAAATAAAGTCCTGAGCGGAAGCCAGCTATGTCCGGAGTGAGTACATTCCCAAACACAGACTGGCGTTTCAACGAGTATCCTAACCCTTCAGCGCATGCGCTATACGTGACCTGCGTCGAGCTCATGGCGCTGCCCATAGCACCGAACGTGGTCGGCAATTGCCTCCTAGATGTCGTCACAAAAGGTTTCGTTGTCATTGCGCCGTTGAAGATACAACCTTGGATCAACGCAATAGGTTTGATAATGGCCGCAATGCCCGACCCGTATTGGACTGTATTGCACGAGCGTGTAGTTGAGTTGATATGCAGTACGGATATAAGTGAATGGCCGTACCCGTACACGCCGTTCCAGCTATTTAATTTGAACACGACGAACGAAGCCATGTTGGAGAATAAGTACAGTTTGACGCTTGCGCTCGCGCACGCGGTCTGGTACCACGCCGGCTCGGGACAGATCATGCAGGTGCCTGTGTGAGTAAAATATTGAAATATTTCTTTTATCTTTATTTTTTTTTTAATGTAAAAAGTAATGAGACGAACGGTAACTGTAACTGATGGTAAGAGATAACGCCTGTCCATGACCATTGCAGCGGTAGACAGAACTTTGAGTAACGAAACAAAGTCCAGGGCATCGCTGCTTTGGTGCTCATTACTTTGAGACTTTCGATGGTTAGTCTCAACAGCCCAGTAATTTCGCTAGCTGCAGTACCCTTCAAACCGGAACGCAGTAATGTTTACACACTACTGCTTGGCGGCAGAATAACTGGTACTGCGGTGGTACCTACCTAGACGACCTCCTGCTAAGGAGATCTACCACCAAGTAAATCTTTGATACATGGGTAAGGATATCCACATCATGCCCTGCTATATGCCAAAAATTTATATATATTATTGTAATGAGTTTAATGTTTTAGTAGAAGGCCCATTCTTTTTTATCGTGAGGAAACCATAACATTTTTCAAGTTCAGTGGTTAGCGCGGTAGGTTCGCATGCCGAAGGGCGCGGGTTCAAACCCCAACAATGAGCTTGAGCTACCGGTGAAGGAAAACATCGTGAGGAAACCATAGCCATACCACCATGGTAGTGTACTTTCTAGTACTCGGCTGGCTAGCTACCACCCACAAGTTTGAAAATCTGCCGCCCAGCATCTAATGGTGTGTTCCGGCAGCGTCACTCGAGCCAGTTCCATTCCAGGCTAGGTGTGCTTTACCATCTTCGACTACACCGTCGCTTAACATCAAGTGAGCTGTGGTCAAACATCTAGCTTGTCAACGATTTGAAATGCAGAACTGATTTATGCTGCTTAACATCCATTAAGAAAGGATTATTGGTAATTTCACCACCCCTAAGGTGGCAAAATAAGGTTTCATACCTTATTTTGCCACCTTAGGGGTTTTATTAGGGGTTTTAGAAGTTGTGTTAAGAAGCACGATATTTCATTAACATTCAAAGGCCACGGACCCTGGTTTCTGTGGAGTTCTTCGTTCTTCAGAATTCTTTCTTGACTCTGATTTTTTTTTGTAGATTTGTGAAAGAGAAGCTAGCGCCGGAGGTTCACACGGAGAGCCAGCTCCTGTTCCTATGCCACCTGGTCGGGCCGTTCCTGCAGAGATTCAACTCTGACCTTTCCCGCGCAGTTATGGACGTAACCATCGCGCTTTACGAACTGTTGGCTCATATAGACAAGACACAGCCGCATCTGCAGTACATAGACCCGATATGCGACTTGCTGTATCCTTTACAATAACATAAGCTTATATAAAAGTAATTAAGACGAACGTATCGTCTAAAAGTTTGAATGGACGTTTGTTGCTCTTTCACGCAAAAACAACTGAACAGATTTGGATGAAATTTGGTATGGAGTTAGCTGACACCCTAAGTTAAGACATAGTGCGGCGTTTGGTACTGCTCGCAGATAGGTAGTTTTTGTGTAGTACTAGTCGTTGGGGGTGGGTATTATTGATACACAATGTTTAGGATTACGTATATGTTGTATATCTATAGGGTCATTACACCGCCGCACATTTATCGCTCAGGGTGGTAGTTTTAATGTTGAATGACCGCCGTCGACGTCAGGAATGCGCTCGAGAACATAGCACGGACTGGCGTTCCGCGGGATCGGCTGTTATTCACTTAAGTTCCGTATCATATTATTTATTTATTTAGTCATTTATTTATATTTTATATTTGACTGCGCTATCGCCACGTCACAATAGGCTACATTTTATCCCGAAAACATGTAGCGGGTAACACCGCGGGGTGCACCTAGTTATCTATGAATTGAGTACCTTTGTCAGTACAGCGAGCTTTGGAACTTCAGCGTTTTTGGAGCGTGCTTCATCTTAGACCACACTACCGCTTAACATCAGGCAGAGGCAGGTCAAACGCGAACCTATTCTGAATAAAAAAAAACTTCATAATATGTACTTTTATAGTGTTCGTAAACTTGTTTATTT
This sequence comes from Biston betularia, assembly GCA_905404145.2. Taxonomy (NCBI): domain Eukaryota; kingdom Metazoa; phylum Arthropoda; class Insecta; order Lepidoptera; family Geometridae; genus Biston; species Biston betularia. The sequence continues at coordinate 850,001 of FR989862.1, read as the reverse complement.
TTTTTTAATGTAAAAAGTAATGAGACGAACGAGACGCTCTCCTGATGGTATGAGATAACGCCTGTCCATGACCATCGCAGCGATTCACAGAACTTGGAAGTAAAAAAGTGATGTTACAAGTACCTAATACAAGTCCTGAACAGAATCCAGCTATCACATCAAGTATATGTTCGTCGGTGATACGATGAAGAATGAAGTCGAGTGCGTTATCCGCAAACTGCGGCCCGCGCTTCAGATGCGGTTGCGGTTCATCACCCACCTCAACGTGGAACAAATCAACACCGCCTAGCAGAGCGACTACTACAGCTATACGCCTTCCAGCTCTTCCAGCAGCTCGGAATAGGCGCGGCTGTAGTATGGTGATGAACAAAAAATGGTGATGATGATGATCATCATCGGAACACTTCATGATTCAAACTTTTGAATATGTCATATACTTATGAGTCTTTTGCACAATTTTAGGGTGAATGTTTATTTTTTGGATTCATGTCAAAGCGACACTGACTTGTATTTATTGAAATGAAATGTTATTTGTGTTACCAGCTCAAAGGTAAGCCGTTTTGCTTACGGAAAATTAATTGCGTTATTATAACTTTAGGACATGATTATTTTTTTTGTATATAATGCTAGCTAAATTGTTCGATATGCACTTCTTGGCAAATCGAATCCAGTGATTTATGTATTTAATATACTAAAGAGATTTTTTAATTTCATCAATTTTTTTTTAAGAGATTAGTATTGTGAAATGTAGAAATATTTCTACTCAGTATGAAATGATTCGTGTTAGTATAAACTTCCAAATAACTACGCAATAATTTTAAAAATTATAGTAATAACAAATATTTTTTATAAAAGTAATACGAGTTATAATGGTAAAGTTACTACTTATATTTAAGGTTTTGCGATATATAAGTATTTCTAGTGTACGAGCAATTTGTCAAGTCACCGAAACTTCTACGTCTATCACAATATCAGAACAACAAACTGGCTAAAGATTGATTCACAATCCAGCGTAATCGGAAGCGCGTTATACTGAATACCCTCATTATTTAAATTCGATGGCTATCAAAATAAGTATAGCTGATTCAATGTTTAAATTTAAGAAATACTAGCAGCTCGTCCCGGCTTCGCACGGGAAAACAAAACTCGATTAACAATATATATATATAGCCTATGTCACTCAGTGACAATGTAGCATTCTGATGAAAGAATTATACATAAAATAACTTTTTAAGATAAATTGTAATTTGTTTTGACATTTGGTACTGTATTTGCGTAATTTTTTTTATTATATATTTTGATTTTGAGGGTAGTCTCGCTATTTTAATTTTCGGCCATTCTAATTTATGTATATTGAAACTATTTTTTTAATGAAATAGTTGGGTTTATTATTATTTTGTTTATACAATTGGTACTTTTAAACTTTTTGTTGATACATATTTGTTTATTACGTACAGTACAAAATTCAACGTTACAAAGTTACTTTTGTATGTAAAACTATATTTTGTCTCGCATACACGTTTTCGCATAAACACAGTCAAAGCGCGGTGGAATGTGAATCAAACTTAAGCTTACTACTAGTCACGAGGTATATCAACTAGTTTTAAATCAATAAATTGTATGTTTCATATTTTTAGTAGGTATACAGTACGAGACCTTTTTTCGTAGCGATGATAGCTCAGTGTATAGCGCGGTAGCTTCGCGTGCCGAAGGGCGTGGGTTCAAACACCAACAATGAGCTTGAGCTGCCGGTGAAGGAAAACATCGTGAGGAAACCATAGCATGGTGGTAATACTTTAGTACTCGGCTGGCTAGCTCACAGCCCTCAAGTTGAAAATCTGCTGCCAAGCACCTAACGGTGTGTTCCGGAAGCCTCACTTGAGATCCAGTTCCATTCCAGGCTAGGTGTGCTTTACCATCTTCGACCGCACCTTCACTTAGGTGAGCTGTGGTCAAACACCTAGCCTGTCAACTATAAAAAAAAAGACGACGAATAAAAATTGTGCTCGAGGTGTCCACTGTCCACATGAATTTGAGATTTCATCAGCTATTACGTCCAATAGCAGTGTAACGACGGGTTTAAATCTCGCAGATATATTTATCTGACCTGGTATCTAAACCCAATAAAGGTTCCGATTCGAACATTAGTCTCTCCATCTCAGTCTTTTACATGCAGGATGACAGAGACGTAAAGTGTAATTTAAAATCGAACAAACGCCGATTAAGTCGTGAATACGGATACTGGTAGGAAGATTCTTGTGATCGAAGTATTCGAGCCTTGAAATGAATTTCAAACAAATAGTAGTAAATCGCTTCCTCGTATTAAATTATTATAGGACTAATTCTAGTTTCGTAGGTAACTTTTCCACATCATGCATCACAACTTCGTTATTATGAAATGTTATCGAAACTCGTGGCAGACAGACAGTCATCATTGATTATAATCAACAATATTATAATTAAAAATAATAATTATTTATAAGCATAAATTATATAACAATATTATCATTAAAAATAATTAAGCATAGGAGATGTAACGTATCACGAAATGAAGCTTATGGCAAAATACAAATATTTTGTTGATAACACCAATGTTATAACTCACATAATATATTGATAACACCAATGTTACAAGTAACATATATTGATAACACGAATGTTACAAGTAACATATATTGATAACACCAATGTTACAAGTAACATATATTGATAACACCAATGTTACAAGTAACATATATTGATAACACCAATGTTACAAGTAACATATATTGATAACACCAATGTTACAAGTCACATTTATTGATAACACCAATGTTACAAGTAACATATATTGATAACACCAATGTTACAAGCAGCACTAGCATCTCGGAAGTCAAAGTTGTTTGGCATGACAAAGGAAACCAGCTTCCGAGAGGTTAAGAATAAGTTAAAATAAACTCATTTATATGGGGGGGGGGGGGGGGGGGGGGGCTGTGCGGAACGGTAATACTAAGCTGAATGGTAACTTTATTGATTATTTATAACAAACTTACAGAATATTTTTATCTACATACAGTACAATATGTTTTTTTTTTGTTTTACTTATGCGGAATTACTCACGTTTAATTATATCGTGTACCCCGAGTATAGTTTCGGCCGTATCCGGTGGCCTTCATCATGGAGACAAAGCTGAGTACAACGCGCGCGCGGTCTTGTCTTGCTTCGCACTGCGGGCCGCTGCGCGCCTCGCACGTAAAGCGGTTATACGTGGGCGCGGGGCAGGGGTGGGGGCGGCTCGTTACCGAGATGCGCCGGCGCGCTCTAGAGCCCTTCTTCACCGGAGTCCTCTAAGCTTACCGTGACGTCTTCAGAGCCACGACCACTCTCACGAGCTCCTTGAAGACAAGGCCTCCAAATCGGTGGAAGGTTCCATCCTCCATCTCTATTAATAGGACGCTTACTAATCTCTATGGCTTCCGGGCTTTCCTAGGCCCATAGAACATCTCTCGAGCTAGCACTTTAGGATGTAACCGAAACTATAGTTGGGGTTTCCGCTATCACGCATAAATATACAAAACCATCCGACAGTTTCCAAAGCATAAAACAATATGCTTTGTCCAGTTTAGTGCTGCCGTTCTGAGTGACTATGCTTTTTTATTACAGCAAAAAACAATAATTGGGAAAGTTGTGATTTCTGCTTCCACAAATTCTTAAGCAATAATTGTAATTTTGAAATATTTTAATGATAGTTATTAATGTTGTTTATTAGGTTATGTACATCATCGACAATGCAAAATAATAATGTACACGCCAGTATTGTACCTAAGGTTTAATCTCTGTTCATTCACCTCAATTGCCTTAACTCACGAGTCTTATGGAGAAAAATTGAGTTCTTTTAAAAACCCTCCACCCGCAAGGAGCATTGCCCTTGCGATTTTTACACAGGATGTTTTAATCGAAGTGTACCTGATAGAACTATTAGGAGATGTCTATATACTCATTAAGTAAACAGCTTGCTAGTTAGTATTTCTTCACTTCGCTGAAACACGCTGTATAATAATGAAAACAATTTTCATTCCAAAATTTTATTATTTTTAACTGTGCCTTCATTATAGCTTCCTTATAATTATAGTTCTATAGCAGAAAAGCTTATCAAATACCAATGTTTGATTATTATGTAATTTGTATGTTAAAGACGCAATATCACTATAAATGGTTGCACGAAATTTATATCGTTATAATTTATTTTAAATAGGTTATAGTCAACAACTGAAGTTTAGTTTTAGAATATCATATTAAATATAAGTTAGTTATTAATTGTATTTATCATCACAATGTTGTTTAATCGATCCTTTGCTACTTATACCATTAAGAACAGTTCACTGTTGTTATACCTTAACAAGATTTGCCTCGAGATTTTTTGAGGTAAGAAACATAATACATACAGAAAAACTTTCTCAATTATAATATTAGTGTGGTTAGATACGTTTTCCCTACACTCTGCTAATGTTATATTGTGTTGTAAAGTGCTATCTAATATATAACGTCGAATAACTAGAGAACGTTTACAGAACAGTCGATTAAAAGCCTCAAAAAAAATTTGAGGCAACCAATTGTTTTATCTTAATTACGCAAGGGTGAGGAACAAACCACAGTTTTTAACCGACTTCTAAAAAAGGAGGAGGTTTTCAACTGGTCTGTGATTTTTTTTTGTTCGTATGTTCCCCGATTACTCAAAGACGCTTGGACCAATTCGAGAAATTCTTTTTGTGTTTAAACGGGTATACGTCAGGATCTGATGGGAGCCGTGTTTGGGCTTAGGGTCATGGAGTCGGATTTTTTAAATTGTTAATGTATACCTATTTGTCTCTCGTTCACTCTCACCAAATGTTTCATAAGTTTTTCCCGCTTACATAAGTATTATTACAAGTATATGACCGGGTCTATAAATGCCCGGAATCACATACTTATTCTGCTTAATTTATTGACGCGTAAAATATCATTAACTTTAAAACTTCAGTGACGCTTTAGTGACGCAATAAAGTCTTTTATGAGTGTGAGGAGCGTTTTCAAGTGAGGCTGTTAGTTTGCCCATACCTAAATTTAATGAACGCCTAAGTAAATTTGAGATGAAAGAAAACACTAGGCAATTAAGAATCGCTAAGTAACGTTTGTATGTAATAGGTTAAAAGTAGACTTAAGCTTTAACTATTTGTCATGGATGAATTGTACTTTTTTAGTAAGTAATCAATTAAATTGCAAAATTAAAAAAAAACCAATGGAATGATATTGTAAGGTAAAAACCATCAATGGTAAATGTCACCAATATTACAACAATAAAATTAAGTCCCGTCAATGCAAATGAATTTGAAATAAGAGATCATAATTTACAAATATTATTACTAAGGACATAATAATAAATTAAATGCTTCTCAAGAGACTCCCGCTAGACGGTTGGGTCAAGGGTCAGCTTCAAAAGGCAGTGATCCTTGACACGGCGCGCATTGTGAGGAGGTTCCTCACTCTGCAGCCCTAACCACCGGCAGCTTGAGCCCTGCCCCGCTGCCGGCGGCACCCTAGTTTTTAAGTTTTTTATATTATTTATGTTTTATACTTATTTAATGTAAAAAAAATAAAAATTAAGATACAAAATAAATACCTGAATTAAATGCAATTTGAATAAAACGCTTAGAAATATTTTTTTATTGTATGGTGATTGGATGTGTTATATTATACAATATTTTTACATTAACTTGATCATTATTAATTATAATGCCGACGGTTTTATATTTTTACAAGTGTATTCTTAATTAATGTTCAGCAAATCCATTTCGAAAACTAGCAATAAAAATAATCGATATAAGAACTTGACTCGTTTTTTTTTTTATATTTTCTACCTGCTATATAATACAGCAATTATGTAAGACGTCAGGGGATCGTTATGCTCTTTAATATGTTAAATAACTTGATGAACATTACTCTGAAATTGTGTATTTTGGAGGAAAAGTTCGTTGGACCTTGAACAGATGTATGTAGAACTATGCCGATACAAAATGAGTACCTACTTACCTACAATGACTTTCGTCTTGTAAGTTTGTATTTAACCGTTTATAGTATCCGTTATTTTCTCTCTATACATTCTTTAACGTATGTATTTTCCTTCTTATTACTAAATTAGTATTCATTAATTGATGCAAAGCTACAAATAAAAACTTAAAACTGGAGTGCCGCTCCGGTAGCGGTTTAATAGCACCGGTTCCGGTGGATAGCGCAGCATTCAGGAAACTAATAATGCGAATACTTTTTTGTTATAATTTAAATTCAACTGTATTAGACACAGATGAATCTGAAAAAGGTCCTAGGTATAAGACAGCTAATTGTGACATAAATGTAGTTCTTTGATTATTCATAACCTTCTGGAAAACTTAGTACTTTATATTGGCAGTATTTTCAAAGTAAGATGCTTAAATTTAAAAAAATAATTGAAGTGTGACGTTGATGGATAGATAATATTGACATTGATAAACACTAACTTCACTGTCATTTGAAAAATCGGACGAAGGGGCGACCCGGGCGACGGCGAGGCGGTGCGGCGAGCGAGCCGCACGCCGCGGCGTGCGGTAAGCTGCTGTTAGGCGGCAATTGTGAATTGTTGTACATAAAACGTGAGCACATGAACAAGTGTCTAAAGTAAAAACAGAATTGAAATGCTGACAGAGTAACATTACTAAAAGTATAATATTATAGCACCTGAATAAAAGACTGTTAATAATGGATACTACAAACAAAGAGGAGAAGGTAAACACATTGTCGATATTATTTTGTTTATTTCTCCCAACACACTTTGATGATTACCAATAAATGATTATTTCGTGATATTTTACGTTCGAGGCTATTATTATCATTGCGAAATTGTTGTCGTAAAAAACTTAACGTTATTGTCTTAGTGTTTGAAAATATGTTCTATAGATAGGGAAAATGATTAAAATAAAATAAATCGGTAAGAAAAAGTAATAAGCTTTTGTACTGTATTTATTGCTATCTCTACTTGCATGCAGTTATTAAATAAAATCAAGTAAAAGTGTTGTTCTTTGTAAATTAACATATCAATAAATTTTAATTGTATGCATAAATAATAAAATTGTTATTGAGCTGATATAAGGTTGCATGATATAACAAAATGCTAGTTTTAAACTCCAAGACAAATGAATAAGTTGACTTAAAATCAGTTTACAATTAGTTAGTTTTGTCAGCAATCAACTGATGCAGCAATTATAGATACCGATTTTGCTGAGAAGGTAAGAAGGTAAGGCATACTTAGGTGTGAGTAACTTTGATAATATGATGATGAAACTTTTTTGCATATAATGGTATTACCATGTGGGTACTAGGTTAATTGTTTTGCAGGGAGGGAACTACCTAGAACTTGTAACCAAGGTGTAGGTTAAGGGGGTCCATTTACATAAATAAATAAATAAATAAAGGCTAGGTTTTTTACCATCTTCGACCATACCATCACTTTAAATTACATGAGTTGTGGTCAAACACCTAGACTGTCAAACCATAAAAAGTAGACATTTAAAACAGTAGCATCTAGCCTGAAGTAATACTGATAAGTTGTACACATAATACATACATTTAGAACATCCAAACAGGGATCAAACATCTATGTTCACAATTATTTATTGGGATGTGAACAAAAATGAGACTACTTCAAGACACCATGATAGAACTGTTTTACTTATCTTAATATAGTGACCTCTAATTAATTTTCTTATCACTTATTATTTAAGTATTACTTCAGTCTCCAATCATGTAAGATTCTTGAAGTTGGTATCTGCTTCATCATGCGTAAGGCAATAATATTTATGTTGTGTAACATTTATTAGCTTATATTTTAAGCCTAAAATTGTGTTGTAACAATGGATATATATTGACAGCCCTGTTGGCTCATTGGTAGCATATCTGCCTTAAGAGCTGAAGGGTGTGGGTTCGATTCCCACTCAGGGCAAACCTTTTTTCTATCAACAAATGTTTGTTCTGTGTCTGGGTGTTCGGTATGTATTATAAGTATGCATTTACAACAAAAAAAGTATGTATGTATTCTATCAGTTATCTGACTTCCATCACAAGCTCTGCTTATTTTGAGGTCAGATGGCGCTGTGTGTAATATCCTACGATATTTATTTATTTATTTTTATATTCAGAAAAATAAATGATCCTTGTGGTAGTTCGCAATGACTAAGTGAAAATATTTTTCTTTTATTTTTTACTCTAATTCCAGTATAGAAAGGCAAAGCCATGGTATGCACAGATAACAGTAGAACCTACAATGTTCTTCTACATGATGGCATTCATGATTACCAGTGTGATAGAACAAACTTTCTATGTGTTCCAAACGTGCCGAGTAAACCATGGTTACAGTGAAGACATATGTTACAACATTAGCGAGTATGCTGGTATAAACAAGGAAGTTCAGGTATGCTTTACATAACTTCTATTTTGTAACTTATCCTGTTGTAAATTTAAAAACTATTTTACTTTCATAATAATTATGATATAATATGTATATTATGCATTTTAATTTTATGCTAGACGCTATTCCATATATAGATATGATGTCACCTCCAAGTGCATAACAAATCTATTCTAATATTTTTTTGATTTTAAAATAGTAGATTTTTGAAATATGCAATAATTAATTATTAATAAGTTAATGCGAAGCATTGGTGTGTAAACGTTGTTGTGTTCCGGTTTGAAGAGCAACTAGCCAAATTACTGGGCTGTTGAGACTAACCATCGAAAGTCACAAAGTAATGAGCGCTGAAGCAGCGATGCCTGGACATTGTTTTGTTGCACTGTGTATCGCTGCAATGGTTATGAACATGTGTTTTCTCTTACTATCAGAAGATTTTTTTTAATGTAAAAGTAATTAGACGAATGAGACACTCCTGATGGTAAGAGATAACGCCTGCCCATGACCATTGCAGCAATACACAGAGCTTTGTACAACTAAACAAAGTGTAGGGTATCGCTTGAGACGTTTTAATCTCAACAGCCCAGTAATTTCGCTAGCTGCAGTACCCTTCAAACCGGAACACAGTAATGCTTACACACTACTTTACTTTGCTTTACTAAGCAGTAGCTTAGCGGCAGAATAACTGGTACTGCAGTGGTACCTACCTAGACGACCCCCTGCTAAGGAGATCTACCACCAAGTAAAAACATACAATAAACAATTTCAACAGACAATATCTTCTTGTCTGTGTGCGCCAAAGATATGTCTAATTTATATATTTTTTAACGTAGACACTTACCTATCGTTCCAATTTACTTTTCAATTGGTTATTTGTTCAGAAAATGTGTGGCCAATTAAGGTGATTATAAACCAGTATAACAATGATATCTAAATGCCAGTTGAAACAAAGCTAATCAAGATTGTGCTATAAAATACATTTAGGATGTTTGCTAAATTAATAGTTAAATATATAACCTACTTTACCGTAATCTACACTAATATTATAAAGAGGAAAGTAATTTGTATTTTTGGATTTTTGTATGTTTGTAACGAATAAATTCAAAACTGTTGGACCAATTTCAAAAATTCTTTATTCTTAATTTATTCCTGTATTCCCGCGGGAACGGAAACTACGCGGGTGAAACCGCGAGGCGTCCGCTTGTAGGTAATATAGCTTTGTAACTTTAATGCATTATATAATACATACTGTTACAAGATATGAATTGTTTCCCCCATTTATAATTTATTTATTAAAGTACTTTACTGTCATCCTGAAGATATTTGAACTTTAGCATCATAATTTTATTTTTAATCATACAGTACGTCCTATCACTGACTAGCATAATTTTCCTGGTAAGTGGTTATTAAAACACCTATGATACAAAATCTCTAACTACCATAAATCTATATGAACACTTTTAATAGTTATATATAGGTATATATATATTAGATACGTAATTTACGCTAACCAGGGCTTCGGGCTCAAAGTCTTAACGAATCCTAGAAGTTATATCAACCTCTGCAAATATTCTGCTCTAAATAGACTTATAACGCTGCTAAATAGTTTGCACAACAAACATTCCTTGTACGTTTTTACTAGCACTGTTAATAGTTTCAAATGTGCTATCCGCAATATTGACTTTGCTGACATTTAAATTATTGTTGATTTATATATCTAGTTCATCTTTGACCGTGTATATCTTTCGTATTTGTAGCCTTTAATTAATTTTGACTGAGTTAACTAAACTAACTGAATTTTAACTGAACTTATACTTATTGTTAACTGAATTTTTAACGTTGATTGTTATTGACTGAGTATTTGTTTACAATGCGCCGTGTTCGCCTATGATTGCTGTGACATTTAACTTCACATTTTGTAATATTTTTAATGTACACACACTGTGTTTTCGGACTTAATAAATAAGTAAATGAATTGGAATAATTACTAACGACCCGCTTCAGCTTCGCTTGGATGCGATTTATTATATATGTATACCTAACAGTTTAGTAAGGATGTACCCTGAATACATATATTCTGTAAAAAAACATTTAAATGACAGTAAATAACGACATCATAATCCGTTGCTTGATTTAGAAGTAAGCGGAGAAAGAGACGTGGGCAGCGACGTTGATTTAGATTCAACTATTTTGAGATAAGTGTGTTATCTTTTCAAGGAAGACTAACGTGACTTACTCGTAGATATCCAAAAATGTACCGACTCAATGCTGCGCTCAAGTCATATTAATTTCCAGTGAAACTAAACGCGCGCTCCGCAGCGACTTCATTGATGAGCGGTCATAGATTAGGATTGAAGTACATGAACTCCGACGTTGACGGACGTTTTATGGTAACCATCATGCGAGTAAACTAATAAGAAAAGAAGCCTGCCCTTGACCCTTGTAGGAGCACCTAGAATTGAATAGCATACTCGTAGCAAAGCCCGGGATCATTAATTAATTTATGAGTTTATTGCGACTGCTCTGACTGCTTTGATTGCTCTCGTTGCCTTGACAGATTCGATGGCAATTCACATTTGGTAGATGAGACCATATCAGGCAATTCTCATCACTGTCATCCTAGTTTCTTGAGAACAACGTAGGCATTTTTACTATGTGGTAGCGGAGGTAAACGAAGCGTTTGTCATTCGACAGCAACATTGCTCAAGAATATTATCAATCGCAAATCGAAACTGGACACTGATTTCCAGTATTATCCTTTTCACGATGAGAAGGGGCACGCTGCATGCAGTGGGTCAATTTATAAAAACAGGGCTAATTCGGAGCTATGATATTTATGTACAATAGGAGTACTTAATGCTAAAGCATCCCTAACAATCATCCCCGCTGTAAATGAGATGAGGTTATTTGTAAACACACAGCAAACAATATATGTATTTACAAATAAAAAAAAGGATGTTCCCAAACGCAAATATATTTCAAATAACCAAACAATCGTTTGTTATCAGGTGACGGTATCGTCATTCCATCAATGGAACGGTATAGCAGGGCACGTGGTGCCTCTCGTTCTGGCCTTCTTCCTTGGCTCGTACAGTGACAAGCGAGGAAGAAAGTTCATCATACTCGCTGGTCTCAGTGGAAAACTATTCTTTTCCATTATGATCACCATAAACACTATGTATTGTAAGTAAATACATGTTATACTAAAGCAAATAGCATAATCTATGATTAGTCAACTGTTTGTTTCATAGCCGAGCATTTTGTAGCGATGATAGCATAGTGAGGAATCCATAGCATGGTACATGTATACTTTCTAGTACTCAACTGGCTAGCTACCACCTTCGTGTTGAAAATGTGCCGCTAAGCTTCTAGACCCAGTTCTATTCCAGGCAAGATGTGTTTACCATTCGACTACACCATCTCTTAACATCAGGTGAGCTGAGGTCAAACACCCAGTCTGTCAACCATATAAAAAGAAAAGATTACGTCGAGAAACTAAACAAAATCGTTAAAAAAAAATTTTTTTCTTCATCAAATGAGCACCAAGGACTGTGAACACAGAATCCATAAAACCTTGTCTATGGTTATTAGAGATAAGCCGATGGGTCTAACCACAGATCAGAAAGTCGAGCTAATACTAGTATAGTAGTATTATAATTGATTGCTACCTTGAACATTAGTAGTATTATACCTATTGTGTTTTGAAAAGTTCAATTTCTTCTCCAGATTGGCCAATTAATTACGTAATTTACACGGCGGTGATACCGAGTGCGCTCACGGGGGCTGACCTGGCTATATTCGCAGGCTGTTTCGCTTACATAGCCGATGTGACTTCATTGAAGAACAGGACTTTGCGAGTAGGGATACTGGATGTGGTGTATCTTAGCGCTATGCCTTCTGGAGTTGCCATCGGTACGTATTAGAATCGTTCATATACGTAGTTTACAAAACTTGAGTTTGTTTTTGAATGTTTGTTATATTATTTTTTTTATTCAAAATAGGTTCGCGTTTGACCACACTCTGCCTGATGTTAAACAGTAGTGTGGTCTAAGATGGAGCACGCTTACCTAGAAGAAACCTATTTACTCTAGATTTGAAGACGCCAATATTGCCAATATGTACATAATTATGTGGTAGAGTGTGGGAAAATCATACAAATACAGAATCCACCTCTAGTTTTGGACATAACCGATTTCTAGTGTGTTTTATTATTTCACTTGATTTGTCATAAAATATTTGATATTATTATCGACATAAAGTCCGATGCTGAAAGCCAAGAAAAAAGAAAAAAAAAACGGGTTGAAACGTAATTAGGTATGAGCATCTTCCACAGATCTGATCGAGTCGAAATTTGGTATTCTGTTTCTATTGTCAAGGTGTTTTTTTATCAAATAATTCTTCTCTACATAATATAAAACAAAGTTACTTCCCGCGATGTCAGTACGTTTATCTTATAAACTACGCAACGGATTTTAAAGCGGTTTCCATCAATAGACAGAGTGATTCAAGAGGAATGTTTATATGTATGATACATGCATATGCACTACATTAGTATCTACATCGTTCCCGTGCGGAGTCGGGGTGTGTCGCTAGTATTTTATATAGGATTACGTGTGTCGGTAGAATCAAGCTGAACAGAGTGGCCATTGTGGATGTTCCCCATGTACGCACACAGCGCAGCGTTTTGATTCCACATTTTTCATTCGCACAGCGAGGTTGTCGAACTCTGCCGGAGTCTGTGTTCCCCGTTAGGGACAATATGGGTGTCTTCAAATCTAGATTAAGTGGGTTTCTTCTAGGTAAGCGTGCTCCATCTCAGACCGCACTACTGCTTAACATCAAGCAGTATGGTCAAACGCGCACCTATCTACACAAATATTATAAAGAGGAAAGATTTTTGAATGTTTGTAACGAATACAAAAATCTTGTGTGATGGAAGTCAAATAACTGATAGAATACATAAATACTTTTTTTTTGTAAATACATACTTATAATACATACAAAATACCCAGACACAGAACAAACATTTGTTTATTCACAAAATGTTTGCCCTGAGTGGGAATCGAACCCACGCCCTACAGCTCTCAAGGCAGATATACTACCAATGAGCCAACGGGGCTGTCTTCCCATAGAAAAATGTTGTTAATAATGACTAGTACCTACAATGACCTCCTTTAAAGTTTAGTATAGAATCTCAAGCGATATAACCCTGTATGGGTAATAATAATTCCTGTGGTTTTAAGTGCCGACGATGTAGGCTTGTATGTCTACTTTGACACACACTTGTGATAAAGCATGTCTTCATGATAAAGTTATCGATTCTTGAGATCGACACGTCATTTTCGAGCACCATCATGATTTTTAAACTGACTTCCGTATTTCGATTTCATGATAATATTTTACCTTAAATATTTATTTAAATAATTGTTTGATTCAGGCGTTACGTAGTAGGTATTCAAGTATTTATATTTTTAGTGTGTTTCCGCTTAAAAGTTGTTTGGATTGCAACAGTGACGAGGATTTAATCTAATTTGAATAATAAATGAAATAAATAAATATCTCAGGACATTATACACAGCGCCATTTGACTCCAAACTAAGCAAAGCATGTACTATGGAAGACAGATAACTGATAGAATACTTAAATAGGTTTTTTTGTAAATATATACACCCAGACATAGAACAAACATTCAAAATGCTTATACCCTGTAACTTACTCCTTGTAACCAACCAAACTACAAGTGATAATGGAGACTCTAGAGTCTCCGTTATCACTTGTAGTTTAGGACCCAGCCCGCACTGCAAACTAGTAATAAATAATTTTATAGCGAGTGGGTGTTTTGTGTAATTGTTTCGCCTGCCCGTTATAACTGGCGCCCTCCGTGCGGTTGCCGCGAACCGCGTAATTTTTTTTTGTAAATTTAAAGTTTGAGTGCAGTGTTGATTTTGGGGCTAGTGCATAAAGTGCATTGTCGCGCGACGAGACACTTTCGAAAGTGTCTCGACGACGAGTCTGGTACAGGCGTCATAGGCCTCGTGTTTCGCTGACCGCGCGCACATGCAATCTTGGGTCGGTAGTAAAACAATAGACGGTCGCAAAGGACTAGGTAACAATAGCACGCGTCTTTGTTGACTTCCCGATTTTCTTCGAAACAAAGTGGTCAGTGCGTAGGTTTTATACAGGACATAGCTTTGTGCCGCGGACTGTGTTAGTGTTAACGTGATCGGACTGTGGGTATAGTGATAGCTAGACTCTGGTATACCTATTATTTCGTACTTCTGGACCTACATATTTTCATTGCGCGCCGCCGTCTCTTACCGCTACCGTGCCGGTGGTTGGTGGTCCGCAAACTGCGGGCGTTCCTGCCGCCACTCCAGTCATGATGTCCAACGAGCAGCTGATGCTTTTAATACAACGGCTAAGTAGAGAGCCGTCGGTAAGCTCAACAAGTTCACCTAATAATTTCTCAAAATGCACATCTCGTTTTGACGGCGGAAAGACATCCGACGTCATGGCTTTAATTGACGCAGTAGAAACCTATAAAGAGTGTGCCAGCGTGGGAGATGAGATAGCGCTTAAGGGGTTATCTATGCTGCTGACCAATTTGGCCGCAACCTGGTGGCAAGGTGTTAAGGCCAGTACAAAAATTTGGTCTGAAGCAATTTCTGCGCTGAGAAACACTTTTGGTCCGCGTCTGCCGCCTCACCAAATTTACTGTAAATTGTTCGAGCGGGAGCAGCGGGAGCAGGAGCCCACAGACCTATTCATCTGCAACCTGCGGGCATTGATCGCCCAGCTACCGCCCACGTCATTAACAGAGGAAGTACAGCTGGCTACAGTTTTTTTTTTAATGGTTTATGGTTTATTCACAATTACGAGTCAATCAATTCATGTCAAAATATAATAATATTTCAATTGTATTCAGTAATTACTACTTAATAATCTCTTAGTTTGAAATAAGTAATCATCAAAGTCATAACAAAAAAACAATAAATAATATAAAACTGGCTTTTAGCCGTTTTTAATTAATAAATAAATAAATAAAATGTAGCCTCTAAATACAAAATAACCAAGTTCTCAAATCGGTTCTGAGGCATGCAGTGAAAGGTGCATCCCTTACAGAAGGAAATGTAAACTGAGCCTCGATCATGAATATATATCGAATTCGCCTCGTAAAGGTATCGAGTCCTCGACAGCATACAAAGCTGTACAAATCTCATACAAACTTTTGTCGATGTCGATACGAATACTTTTTCGCAAGTCGTTCGTGATCGAGGCTCTGGTGGCATATTATGGTATGCGATCTTCATTAAGGCTATTTACGCGCATCACATGCTAAATGCTCGGTAACAAACATCTCACTTGAGAGTGATAGCTATCCAGCCGAGCACTAAAAAGTACCTAAGATTTTATGGGTTTAACTTATGAAATAAAATAACTTAATTAATATTGTAGGGAATTTCACACTGCGCTATATAGCTCCAAACTAAGTAAAGCTTGTACTATGGGAACCAAACTTAGAAACTTTTTTTTCTAAATACATATGTACTTATAATACATACAGAACAAATAATTTATCGTCACATAAATAATTTTTCTAGTGGGAATCTTACCCTATAGCTCTTGAAGCAGATATTCCACCAAATAAGCTTACAGGACAGTCAAATGATGATTTCCTTCACGAGAAATATGTCTTTTCTATGATTTGACCCTACGTTCATTAAGTCCAACCACTGAGTTATCATCGCTACCAGTAATACCTTCCAGGAATCACTTGTCTTTTTGTTTCCCCACAGGGAATCTTCTTTTTAATCGAGTGTTGAACCGGTCTTTCACTGCCATGTTTGCAATCAACGCGTGTCTTATGATGGTCGCCACTGTCTACTCGTTTATTAACCTCGAATGGCAGACCAGACCGGAACAGAAGTCTTTAAAGGTGATATTTCAATATTTTGATTACAAACTGCATCGACATTAATGTATAATGATCGTAGGCAATTGAATGTCTCAAAGAGATGAGCTTTTAAGTATCGACCCTGTTTTGTTTTTCAAAGTTCTGGGCACCATTGCTATCGTCATGGGTAAGCGTTGTCTTTTACCTTCAGGATAGCGCATTAATTTTTTTATTTATTTACATCATTTCACACCATCCTTACAGGGTTTCCCTAATGCGATGGTGCTGGTCAAAAAATACATTTATTATAAATGTTAAAAATGCGGTAAGCCAGGATGCGGTTTTGCGGCAGCCTTTCGTAATTGGCTTGGTCGCTACTTGGACCTCTTATTAACTAGGGTTGGCCTTGCCTTGAACCCCGGGGCTAGTTACCCGATATAGCATGTTGGGTCATGTCAAAGCGGTCTGGGAGCAGTGGAGTTACAATTCCAACCCGTTTTAACAGCATAATATACTATTAGAAATGTGTCAATCCGTCACAGAGTAAGTATAAAAATTCTTGGCTTTTAGCCTTGTGGGTTCGTCACCACATTGAGTAGTCTTCTTACCAGAACTAGTGGGGGTTTTTAAACAATTTAAAGTGTAAATAAATATAATGCCAATTGTGTTAACAGTTCTGCGGTAGAGCCCATGTTTTTTTTGTTCAGATTTAACATACGATTTAATGTGTTGTCGGATTCTAAAACGAACGGGACTCTTTATTCTTATTTGATCCACTACAGTAGGCGGCATACCTGCGGAAGTAGATCTACCATTTAGTAAAATTTCCACCTAATTTCAAATGTAAAATTAACTTTTACAGCAAGCCGGTGTGAAGAATCCAATCACTGACTTCCTAGACGTGAACAATATTACGTCTACCCTACAGACGCTTGGCAAGAAGAGATCCAATAATCGACGGCTGTTCCTCTGGATGCTTCTCATCTCTATGGCGTTCTACATCTTCCAGAGAGGTGAGAAAACATACTTATATAAGTGTACAGAAAATCTAAGTAGGGAACATTGATTTCTGATCTCACTAAATCTTCAGAAATTCAGAATCATCCCGGCTGTTGCCAAACACTTATCTTTGTACAAAAATAGTGTAACCTCCGAACAGCACATAAGTCAAAGCAATTATCCAAATAAAATGCAATTTTCCGAGAATTCCAATGAGGTGAAAAAGAAACAAGCCCCGCGTTCCAAGGTGTCTGCATTTCTCAGTTTTTACTGAGAAATCTCGTCTTCATACACGCCTTTGTCTTATGGACAGAAAAAGAAACACAGTATTGATATACAGCTACAAACTTATCAATTTCAGATAAAAAATAACAGACGACAGCATCATGTCATGACGAGATTTTTTAGGCTTATTGGTATTACGGCCAAAAAATATCAATTTACGTCGGAAACTTTAGGAACAACTCGATTATAAAAATTCGGTTAGTTTGTATTATATAATATTTTTTATAGTTCCACTAATATTATAAATGTGAAAGTTTGAATGGATGGACGCTTGTTACTCTTTCACGCTAAAACTGCTGAACGGATTTGGATGAAATTTTGTATGGAGGTAGCTGAGACCCTGGATTAACACATAGGCTACTTTTATCCCGAAAACATGTAGCGGGTAACACCGCAGGACGCAGCTAGTAAGAAATAATAAGATGAACTAGACGCTCCCCTGTTAGCGATAACGCCTGCCAACCACACCCTTACTGATAACCCATACTGGTAGCCTCATTTGAGGGTCAGTTCCCATTCTAAGCTAGGAGTTAACCACCTTACACCACGTCACCACTACACTAGTGGTGAGTTGTGGTAAAATAAAGATTATTATTTATTTTTTAGGTAATGTTAGTCGAGGAAGGCAATGCGACGTCTGTACAGGGTGTCACAAAATGAAAATATAATTTTACGTAGTGGTACTTTACAAAAACTTAAAGTGTATTATATGGTTTCAGACGAGCGACCAGTAATGTATCTGTACACATCGGCCGTGTTCCAATGGGACGCCACAACGTTCAGCTATTTCCGCACTTACCTGAGCATCCTCTACGTGTTCGCGATGCTCATAGGCATTCCTCTCATGACCAAGGTGCTGTGTTGGAAGGACACCGTGAGTACATTACAACACGCTGTTTGTGTAATAAATTTATTTTTTGACATTTAATTTTAATTTTTGACATATTATTTGTAATGTTGACAATATTGTTTTGGTATTAGTGGCCAAGTTTTTATTATTATATACACGACTAATTAACAAAAAAAACAAAATCATAACTAAACTATACTACTATAAAATAAACATTACACCCAGCAGGCACAGAACAAACATTTGTTTATATCACAAAGTTTGTCCTGTGTGGGAATCGAACCCACGCCCTTCAGCTCTTGAAGCAGACATTCTACCAATGAACCGACAGGGCTGTCAACCAATATATTTTTATTTTGCTTTCAAACTTTCAAGTAATCACTAGTCACACTGATTTCGTGTAACTTAGACTTAATTCACTTGAGTTTTCATACTATTACTTGAAAATATCGAAATGTCGAGTGACACAGGCAAAAGGCACAAAAAGAGCTAAGAAAAAAAATAGTAAAGCCAAGTAAATAAATATCATAGGACATTACACACAGCGCCATCTGGCCCCAAACTAAGCAGAGCTTGTGTGATGGAAGTCAGATAACTGATAGAATACATAAATACTTATTTTTTTGTAAATACATACAGAACACCCAGACACCGAACAAATATTTGTTTACTTTTTTTTTTTTATGGTTGACAGGCTAGTTGTTTGACCACAGCTCACCTGATGTTAAGTGAAGGTGTGGTCGGAGATGGTAAAGCACACCTAGCCTGGAATGGAACTGGCTCTCAAGTGAGGCTGCCGGAACACACCGTTAGATGCTTGGCGGCAGATTTTCAACTTGAGGGTGGTAGCTAGCCAGCCGAGTACTAGGAAGTACCCTACCACCATGCTATGGTTTCCTCACGATGTTTTCCTTCACCGGCAGCTCAAGCTCATTGTTGGGGTTTGAACCCACGCCCTCCGGCATGCGAACCTACCGCGCTAACCACTGAGCTATCATCGCTACAAAACGTTTACAAAATGTTATGTAACTTACAAAATGTTTGCCCTGAGTGGGAATCAAACCCTCGCCCTACAGCTCTGAAGGCAGATATACTACCAATGAACCGGGGCTGTCGAAGCGGGCTGTAAGTGATGCGTATTGTTTACAGGTAATAGTGATGATAGGTGCATCGGCGCATATTACTGGGCACATGATTTACGCGCAAGCAACGACAGACAAACTGATGTACGTTGGCGCAACAGCGGCCGCGCTAGGCCCCTGCGTCGCGCCTCTAATACGTTCCATGACGAGCAAAGTGCTCCCTCCAGCCGAGAGAGGTAACTTGTTTTAGTAATAATAACTCTTTATTTAATAATCGCGTACATATATAGTGAAACCTGCTTAATTGGGATCTCAACGGACCAAGAATTATGTACCATTAAAAAGTTAATTTTCAATGCTGCTAAATTTAAACAGCGTACCTGTCCGTGTAAAAATAAATAAATAAATATCGTGGGACTATACACACAGCGCCATCTGACCCCAAACTAAGCAGAGCTTGTGTGATGGAAGTCAGATAACTGATAGAATACATATATACTTTTTTTTTTGTAAATACATACAGAACAGCCAGACACAGAACAAACATGATTGTATTTATTCACAAAATGTTTGCCCCGAGTGGGAATCGAACTCACACCTTATATCTCTCAAGGCAGATATACTACCAATGAGCCAACGGGGCTGTCAAAATGCTAGACTTTTTTTTTTTTTTTTTTTTTTAATGATTGACAGGCTGGGTGTGACTTTACCTGTGTTCACCTTATTTATTGTCCTACGATATTTAGCTACACAGATAAAAGGGTTGTTAGTGTAAAAGCACTTCACTTATAGAAGGGTTACACACATAAAAGAGTTGTTACAAACGCATGTTAGTACATTGACAACGTGTCAACTAGTACATATTTGTCTGATAAAATTATTTACCCGTTTCTTTTACACTTGCCTAGATTGTTTTAAATCTATTAACTACATTCTCAGGCAATCTGTTCTAGACGCTAAACAGCCTGAAAATGCGAATGAATCCGCGGGACGCATCTGTTTTGTTTATTTTTTTATTCTTTTGTGTTCAAAATTGTAATTTTTATACACAGGTGTCGCTTACGCTTTTCTGGCGGTGATGGAAAATGCAGTGGGTATGGTCACATCTGTGATATACTCGCAGTTATACAAAGCTACTCTGGACACTAGCTACAACAACGCTATATTCTACCTCACGATATCAACGCAAGTCGTCGTTTTCTTATGCGCACTGTAAGTATCATGGTTTTGGCGGGAACGCGGAAAGAGTCGTGTCGCCCCGTTGTATTTTTTTTCCAAAGCTAGTGAAAAGATGGTTGTGTTTTATTCATAAAGTACCGAATCACAAGAGCGAGTGTAGGAAAATGATATAATGTGGTAAAACATGACTTTTCGTGTTGCTTCCAAAACACCATGTACAAATAATTTTTTGCCATTTATGGACAAATGGAGCGTAATTTTACAGTGAAATCACAGCTACTGGCATTTATTTTGGTCTTTATTTGCGGCAAATCACAATTGTTATTCAAACAATTGTGATTGTTTTACTTTTTTTTCTGTTTGTTCTGTGTCTGGGTGTTCTGTATGTATTTACAAAAAAAAGGAATTTATGTATTCTATCAGTTATCTGACTTCCATCACACAAGCTTTGCTTAGTTTGGAGCCAGATGGCGCTGTGTGTAATGCCTACGTTATTTATTATTTATTTATATCATAAAATCATAAATTTTATTTTATGCCAATAATCTACTGTTTTATTTAAGCAATTGTGATTTGCCGCAAATAAATACCAGTAGATGTGATTTCACTGTAAAATTATGCTCCATTTTTCCATAAATGGCAAAAAATTATTTGTATGGAAATCGAACCACCTTAACTTTAGATATTGGGGTTTAAAGATGTTGTTTTAAAGATTGATTGAATAAATCGTTTTTGTTGCAGGACAATGGAAACATTACTAAGAGGGCGGAAATTAGAGATGATTATGGAAAAAGATGAAAAGTGTATACCGACATAATTATATTGATAGTTTAGTAATTATATCTAATAACGAAGATATTAACAACAGTGACAACTAACGGTAACCACTGGCGGCTTATAACATATAGCCAATCAGAAGAAAGAAAACAAAAACTTAGGTATCTTGGTGGTAGATCTCCTTAGCAGGAGGTCGTCTAGGTAGGTACCCCCGCAGTACCAGTTATTCTGCCGCCAAGCAGTAGTGTGTAAGCATTACTGTATTCCGGTTTGAAGGGTACTGTAGCTAGCGAAATTACTGGGCTGTTGAGAATAACTGTATCAAAAGTCTCAAAGTAATGAGCGCCAAAGCAGCGATGCCCTGGACTTTGTTTTGTTACTCAAAGTTCTGTGTATCGCTGCGATGGTCATGGACAGGCTTTATCTCTTACCATCAGGAGAGCGTCTCGTACAAAACCCTATGTAGAGTATTCAGTGCCTTATTTTTCTTAGATTATTTTACTGGAAATTTTGCTATGGTGACCGTATACCCATTGAATTGTTTTTAATGTTCTTGCTTATAAGAAAATTATGTGATAATAAATATTTCAATTAGCTCTTATCAAAGAGCTGACAATATTAAGCAGCGATGCAAACAAAGACGTTATAAAACTCGAATTATGTAATCTTGACAAATATACACTCATGTTATAGAATTATTGTTTTTAATTATACATACACATCTATTGTACAGGGTTAATATTAACTGACGAATCACCTTTATGTTCTATGGAGTTATATCTTCGTTTGTAACCATTAATTATTTGTTTTTATAAAACTTAGTATCGCCAGAGACATGGTAAACATTATCGTTTATCAACAAATTAATATTATTTACTTGGTGGTAAATCGCCTTGGCAGGAGGTCGTCTAGGTAGGTACCACCGCAGTACCAGTTATTCTGCCGCTAAGCAGTAGTGTGTAAACCTTACTGTGTTCCGGTTTGAAGGGTACTGCAGCTAGCGAAATCACTGGGCTGTTTAGACTAACCATCGAAAGTCGCCAAAGCATGCCCTGGACTTTGTTTTGTTACTCAAAGTTCTGAGTATCGCTGCAATGGTCATGGACAGGCGTTATCTCTTACCATCAGGAGAGTGTCGCGTTCGTCTCATTAATATTTAAGTTAAAAAAATTACATTAAAATTTGATCCATTTTTTGTTTCAAAATTCAAAATATGTTCGCGTTTGACTACACCCTATTAAATTGTCAACTAAAGGTTATGCATTACTTAAAATTAACCCTGAACACTTATAAAAATGTAATTTGGTGATACAGTTGCCAAACTGTGTAATCAGATAATATTGTAATGTATTAAATTATTTTGATATTAATATATGTTGTTTTTTTTTCTGTAATTCTGTCGCGTGGTCGTTCTAGTTATAGCAGAGGTTCCTATTACACTAATACATATTATAAACGCGAAAGTTTGTAATTTTTTTTTTTTTTAAATATCGTAGGACTATACACACAGCGCCATCTGGCCCCAAACTAAGCAGAGCTTGTGTGATGGAAGTCAGATAACTGATAGAATACATAAATACTTTTCTTTTTGTAAATACATACTTATAATACATACAGAACACCCAGACACAGAACAAACATTTGTTTATTCACAAAATGTTTGCCCTGAGTGGGAATCGAACCCACGCCCTACAGCTCTCAAGGCAGATATACTACCAATGAGCCAACAGGGCTGTCGTATTGTATTGTGTATGTGTGTTTGTATGTTTGTTTGTTTGTTACTTCTTCACGCTCAAATGGCTGGTCAAATTTCGATGAAATTTGGTACGGAGGTAGCTGAAAGCCTAACACCTTGGTGTTATCCCGAAAAAATGTAGTGATCACGTGAGAACAGCGGGACCACCGCGGATCGCAGCTAGTTTTTCATAAGAAAAATTTCACTAGTTTTACCGGCAAGTCATTATTATGGAAAACTAGATGTTGCTAGCGACTTCGTCCGCGTGGAATATTACAACAAAATTGTTCAGTTTTGCACATATGTGCAAAACTGGACAATTTTGTTGTATAATTAACATATTATGTTAATCCAAGCCATAAGCTATATCTGTGTCAAATTTGAGCTAATAGCGTTCAATAGTTTTTGTGTAAAAAAGTAACAAACATCCATCCAAACAAACGTCCACATTTATAATATTACTAGCTGCGCCCTGCGGTATTACACACTACATGTTTTCGGGATAAAATGTAGCATATGTGTTAATCCAGGTTATAAACTATCCGTGTTTCAAATTTGACACAAATCCGTTCAGTAGTTTTTGCGTGAAAGAGTAACAAACATCCATCCATACCATAGAAACTTATACCAGGTTCTATGATCCATACACACAAACTTTTGCATTTATAATATTAGTAGGATAGAATCATGAGGTGAGTCATTAAAATTCCAAGTCCACTGATGCAGAGTAGAAGAAAACGCAACGCAAGTTTACGTCAGGCAGGAGGAAGTTGGACACAGAACATTAGAACTGAGAAGGTAAAGATGAGGCTACGATAAATATAATCTATGACCCATGGACGAATATTTTAAAGAGTAGGAACTGCTATTGACCTACATTTAGGCGTATAGTCGTCGCTTGGTGGCTATTTTTGTACATAAATGTACAGGGACGAACGAAACCCTATCCTGATAACAAGATAGAACGAAGTCGTTATATCCCGTGACCCTTACAGCCCTAGAAAGAGTAAAAAGGCAACCTAGCGCCAATGAAGTACAGCAAGCTAAACAGACATTTTGGCGGGAACGCGTCATAATTATATTGTCGCCCGTGTGTCATTCTTTAAATGTTTGTTTTTTATAGATGGCAGACTGGATGTTGAGGATGTAAGCGACGGTTTTGTCGAAGATATAATCACAATATCTGTTTCCGCCATTTGTTATGACTGTAAAACGGAACGCAATATTGGACAATCCAGCATCGTTTTTACTATGGTTTGACAGCTAGGAACATCCGTTTCCTCCTTCCTTTCCGCAGTCCCCTTTCTCCCTCGCACGCACGCTTACTGCGATCTATGTGTCGCACGCGCCGCAACACTGACGCGGCAGTTGCAAGAAGAAACTACTCAAGAAAGGTTCAAAATCCCGCGCTTTCAATTCAAGCTTCAATTTCAAGCCACTTCTGTAAATTATCGCTCCGCGTACCCACCTAGAAAATACAGTCCACTATCGCCCAGGTCTAACGCCTCTTAGGTTTGACCATCGAACCTAACTTCATTTTGAAGGTAGTTCGAACCGCCCCCGCAAAGCCGCGTCGAAGATTCGTCCCGGCGCGGACTCATACTTGGGACTAGTTATTCATACTATATAAATTTAATTTTTCTATATTCTCGAACACGGTGCATCTGGCAAAGACATTATTTATACGATAAAGCCATAAGAAAATAATATTTACATTTGAAGTTTAAATTGTTTTTATCTAGCATTTTAAGCAACGTGAACGTGTATTACAAATTACAAATCGAAAGTTTTGATCAAAAATTCAAAATAATCTAAACTTTCGATTTTTCCAATTATTCAGCCATGGCACGTTCGTGCGTTTTGCCAGTTCTTTACTTCTGTTTCTTACGTTTTCAACGCAAAAGATGTGGAAGGAAATTTTAATTCATTTAGTTTATATTTTTACTTGTTTATATTTTTACTTTTTATTAGTCGTAATTTAGAAATAAATTATAACTGATCATGTCTTATAGATAAAAAAAAGTATTTTGGAAACTTTCTGTGCTTGTAACACGAGTTTGTTTTTAATTGGAAACCGAACAGTAGTGTTGCCAGATGAGTATGAGTTCTCCCCAAACTTAGGTGCTCCAAGCCCTAAACACTTAGAAACGCTTACCACCTTTTGTATGTAGCCACATTTCCCCTATTACAACTGTACAAATTGCCGTTTTTACCCATTGGCCGTTTTAAATCAAAATTAAATCTACATTAGGGGATAGATTTTAGAGTAACAATTTTTACTCACAATAACATTCTAAATAAAAATAACCATTTGATTGTTAATTTTCATATTCAGCTTTTACGGCGTGATTTGGATAGCTTTTAACGTGAATACGCGTTCCGACGTGTTATAGAAACGTAATAAAAACCACTCGTAATGTCAATTCTGTGTATGTAATAATATGATGGAAGATATGGCTAACGACCGCACCGTGTCTTTGTTGTTTAAAAGGCTATCGTAGTGAAAATTTCGACTTGAAGTATGAACCACGAGGAAAATAAGCTACTAAGGCAAATAACGATAAATAAATAAATATCGTGGGACTATACACACATCGCCATCTGGCCCCAAACTAAGCAGAGCTTGTGTGATGGAAGTCAGACAACTGATAGAATACATAAATCCTTTTTTTTTGTAAATACATACTTATAATACATACAGAACACCCAGACACAGAACAAACATCTATTTATCCTCAAAATGTTTGCCCTGAGTGGGAATCGAACCCACACCATTCAGCTCTCAAGATGCACCAACGGGGCTGTCAACGATGAATGCAGTTGAATCTGATTCGGCTCAAACTGCTGACGAATCAACTGTTTTGACGTTAACATACCCAATTGCCACTTTTGTAGCAAATCGGTAAAATTAAAAAATGGGTGCCACATGATTTGACTGTTATGCAGAGATAGCGCCTCACAATAAATACTCAAGAAACAGTTCTAGCACCTGCAATGAGAAATCACCGATTATTTTCCGTACTTGCTCGATCTCGACCCACCAGGCTACTATTTTTTTTGCGATTTAGACGATTTTTTGCATGGCAAAAACAAGAAATTTAAAAAGCTGTACAATATGCCTACATGCAGTTTACGAAATATAAGTTTTTAGATTTCTATCACGTTGGATTTAATTATCTTCCAAATAGATAGCAGAAATGTATAGACTGCAAAGGCTAATATTTTACCCTACATAAAAAATAGTAGATACGCAACGGCAATTTCATATTTTAACCTCTAGCTAACTCACATAGCTATAAAATCTTCAAGTTTTCTAATATTTCCTCAAAAAATCAGCGGCAGCCCATAAACAATAACATGACTGAACAACATGACAAAATGAATGGTGATTCTTCCACGAAAAGTTCCGTCTACAGACCAAAATTACCTGAATTTGTAGGGCTTCGTTATCTGGCATCACGAAAGAACTACTTTACCAACGGAGTTTTGGCGGGAACGTAAAAAGAGTTGTGTCGTCTCATTGGATTATTTTCCATATTGGATTTTTTCTTATAGTATAGTCTTATAATAAAGTCACCACTACTTCACTAAGACATGGCTTGACTCAACCAGCACAGAGTGGACCTGCTAAAGACTGGACTTCGACAATAACATTTATTAGACATGCATGACAAACTGAAGAACATTATCAAGGTTAGGCATCAAGTAATCAGTATACATTTGCCGATGAGTTGTTAAAAAAAAGCTATACAGATATTCTTTTGATCCATTCCGCGATGTGACGTCATTCAAACGGCGGACCTGAGCACTGCGCAGCGTCCCGGTAAACATATTTTAATAAAATCAATAATCAATGGCAAGCGCATAACTTAAGATCGGCTGAACCGATTCAGCTGATGCTTTTTTTAAAACGGTTGTGATACGTTAAAAGAAATATCAACATACGCGAGAGTAAAGCCCGGTCTGTACTTAACATACTGGGTACGAAGTATTGGACATTCAGTCCATATGTTAGTGAAAAAAACGCATATTTGACTATATTATAGATCAGTTTTTCAAGTTTAGTCAACTGGCTTAGTAAATAGCTGGTCAGTTAGTAAATAGTTGACCAGTTGATCAAGTACTTACTGAGTATTGAACGATTTAGATAAATAGCATATGGCTATAGATCCCCGCCATAATCAGCTTACAGTGTAGCTCGGAACTCGCCAATTAATTAGTGTTAGAGGTTTTTATACAAAAACATGTTTTTGTGGGTTTCTGTCACAATTTAAATACTATCCATTTCTTTATGTTTTCTTTCCAAAGGACAACGCCGCTAACGCGCATATTCAGACGCAAACAAAGAGAAAGGCTGCTAGAAGCATTCAGCATAAGGTGAGTAATATAATGTAATATATCTAACTTCAGATCTATTATAATGAAATTTAGTAAATCATAATTATGCCGAATAAACGCTATTCCAGATAAAAATATTTTTCATAGCACACGAGCTGGTTAAATACATTAATGCTGTATTACGAATTATCATGGTGTTATGGTAGTTTCTAGTACTCGGTTGGCTAACTACTGCCAAGTCAAGTTGACTTTCTGTGCAAAAGGGAATAATTTCGTTCAAAATTAGTAGTTTTTGCCAAACATATGTTACTTAAAAAATTTGTTATCGATCAAGAAACTGCCTCCGCAATCGTGAAGTTAGTCGAAAACTACTCTGAAGAGGATAGATCTCCCGAGTTCACAAGCTATACAGCCAGCTCTGTTGGCTCATTGGTAGTTTGCTTTTTTTTCCCAGGGAAATCCTTAATGGATACCACCGGCTTCGGGGGAAGCACGGTGGTTATGTGGGACTCTCCGCCTAGTGGCGGCCTACCCACTAAAAACCCTGGGGTGTTTCTGCCTGGCGCCCGTGTGTCGGGGCTACGGGAACGCTTTCGCACTCGTCCGCCGCTCCGGCGGCGCTGGTCCCCTGGGACCCTTCCCTGTTACGGATGGAGCTGTAATGCCTCCATCCCTCTTTCCTTGAGGGGCGCGCGGAAACACCGCGCGCACCACCTCAGGGGCTACTCTTGTCGGGCGATGGACCCCCCCGAGTCTATCGCCCAAAGCCCCTGTTATGGAGGTTAGAGGAGATAGGCGTGGATTCTCCTCCGACGCCCGGCTCTCCGGCGGCGCATTGGGAGATCTGTTGTGATCTCCCGTTCGCGCTCCGCCGTTTCCTTCTGGAACATCACTTGTTCACAGAAGGAAACTGCCGCCTCCCACGATCTCTCGCATCCGAGCATTGAACGTATCAACGTTGGAAGCAAGAGATCACTCCCCACTACTGCGACGAGATCACGGCGCTCACTTGCCCATGCCGGGCACTCCTCCAACGTATGCTGCGCCGTATCCTCGTCACACCTGCAGTGATGGCACCCGGTTGTCGGTTCCCTCCCGGCTATACGGCACAGGTACTTTCCGAAACATCCATGTCCCGAAAGCACCTGCACAAGCCGGAAGGTAAGCGATACGTGCGTCTCGTTTAACCAGTCCCCAAGGATAGGCTGAACAGCCCCAACTGTCCAGCTTCCAGCCCCTGGATGGGCCAACCGCTCCTTCCATTCCACCAGCATGGACCGCCGAGCGTGGAACCTCCACACTTCAACCTCCCTCGGGGTCGGACATCGCTCGCTTCGGCGGAGATTTGTACGCCATGCATACATACTTGCATGAACCTCCGCCTCTAAATCCCAGGGAGGTGACCCGGCTAAAAGGCATGCCGCCTCGAAAGAGCTAGTGCGATATCCTCTTTTGACTCTGATGGCCATCACTCGCTGCGGTCTCCTTAAAAGGGTGACCGTTTTGGCATTAAGGGCATCTGCCCAAATAGGCGCCCCATACAGAGCCATACATCGCACTACCCCCAGATACAGGCGGCGACTACCAGCCTTCGGTCCGCCAATATTGGGTATAAGACGCTTGAGAGCGCCAGCCGCTCCCATCAATCGGGGGACCAGCCGTGTGAAATGCTCACGGAAATTCCATCTTCCATCGAGATGGAGTCCAAGATATTTGCCTGCTTCAAGAGCTGGTTTGTCTTGGGATGGTTTGTCTTGGTATTTTGTCTTGGGAGAGGTATATGTCCAGCAGTGGGCTACATGGATGATGATTTATTCATTAATAATAATAATGTCTCGTAAAATTATAAATTTTATCACTTATTCTGTGACGAAACCTGTGGAGTCTACTACCTTTAACCCGAGAAAGATAGTCCGCGTAAAATTGATGACCGCGTTTTCGAAAGATTACTCTCCTTTCCTAGAGAGCGCGTGTACGTCGCTGTACGTTTTGAACATCGTCGTTGTGGTTGCGCCGATCTTTCGTGAAGCACACGTCGCAGTGGTATGGTAAGTATTATCAATTTTAAAATTTAATGTCTCGTCTACGTGAGTCGAAATGACTCATGATTATCTTAAGACTCAAGATTTTTGATTTTTGTTAATTTGACATCCACTTGTTATTATATGTCGTTGGGAAGCACGGCTAACAGCTGCAAGTTAAAGTTTGAAAAGTTGTCACACGATGGAGGGCCAGAGGCGATGCCGTTGACATGACACGGCATCACTACTAAAACATTCTTATCACGTTAGAAACATTGACAGAAACAGATAAGAGCATAAATACGAGGGCAGATGCAGGAGCTTTGCTAGTTTCGATGCAATCATTTTCCTTTGTTTGTTTGTTGGGCAAAAATATTTACAAACAAAAGGGCTTATAATAGAGTGTGCTATCCGAAAGTAAATGCCAGGAATAGGCTAACGACGCTGTAAGTTACGTGAAGAACTTGACATTTTCATGGAACCGCAAAGTGCGCCACTGCTGAACTAACGAGAATTGATACATTTTTGATGACGGAATCAAATGACGTCTTTTCTTATGGAAATAAGTTGAGACGGAAGCTATTTTGTTCATAAGACGGAAATAATTGAGAGCATCCATAGAATTTGGCGGAGAAGATTGCTTATCTAAACTAGACTTGGACGACACTGAATGTAATCTGGACTACGCATCTGCCTAAATTTACGAGCAGGATTTCAAGTTCAAGACTTTGATGGTAATTTTTAATTTAAGATTCAAAATATTTAAACTTCTGTAGCCAAAATGTACTTATTGTATTTTTTTTTAGAATTTTGTAAATTAAATAAACATAATTAACCCTCAAGTTGAAAATCTTTGTGTGTTTACCATCTTAGACTAAACCGTCACATAGCATCAGCTAAGCTGTGGTCAAACACCTAACTTGTCAAATGTAAAAATAACCGCAATACAGGTAACAGAAAGACATTTTTTAGAGCTGGAAAATCCGGTCGCCAACCATTTTTGTGGACTATAATTATGGTAAGACGCATATTTCGATTTTAAAAAAGTCTTTGAAACCGTTTAAATCCGATGTTATCTGAAATGGTTCCAGTTATTTACGAGCTATATTTAGTTTGTGCACTAGTCGTAGTATCGATTTGACCCCTACCTGACCCAGATCACAATCCTGTTCAATGACCTGGGCTGCAGTTGTCTGAGTAGATGAATACCAAATATATGCGAATAATCTAAAGCTATACCAGTAGGTATAGTGAATAGAACACAGATAATGTTGTACTCGTGATATGGGAAAAATGTAGTCATTTAAAATTTTACAGTTCCAAATGATGTCCTTTGCATTTCTTTTTTCATGTATTATGACTACCAAGGTTACTCTTTATCTTAGTATTAAAAATCCATGAATAATGCCGCTGGTTTGAAAAAAATCTGGCTATTGTATTCCACTCATTTCAAGACGGCAGTAATTGGAGTTTACTAAATTATTTATTAAAAGCTTAAATTTCTGTTTGTTATGACCAAATAACAACTTCATACTAATGCATTTATTATGCAAGTATACATTGCTATACAAAAACCTGTTTTTTTTTAGTTTTCGTCAGTCTGTCTGTTTGTTCCGGCTAATCTCTGATACCGTTGGGCTAATTTTTATATTTCATGGAATTTTCACTGCCAGATAGCTGACATAAAAATACGTAACATAAGGTTCGATTCCTACCCAGGACAAACACTTTGTGGTATAAACAAATATTCATTCTGTGTCTGGGTGTACTGTCATTTTTATAATATGTATTTACAAAAAAAAAATTAAAGTATTCTACCAGTTATCTGACTTCCATAGTACAAGCTTTGCCTAGTTTGAAGTCAGATGGCGCTGTAGGAAATAAAACGATATTTATTAATTTTCTGAAAAATAATTAGGACTGAACAAAAAAATATTTAATACTCCCCTGTCAAAAGTGTAGATACATCAATAATCCAATATAAACCATTATGTGGTGTCGAGTATTTTTACTTGCTTTAAGTAATTATCTTCAAATAGTTTAATGAAATGCAGAGTGTATGGATTATGACAGTTTATTGATAAAATCATTGATACATTACATAATATCATAGGTGGCGCTACTAGTCACATTTTGTCTCGCTTCAACAGCCCACTTGACATCACTAATCTCAAAGTGTATTACATCTTCCTTCTGTTCAACCCCCTCCTCAACCACAACAATATCTCTTGCTATTGTTATACTGTTTTTGTTGGGATTGTAAGCTCCGTACCCTTTCACATTGTCAATATGTAACTGACAAGAATACATTGAGTCTCTTTTTTGTCCAATTTCAATCTTTTTTTTTGGTATGTGTACCATGGCATTACTTCCAAAGATTCGTAAATTACTGACATCTGGCTTAGCTCCTGTCCACATCTCCATAGGTGTTTTGTTGTTAAATTCTAAAGCAACTGACTTGTTTCACAAATAAACAGCAGTGTTCACTGCTTCTGCCCAATAACGCTTAGGCAATCCTTCTTTAAACAACAAACATCTCGCTTTCACCACCACTATATGATTAAGCCTCTCGCAGAAACCATTCTGTTCTGGTGTGTATGGATAAGTTTTTTGGTGTACAATTCCAGCAATTTGCAAGAAATTTTCAAACTTTTTACTGCAGAATTCCATTCCATTGTCTGTACTGAACACTCAGCTTCCTTATTGTCTGATTTTCTACTGTCTTGAATACCTTGAAATGTGAGAATACTTTATCTTTCACCTTCAAGAAATAAAAAAATGCCAACTGTAATCATCAACGAATAACAAGAAGTTTTTTTTCTTTCCCTGATAGATCTGGTTTCTAATAGTCCACAAACATCTGCATCTACGATCTTAAGTAGCTCCTTGCCTCTGTTGCCGGCATGACTGAGTGGCAATTTCAGCTGATTTCCCTCGCAGCACACCTCACACCACATGCTTCATGCTGCGGTTTGTTTTAATTTGGGGCTTTGTCAGAGTATGACATTTCTTTAACCATTTGTCATCACATTGAGGTCTTTGCTGTTAAGCTAACCGAATCTTCTATGCCACACACATCCAGACATTGAATTCAACAAACAATGTACTTGCTTGGTTCTCAACTTATAAATTTCTGCAACCATAATATATCTGCAGTCGCCACAAGTTCACTCCAATATTTAGACGTTAAATGGCAGCTAGCACAGCTATCTACGTACCAATTCGTTTGATTTATATTACCTATGAGAAATACTGAGCTGAATTTCTTAGATTATTTGCTTTTTGGAATATTTTCACATTAATTTGTTGATGAAATTAAAAATCCTAATTGTTTACATTTGAAACATCTGACATTTGATTTGAGCTTTTGCGATGACGTTTGTCTATGCGCGTGCGTTTGATTTCTTTTCCTATGCTGCCTAAAATTATTCCCTTCAATCGTTTATCAAACATTATGTAGAAAGAAATAAATATTAAGATAATACAAAAATCTTTTTCCAGAGTTTGGGTAACTTCTTGGCGGAGAAAAACTCAATACCCGAGAGGCAGTAAAAATGTCTGTGGTGTAACTTCTTGCTAAGAGATTAAGCCTCCTTTGTTATATTCTACTCATTCTAATTTATTTCTTTACATGACATAGATACTGTCATTATTCTGCATTGTGCTTTTCAAGCTGAATAAAGCCAATGTTTTGGTCTAGTAATTCTTTTATTATGTAACAATTTATTCAGCTTGAGTTACTCTTATAAAAAAAATAAAGAAACTATGGACAAAGATATAAAAAGTGATGCACCAT
Source organism: Biston betularia (assembly GCA_905404145.2). Taxonomy (NCBI): domain Eukaryota; kingdom Metazoa; phylum Arthropoda; class Insecta; order Lepidoptera; family Geometridae; genus Biston; species Biston betularia. The sequence continues at coordinate 816,590 of FR989862.1, read as the reverse complement.
TGGCTCGCGGCATGTCGGAAGGTTTGTCAAAATATTTACGTCCTGAACGTTTTGACGTTACGCCAGATTCTCCAAATTCTGAAATTAAATGGAAACACTGGAAGATTCTATTCACAAACTTCCTAAAGGTGGAACTACCTAAATCTGAAGGTATAAAATTAATGCTACTAATAAACCATCTAGATGCACATATACACGAGCTAATTCAAGAATGTCAAACATATGAAGCCGCAATAGAAATATTAGATAAAATTTATCTTAAACCCAAAAACGTTGTGCACGCTCGACATGTTCTCGCAACAAGGCGTCAACAACCCGAAGAAACGATTTCACAATACGTCCAAACCTTGAAACGGCTCGCAACTGACTGCACTTTTGAATCTGTCACTGCTGAGCAACATAAACATCAATTCATCCGTGATGCATTCATAACTGGACTCTCGTCTCGTAACATTCGTCAAAGATTGCTTGAAAATATCAACCTCACTCTTGACGAAGCTCTAAATCAAGCTATTACTTTTGAAACAGCTGAGAATAATGCAAAATCTTTCGCCAACGCAACGAAATTGACTTTAAATGCTGCTCAAACTTCAGAGCTACAAATTAGTTCACAATCGCACCCACCGTTGGAGCAAAGATTAGCTGCGGTAGCGCCACCAACTCGACAGCATAAACGTTGTTGGTTTTGTGGAGGAAATATACACCAACGTATAAAATGTCCTGCGTTTCATAACACCTGTGAACAATGCGGAAAAAAAGGTCATTTTGGCAAAGTGTGTCGCAGCTCCAAGCCTTCTGTAAATGCAGTAAATACAGGGGCTATAGAGCCCGACATGTGCGCTGCATCACCATCAAGTCTCAAGCAGGCAACGGTTCCTGTCATAATTAATCAGACTCGCGCCGATGCCTTAATAGATACAGGCAGTTCGATAAGTTTCATCAATAACGGCATTGCCCAAGCATTGAATCTTAGGCATAAGCCATATCATCAAACGATAACTCTAGCATCACTCAATCATACTTCCGTTGTTCAAGGAGTTTGTTTCGCCACGATAGAATTAAATGGCTACACATATAAGCAAGTACCACTTTTAATAATTGAAAATCTTTGCGCCGATATCATAATTGGTCATGACTTGTTAAAAAATCACTCGTCAGTGGAAATGAATTTTGGAGGCAGTGAAAAGCCGCTAAAGATATGCAATGTTTTAGCTGCCAACATACCACCTGCATCCATATTCCATCATTTATCACTGGCAATCAAACCGATCGCTATTAAGTCAAGACGATACAGCGCTGTTGATGAAGCTTTTATTAAAGATGAAGTTGATAAGCTCCTTAAAGATGGTGTCATAGAACCCAGCATATCTCCATGGAGGGCGCAAGTTTTAGTTACTAGCGGAGGACAACACCGCAAACGGATGGTCATAGACTACTCACTAACAATTAATAAATTTACTCAACTGGATGCTTATCCTCTACCAAACATAGAATCACTTGTATCAAAGGTAGCAAAACATAAAGTTTTCAGCCAGATAGATCTTAAAAGCGCTTACCATCAGGTACCAATACTCGCTAGCGAAAAAATATATACGGCTTTTGAAGCCTGTGGGAATTTATACCAATTTACACGAATACCATTTGGCGTTACAAATGGGGTAGCTGCTTTTCAGAGAACTTTACAATATATTATTACAAAAGAGAATTTGACAGGTACCTACGCCTACCTTGATGACGTCACTATCTGTGGCAAGAATAGAGATGAACACGATAAAAACTTAGAAAAGTTCATGAAATCCGCACAAAAATACAAACTTACATTAAACAAAGACAAATGCGTTTTTGGGCAAGAATCGATAAAGCTTTTAGGATATACGATCAAGAATAACACGGTAAAGCCAGATGAAGATCGCTTAGACCCACTGATGAAACTCCCCTTACCCACTGATGCGCCTTCTTTAAAACGATCGCTGGGAATGTTTGCACACTACTCGAAATAGATACAGAACTTTTCAGAGAAAGTTCATCCACTAATAGGAGTATCAACATTTCCTATGAATAATGAGGCCATGTCGTCTTTTCAGTCTTTAAAGTCAGATATTGCAAAAGCATCCCTTACGTCAGTTCTAGAAGATACTACATTTACAGTTGAAACAGATGCTTCAGATCATGCTTTGGCTGCTACACTGTCACAAAATGGAAGACCTGTGGCATTCTTCTCACGAACTTTGACTGATCCGGAACGCCGTCATCCTGCCATAGAAAAAGAAGCTGCTGCAATCATGGAGGCTCTACGAAAATGGCGTCATTTTTTACTCGGTAGACACTTCATTCTCATTACTGATCAAAGATCAGTTTCATTCATGTTTAATCAGAAACATACAAGTAAAATCAAAAACGAGAAAATCGAAAGATGGCGTTTGGAACTGTCTTGCTACAAATATGATGTTGTATATAGACCTGGTCGTGAAAATATAGTAGCAGATGCTTTTTCTCGCGTATGTGCGCACCTAAAGCCGCAAAGACTGCACGAATTGCATAACGCACTTGGTCATCCAGGGGTTGTAAGAATGACTCACTGGATTCGAATGAAAAATCTTCCATACTCGACTAATGATATAAAACTGATGACAGCGAATTGTAGGATCTGTGCAGAAGTCAAGCCTCGCTATGCAACTACAAAAGGCAATTTAATCAAAGCTATAGCGCCTTTTGAACGTTTGAACATAGATTTCAAAGGTCCTTTACCAACGAATACGCCAAATAAATATATTTTGACAATTATTCATGAATTTTCAAGATTTCCATTCGCTTTTCCTTGTAAAGATATGACTACAAATACAGTCATAAAATGTTTGAAGAAAATTTTTGCGATGTTCGGCTCTCCACAATTTATTCATTCAGACAGAGGTACATCATTCATGTCAAATGAGCTCAGAAATTTTTTAGTTCCTTTGTGCATAGCATGCAGCAGAACGACGCCATATAATCCGCAATGCAACGGTCAAGTCGAGCGATTAAACGGAACGCTATGGAAGACAATACAACTATTCTTACATTCAAAAGATATGGTAGTCACCCAATGGGAACAAGTTCTACCTTTAGCACTACATTCCATTCGCTCTCTATTGTGCAGGAGCACTAATACAACACCACATGAACGGATGTTTAATCATCCCCGACGTTCTCCGACTGAAGAATCAGTGCCTTCCTGGCTATTGTCACCAGGACCAGTTTTGTTAAAAAAACATGTGCGAAGTTCTAAGTTTGACCCCCTAGTGGAAGAAGCGGAACTAATAGAAGCAAATCCGCTCTATTCGCATATCAAACTTAAGAATGGTACAGAAACAACCGTTTCAAATCGGCATCTGGCACCTTTGCCAGACGAAGATAATTTTGAAGATGCCATAGATGAGCTAATCAATGAAGGACAGGTCGCTGAGCCAGCCGAGCCTACGACTACAACACCGCAAGAAGTTACGGCACCACGTCATTCGTCACGTGAAAGACGAGCCCCTGCATATCTTAATGAATACATCTGCGATACCAACGCCACTTAATTTTAAAGCAGGGGTGAATGTGGTGTAACTTCTTGCTAAGAGATTAAGCCTCCTTTGTTATATTCTACTCATTCTAATTTATTTCTTTACATGACATAGATACCTACTGTCATTATTCTGCATTGTGCTTTTCAAGCTGAATAAAGCCAATGTTTTGGTCTAGTAATTCTTTTATTATGTAACAATGTCTTTAAAGTTTTTTGCCTCCCATCCAGCTGATTTCTTTAAGGGCATAAATAAACTGCAAACCACTACGTTGGCAAAGATGCAATCGATTGAATAGGTGATTTTTAATAAAAAATAAATTTGTTTTGATTTTTTTCCATATTAAATCGGCAATTGTGTTGGCAAATACCTAATATTCAAAGCATCTGTAGCGCAACCATCACATCTCTTGGATTTGTCATGCGACAAAATTTTCATATCATTTTACTTTATAATTCCATCGAACGCAGTAACCTGGAATATAAATCGGTAGGTAACATGAGATCAGCTTGAAAATAAACATATTACGTAAGCTTGTGATTGAAAAGGAGGAAAATTTTCTCGGTATCTAATAACAATAAATCCTTTATTCGTACCTTTAATTTTACTTTATTTATTAATATTGTATATAGGCTTGCGCTTGACCACCATCTCGCCTGATGTAAGCGAAGATGCGGTTTATGGTGGAGCAAGATTATATCTATCAAGGAATACCCACTTGGGTAGAAAAATGCATTGCTTAGCGGTTTGTACGATGAAAGTAGATTCAAACCGTTAAATCGAGTTTTTGGAATATCTGCCATGAAGCGGTGCCGCTTTTTGGAGCTGTCTGCTTAACTGTCCGAGACAAGAATGGGTAGGGTGGAGATCAGGCCTCGCAGATCTCAACCGCCCTCTTCAAATTGTATCCGGTAGAAAACTGACAGACATGCAACTTTTGCGTCGATGTTGAAGGCTTTCGAGCCTATTCCGATAAGTAAGTCATTGCTTATTAAATTTTTGTCTCTCAATGTCCTCCAACGCCGTAATTTGTATACTATTCCGTTAAACTACAGTTTGTTGGCAGCACTCCGTAAAATAAAATATCCTAGAAAAGGTTATTTTATTTGGAAAACACACAAAATCTGTAAAGCAACAACAATACAACTCAAAACTACAACTCAAAAAAAACAGCACTATTAGGCTAATGTTGAAAAGCGTTTTTTAAGCTGTGATTCACTGTGATTTTTAAGCTGTGATGGCCCACTCATCTCTCAGACGAATAATAAAATCATTCTGCGAAGGGTCCAAGGTTGATATCTTTCCACACAAACAACTTTTTTTACCAATTTTTTTTTTAAATTTGCATTGGTAACACATTCGACCTTAGTCTTTGGAGCTGCTTTGGAGAGAGAAGTCGCGTGCGCCTCCTGGCTGTTATTATTTAAAATCGCCGCTCTTCAAGTAAGTTTACTTTTATCACAGGCAAACTTTTATATATTTGTAATAAGTAGACAAATGTGGCGTGAGTCTAGTAGTAGTTATGTATTTTTTTGTTTTTTATGGTTGACAGGCTAGATGTTTGACCACAGCTCACCTGATGTTAAGTGAAGGTGTGGTCGAAGATGGTAAAGCACACCCAGCCTGGAATGGAACTGGCTCTCAAGTGCGGCAGCCGGATCACACCGTTAGATGCTGGGCGGCAGATTTTCAAACTTGAGGGTGGCAGCTAGCCAGCCGAGTACTAGAAAGTACACTACCACCATGCTATGGTTTCCTCACGATGTTTTCCTTCACCGGTAGCTCAAGCTCATTGTTGGGGGTTGAACCCGCGCCCTTCGGCATGCGAACCTACCGCGCTAACCACTGAACTATCATCGCTAATGTATGTACATTTTGTTATGTTAAGTAACTGCCGAATTTTAATACGATTATCATGCGAGTACATTGACAGAGGAATGATAATCTTGATTTTTTTTACCCTCATCTTAATGGCAGTTATTTTTAATTCCGAAATAATTTCACAATCTGATCTTTCTCGTACCACTTACACTAATTAAAACTTGTTACTTTGTTGTAATTAAGCCCCTTATATTAGAAATACTTGGCAACCTGTAATTTTTTTTCTGAACAAAATCAATAAACAGAACTAGGTACTATCAATAAATATTAATTTAATTGTCACAAAATACACCAAGGCGAATAATATATCATTATTACTCGTCTAATCGGTTCGCTTTCGCTCATAATCGGCTAAAATTGAGAACGTGTACAACACTAGTCGGCTTGAGCTCCTCTTCGAAAACCTATACTAGGGATTGTTTTTTAGTTTCAGGCTCATATGCATATAACCATCTCTTGTCACCTGATACGACATTGCATTTGAGGCTTCCTCCGTTGAATTTATTCAAAGTTTTGATGGACAAGACGTTTTCTGCTCGTCTGTTAATAATGATTCAGCGGGAAAACAACTTTCGCGCACATAGTTTTACTACTTATTTCAATACCCAAACACCTTAGAAGATCTACACTGCCCAAACACACTTGAATTTCCCGACATGCCGATCTCCGAATGTCCGAATGTCCGAAATCCGAATGCCCTCTGTGGTCGTAGCTCTTAATTTTTTACGGAACAATTCCATTTTTAATAGCAATAGCAACTCAACAATATTATTTTTTGAATTAAATTTGCCCTATCATTAGGGTTAAACTGTAAAAACCAAATTGTATTTGGTTGTGCAATACAATATGTCTTACATCTGTAGTTACCGTCAAAGTCCAGTCTAGGTCAAATCCAGTCCATGCCGTCAAATTCAGTCATGCCTTTGTAAAGTTGTGATGAAAGTGTAGTATAAGCTTCGATGAAGTTTTGGAAGCGAAGCAACACGGAAAGTCATGTTTCACCACATTATATCACTTTCCCACACTCGAGATTGTGATACGGAACTTAAAAAAAAATAGAGCTTTTTTTTGAATAAAACCACTATTTTTATACATAAACTCTCGAAAAACACAAGTTTTAGAAAAAAACAATGGGGCGACACGTCTTTTTCCGTTTTCCCGCCAAAACTCCGCAACTTTAAAAAACAATTTAAACCGATTACTTTTTTTTCTATGTGGCCGGTGTGTTAAAATAATGTTTTTTTTTTTTCGTTAATTTGCCCTTTCGGGCAGGCTAAAGCTATAAAGCCATACTGCCTCGTCTTCAGTGATATTTCTGCTGTATCTTAACTATGGTTATCGTCAAAGTCGTCTTAGTCAAGTCCAGTTCGTGTCAGTTCGTGCCAGTCATGCTTTAGTAAAGTAGTGGCAACTTTACTATAAAGCTTCGATGGAGTTTTGGAAGCAACACGAAAACTCATGTTTCACCACATTATATCATTTTCCCACACTCGCGTTTGTAATTCGACACTTTATGAATAAAACATCACCATTTTTATGCATAAACACTCGACAATACACTAGTTTTGGAAAAAAATACAACGAAGCGACACGACTCTTCCCGCGTTCCCGCCAAAACTCCTTAAAATAATGAAATTTAAAGATTGTAAAAAGGTTTAATACGTGTCAAAAATAAGTTTGTAAGTATCAGATTCTCGAAACTTTCAGTTTCAGCCTCGTAATGGCCATACAACGAAGCTGAGCGATGATTGAAAGTATTGATTGTTTCATATTATGTTTTAATGAGTGTTCGCCTGAGTACTTTATTTATACCAAGACCTGTGTTTTCAAAAGAAGGAAGTTCTCAAAATGCAAACACTAATAAGAACACGTCACGTAAAACACAAACAAACGTCCACTAGCTGTCCTAAATTCGGTTGGTTTCTTAAAACGACATTCATAAGTTAATGGACATCGAAGAGGTTCGATTAAACCATTAAGTTCTAATCAACGCAGCGCCGTGGTGTCATCACCTTTTGCATTCCCGGAGAGTTTTGGCGGGAACGCGGGAAGAGTCGTGTCGCTCCGTTGTATTTTTCTCCAAAACTAGTGTTTTGTCGAGTGTTTATGCATAAAAATGGTGGTGTTTTATTCATAAAGTGCCGAATTACAAGCGCGAGTGTGGGAAAATGATATAATGTGGTGAAACATGAGTTTTCGTGTTGCTTCCAAAACTCCATCGAAGCTTTGTAGTAAAGTTGCCACTACTTTACTAAAGCATGACTGGAATTAACTGACACGAACTGGACTTGACAAAGACGACTTTGACGATAACTATAGCTACGATACAGCAGAAATAACACTTAAGACAAGGCAGTATGGCTCTATAGCTTTAGCCTGCCCGAAAGGGCAAATTATTAAAAAAAAAAATGATCTAGCGGCGTCATAATTTTTTGAACTCCCGCCAAAATATCGATTATAATCTGTAGCACAGAAAAATCTTTACTCTATTCCTAATAAACGATTAAACGCACAGAAAGTTCCGACTCAGCTAATATTTTATCATATAAATTATTTGTATTTCTCCACTGCGTGTGCTTGTAAGTGCCTAAATATCGGTATTTCGTTTCCTGAAATTCAATAGTCTGAGCCAGTAATCTAAGTTTTTGTATTTTAGGCGTCCCGTAAAACTTTGGGAAGGCGGTGATGAACCTATGCAAAAATGATTGATTTTACTATCAAGACTTTGGAGTCTATAAATCATCGGTTTTCAGTTGAAGATGAGGTAATAATCCATCACCATAGCTATTTGCCTTGTAGTTCCATAGTTTTATTTCCTTTCTTCACACAAAAGTAGCATGTACTGTGCTTGCAGCAAATGGTTGCAATTGCAAATGTGGGGTTGCAGTTAATGATTTTGCGAACACTATATTCAAGTATCCTTTTGTTACATTAATATTTAAAAGTACCCTATTTTTAAGTGTTTAGTTTGAGCAGTTGTTTTGTCAGATTCAATAGATTGCTCAAAGATGTTTCAATATGGTTTAGCCATTATTGATCTAGTTGGGATAAGTACATACCCTACATCTTGTAATGCGTTCTTGTACATTGTACACTGGGTAGGTTACAATGAATTTTAGCTAAAGAATAGTAATACTAAATGTGGTCTTCTTTTTAATTGCCTCTTTTATTTGGCTTACTACTGCTCATTCTCTTGAATGGTCAAAGCTTATGAAGTAACATAAGCATTACTAAGCTTATAATGCTATTGTATTATAGGGTACTTTGAAATATAACATATTATAACTACTTTATTACTTTCTTTTGAAATAAATACATCTCTTAGTTCACATAGTCTCAGTACATGACAGATTCACATATTGCTCCTAACAATAACAATTAAAATAATAACCTGTCTACTATTATTGTTATTTTTTTTACATAATAGTGAAAGATTTCAATAGAAAGTAATTAAGTAGTTATGATTGTCTTGGCGACCTTCTAAGTATAAGCATATCTTTTTCATAGCTTTGCTAGTTAGCTGTGCGTTAGAGATTGAAGATTTGTTCATAGAAGTGACAATGTAGTTAGAATCCATTGGTATGACATGCTTAATAGTTTTGTACCTTTTGAAATCCATTAATAATATAATTTTTTCATACAGTCTAATGGGTAATGTTTAATAGACTTGTAATTTATACCACTAGAGCAATAGGTATGAACTATTCTCCAGTGTTTTATGAAATTTCAGTCGAGTCAAATCGAATTGACCAAATTTGCGAGCAACAGATATATAACAATATTATTAGTTGCCATCTACGATATCACAGTGATCAACAGTCACAAAGGGAAATTTGCTAAAATACACTCTAGTTTACAATGTAATGCCACTGGTGTTATGAGATAATTGGAATGTAAAGCAAAGTAGTTCAGAATTTCACTCTGAATCAGTCAGTACTTTTCAAGATATAATTATAGTATATAATTATACTGCATACAAATTCACAAGCAAACAGTATCGTAATTTTTAAACTATTGCAATTCAAACATCATCACCTTAGCAGCACTTGGCGTTTTTTTTTATTTACCATGTTGTTTTGGCCATTCAATATCTAGTTTTTTTTCTTGGGATGATCAACCAAAATTATTTGAGAGCAATTGAGTTCTATTGAATTAAAAGTAGCCTTTGCCCAGTGTCACTTGCTGCGCGTTGCAATTTAGTATGTTCAATTTAGTTAGATGAAATCATATTGATGTGCGGGACTAAGATATTGTGTAAGCTGGTGTAGTGATATTGGTTTTAAATTTACAAACTTTGTACTCGAAAGAGCGAAAGAAAAATATGGAAAAAAAAATTCTCATTAGTGCGATGGTAAAATTGTTAACCTATTCTTTTTTTTGCTTGTTAATGTGAGAGAAAAAACATTTTCTTTTTTATTCATTATTGCAATACTAAAATTGTTGATTTATTAGTGCAATGGAGTCTTTTGATTCGGATTTGTGTATTAAATTTTCATTACATTCTGATTTCACAATAATAGTAATACAAACAAAGTAAAATGATGTTTCTTTGATATAATAGTGATGATATAATTGCAGACAACAGTGGCACAGCTCAAGGAGCAGATTCGCGAAGAGATGGGAATTGAGATTAATATGCAGAGGCTGATCTTCTGTGGGCGAGTTCTAACAGATGACAGGAAGCTGTCAGAATTTGGTAATTTTACTTACATAAATAGTATGTTTGTACAGAAGTATATGGGTCATACTATAGAAAATAGAACTTATGGTATTCAATATTATAAGAGCTATACCGCGCGCCATATGGCGAAGGAACCTTCTACCCCTCTCTCCTCGCCTCCGCAGGAGCGCCGGCGTTCGTAGAGAATCCGAGCGCGTGCGCACCCCAGCTTCCACTGGGAGTTCGATTTCTACCGCGATCCAAACGCTCGTGCACCGACGCTCCCAGAACTCATTGTAACCAACCTAGTCTAGAGTCTCCGTTATCACTTATAGTTTAGGACCCAGCCCCGCACTGCAAACTAGTAATAAACAATTTTATAGCGAGTGGGTGTTTTGTGTAATTGTTTCGCCTGCCCGTTATAGAACTATTAAATTTGTGAAAAATCAACAGATTCATAGGAATATGTACATCATGCCAACTGAAATCTACTGTACAGATGATTGATTGTTTTTTTTACTTTAGAATCATTCCATTGTCAAATTTACTCACAATGATTTGTATGATAATCTCCTTATAGCTTATAGTAGTACCATTCCGGCTAACTCAAGTTGAAAATCTACCGCCAAGCATCTAACGGTGTGTTCCGGCAGCCTCACTTGAGAGCCAGTTCCATTCCAGGCTAGGTGTGCTTTACCATCTTCGACCACACCTTCACTTAACACCAGGTGAGCTGTGGTCAAACAACTAGCCTGTCAACCAAAAAAAAAAAAAAACTACATTTTCTCTGTAATCTGTATTTTTCATTTTCTATCAATTTTGAGGCCTCTACACATCTAAGTGCCGGCAGCTTCTGAAGTTTGCAAGCCGGAACAACTGACGGAACAACGCTAAAGTCGCGGCATCTGGGACTCGAGATGTTACTACTCGATGCAAGCGGAGTGGGGCAACCCGCCAGCGTAATTGTTTCAAAATAATCCGGGCGGCTTTGGTGTGTATTGACCCTTAGTCATTGGCAACAGTTGTAGGATAAAAATATGAATTGTTTGTAGACGTGAACGGCAAAGTAATACATCTGGTGCCGCGGCCGCCGCCAAGCCCACGGTCGCGCTACGTTCCCCACGGCAACCATCTGGAGATGCGGGAAGCGATAGAAGAAGCTCAGCGGGCTATAGACCGGATGAGCTCACAGGCAACTAACGGGAGGTACCCACAGATGAGGCAATCATGGGTAAGTTTATTTGCTTATCTCATCAAATTTTTTTTGTGATATTTTATTTAATTATTTTTTTTATTTTTGACAAGCTAGGTGTTTGACAGCAGCTCAGCTGATGTTAAGTGACGGTGTGGGCGAAGATGATTAATCATACCTAGCCTGGAATAGAACTGGCTCTCAAGCGAGGCAGCCGGAACACACTGCTAGGTACTTGGCAGCAGATTCTCAACTTGAGGGTGGCTATTCAGCAGAGTACTAGAAAATACCCTACCACCATACTATGGTTTTATCACGATGTTTTCCTTCACCGGCAGCTCAAGTTCATTGTTGGGGTTTGTACCCACGGTCTTCGGTGTCCCGACCGCGCTAACCACAACTATCATTGCTACAAATTATATTATATTATTGACAGCCCTGTTGGCTCATTGGTAGCATGTCTGCTTCAAGAGCTGTGGGGCGTGGGTTCGATTCCCACCCAAGACAAGCATTTTGTGATATAAAACAAATGTTTGTTCTGTGTCTGGGTGTACTGTATGTATTATAAGTATGTATTTACAAAAAAAAAAAGAAAGTATTTAAGTATTTTATCAGTTATTTGACTCCCATAGTACAAGCTTTGCTTAGTTTGGGGTCAGATGGCACTGTGTGTAATGTCCTACGATATTTATTTATTTATATATCAGGTATTTATTTTGTATCTTAATTTTTTTTTTTTTTACATTAAATAAGTATAAAACATAAATAATATAAAAAACTAGGGTGCCGCCGGCAGCGGGGCAGGGCTCAAGCTGCCGGTGGTTAGGGCTGCAGAGTGAGGAACCTCCTCACAATGCGCGCCGTGTCAAGGATCACTGCCTTTTGAAGCTGACCCTTGACCCAACCGTCTAGCGAGAGTCTCTTGAGATGTTGGTCGAGACTCTTCGCTATAAGACCGTTTACCGTGACGACTATCGGGACAATGATCGTCGAATCAACATTATTTACATATTATTATTATTATTTACAAATTATATGTTTGCTTTTAAATGATTAAAAGCTGATATGGTCATAGGTGGACCTATACAAGATGGGAAATGTGGAATTTGATTGTGTTTGGATCAAGTAAAATGAGAATTTATTTATTTTAGTGACCTTGTTTATACCTGAAAGTGTTCAGAGAAGAAACCCTTTCCAAGACCTATTAGTTAACTAAATTAGTTCTTTCTTCATGTTATAAAAGATTATATCTAGTTATTTCTGTTTTCCTTCTGTGAATTTTCATTTTTACAGATAAGAAGTTATTTTTACACTTCTATTATTTGCAATGATTATGAAGTATGATTGCCTTGTTTTAGTTGGACCCTCCGTCGGATTTGGTATTAGACCAACAGCAGGCTCTGTCAATGTCACCAGTTTCTAGCCGGTTGGACTTCCTCCGTCGAACCTTGGATGATATCAGAAGCTCTTTAATACCACTTACTCAAATGCAAACGGTATGTATTTAAGTAAAATAACCATGATTCTTAATTTAGGTGTTATAAGAAGACATAAATATGATCATATTTAAATACAACTTTTAGGTTATGATTTTGGCAATCTATCATGTGTACATATCGACAGTCCCTACATACATAAAGACATGTCAAAAATGTCATTTATTTTTAGGTTTTTCATATGCACATACCTAAAGTTTCTTAAGCTAATAAAGCATTACACAAAAAAAGTATTCATTGCACATAGAATTATTTCTCGAGCGGTGTAAACCTCGGTTTTTGACATGTCTTTATGTATGTAGGGACCATCGATATATATGTGTACATGTTTGTTCTCCATCTCCTAAATAAACTTGTCCTTATTTTATGACTTCGCAATATTAGTGACATGGGGTGTATGACATTACAGTAAATCCAATAAGGTGGATCTATAACCTAAACTCCTATCAACAATTTTACAATTTTAAAGACAAACTACGCGTTTGTTGTAGAATGTAAGCGCTCAACACGATTGAAATTGTGGTGTAGTGCGAGTTGTTTTGGTAGGTAGTATTTTTGTTTAGAAATTTTATGTTTTAATTTTATTGTCAGATTATTTTTAGAATTGATTATAGGTATTGATTATTATTTATTTCACTCACATTTTGCATATTTTTAAAGTCTGGAATAATATCTGACAGCCCTGTTGGTTCATTGGTAGTATATCAGCTCCAACTATTGAAGGGTGTGGGTTCGATTCCCACCCAGGACAAGCATTTTGTGATATAAACAAATGTTTGTTCTGTGTCTGGGTGTAATGTATGTATTTAAAAAAAAAACTATTGTAACGATTTCTTAGTTATGTCTTCCATAGCACTAGCTTTGCTTAGTTTGGGGTCAGATAGCGTTGTGTGTAATGTCCTAAGTTATTTAATATTTATATATTTTGAATTTGAATCTATAAAGAATGAAACTTGGCAAAAAGAATGAAACAGTTTTCAATTTTCCAACAAATACAAATATATGTTGTTACGATGTGTAGGAATCAATATTATATTATCACTATTGCACTCCACAGGAAACAGCTACTGAGCCCATGGAGTCTGATTCCGCATTTGTCGATCCAATGGACCAGGGTAATGCCCCAGATGAACAGGGTACTGCTCTAGCCGAACAGGGTATTACTGCTTCAGTCGAACTGGGTACTACTGCTCCAGGCGAGCAGGGTACTACTGCTTCAGTCGAACTGAGTACTACTGCTCCAGGCGAGCAGGGTACTTCTGCTCCAGTCGAACAGGGTACTTCTGCTCCAGTCGAACAGGGTACTACTGCTCCAGACGAACAAGTTGTTACTGCTCCAGACGAACAAGTTGTTACTGCTCCAGACGAACAGGATGCTACTGCTCCCGACGAACAGGGTACTATTGCCCCAGACGAACAGGGCACTACTCCAGAAGAACAGGGTAGTGATTCAGACAACCTGTGGGAGGAGAGATCATCGTCTGCTTCGCCTGAACTGCTTTACCCGCGCCGCCCCCGCGAGGTCTTTATATTTCTAACATTCTTTCAAAATAAAATTAAACTTTGTAAAATTGATTGAAAATCATTAGATGCATGCATGCAATAACATCTTAGTAGGTACATTTGTACCTACTAAGATGTTATTTATAAGTTAAATAAGATGCAATTTCCGTTCTTAGCTAGATTTGTTTACAATCTTCAACTAAGCTGTCACTTAACATCGGGTGAGATGTGGTCAAACACCTAGCCTGTCAACCATATAAAATAATAATTGTAACTATGTATGTTATAAATAATTATAATGCAAATGTGTATATGAATAAAAATGAAATGATATTAGTTGGTATACACATAATTTAAATACAGTTGAACCAATTTAGGTTTTTTTTAATTGGTTGTGATACTTTGAATATAATTTAAATGTATGCGATGGTAAACCTAGTGCTCTACCGCAACGAGTGCAAAATACCGGGAATTCAGCTAGCATTACATAATTTTCACATAAATTTCATTCCTACAGTCAGAGACACGATTGAGATTCGACATATATTTTTTTTAATGTCAGCGCTCATTTTAAAATCTTCAGATATGAGTTCCCTTTGGTAAATTATTTTATTTGTTGCTTAACTTTTTTTTTTTGTCAAAATAACCATAAAAGTAGTCTTAGTACTGTTCAATATAAACAAATATTTAATACTAGCGGACACCTCGCGGTTTCACCCGCGTAGTTCCCGTTCCCGTGGGAATACAGGGATAAATAGTAGCCTGTCACCCGGGAATAGTGTAGCTTCCCAACGGTGAAAGAATTTTTGAAATCTGTCCAACAGTTTCATCTCCTATTCAATACAAACAAATATTTCCTCTTTATAATAGTATAGATAGACAAAATACCCCATTTCATGATTTCATAGTTTGTTACCAAAAAACTTAACCGTGACCGCCTTAACTAGAAAAAAAACCGTTAGTTTCCTTTTTCACATCTACCCTTTTTTATTTATTAAGACTACAAAATTTTCCAATAATTTTGAACATGGAAAACATGGTTGCTTATATTTCAATAAAAAGCTTGAGCTATTGGTGAAGGAACGCATCGTAAACGGTATAATATATTGGAAAATAAAAGTTATTACACGATAGTAGCGATGATAATTCAGTGGTTAGACGAATTATATACATCAGAGGAGAGTACACACAATGAGCTTAACATGCTTGTGGAGACAATTTTTTTTTTTTTTTTTTATGGTTGATAGGCCAGGTGTTTGACCACAGCTCGCCTGATGTTAAGTGAAGGCGTGGTCAAAGATGGTAAAGCACACCTAGCCTGGAATGGAACTGGCTCTCAAGTGAGGCTGCCGGAACACACCGTTAGATGCTTGGCGGCAGATTTTCAACTTGAGGGTGGTAGCTAGCCAGCCGCGTACTAGAAAGTACCCTACCACCATGCTATGGTTTTCTCACGATGTTTTCCTTCACCGGCAGCTCGAGCTCATTGTTGGGGTTTGAACCCACGCCCTTCGGCATGCCAACCTACCGCGCTAACCACTGAGCTGTCATCGCTACAAAGACAAGACAGACAGACATCGCTACAAGACAAATAAAGCGAGGAAAGCATAGTATGATGATAAGACACTTTCTAGTACTCTCCTGGCTGTTTACCGTAAGCGAATTGAATCAGACATGTTTTTTTAAAAAAACTGTTTTGCCATTGTACGAAGAGAGGTCATATTGCATTACGCTGATCAAGTCAGGTCAGAATTCTGAGGTCAGGTCACCGATCAAAGCTAACGGCAAAAAGCATATCGAAAAGAATGGGACTTTGATTTGAACTCTAGAAAGGACATGTGGTAGCTTAGTTGGAATCTCAGGGTCTATGATTTATTACACTCTTGCGGTGCAGATGCCGGATAGTAAATTAGGCACGAGTTTACCTTTTGCTGCTCGGTACTGTTAGAAATTACTAAGGTTGCTTCAATATGGCAAGGCCTGTTAGTGTGAACAATTACAAAATGCATATGTTGCTTCGCAGGGGGATGCAACCGCAACTGCGAGTGGGTCAGGTCATGCAAGGCAGTCACGTAGTCACAGGTTAGTATAATGTCGTTCGAGTCTTGATAAAGGTTTTAAGAAACAGAAGCTTATCGGAAACGACTGTTCATGCTACGGTCTAAAGCCTTAAGTGTATAGTCTATCGGTTTTGTTATCAGATATATTTCAGACAAGGACGGCTCGCGGTTTCACCCGCGTAGTTTCCGTTCCCGTGGGAATACAGGGATAAAAAGTAGCCTATATCACCCGGGGATAGTGTAGCTTCGCAATGGGGAAAGAATTTTTGAAATCGGTCCAGTAGTTTCGAAACCTATTCAATACAAACAAACAATCAAATCTTTCCACTTTACAATAGTATAGATAGATAGATTACGAACAGAAATGTGTGTGGTCCGGTATTAAGGGTCTACTTAACTACTCTACTGTCTGGTACTTGGCGACTGAGAATGTCCAAATTACTCAAATTTTCTTTAATTTTCTTACAATATTATGATCACAAGATTCGAACACTTATTTAACTATACGTAGAATAACAATGTCCAACAATATTTTTTTATTTACTGCCATGGTGCTATGTTTTTTTACCGTGATGTTCTGTTAGGCGCAGGCTGCTGCGACAACCGTACCGGAATGTTGCGCTGCCGTGTGACCTGGCTACGATACTGGAGGAGTTGGAACAGCTTCGCGAGCAATTCGCGCCGTACCATAACCAATACACAGCACTTCTGCGTAACACCAACACGCTAAATGTAACCATCACTTAAACAACATTATTATTCACTTAAACAACAGTAAAAATGGTTAGCGCCAATCAGCGGCGGCCTTAGCTGTTGCGAAGCCCGGGGCGACAGATCGTTGTGAGGCCATTAGAGTCGATCGAGAGACGTGCCGGAATGCTATTTTGCAAAGACGCTTTATTGCAGTCTCGGCTTCAAAGCCTTGATCATCGTCGTTGTGTTGCCAGCCTGTCTGTTTTCTACCGGATACATTTCGGAGAGTGTGCA
Organism: Biston betularia; assembly: GCA_905404145.2. Taxonomy (NCBI): domain Eukaryota; kingdom Metazoa; phylum Arthropoda; class Insecta; order Lepidoptera; family Geometridae; genus Biston; species Biston betularia. The sequence goes on along the minus strand of FR989862.1, from coordinate 799,266 downwards.
CTTGAGCTGCACAATTTGGTTCCCCTGCACCTTTCTTTTACTGGACGGCCAGACAAACGCGACCAAAACGTCATCCGTACATGGTGGATGTTCCCCATGTACGCACAAAGCGTTTTGATTCCAAGTTTTTCATTCGCACAGCGAGGTTGTGGAACTCTCTGCCGGAGTCTGTGTTCCCTGTTAGTTTCAATATTGGCGTCTTCAAATCTAGAGTAAATAGGTTTCTTCTAGGTAAGCGTGCTCCATCTTAGACCACACTACTGTTTAACATCAGGCAGAGTGTGATCAAACGCGGACCTATTTAAAAAAAATACCTTTTTCTTTGGGTCCGTTTTACAAAAAAATTAGTTCGAGTGCTCATGTGGCTGTAAGTGCTCATGTGGCTGTAACATGCTTGCACTAATAATGAGTATATATAGGCCCCGGGCCGTTAGTAAGTTAGAAAGCACATAAGTTTGAATTAATAACTTTTAAATAAAAAAAAAATGAACCAACAAGATCAGAATTCCCTATAGCCCCAAAAGAAGTATATGTAATTTAAAAAATGTGTATCTAGTGGTCGTTGGAGGAATGCGCCCGGAATCGCGTGCTTGCGGAGCAGTGCCGCGATCTGATGCATAGTTTCGCGCACGCCTACCACGCGGCGAGCGACATCCAGGTCTCCCTGGGCGGAGTGACGCGCCTTTTGGCGGAGCAAGCACCCAACAGGCACCAGCTGCCCGTACAGGTAAAAACACTTATTAACTTTACATATCAACTAGCATTATACATTAAAATTACCATTATATATTTATTTTGTTTTTGTTCATTGGTCAGTGCTGAAAATCAACGCTGCGGAGTAATCACCAGCACAATTGCTGAGCGCGGGCCTTTTTTTCTTTGTAGTGCACAAGTTTGCTTAGTGGTTGATCTCCTTAGCAAAAGGTCGCCTAGGTAGATACCACCGCAGTACCAGATATTCTGCCGCCAAGCAGTAGTGTGTGTAACATCAGTTTTTTGTTTTATTTCAACATTTGTTTAAGTTTGCTGCAGTAAGCGCATTACAAGGGTGTCGAGACTATGGGATGCCTCGAAAGTACTAAGCGCCTAAGCAGCGATACCTTGTACTTTGCTATTTTTTATTAAAAGTTCTGGATACTGTTACAATGGTCATGGACAAGCATTATCTTTTACCGTCAGGATAATAAAAATAATAATAATGTAACTATTTATTGTGCACACCATTACAAACAATTATAACAATATAAACTTAACACTGGCTTAGGGTAGCTTTTCGGTCGTCTCATTATTTTTTATAAAAATGACAGAGAATTTTACATAAAATGAACTTTCCGTTTCTTATTGAACCCTGTGACAATAGCTAAAATACAAAATGACAATCAACCAGATTTTGATTTTGAATGTTCAAATGACTCCAGAGTATAAATAAATATAAATATCGTAGGACTATACACACAGCGCCATCTGGCCCCAAACTAAGCAGAGCTTGTGTGATGGAAGTCAGATAACTGATAGAATACATAAATACTTTTTTTTTTGTAAATACATACTTATAGTACATACAGAATACCCAGACACAGAACAAACATTTGTTTATTCACAAAATATTTGCCCTGAGTGGGAATCGAACCCACGCCCTACAGCTCTCAAGGCAGATATACTACCAATGAGCCAACGGGGCTGTCATGCTAATCAATGTCAGAGTATATCATGCTAATATTATTAAACCTTTGTAATGACAGTAACAGTATCATTTGTTTCGTTTCTTTAGACCCAGATCAACGTGGTTCATACAGCGCGGCGACCGGAAGGCCTCGCCGCGGCAAACGCGGCTCTAATCACGAATCGAGCAACTGCTCCTCATCCTATCTTCTCCGCCATGCGCACCCAGCGCGTCAATCCCGCGGCCCCCATCAACATTGGAGCCCCCAACAACACTGGAGCCTCTATAAACCCCGGGGCTCCCAACACTCTAAGCAACCCTGGGTCCCCCATCAACTCTGGGATTTCTAACCATATCAACTTTGGAACCCCCTTGCTCCCCAGGCCCCACATGGTTACTGGGATGGCCATGCCCAACATATACTCCGGGATCCCCATGCCTAACATGAACTCCGCCGCCTTCAACCTTGGAACCTCCATGAACTTCATAGTCCCCAACCCCGAGGTCTTCAACAGCACCGTACCAACAACAACTTCTTATACCAGGGCGGGCTCAGATGCCCAAAATCAAGCCTCATCTGGTAGTAACCAGAGTGCTGCCAACCCAGAATCGGTGACTTATCAAGTAGAGATCGAGGCCCGTGTACCGATAGCCCCACCAATCGACGACGATTACTTTGACTTGGACTTGCCGGTGCCTGCAAGTCAGAATCTGGGGGAGGGGCAGGGGCAAGGGCGGACTCAGTCGCAGACTGAGGGCCAGGCTCAGCCTCGCGCTCAATCGACATCTGGACAGGATCAAGCACAGTCACAGGCAACGCACCCGCGCTTCGTTATGCGTAAGGAACTTTTTAAAGATATACCTTTGGGGCGGTTTTACGAAGGGCTAGACTGACCGTCCAACACCAAATAAACTTATTTAACGTTACTGATTATATTATTTATATGGGTAACGTCAGGTAATGCTCGTGTCCTCACATGTGTAGACAGAGCCCTAAACTGAATCTCCACCTCGCCGTTTCTGACTTTAAAAACAAACAGACTTTTATAAAAACTTCATGGAACTTTGATAATTCATTTGGTTAATGCCCACTTATGTTGCATGTAGCAGTAGATCATGTGCAAGTTTTTGTCACCACTGTTTTGGCAGTCTATGTTAAATATAACTTTTTTAATTCTCGCATAGGTATTAGTTATTTGTGGTGATTATGGTACTACATAATGAGTAATAAAAGGGTTCACATTCTAAGTTAGGTGTGTTTACCATCTCCACCAAACCACCAATCAACATCACTTCTCACACTTCGGAGAGTGCGTTTCAGATTCGCATGGCCTAATTTCACCCCATTTCACTATCGGATTGTCAGGGGCTCTTAAAAGAACATCGCTTCGTGGTAGACATTTCTAAAACTCGAACTAAAGGGTTCGAATCCACTTTCATGGTCATTAACACTAAGCAATGGTATTTGCTGCCCGAGTGGGTGTTCCCTGATAAATACAATGGTTTATTCAAGTCTCGAGTGAATTGGTTTCTTTTAGGCAAGCGTGCTTCATCGTAGACCGCATCTTCGCTTAACATCAGGCGAGATGGCAGCCAAAAACTGGCCTTATGGTTGCCAGACTATAATGAGGACTAATGTTAATAAATGGGCTTATGATGCAAGGGTTCGTTTGGCCAAAATAATGACCCTGTGGATACCAATAGATGGCTAAGTCTGAGATGGTAGGACGAACTTGACTTCAACCTGAAACACAGTTGCGCAAGATTTGAAAAGAAAAGAAGGAGGGTAAAGAGGCTTTTGCCCCTGCAGTGGGACTACACAGATTAATAGAATATATATATAGTATTTTATTTTTTTGTTTTGTAACAAATACGAGACATCCAAAATGTTAAGCATTCTAGAATAATCCTGATGGTTATTTCTTTTTTATTTTAGAAATTCAGAACTTAATCCGGACCTTGAGCCAAGCGGACCAAGGGGTGGAAGTAGTGATGAGTATGGAAGAAATGTATCCTACGCCCCCCGTCGTCGCCCCAGAGATGGACAACCTGTACGGGAATCGATCCGGTAATCTCGGCGGAGCCCCCGCTTCTGCCGGACCCGGTTTTGCCTCGTTCGGGTTCGCCACTAGTAAGTCACATTATAGCCACATAAATATTATCTATATTTTAAGATACATTTTATAGACTTTGAAAGATCTAAAGTCGATAAAAACGTTGGGTGTCTTTGTCTGAAGGACTGCAACGAAAAAAAAAATCTTTTTTCGTAAGTCTAGATCTGTCAACTGAAGCCTTCAGAGTGGGCCTTAGTATAATTGTAGCGGCCGCGTTGATGCCAAAACAAAATCATCTTAAATTGTCGAAATCAAAAAATAATATACACTCACTTTGTTAGTGAATACTGGAGGGGATGTAGCCGACGCTGCTCGAGCTGCTGGAGAAAACGGCGCTAATAGTGACGCCAACAACGCGGGTAACATGGGCGGGATGCGGTTCGGCCCGGGACTGGGCTCGCCTCGGTTCGGTATTCCGATGGGCGTTTCCACCGACGGCGGCCCTTTCGGCACCGGCGGCGCTTTCAACAACGTCACCTCTGATTCCGTCGGCGCCTCTTTCACCGTCAGCCCCTCGATGGCCGCCGGCAGTTCCGGCCTCGGAGGCACATCTTTTACTCTGCAGCCAGAGAGTGGAGGTAAATATATCCATCTTTGCAGATCAGTCCAGCTACACACAGCCCCACTGCTGGATGCAGCTCTTCTTATTGTGCGAGTTATAAGGTTACCTACAATGCTTCACTGATTGAAGCTAGCGACAACCGTAATAACTAAGCAAACACAGCCGTGTGCCTTCTGACAGTTTAATTAGATACATTTTATCAGTCTAGTATAGTAGGTAATATTATTAACAGAATTGATCCTTTTTCTATTTGTGAAAATCAGTAAAGTTTGTCCTGTGCGTGTGTTTTTTATGCTATGCACCTATTAGATATCATTATCATCATCATCATTTCAGCTGTAGGACGTCCACTGCTGGACATAGGCCCTCCCCCATTTGACTTCCATAAAGACCGGCTGGAAGCGGCTCGCATCCAGCGCGTTCCTGCGGTGTTTACTAAATCGTCTGTCCACCTTGTGGGTGGACGTCCTACGCTGCGCTCGCCGGTCCGTGGTCTCCACTCCAGAAGTTTGCAGCGCCATCGGCCATCAGTTTTGCGTGCTATGTGCCCTGTCTACTGCCACTTCAACTTGCTAATCCGTTGGGCTATGTCGGTAACTTTGGTTCGTCTACGGATCTCCTTATTTCTAATTCGATCTCGTAGGGAAACTCCGAGCCTAGCCATAGCTCGTTGTGCCAGTTTGAGCTTTTCAAGAAGGCACACAGTCAGAGTGTGACTCACACTGGTCGGAGACTTTCGACTTGAGATGATGATGATGAAAAATGATGACCTATTAGATATGAAAGATGTTTATTTTGAAAGAAAATTAAATTGAATGTAATATCATCAGCGTTCCTTGATCCAATGGAATCCTTCATCACCCACGGCAACATGGGCGTCCCGACCGAGATACTGCAAAGCGTATTTCCAACAAGTTTCCGTCCCGCGACCAACAACGTTCAGAATGCAGCCAATGCCATGCCTAACAACTTTTCAGGTAATGGGTACCGTAGGCAATTTCACCCTTAACAACATTATTATTATTATTTTTTAATACGGATAAGTCCGCGTTTGACCACCAACTCGCCTGATGGTAAGCGACGATGTGGTCAAAGATGAAGCACGCAGACCTAGAAGATACCTATTCACTCTGACCTTGAAAAGATCTAGATTATATCTATCAGGAAACAAGGAAGCCGGTAGCTTAAAGCTTATTATAGGCAATGCCGCCCATTACAAGGTTATAGGACGTTAGTGAGCCGGACCGCTCCAGCTCAACGCGAGTGCCTAAACAGCGCGCGTCCGCGATATACCCACAATTGGTGGGGACAACAAGTAAATTTAACTTGGTGAATTTTTGAGTCATTTTCTTTGAATTACAATCTTTCTGGGGTGTTTCAGCTTTTCCCTATACTAATAAATAGCGGACGCCTCGCGGTTACACCCGCGTAGTTCCCGTTCCCGTGGGAATACATGGATAAAAAGTAGCCTATGTCGCCCGGGGATTGTGTAACTTTCCAACGGGGAAAGAATTTTTGAAATCGGTCCAGTAGTTTCTGAGCCTATTCAATACAAACAAACAAATCTTTCCACTTAATAATAGTATAGATAAGACTAGCGGACCGTCCCTACGCACGGGAAAACAAAACTCGATTAACAATATAAGTATAGGCTATGTCAGTCGATGATAATGTAGCATTCTTATGATGAAAGAATTATTCAGATCGGTCCAGTAGTTTCGGAGCCTGTTCAATACAAACAAAAATCAAATTTTTATCTTTGTATTCTGACGGGAACGGGAACTATGCGGGTGAAACAGCGAGGCGTCCGCTAGTACATAATATGTATGTATGTTTAGTCTGTTGTAACTGCCTTTTGGGACTTTTTTTTTTATGTGACATATAATGAGACGAACGAGACGCTATCCTGATGGTAAGAGATAACGCCTGTCCATGACCATTGCAGCGATACACAGAACTTTGAGTAACAAAACAAAGTCCAGGGCATCGCTGCTTTGGCGCTCATTACTTTGAGACTTTCGATGGTTAGTCTCAACAGCCCAGTAATTTCTCTAGCTGCAGTACCCTTCACACCGGAACACAGTAATGTTTACACACTACTGCTTGGCGGCAGAATATCTGGTACTGCGGTGGTACCTACCTAGATGACCTGCTAAGGAGATCTACCACCGAGTAAACCGTAACTGTAACTTTTGTGACTTTCTGACCTGTTTGTGGTGATAACAGGCGGGAATGCTGGTCACACAAACGTTGCTAACAATGCGAGCGGCGCTACTTCCGGAAATGCCATGCCGACGTTCATGGGGGGGAGTTACAACGCGAATCAAAACAATGCGAGCAGGATCGCCGATGGAGCTGCGGGACTGAGTGAGTATATGGTATATTGGTATGGTATACTTGGTGGTAGAACTCCTTAGCAGGAGGTCGTCTAGGTAGGTACCACCGCAGTACCAGTTATTCTGCCGCTAACATTACTGTGTTCCGGTTTGAAGGGTACTGCAGCTAGCGAAATTACTGGGCTTTTGAGACTGACCATCTAGTCTCAAAGTAATGAGCGCCAAAGCAGCGAAGCCCTGGACTTTGTTTTGCTACTCAAAGTTCTGTGTATCGCTGCAATGGTCATGGACAGGGGTTATCTTTTACCATCAGGAGAGCGTATCGTTCGTCTCATTAGTTTTTACATAAAAAAAATATGACTTTTTAACAAAAAAAAAGAGGAGCTTCACAAGTGTATATATTTATATATATATATATATTTGACACCCTGTTGGTTCATTGGTAGTGTGTCTGCTTCGAGAGCTGAAGGGCGTGGGTTCGATTCCCACTCAGGACTAACATTTGTGTGACTGACATCGATGTTTGTTCTGTGTCTGGGTGTACTGTATGTATTTACAAAAAAAAAAGTATTTAAGTATTCTATCAGTTATCTGTCTCCCATAGCACAAGCTCTGCTTAGTTTGGGGTCAGAGGGCGCTGTGTAAAAAAATAAATAAATAAATATATGAATATATCTATTTGTGGATGGATGGCGAAAAGCCGAAGATCGGGCTGAGTGGCGTGTCTTGGGAGAGGCCTATGCCCAGCAGTGGACTAGTATAGGCTGATGATGATGATGATATGTATTATTATATATTATATTCTGCGTCTGGGTGTTCAGCATGTATTTACAGAAAAAAAAGTATTTAAGTATTCTATCAGTTATCAGACTTCCATTGTACAAGCTTTGCTTAGTTTGAGGTCAGATGGCGCTGTGTGTGATTACTTATGATATTTATTTGTAATAAATTGTTACCGTTGCATTGTTTCAGTGTCGGGACAACCGATGCCCCAAGTGATATATCTTGAGAGCAATTCGGGGCGCCGCCCTACAGACCCGCGCCGCCGCGACAGGGAACCAGGTAACTCTAGCTAACTCAAGCGGGACCCTTAGAGGTCACGCGGCGTTCTGCGCGCACCTGTGGCAGTACACCGTTGTAAATACTTGTGAAGGTGTGGTCAAAGATGGTAAAGCACACCTAGCCTGGAATGGAACTGGCTCTCAAGTAAGGCTGCCGGAACACACCGTTAGGTGCTTGGCGGCAGATTTTCAACTTGAGGGTGGTAGCTAGCCAGCCGAGTACTAGAAAGTACCCGACCACCATGCTATGGTTTCCTCACGATGTTTTCCTTCACCGGCAGCTCAAGCTCATTGTTGGGGTTTGAACCCACGCCCTTCGGCATGCGAACCGACCGCGCTAACCACTGAGCTATCATCGCTACAAAACAGGCTAACAGGCTAAATTGTACATGCACATCAACATGACCCCAACAATAATTATTAAGGGTATCTGTACTGTATATCGTATCAAAGCTCATCCACATGTTCTTGATCCGTGGAAATCGCATACTGTGCGATTCACGCGATCTTTTTTGCCAAACACTTGCAAATTGTGGAATGATCTACCTTCTTCCGTATTCCCGCGGAGTTACAACATTGGGTTCTTCAAAAGGCATGTTAATAGAATCTTAAAAGGTCGGCAACGTATTTGTAGTACCCCTGGTATTGCAGATATCTATAGGCGACGGTGATTGCTTAACATCAGGCAACCCGTTAGCTTGATTGCCTGTGGCATAAAAAAATAAATAAATTATGCTTTTCAATTGTAATAATTTTAAATATAAATGTTACCAGTAAAGTTAATATTATCGACTCCCCACACATTAAACAGTACTTGTTACGACATTCATTATCTTGATATAGGTATATATAATTAATTTAATTGTAATATTTAAAAGTCATATGTTTATTATAAGTAACCGCGTAAATACGTAAAACAAAATTAATAAAAATACAAATACAATAATGTTAATAAAGGCTTTAAGATGCCAGAATGACTGACGAAACATAGACCGACGCCTTAAGCCAGCAGCAAGGTCGTTATCGTGATCGTTTTTGCATATTACTTTTTTTGTCAATCTTTGTATAGTATCGCAGAATAGTCGATTTTATATAAAGTTGTCTAATCCATTGAAATTAAATGTAGTTGGTGAATCTATCATTTACAAAATATCACTATCATTAAAGGTACTTTCATTGGTATTTTTAATAAATCATTATTAAAATAAAGCGTCAAATAACATCATAATATCTAACATAAAAAAATATCTTAAAATTAATACTACATTATTTACAAATTTATAAAAACAAAAACAACCTAATAATAATAATATTTATTTTGACATTGTAGGTATCGGTGAATTTGTAAGACTTTTTATAATTCGTTATTCAATTATAGAATTTAATTTAAAAAAAAAAAACTGTTTTAAACACTACATGTAATTGTTACCTTATCCTGTTGAACACTCGCAATGGATCAGAGATTTTTAATTATAAAGTTGTTATTGTCTACAAGGTATGCCCACTAGCGATCGGCCTCGGCGGCCTCAGTCGAACGCTCGCGCACACCAGATCGCTATAGCTAGCATGGTGTACGATCCCTTCCTGAGCTGCGACACTGCTCACGCTCGGCACCACGTCACAAGACACAGGTAAACTTTGATTTTAGCATCATATATTGTGGATTTCGCCAGTGTGTCGAGATTTCCAAGTTACCATTTCATGAAATATCAATTCTAAGACACACAAGGTAAGTCAGAGCCTGATCGAGCTTCTAGTAATGTTAAGTCAACCTTACTACTAGCTTAAATGGAGTTTTGGAAGTAACACGAAAACACCGCACATAAACTGACCTTTCAAATGGCCTAGCACCTTATAAAATTATTATTATTATTCCAGTTATTTATTTCTTTTCTTAATTTTTAAATTTTTTTACATTAATAAATATAAAAAAAAAAAAACATAAATAATATAAAAAAACTTAAAAACTAGGGTGCCGCCGGCAGCGGGGCAGGGCTCAAGCTGCCGGTGGTTAGGGCTGCAGAGTGAGGAACCTCCTCACAATGCGCGCCGTGTCAAGGATCACTGCCTTTTGAAGCTGACCCTTGACCCAACCGTCTAGCGAGAGTCTCTTGAGATGTTGGTCGAGACTCTTCGCTATAAGACCGTTTACCGTGACGACTATCGGGACAATGATCGTCACGGTGTCAATGATTATTGTTATTTATTATTATTTAGCCCATTTTGTCCCACTGCTGGGCAAAGGCCTCTCTCCCCCCCTTCCACACCTCTCTGTTGTGTGCTGTTGTGGTCCACTCTTTATTGTGGGCATCGAGCTCATCTTTCCACCGCCTTTTAGGCCGGCCTGGTGGCCGTTTAACCTCCGGGACCCAGTCGGTGGTGGTTTTCGCCCATAGCTCCGCTGGCATTCGGCAGACGTGTCCAGCCCAGTCCCACTTTAGCATGGCAGCTTTTTGAGTTACATCAATGATCTGAGTTTTGGAGCGCAGTACTGAGTTTTTTATGCGGTCTAATAACCTTACGCCCAGTATGCTGCGCTCCATCGCTCGTTGACAAACCGCGACTGTGGACCTTTGCTCGATTGTCAAAGACCAAGTTTGAGCGCCGTATGTGAGGATGGGAAGAATGCACATGCCCATGAGTTTACGTTTCAGGCACATGGGTAATTTACCCTTCATTAAGTCCTTCATGGCCCAATAGCTCTTCCAGGCATTTTCGGTGCGTCGAGCAACTTCGTTCTCTTGTCTCGCCTGGAAGGATACTATTTGGCCAAGATATACATACTCATGGACATATTCAATCTCAACATCCCCGATGCACATTTTTGGCTTGGTGTTGTTAGTCATAACCTTGGTCTTTGACATGTTCATGCTGAGTCCGACCTCTCGGCTTGCAAGGCTCAGATCATTGAGCATTTGTTGTAACTCTGTGGCTGTAGAAGAGAAAATAACAATGTCGTCGGCGAAACGAAGATTGGTAAGCTTTTTTCCCCGACGTCAATGCCCCTCTCTTCCCAACCAGCTGCCAGCTTTTTGAAGACTTCTTCTAAGATTGAGTTGAAGAGCCTTACAAAATATATAGTAAAAAAGGTAAAGTCTCCGCACACCACATATTTCGTTATCAAATTTATTGTAGATAAATGCAATTTATTTTATTCGGACACGTTATTGTTTGTTTATTTAAATATCTTATTGTTTACGCTCGATCAGCACATTTTTAATTAATTGTGAAATACTATAAAATTGTACTTATTCTGATCAGTAATTTGAAATGGCGTTGTTACCACAGAGCCACGTATCAGGAGCTGTATAACCGACAACTGGTGCACCGCTCCCTCCATCGCACTGGAGCCGGGATCGACCGTCTCGAACAGAGAAACCACCGCCTTTGTACTGTGAGTAAAACACCCCGTCACAATCCTTTTATTTTATTCGCACCTTCAAAATCGTTCTGTCTTATATACCTCGTCACACTTGTTCTATCTTATTTCCACCTTAAAAAATGGCTTCTACAACAAAGTTATTCTGCTACCGAAGACATTCTAGTTTACCCGTCTTAGACTGCAAAGGTTTCAATATTAAACTTACATACCAACAAACACACACACATTCACGCGCACTCACACACACTCACACCCCCACACTTATTCACTACATCCCCAAACATCCCTTTTTCTTTCCTTTAGATTAATCTATTATTGTCTATGACGTGCTTGTATTGTTTTTCTTGTCCGGCGGAGGGTATTGTTATGCCATAACACAGGTTAATTTCTAGCATGGGTCACAATGCTTCTCTATGAGTGATATTTTTGAACAACACTTATGTTTTAACTTTTTGATAAACGATGTATGTAACTGCCAAATAAATTTCATTTCATTTCACCTTCACCCACCCGCTCTGTCTTATTTACCCTGTCCCACTTGTTCTATCTTATTTCCACCTTCCCACCCGCTCTGTCTTATTTACCCTGCCCCACTTGTTCTATCTTATTTCCACCTTCCCACCCGCTCTGTCTTATTTACCCTGTCCCACTTGTTCTATCTTATTTCCACCTTCCCACTCGCTCTGTCTTAATTACTCTGTCGCATTTATTCTATCTTATTCACGAAATTTCACTCGCAATGTTATTTTGTTCGCCATTCCGTTCTATTCGCTCTGTCTTATTTGAGTTCTAACTCTGTCTTATTTGAGTTCTAACTCTATCTTATTTGAGTTCTAACTCTGTCTTATTTGAGTTCTAAGTTTTAACATAAGTATCTCGAATGATATTGGTTGAACTTTACAGCGTCACATGGCAGTTATGATGCGTCTCCTCAGTGGACCAGCGTCACCCGAGGGAAGGCTCAATGCCTTCATGGTCACTTTGGTAAGTTAAAAAAAAAGCCAATCTAAGTTATAAAATCCGCAGTGTTGTATTTACTTTGACTTAGTATACCCGATGATTCGAAGGGCTCTTACACACTTTTATTTATCAAAATAAAATAATAGTGTAGCAAATACATCGTCACACATACATAGACAACACTGTTGGCTCATTGGTAGTATGTCTGCTTCAAGAATTGTAGGGTTCGATTCCCACCCAGTACAAGCATTTTGTTATATTAACAAATGTCTGGGTGTACTGTATGTATTGATAAAAAATATATATATCAGTTATCTGACAGCCCTGTTGGCTCCTTGGTAGCATGTCTGCTTCAAGAGCTGTGGGGCGTGGGTTCGATTCCCACCCAGGACAAGCATTTTGTGATATAAAACCAAATGTTTGTTCTGTGTCTGGGTGTACTGTATGTATTATAAGTATGTATTTACAAAAAAAAAAAATTAAGTTTTCTATCAGTTATCTGACTCCCTTAGTACATGCTTTGCTTAGTTTGGGGTTAGTTGGCGCTGTGTGTAATATCCTATGATATTTATTTATTTATTTATCTGACTGCCATAGTACAAGCTTTGCTTAGCTTGGGGTCAGATGGCGCTGTGTGTAATGTCTTACGATATTTATTATTTTATGTATTATATCTTATTAATAATTGAATATTTTTGTGCAAAGTATATATCAGTGAATTACAATGAGAATTACAAGTAGTTAAGGTGGTTCGATTTCCATACAAATATTGTTTTCCCTTTTTTGGACAAATGGAGCATAATTTTACAGTGAAATCACAGCTGGCATTTATTGTGGTCTTTATTTGCGGTAAATCACAATTGCTTGAATAAAACAATTGATTATTTGCATAAAATCAAGTTTATGAATTTATTGGTTTTTAACAAAAGTTTTTTACTAAAAATTATGCTCCATTTGTCCGTACATGGCAAAAATGTATTTGTATGGAAATCGAACCACCTTAACGAAAAGCGGTTGAGTTACGTACTATGCGATCATAGAAAGATTAAAGCTTATCATTTCAGAATCGTAGATGAATATTCTGCTGTGTTTCTAGTTCCATAAATCCAGGGAAAAGTTAAATTTTCAGTTCAGAGTTATTATCTGGTCTCACTTGGTGGTAGATCTCCTTAGCAGGAGGTCGTCTAGGTAGGTACCACCGCAGTACCAGCTATTCTACCGCTAAGCAGTAGTGTGTAAGCATTACTGTGTTCCGGTTTGAAGGGTACTGCAGCTAGGGAAATTACTGGGCTGTTGAGACTAACTCTATCAAAAGTCTCAAAGTAATGAGCGCCAAAGCAGTGATGCCCTGGACTTTGTTTTGTTACTTAAAGGTCTGTCTATCGCTGCGATGGTCATGGACAGGCGTTATCTCTTACCATCAGGAGAGCGTCTCGTTCGTCTCATTACTTTTTACATGAAATATATATATATATATATATGTCGGAGATATAAGATAAGAAGCAGTAGAACGACATCAGATGGGATGGCCGATCAACATCATGTATGGTTACTGGGTTACTGGGTTACTGGGTTACTGGGCGTGGGTGTAGCGGGCGAGGAGACAAACCACACAATTCAGTTATCTTGTACAAAGTTTAATCAGCACTTCACAACGACTTTAGTTTAAGAACGATAAGAACATTATAGACACTATTACATAGGTTGGGGACAAAACGTTCCGCTTAGCTCGCACTCTGCAACCGACTAACTCAATCTACTCTCAAAGCAAGAATCCATGTTCATCTCTCCTCAACCAAAGCAAGAATCAATGTTAATCTCTCCTCAACCAAAGCAAGAATGATCTCTCCACTTCAACATTCAACGCACGGCCGGCTCGCTTCACACAGCGCCCCTACCGGCCGACATCCGCAACTTCGCCTTCTCTCATTGGTTGAAGTCAAAATACTTTACACGAATAACGACAAGCAGAGCACGGAACCAGTGTTACGTCAGAGGTGTCGCCATTCCACCTCTAGTCCACAAAAATTACGCAAGATGGCGCTAAACTAAATCAACATTAAAGCTACACGCCGACATATATTATTTAAGATTCGTGTATTTTTCAGGCGCGGGTGCTGTACCTGGAGCCAAATATCCCACCCATCATCCACGACCCGCTGTGTATGCCGCGCGAGTTCATTACCATTCGAATGCGCATGCGGGATTACATACAGCGTTACATGAACGCCGTCACGAGCACCACCGGGACCACGAGCTTGTACGAACGGATGACTGACATCATTGTGGGACAGCATCGGGATTTCTTAGACCGATTGGTATGATAGTCACGCTAAATATTTGTTAAAGTTGAAATTTTGTGAGTGAGTCAATAATTATGTAAAAGAAAGAAAGAAAGAGAACCATTTTTTTTATAAGACACTAGATGCTAGGCGTGGTCGAAGATGGTGAAGCACACCTAGCCTGGAATGGAACTGGCTCTCAAGTGGGGCTGCCGGAACACACTGTTAGATGCTTGGCGGCAGATTTTCAACTTGAGGGTGGTAGCTAGCCAGCCGAGTACTAGAGAGTACGCTACCACCATGAAATGGCTTCCTCACGATGTTTTCCTTCACCGGCAGCAACAAGCTAATTGTTGGGGTTTGATCCCACGCCCTTCGGTATGCGAACCGACCGCGCTAACCACTGAGCTATCATCGCTACAAAACATCATCACTTAACATCAGGTGAGCTGTGGTCAGAAACCAAGCCTGTCAACCATAAAAAAAAAGAAACTAAATGTATAACCATTTGATATATTTGACATTCCCGTTGGCTCATTGGTAGTATATCTGCCTTTAGAGCTGTAGGGTGTGGGTTCGATTCCCACTCAGGGCAAACATTTTGTGAATAAACAAATGTTTGTTCTGTGTCTGGGTGTTCTGTATGTATTTACAAAAAAAAAATGTATTTTTGTATTCTATCAGTTATCTGACTTCCATCACACAAGCTTTGCTTAGTTTGTGGTCAGATGGCGCTGTGTGTAATGTCCTATGATATTTGTTTATTTATATATCGAATGTTAATTAGCGTAGGCCTTCTGATATGACTGAGTAGGCCTATTGACTGGTGTGGGTGGTGCTGATAATGTAATTGTTTTCAGAATGATTTCACTCCCATTGAACCGGAAGCGGACGTGGTTTCGCCATTAAGCGAGTGGCTGCGTTCCCGCCTCCCCGTCATCATCGCCTGCCTGACGACCGAGAACCCCACGGACACATTCGTGGCGCGCTTCTACGCGATCTTCACGCGCTTTTATACCGACTTGTGCGCTCTTGTTATGCAGTTCTGCATTTACGGATTCGGAGGGCTGCGCACTTTGCATATTGCGTTTATCGTGAGTATCTATTTCATTCCAGGGTCAAAGGTTTTGGTTGTACTACACCGAAAGGATATCACTGTGCTCGTCATCACGTAAAGCTATTAGGTACTTTAGGTAGATCTACTTTGGAGGTCTTCTAGGTACTTGTACTACTGCAGTATCTGTTATTTTGCCACCAAGCAGTAGTGTGTCATTACTGTGAATCCGATAAAAGGGGTACTGTAAAATTACAGGGCTATTGAGACTTACTATAAAGTCATGCGCGCCAAAGCAGTGATGCTCTAGACTTTGTTTTGCTACTCTAAAGTTCTGTGTTATCTCGTACCATCCGGAGAGCGCATCGTTCGTCTCATTAATTATACATAGAAAAAAATACAACACAAAATAAGTATTTAAGTATTGTATTAGTTATCTGACTCCCATAGTACAAGCTTTTCTTAGTTTGGGGCCAGATAGCGCTGTGTGTAATGTCCTACGACATATTTTTTTTCACAATTAATATGCTAGAATAAATCTTATGGTGGTTCGATTTCCATACAAATACATTTTTGACATTTATGGACAAATGGAACATAATTTAACAGTGAAATCACAGCTACTGGCATTTATTATGGTTTTTATTTGCGTTAAATTACAATTGCTTGAATAAAACAGTAGATTACTAGCATAAAATCAAATTTATGAATGATTTATGATTTTTGAATAAAACAGTAGATTATGCTAATAGTCTACTGTTGTATTCAAGCAATTGTAATTTACCGCAAATAAACACCAAAATAAATGCCTGTAGCTGTGATTTCACTGTAACATTATGTTCAATTTGTCCATAAATGGCAAAAATGTATTTGTATGGAAATCGAACCACCTTAAGGTTTTTCTTTGCTTTTATTTCATGCCTAAGGTATGAACTGATGATTGTTTCGTCCAACAGAATGAGATAACTGAGAACTACGAGGTGACGGCCCGCGAGTGGTTGCGGTTGATCTCGACTGAGAATCTGACCGCCATTCAAGAGAACATCGACCCGCTCGCGCCCCCCTCCGAAATACCAAGACGCAGACGGGTGAGGCTACTGATATCATAATGAGCTAGCATAGCATTGTAGACGAATACACGGCACGTTTGTAAACGATAATCAAAAGGCATGAGCAAAAGTAGTTTTCAACTAACTTCCCTACATAAAAAAACACCTTCTTAAAATTGATTGATTCAGGCGTTACTTTGCGGAAGTTCGTTTTGAATGTTTAAGGTATATATCTAGTTTATTTCCGCTTAATAACAGTAATAAAAAATCCAATAGTAAAGAAACAAAATGTCAAAAATTGTATCGCAGCTAGTTTATCGTATTAATGTGAAGAGTGAAATGGTTCTTTTGTTGTAGCATCCGATAGTGATACCGGCAATGCCCTTCTACCGTGAACGCACCGTCAGACCTAACGCGCATCCCTGGGAATTGGACTCGGATGAATCCTCAGCATCAATATCGCCATCGCCATACGATCCTGAGGACATCCCGACGTCGTCGTCGCTCGACCTCGATGAAAGCGGCGGTGAAGCTGATACGAACAGCACTATTTCATCCAACTCTAATCAGAGGTCAGTTTAATTTAATGGTCAATTCTATTCCGAGATCAGTTCCATATCGAGATCAGTTCCTTTTAGCACTCAGTTTCATTCCGAGGGTAGTTCCATAATCCATATCTAGATCAGTTCCTTTTAGCAGTCAGTTCCATCCCGAGGTCAGTTCCATATCTAGATCAGTTCCTTTTAGCAGTCAGTTCCATATCTAGATCAGTTCCATTCCGAGGTCAGTTCCATATCTAGATCAGTTCCTTTTAGCAGTCAGTTCCATATCTAGATCAGTTCCTTTTAGCAGTCAGTTTCATTCCGAGTTCAGTTCCATATCGAGATCAGTTCCATTCCGAGGTCAGTTCCATATCTAGATCAGTTCCTTTTAGCAGTCAGTTCCATATCTAGATCAGTTCCTTTTAGCAGTCAGTTTCATTCCGAGGTCAGTTCCATATCGAGATCAATTTATTTTAGCAGTCAGTTCCATTCCGAGGTCAGTTCCATATCGAGATCAGTTCCTTTTAGCAGTCAGTTCCGTATCGAGATCAATTCCTTTCAGCAGTCAGTTCCATTCCGAGGTCAGTTCCACATCTAGATCAGTTCTATTTAAAGATCTGTTTGAGGTCATAAATCTGAATATAACTTTATAGTCAAATTATTCTTAAAGTATTACTATCTACTTTTATCTTATCCCTTGTTGCGTAAGCCAAGAATAAAAAAAATACGCGGATTTTAAAAAAATACTCCACTAAATATGCTGAGCAATTTAAGTTTGAATTTGTTAATCCTAAATATTATAATTGTGTATATAAATAATATGTCATATTATTGTTTACGTAAACGTATGATTTTTTATTGGTTTACCATGTTTAGGTACATATATTTAGCAAGAGTAGAGTACTCCGAACAAACTTAGCTATCTAAACACGACTTTGGAATGTTTCATAATTTTGAAGAAAAAAAATAATTCAGCAGGTCTCCGGTGCAAACCAATTCAGCGGATACCTCGTCGAGAGTTGACTCCCCTGACGAAGTCATCATGGATCTGCTAGCTACACCGAACGTAGAATTTGACCAAAGCGAGGCAGCTGCCGAGAATGTAGCAAGTGGCCCGTTTAGAATAAACGATCAGAACGGTGCTGCTCAAAGCAGCCAGGTGATGCGGAGTGGATCGCTACCCTCGATCAACAGTGGGGTCTTCGACCGCCGGCCGTCCACATCTACGACTCCTGTACACCTGGTGAGTACTATGACATCGTCGCAAAGTGGCTTATCTGTCAGCTTTCTACCGGATACACTTTGGTGAGTGCGCTTCAGATCTACATGACCTATTTCCCCCCTGCCCATTCTAGTATCGGACAGCCAGGAGCTCAAGAAGCGACACCGCTTCATGCTCGATATTCCAAAGACTCGAACTAAACGGTTCGAGTCTACATTGTACGAACCGCTAAACAATGGAATTTGTTGCCTGAGTGGGTGTTCCCTGATAGACACAATCTGGGTGCCTTCAAGTCGCGAGTGAATAGGTTTCTTCTAGGCGAACGTGCTCCACCGTAGACCGCATCTTCGCTTTACATCAGGCGAGTTGGCGGTCAAACGCAAGCCTATAAGAAAAAAAATGACTCAAATCGGGTAAAGGTAAAACGAACAAACGCGGACTTTTTGTGCGGTAAAAACGTGCTATTTATCGTAGTGAGCTTCAGTGAAAGCTTAGATCGTAACTAGTTTTTCGTATTAACGTGAATAATTAAGTGTATTCTTGTTGCAGCGTCAGATGCTGGTATCGACAACGCCCCCGACCCTCCCCCGCAAGGAAAGGTTCACGTCGCACAGCTGGCCATTGTGCCAAAATTTATTTTCTGCGACCGCGGCATCTAACTCGCAAGTGCCGCCCGAAACTGAGGACAATGACAATGACAACGACAATGACAACGACAATGACAACGACAATGACAACGACAATGACAACGACAATGACAACGACAATGACAACGACAACGACAACGACAATGACAACGACAATGACAATGACAACGACAACTCGTCATTGCTCGACTTCGTCGATGAAAGCACCTTCGATTCGGACAGCAGTGTCTCGAACAACTCCATAACAAGGTCAGTTCCATTCCTAGAACAGTTCCATTTACAGGTCAGTTCTATTCCGAAGATAGATTTGTTCATCATTGTTTCTACGCTCGATGTCGATATCGATGATATCTTGGCGGAGAAAGCACCGCCTAGATGGTCAGCATCTGTACCGCGTTCAGTTCTGTGCAACACTTTTCCAAAATTAATTTATTATTTCATTTCTTGCGTATAAAATTATAACCCTAGGATATAAGCTCTTAACCACCAAACTGAGCGCTATTTTAAATTTATGTAGATAAATAATTTCTACCGTGTTGGTCAGATCGATTTTTTCTACTTTCAGTACTACTTTTCGTAGCAATTTAATAATCTGAATATATGTGTCTGCAGTCGAATTAAAAAATAAATGTAACACTATTTAGATAGATAGAAACTTTTTTTTGTGCACACCATAAACAGAAAAAAAGTACAGAGTACAAAATAATCTACTTAATGTAAGTAGATTATTTTATCTTATACCTTGTTGCACTAGCGAATGATTTTAATCGTGACATTGACTCTGATTATCCTCTAAAAATGCTGAGCAATTTAGAAGCCCGAGTCTGAATTTGTTAGTCGTAACAACGCGGATCAAACATAGTTATGACCCATTTTAATACATACTCACTTAAATACATACGTACATATATTTTTAAAACCCCTAACAATCATAGCTGGCTTCGGTGTGTTTTATGTAAATATAAAAAAAATTCAAACAGGTCTCCGGTGCAAACACAATCAGGGAACGTTTCGCCGGGATGTTACTCCCCTTCGATTTCCGTCGATGACTTCATGAACCTACAGAGTCCATCGAGCGAAATATCTATCCAGAGCGCGTTAGTTATGAATGCAGTAGATGCCGAGAACGCATCAAGTGGTCCAAGTCCGTCTACAATAAATGACATGAACAGTCGAGCTCATAGCAGCCAGGCGATGCGGAGTGACTCGTTTAACAGAGACGACGCCTTCGACCACCGGCAGCCCACTACATCTGCGCCTACGTCTCCTGCCATGCGCATGGTGAGTACTCACCATGACTCACACTCGCACGAGTTAAAGCCTAATTTATTTACACTTCTTTAAGGAGGAGGTCAGAAGGTAATTTTGCTACAAACACTTAGTACGGAAATAATAGAAAAATGTGTAAAAGTGAAAAGTAGTTTTTGTTTATGTCGCATTCAATGATTTTTGATGAAATGGGAATGGTAATGGTTTTTTTACGACGTTTTCTTTCACCACCTGTTGAAGCGCATTGTTGGGATTCGAACTAACGCTATACAGCTCATCTACATTCGATTCTGATAATCACAATTTCGTCTCGCCTGTTTCCGATTATGAAAAATCGATTCAAATAGAGACGGCAGGAGATTCACACTGACCAGGTTTGTCAGATTAAAGTGATTTGATTGCAAGGGTCTCTCGATACATTCTGTCTTCTTTGCTCTTATCTTCTTTTCTTACTGTAGTATTCTCTTAGCCATTATGTCAATATCATTTCTACGCTGATGGTCTTCAGCTGTACACACACAAACACTGAAGGCACTGGTATCAAGCACAGCATCTAGAGTTGGCTCTTCTCTTACCAATGACCTCCATTGGCTAAAATCGTGGTTCAAGCGATTTTAAATAGGTTAAGGAAATAGGTTAACCCAAATAAATGTCCATTAATGATTGTGGGGAGCTATCGCTCGTTTTTTCTCATCGCATTGCCTCGGGTATAACAATTGTGTTATTCCATTATCGAAAACTGTCTAAAATATATAGGTCCTCATCGAATCTAATTTGTCCTAGCAACTACAAAAGTCGTTTAGTATTTCTATATTATCGAGTATACTGATATCTGTTATCTCCTTATTACCGAAGAATTGTTGAATAAGCTTGTACGAATGCTCAAAACCTGCATTCGGTTTACATTTGGTCTTCGAAAGTACTATTATATCTTTGAGTATCGGTTAAAATTTATGATACGCGATAAGAGAAACAACAGGATCTCGGGTTTACCGTGCTCTGTCTGGAAGAATCCCGAATCTCTTTCCTACCTAAAAGACTATATACCTCTTATCCCACGACAACAAATATGTAGATCTCTTTTTAGCACTCCTAGTCACATCACTTCTTTCATTAGCTATTCTTTTAGTTATATAAATGCCGCAGAGAATTTGTATGATTCAGTTTTTTTACAAACGCCGTCCGTTTAAAAATACTCGCATTTTTGAATTATTAGGTGTGCTAATAATTCAAAAATGCTAGGTGTGCTTTACCATCTTCGACCACACCTTCACTTAACATCAGGTGAGCTGTGGTCAAACAACTAAACTAAAAAAAAAAAAAAAAAAAAGTATTCGAAAGGCAAATTGACAATTTATATTAGGGTCTTCCATAGACCATCATAAACAAACTAATCAGACTTAATTCTAGCCATCAGATATCTATCGATGTAATTAATATTGAGGTGCTTACTATGTAAAATGAAAGTCTTAAGGATAAATTTTTTAAAGGGGTAATTTTCGAATTTTTTTAATTTTTAAAAGAGAAATGTAGGCGGCATTAGACTGTCTTTGTCATAACATCGAATTGTTCTGTGCTATTTGAGACTGTATCTAGTTTGTATATTTATTTGTGATAAATATATAACTATGAAAAAACAATCAGATACCTATCAATACCCTTATAGTAACCTAAACTATTTTAAAATAATTAAGTAGGTCCTTAATTTTTTTTAACAGAACAACATTTGAACTGTTGACATGACATGACATACATAACAATAATAATTAAAAACTTCTAAACAACAAGTATGAACACTTCAGTTTGCCGCGATATTTTGTAACCAGCGTTTGAATTGTCGGGAAATAGCCGGGTAATAGATTTTCAGTTTTCTGATTACTGCAACTTATAAACATACATACACTGCTACATTGAATACATTACTGCAATTATAAAATGCTAAAAGATAACGATAATAATTAATTCTGCTTTAATATTGGAATTCGTTTCCAATTCTTTAACGCATAAAACAGCGTAAATAAGTACAGATTGTCTTGGCAAACAAAAGAAAAAGGCGCCATGTTTAAAAAAAAAAACTAGCATGAAATAACGCATAATAAATGCATTATGTTGCCTCTATTATCGTTGCATTATAAGTAGGCCCTGTATTAAAAGTCGACCGCGACAATAATCGTGTTCTCTTTAGCTATTGTGAGTGTCTTTATTTATTCTGTGTGTATTAATAACCACTGACCGCAATCCAAGGCATGTTACGAAACGTGAGAAAACTACACAGTCACTTTCTAGAGTCAGTGCTTCGCATCATACAGCTTTACTGTAACAGAATTAACTGTAAGGAATCGGTTCGCACAGACCGACCATTTCATACCGAACTATGACAAATACAATAAACATTCGTAATAAACAGGAACGAATATCTACATAATATAAATATTATAAAACAAAATTCGCTAGCCGCATCTGTCTGTTCTTCCGCATAAATTTCTTCTCAATCATGCGACGTATTTTGAGACGGTTTTCACTGTCATTTAGATATTTATTTGGGCAAGGTTTGTAGTTGTAAATAAAGAAATTAAATATTTTGTAGTCAAGTCGCTAAAATAATTTTCACACGTGCGAAGACGGGGCGTGTCGCTAGTTATCGATAAACAATAACACTTCACATTATTAAAAAAAACTTATCTGTACTGTACTGTATACATAGAATTAGCTTTATAGAGCATGAATATTGCGTAAAGCTAAAAATAATATAAAAAAAAAACTTAATTTGATTTCCGTTTAAATTACGTTCCATTTTACGTAACACATCATCAAAAATCTATAGATGATGATAATTCTCGAAACAGTAGGCATAAAAAGTTGTTTTAATTACAGAATTTTTACTAAACATTTTAAAGAAGCTCTACATAGCTGTTTAACATTTTAGCTACAAATAACGGTCAATCTTAATCTTCGGACATCTCTTAATTACTACAGACTATAGAAACAAAGTTTAGTACAGCAATCTAACGTATAGAAGCGGTCAACTGACGGTACAAAGTACAGTCCGGTGACGCTGTATGTAGAGTATTGTAGAGGCCATCTGCGGCCAACAGCAATAGTCATTAAAAAAAAAAACGGTACAAAGTATTGTCAAAGACACGTGTCAGTTATTTTTCTTCTTTAATTTTGGCGTCGTATTAAGAAAGAAAAGAAAGAAAGAAAGAAAGAAAATAATTTTATTTTGTAACCAAAAAAAAGAAAACAAAAATAACAACAAATAGAGACAAACAGTTACAAAATAATATTATGATCATTTGCCAGTGTCAAGTGTTTATTATCAAGTTTTATAATATAAAACTTGATAATAAACACTAAAGACTAAAACTATAGCTACGACGGAATTAACATGTTATGTTAATTCCGTCGTAGCTATAGTTATAGTCAAAGTCCAGTCTTGGTCAAGTCCAGTCCGTATCAGTCAAGTCCAGTCACGCCTTAGTAAAGTAGTGGTGACTTTACTATTAAGCTTCGATGGAGTTTTGGAAGCAACGCGAAAAGTCATGTTTCACCACATCATATCATTTTCCCACACTCGCGCTTGTGATTCGGCACTTTATGAATAAAACACCACCATTTTTATGCATAAACACTCGACAAAACACTAGTTTTCTCTTTCCGAGTTCCCGCCAACACTCCCATGTGTCAGTTTCGTTTGTATGACAAATTAAACAACTTGCCCACGACACGTTTGTTCTGTCGTGATATATTATGTACATGAGTATACTCGTATCAGTCAGTGTGTTGCCTTTTGAACGCCGCGTGGTCGCTTCTATACCGGATAACTAACTCGTATATACAGTTTACTTATTGATAACAGTGTTAAAATATAACCATATCGCGGTTTTGTATCGAAATATCTGATTAACGCGATAAAATCCAGTATATAATATCGATGCTGAAGTTTTAGTTTGAAAGTGTTTGATGTAATAACCTCTTGTTTTTTTTTGTGTGAGATCAAAGTATTGCATAGAGTACGGAGCTAGTTTTTGCTATTTCTTTGAAAAATGAATAGTTAAACGGCGGGAAATTTGACACTGAGGATTTAAGAAACGTGTTTTTAATTGTAGTTCTCTCTTTGTTTCTGTTTTTGAAGGTGGTTAAAATATACGGTTAACACAATTACTGTGCTACTTTGGGGTTAACCTTGAAATCTTGTCATACATACATCAAGGTAAAGCATTGATGTCGTGAATCATTTATAAATTACGGCTATTTTCTGTTTCATAATTTTGAATCCCATAGTAAAGAAGCGAACACTGTTCAGTTGTTTTTGCTGTGAGATTCCACGATCGAGTAGCTCTTATAAATAACGAAGGCGAGTATCGCGATATATTTTAGGTACAGGCGCGTGTCTTCGCATTTTATTCGGATTAACTTCGTCGAGTGAACCAGCTCGTGACGGCTAAACGCTACTTGAAGGCCTATTACATTACATTCCATTCCACTCGGAGCACGGTATTTACAGTTTCTCTTGTAGCTCATTCAATTAAGTGCTAGATGAAATGAGTACGAAGCGTTCTTAATAAAACTCCTTATATAGCGGTAAATAGTAAAATGTTACCTATGTCTATACGGTAAAAAAAATATAGATAAAGATCGCCTTATACAAATATTTTATTGATAACACCAATGTTACAAGACAAATTAGGTATACTTCCAGCGTAGACTCGCTGACGATGATAATTATGTCATCATTATCAGGTTTAAACAGTCTCCCACGTTCGCCAATCTTCTCGTTTCGCGCCATTGTTCAGGCGCTTCCACTGTATAATTATTGCCGCCAAAACATTACTTATGTACGGCTTTATACTAGGTACGCGATCTGTACAACTAAATTTGCTTAGTGCTAGATAGTACCTGAAGTGTGGCTACATTTATACATGGCAGTGTGATATAAGAGGTCTTTTCAGTCAGGTATAACGGTAAAGGCTTTGTCAAATAGAAGGTAGCGCGGCATTAACATGTTTTATAGCGTAGCGTAAGAACGTCGTGTTTTATGGCAGTGTGACATTCGCTATCGCGTCATAACGTTACGAAATAATAGTCGCTGCAAGAATTTTCCAAATTCCTTTCTTAGCTGTCACCTCCTCTCTATAGACTACAAACTTTCTAAATTGTAGCTTTATACGTCTAGTCGTTTTTGAGATGTCGCGATTGATCATTGTGAAATATTAATATTTTGCAATGATATACGTACTTTGAGGTGGCTACACATGTGTTTTACCACCCGTTCCGTTAGATAGTACAACAAGTTATCCAGTACATGATATAGGCACCAGCGATATAACGCGGCGATAATACGTGACTGTATTTGCGCTGTACGCGCGTTAAGCACGCGTACTGTTTGATGAAGCCTTAAAATAAATGTGTATAGTGTTAGTGCTAGAACTAAGTTTGTGTTAACAATGTCATTGGAGAACTGGGAAGAGCAATGGCTGCCGGTGTTTTCCCGAGATCAGAGGCTCCAGCGCGACCGAGAGCGGCCTCAGGAGCCGTTCAGTGACGCGTACCTGTGCGGTATGCCGTCCAGGAAGCGGCGCTGCGTGCGCGCCGCTAGACCGTCATCCTCGCTCGACGGCGTCATGGACGGTACGTTACATCACCATTCTTATTCTTATTCAAAGTCCTGCACCGACGTCCCGCTTGGGGTTCGATTCCCACCCAGGACAAGCATTTTGTGATATAAACAAATATTTGTTTTGTGTCTGGGTGTATTATAAATATGTATTTACAAAAAAAAAAACTATTTAAGTTTTCTATCAGTTATCTGACTTCCATAGTACAAGTTTTGCTTAGGTTGGGGTCAGGTTGCGCTGTGTGTAATGTCCTACGATATTTATTTATTACTATTGAGTTCCCCTACCAGCGTCTACCCGAGCCAACCTTGAAGTATCGGAGCGAGGCTCGGGGCCGCTGGCATAGTAGTAGTTACATCACTATCATCGTCATTATTTTTAACAATAATAATAATTATTCATTATTATAAATACATAGTACAGTTTGAATATGAAGATAGATTGTCACAGTCAATCAGATTTGTTATAAATACGAATACGTAAAGCGAAACGGTGTTGTAATTTAACGAGTTTAATGTACTAAATAAAATATAGAGACATAATATTTAATTACTTTAGGGTCGACACAGTAATCGCGGTAAAGACCTGAAAGAAATAATTCATCTGTTCCAAAGAAAATAATCATTCACTTTCAATGAAATGTAAAAAAAATTAATTTGGAACCATGAACAAATCATCCATTCCCGATACTTTTTTTCATAGAATGTATGTAAAAGAATACGCAATTTCTTATTAGTTTAGTCACATTTAGATTTCATAGCCCATCACTATTACTATAAATACGTAAGTAATTAATTAGTAACTGTTAAACAGTTCAATTGTTTTGACCTAAATCTAGATGTGTAGTTTTGCACGAATTGGATTTATTTAGCAAGCATGCTTCATCGTTGACTGCATCTTCGCTTGACAGTTGTAATAGACAACCTGCAATAGTATGAAAAAATCGATTTCAGCGAATTTTGGTATGTTACTGTATTGCTTCCCATCTCAAAGTCATTTTTGTATGCTTTTTTATTTGTAAACGAATATTGCCAGCTTTCGATCTGTTTCGTATGACATAGTGAACTTACGAAAACGCAAGTGTACGAGCCAGTTAATTAGTAGTTCTTATCATATCGAAGTTTGACCTGTATAACTAGAGTAAAGATTAGTTAAAACGTGCTCAGGACTTGGGTGTCGTAACTATAAACAGAATTGAATGATATTTCCGAACGAACGAACGTATTGCACAAACAAGGTTCGTTCGGAAACACAACAGTTGAATTTACAGTTATAACGGTTTTAATTACAAACAATACAAACGCATGCATGACGATGCCGCCGCTTTTAAATCTGCTATAAAATTGAGACTTAAACATTTCTTCCTTAACAAATAAAATAATTTTATTTTGAGACTATTTTATTTGTTGATGGCCTTTTTCGGCTGTTTCGCTTACCAGTCTATTCAAAATCAAGCTAAAAACTTGGCTACAAGTCTCTTTGTTTTATGAAATTGTTGATTATTTTAAATTAAGGGCTTTCAATGGTTAATAAGTAATTTTATTGGGCGACCCGACTCTTTCTGCGTTCCCGCCTAAACTTCCAACCGCATCGATAGTCTCAAAGTAAAGACTACTTTGTAAAGTGCTCTAAAATACCGATTTCCTGGAATTTGTTTTGTAGCTCGTACCGATGCAATGGTCATGGACAGGCGTTGTCTCAGACCGTCGGAAGAATGGTTGGTCACATTACTTTTATTTAAAAACTTGCGGACGCCTTGCGGTTTCATTCGCGTAGTTCCCGTTCCCGTAGGAATATAGGGATGAAAAGTAGCCTATGGGATACCGTAGCTTCTCAACGGTGAAATATTTTTTGAAATCGGCCCAGTAGTTTCGGTGCCTATTCAATACAAACAAACAAATCTTTCCTCTTTATAATAGTATAGATAGATAGACAATGAAACTTGTAATTGCATGATACATTGTTATATCAATGAATGATATGTAGTTGTAATACGTTTTTTGTTCCGTTATTCCAGAGAGCGTCCGCGAGGCGACCGACAACTACGGCTCGCTCGACACGAGCGAGATCCGCACACGGATGATGGGCTCGATGCGCACGATCCTGCGCACGCGCGCCAACACTTCTGAGGACTACGACCCGGCGCGCTTCGGCGCCACCGCCAGGTTCCTCGACAACTCCAAGTGAGCTTATATAGATTACTATGGCTTTTGGCACTGTGTTTTTTTTTAATAAACTGGCACACATAACTATTGTCTCTTCTCATTGTGAGAAGGATAAGGCCATACTCCACCATGCTGGCAGTGCAGTGCAGTGCAGGTTGGTAGACTTCACACATAAAAATAACTATTGGGCATGTTTTCTCACGATAACCGAACATTTTTATCTATACTAAAAGAAAAAAAAAACAATATTTGAAAAATACTTTTACGTAAATAAAAATTATACAATATTTTTCATCATCATCATCATCCACAGCCTTCTTTATCCCACTGCTGGGTATAGGCCTCTCTCTTTACATGCCATCTGCCTCGGTCCTGTGCCAATCTGGTCCAGGTTCGACCCGCGATGGTGACGATATCGTCGACCCATCTTGCGGCTGGACGACCGACGCTCCGCTTCCCTTGCCTAGGCCACCACTCTGTTGCAACCTTACTCCACCTGTTATCACTTCGCCTAGCAACGTGTCCTGCCCAGCTCCACTTGAGGTTCATAATTGCGATACCGACGTCTCGAACTTTCGTTTGTCGCCGGATATCGGTATTACGAACTCGGTCTTGGAGTTTAATGCCGAGCTTGGACCTCTCCATGGCTCTCTGTGCGACTCTAATTTTGTGCACAGCCTCATGTGTGAGCGTCCACGTCTCGGCACCATATGTCATGGTGGGCAGGACGCACTGATTAAAGAGGCGAGTCTTCAGACACTGCGGAATATGGCGTGGCTTGAGGATGTCGTCGAGCTTTTTGAATGCCGCCCATCCAAACTGTATGCGCCTGGTGATTGATGGTGATGACAATATTTTTATGTAAAAGTAATGAGACGAATGAGGCGTTCTCCTGATGTCACGAGATTACAATAGCAACATACATTCTTTCTTAGTTTTTTTTTTTGCATCGCAGCTTTTGCAATTTTTACCCGTGTCTGATAATTTAGATATTTTCAAGTTGTTGATAGTATTAAGTCATGAATTTTTTTTTATCGTCTATATGCGATGCACAATCTTTTGAGTTTAGTCGATGCCTGAGAATGACGTGTAATTCCACATTTTTCACAATCAGCGTTTTGTTTTATTCCAGATCAACTACCGAAGAAACTGATACTACAACACAAGACCAGCCGGACGATGACCCGGATGCACCAATGGAGTAAGTCTAAGAATGCCACGGACAGAAATTTCAATGAATGTATTTTTATTGCTCATTTTTGAAATGCTTGGCGTACGTATAGAGTTATGTTCTTATTCGACATTTGGTTTAAGTCATGATGTTAGGCTAAAAGTTTGTAGCGGAGATGATATTATTCGATTGTGAACCATATATCATAGTTGCTTACAAAGTTTTCTAATGCCAAATTTCGATTCTAACGTTAAATTTTTGTTATGTTAATATTATTAATTTTTGGAATTTAAGTTGTAAGTTACATGTTATTCATGTTTCACAATTTGAATCGTATTTATTACTTTATATTTAAAACTATAGATTCAACATACGCTAAGATTCTAAAATGTAAGCGTTTCTTATGTTTGGTCACACTCTGTAAAAGCATTAGTCTTTAATTACCAGAATTCGGTATGTAAAGAAAAAGTAAATTTACTTATTCCAAAACCATTGCGAAAATAGTACATTCCTGTACATTATTTTTTACGTTTAAAACTCTTTAAAATATGAGGGGATGGGGTTTATTTTTATAAAATAAACTTGCCTTTCAATTGACCTCTAATGACGTGACATAGTAGGATGCGTATAGTCCGGGTGGCAGCGTTGCATTTTAAGTAGTGATTTTACGCCGATCCATTGCTATCTTGTTCGATAGATCTCGAATAACTGATAA
Source organism: Biston betularia (assembly GCA_905404145.2). NCBI lineage: Eukaryota > Metazoa > Arthropoda > Insecta > Lepidoptera > Geometridae > Biston > Biston betularia. Next base: position 769,454 of record FR989862.1, on the reverse strand, counting down.
GTAAACCGAGCGTTAGCTGGCGCACCCGCGGTGGGTTAGGGAATGGGAGTTGTAAAAAAAAAATTAAAAAAAAGTAACAGTACGCCGGCTGAAACCCATTTTCATGTATAGTTGACATCATACTGAGTTGAAAAATAGTCGTCAGCTGCATGGAGGAGGGTGGGTTATGCGTCAGCCGTGTATTCGTATTCGTGTTTAAAAGGAAACCGCATAGTAGCAATGCTCCAATATTTTCAACCTTTACTGCATCGGCTGACGGTCTTTCCACCGCTACCCACGCAGCTGATTGCTGTTTTCGTACTTTAAATTATATAAACTATCAGGTAGTTTAAGTTTCATCCGGCGTACTATGACTTTTTTTACGCGATTTTTTACAAGTGCATGCGATCGGCTGACGCATAATCCACCCTCCTCCATGCAGCTGACGACTATTTTTCAACTCAGTATGATGTCAACTATTCATGAAAATGGGTTTCAGCCGGCGTACTATCACTTTTTTTTAAATTTTTTTTTACAACTTCCACGACCTTCCACTCCCAAACCCACCGCTACCTGGGCAGCTGACGTTCGGTTTACTTATTAGCCATATGAGATCTACTATCAGTATCAATATCAGCCGGCTTACTATGACTTTTGTATTTGCAACGCTGCCACCCGGACTAGTAGGGCTACTTTAATTGATTAAAAAAAAGCAGTGGCAAACCAAAGCATAATCTGTCAATGTCAATTCAAAGGCAGTCATAATAACCTCTCATACCCGAAAGTCGGATTTGTTTTTTGCTTTATTAATACAAATATCTGGATTATTTTATTTTAAGCTTTATTAGGACTCTGATATCGCTTTTATGAGGCTATGACATAAGATTTGATTACTTAATGACATGAATTGCAAAGAAGACGTGGCAGTATGGCTTTACAGGTTTAGCCTGCCCGATGGGGCAAATTAAATAAAAAATAAACTATGTCATTTGTCAAAGTTAATCAAATGTGTCAAAATAGCTTTGTATACTTTTTTGTTTTACATGGCAAGGGTATGCATATGTTCAGCCAACTTCATGGCGTCATCACTGAAAAACGTATTGAAAATAAACTACCTCATAAAAAAACCAAAATATTCAAATTAGTTTTATAAAATAAAGTTTACTATCAGTAAAAAATACTTTACATACCGAATTATGGACCGAATTTTAGGCAGCATCAGCCACATTTGTCTATTTCACGACGGCGAGTAATGGCGCGAAACCGCGCATATGTGCAAGCAAGCACTGAATTTTGTTGTTGGTTTCGGGGCATCCATGTTGAATTTATAGTCTTATTTATATAGCATTTACGCCTAGGCGACGCTCTGCCAAACTTTTAAGAATATCAATTTTGTCTTTTTAATTGCGTTGTTATGATGCAAATTGTAACTGTTATTTGTTTTTCTATTCATGAAAAATCATAGTATAGAATATTAGTTGCGGCAAAAGGGGCTGCCCTCGTGGGATAGCCACGGAAAATTCTGACTTGCATGTGTCGTCGCAACGCAAGCGTAACTCCATTTCATTTTTTTTAAATACTATATCGAATTATTGAGAATATGTAGTTATAATTATGTTAAGGGCAACTTTTGTTCATATTAGGCAATTGACTCTAGTCGCATAAATTCAAAAAAATCCTACTTTGTTTTCAATTACTGTATCGGGTTATAAATACACATAAAGAAATTTGCTATACATGATGTAAGAAAGCAGCCTGGGCTAATCTTATATGCTAATAACATCTGTTATTATCATTTTTCTTATAACTATAATTATTTAAGTCAAAAGTATACTTTACATCAGGCTAGTTGGAGGCCAAACGTAGATGTATTTAATGTAAAAATAAAAAGCATTTACCTATATTTTTCATATTAAATATATCGTTTTAACGCATCTACGTCGTGGCGCCACAGTGAGTTTGTTTTGCACCAATTTAGTCAGTTTTGGCGGTAATTAACGGTCTACAACTTATGTACAAGTAGGTATTTTTTTAATGATTTATTATATTATAATAATTCTATAAAGTATCATTTACATCACACTGGATACTAAAATAAATATTTAACACACTTGTAGAATTTGTGGTCGCATACTCAACAAAAAAAAAATAGAAAATCATCTGTTTTAGATATTTGATCGATTTTTATTTGATTTTAAAGTTTGAATGGCATTCGACGAAAATTATACAATAGTTTTTTTTTCACAATCACTGGCCAGTAGTTTTACACGTGTGTTAACGTCACTTATAAGATCTCTTCTGTGTAACAGAACTATTTAGAAGTAAAACTTGGTGTTTTATATTTAATCTATTCGTAGTATATGCATACGTGACACTATCTTTCGATTATATACATAAGCTACGTGGGGTGCCGTAGCACATATTTAACGTAAAAAAAAAGAAAATTTTTGATGTGAAAATATTTATCTAGATGTATAATTAAGGAACTAGCGTAAAGTTATTTATTTATAAAAAGGAACATTGTATACGAACTTCGAACTATGGTTTCAAAATAAACGCAACAATGTTCAAAGAATACTAGATCGGTTTAAAGTTGGTACTACAGCCTTGGTTGAACAGAAAATAACATCCGTTTTTTTATGTATTTCGGCATACTATTTTATTTTCTGTTTTTATTATTAATTTAAATGTGTAATAACTCGCAGTAGTGGATTATTGGTTATTAGAATAATGCCGGTATGACGCTTATAACCGCTTCGAAAAAGGAGGTAACATCATTTTATGACTTGTGGTAATTTCAAAATTATTAGTAAGCTATTCGATGCGCTATCTCAGTCAATTAGCCAGAAATCTCTACTGTTAAGTAGCTTTTTTTTTTAACTTAAAAACGGGCGTGTTTTTCAAATCCTTTTTCAATGCGAGTTTCGACTTGATTCTTTCTTAGTCGATAAATTACATTTTGTATAAATTCTAAATTTTCACAAAACTATTATGTACATTTCGCTAAATTCGATTCTGACTGGTAGAAAATGTAATCAATTTAAACTGTAATGAAAACTCTCAACTAAATAAGAAACGGTGCAATTTTTTTTTGTAAACGTAATTGTCAAACCTTACCGAAGAACACTTTATAGCCACAGTTAATATAAATATAGTGATTACAGAGGTAAAATGACTTTCAGAATCTTTTTGTATAAGGCTTAACATATAAATGTCGCTATTGTGTTAGTTAGTATTGCACACTTGGTTTTTGCATTGAGTAGAAGTTAATAGTAGTAGTGTACTTGTTTTAATGATATCGGTCATGTTTATACACGAAGAGGATTCTTTCATTTGGACTATGTCGCATTTTTATATTTACCAGTATTGTGTAAAGTATAAATATACTGTTCCTTTTTATAGATTGACCATTAAATAATATAATTTTAAACTGTCTATATACAGGTACAGTCTTAATATTAAAATGGTCTTAATGTTGTTCTACTACACTATTAAAATAGGTAATAGCACAGAAATAATCATTATAGTGCAAGCTCATTAATAGATCGACTAATAAATGCTGGTACATTAACAAGAGCGCGCTGCCAACAATTATATGATATTTGTCTCTCAGATGGGTTGATTATGGAAAAGAGCGAGATAAAATCTCATCTCCATGAACATTAATAAAGCTTTAAAATATTACGCACTCGCTCGCACAATTATTAATAACAGTTTGTATCTTTTATTGATAGCATTGATAACAAATGTGAATCCTAATTCAATGTTATTTTGAAATTTCAAATAAATTAACTTTCGCTCATTTAACTTTTTGATCTTCATATTTTTATTTTTATAGATGATGATTTTTAGAACATTTATTGTTTATATATCTCTTAAATCATTATATATATTTTAGTTTAGTTAAATATATTTAACGACTGAGCAATATAGATAGTATTATGTTATCTCTATTACGAAATACTTGAACAATGAAAAAAGCTCGGGGCTTACATTAATTAATTTTTTATTTGTTTATTTCTTAGTAAAAATATTATTGATGCGAGTTGAGCGCATAATACTTTTGAGTATTTTTAAAGCGAGATCAAATTTGAATGTTGGTGCCTGCTTTATACAATCGATCTATATCTATTCTATGTACACAGTAGCATCGAGGAACCTTTCACAGTAGAAAGTTTTACTTACCAATAATAGTTTTAGTTTTCATTTTTAAATTTACGTGTACAAGTAAGTATTGTATAATAAGTTTGAATTACTTTGAACAGTAAATTTAACTATAGTATCGGAATGAGTCGCGTTTCCATTTGACCGATAGAAAATATGTTGATTTTTATATAATTGGTATGGTTGTCAGTTATGATTTAGTTGCTTTAAATGTGAAATACGTTATTAAACGAAATTGTCTAAACATTTCGTTAGAGGCGACAGTGGGAACCGTGTATTTACACTGTATTTATTATTTTAGTATTTTTTTTAAGTAACGGTAAAATTTTAACGAAGTCTAGCTTCTCCGCTAGACTTCTTCTATGTAGACAAATTTATGTGATATTTTTAAACACCATTTTAATGTCGTTTCGTTCACATTTATTGTACTCGAGCCTTGATATTTAAATCATGGTGGGAAAAGCGGCTACATTTTCTACACGTTTTTGGCCAGAAACTTTTTATCATTTTTCTTTTGTTTATTTTGTGATCTATGGCTAATATTCTTTCCACCTGTAGTGTACTCCAGATTTGTAGAGAGTGTAATATGTATGTACTTACTTATTGCTGTGCTCTCGAAGCCATTTAGAAATGACCTAGTTACATAAAACGAATGTTTGATTATGAAATGCTTTTATTTATGTGTTCTTAATAAGGTCTATATCCTTTTCCTCATACACACTATTACCATGCTAAATTACGCTAAGGCCGCTTTAGCTGTTCTGCCGTGAACAATAACAAAATAAATAGGACAACAGATTAGATCTAGCTTCCCGTCCCCCCAACCCCTATCCTCAATATATCCCGGGCTAGGTTTACGTTTTGCGGGAATTAAAACGCAATACAGGTTTCCGATCTTGATTTTTGGCACTTTATGTATTTTGTAAACTAGGTTAATTCAAATAATTTTTTATGACATCTAGTTAATAAGCCTTACTTATAAAGTCTAAAAGTTAGTCACATTCAAGTCCAGTCATGCCCCATATTAAGACTACTAAAAGCTTCTACATTTGTTCTTCACTTGTTACCTGTTGTGCTATTTCACGGGAATACGTGTGACTCGGACGTTTCAAAAAGCAGAAACTGGCTTTAGTATACCTTTTTAAAACAATGGCTAGAATAGACTCGGATGTCCTAATGTGAATAAGTTATTACAGCCTGCAGGAGTGAATCGCACCGCTCCACACTATTGCTATGCCCTTACAGAGTAGTTAGGAAATATTTACAAAACTACTAATATACATGATAGACCTATGCAGTATAGTATGTACACGACAATGTAAACTTCCTACATGAAATAAAATATTAAATATTAAAACAAACACATTAAACATTGGTTAAACTAAGTAACAACCTTTGTTTACATACAACTAAAGCTTATAAGCCAGATTCAAGCACAGCTTAACAATACACTGCATGTAGCGAGTTCTGCGGCTGCGAAGAGATATCCCGGTCCCCTGTACAATTAGATATCAAAATGAATAGCTGACATTCAAAGCGCACATTTCTATTATGGTGAAAATAATTCGCAAGATTATCCACGTCATGTGAGCTCTGCGAACCGCTGCCAATAAATTATTTATATGCATGGTATACAAAGCTCTTAGCGAATCCATTCTGTCTCATTGTATAACTGTGTAAGAAGTAACTGGTACCATGGCTATGGTAGAAGTGGAAAGAGTCCAACGAGCACTCATGAAGCTGCCCTACTGGTACAATACAGACAACTTCTATATACGCTAAAACGGAGTGTGATCGAGTTCATCAGTTGTGCATAAAGCAGGTAATTTTGTTCATGGAAATGTAATGAGCCGAACAAGACATTCCTGATGGCAAGAGATAACGCCTGCCCATGACCATTGCAGCGATTGTACGATGTACATACAAAACTTTGAGTAGCACAACAAAATCCAGGGCAGCACTGCTTTGGCACTCATTACTTTGAGGTTTTCGATGGTTAGTCTCAACAGCCCTGCACTGCTACTACTGCTCAGTAGCAGAATATCTGACATACATATATGTCACACGCGGCGTTTATACGCCGCGTGTGACATAAAAAAGAAAGAAAAAAAGAAAGTAAAGAAAAAAAAAAGAAAAGAAAGTTTTGAAGAAAGTTCAACCTATTATTAGGTTGAACTTTCTTCAAAAGAACGGATGACATCATTACAGTCTATGTACTGCATTATGTACTGCATTATTTCTATGTATTTACTCTCATGATTTTATTTCTTAAGAACCGTGATGGAAGATTTGTTATCCTTATATAGGTGAATGTATCTCGATAAAGGTAGATATAGCGCCAAATAAATAATAATTAGCATCGACTATTGAATCGTATGGCAGGATTCCGCACACGGGACGCGCGGGGCGAACGAGAACACCAGCTAACGTATAAATACTCGCCTGCTGCAGCGTCTGCTTCTCTGAACTAGGAGATTCAAAACGAATTTGCTCTCGATGATTCCTTTCACTGGTGACCTACAAATAAACGTGGTATGACAGCTCTGTTGGTTCGTTGGTAGAATGTCTGCTTCAAGTGCTGAAGGGTGTGGGTTCGATTCCCTTCCAGGACAAACAGTTTGTGGTATAAACAAATGTTTGTTCTGTGTCTGGATGTTCTGTATTTATTTATAACAAAAAAGTAAGTATTATATCAGTTATCTGACTACCATAGTACAAGCTTTGCTTAGTTTAGGGTCAGATGGCGCCGTGTGTCATGTCCTACGACGTTTATTACTTATTACATTATGTTACAATTTTTTCTATAATGCTTTTTCCGTCTGCCGTCAGAGGTGGTCGGGGGAGCTGGCTGGCTGGGCCTTGTAGGCATATGCGGAAATTGGAGGTTGTATGTATGATGCTCTCGTTCGAAGTCCATGAGAGTATATGTCTACCCTGAGCTCCAGATGAAGCTAAGTACTCTAATGTTAGAGCGGATATAAAATATTTGTTCTAGGTTTCTACATTTATGAGTATATGGCGTTTCCAACTTCTAGCTGGGCATAGTTGGACTTATCTAATCAATTGAAGGTGAGAAAAACGAGATTGGGCGCTCGCATATTTTATATTATTACGACGAAGTGTTTTGAGGTGCTTTGTCGATAAATCCAGGAAAGGTCTAAACACATTACGCTTCTGACGCTGAACGTCATCGTTATAAATGTGGCAGTTTCGGAGAAAGTAATTTGAGTAACTTTTTTCCCTCGGTTAAGATATATTTAAATTAGCTGCGCCCCGCGGTGTTACCCGCTCCATGTTTTCGAGATAAAAAGTAGCCCATATGTTAATCCAGGGCCTCAGCTACCTCCATAGCAAATTTCATCAAAATCTATTTAGTAGTAGGTAGGTAAATATTTGCGTGAAAGAGTAACTAACATCCATCCACTATCCAAACTTTCACATTTATAATATTAGTGGGATTGTCACGATATGTGTGTAAAGCGTAAAATTTCATGCAATCCTTTTCCGTTTTAGAAATCTGAGTTTAAGTCGGCACTGTCTCGAGTTGACAAAACTTTGAAATAAAGATGTCGATCGAGTCGTCACGTGACAAAAATGGAAGGAGCCCGGAGTAGAGAGTTGACACAGAAGTGAAACGATCGACTCTATCAAATCGGATTAATCGCACGGACGTAACAGTTCTGCAGGTCACAAAATTTACATTATCTCAGCGCTAAGCAGTACATCAATATCAGCGGCTTTATTAAAGTTTGGATCCGCAAGCTATAAGTTAGATAGGTACCGATGGCTAACGATGCGTGAAATTCGCAGCTCAGCATATCATTAAAAAATCGTTTTAAACGTTTGTGTTGGAGACGTTAAAGTTAGGTACATCTTTATCGGCGATAACGAATGTAGTTTGGGAAATATTGTTGATACCGTTCATGGATCATTCGAAATTATCATAAAAGATGCGAATTCCAAATTTTTTAAAAGCGCCGCGGGAATTGATATTTAACAAGTGTCGACTAAAATTCTAACTTGACCTACGATTCCGGCACATTAAATCTGCAATTGCTAATTAAATCTGCAATTGCGGTACCTAATAAAACACTTAAGGTTTCTAGCAGGATTTTTTAAGTGATCACTTGTATTATAAAATGAAGCGACATTATTTATTAGAGACCAAAAGACGCGGTAGTTTTCTTACCCGTGGGTCCTGCACTAACAGCGTTGTTATCTGTGCTGCCGTGTAAGTTATTGACTTGCGGTCACCGACCCTGCGACAGGTGATCCGTTATCGACTCTGAAGACTCAATATAAAGCCACGATTGCTGACATTCAAGATGTTTTTATTTCTGCTTGTTAGAAGACGACACTATCTATTGTTTCAACTTGTTATAGTACGAGAGCCCATGACTAAAATTTTTGTCTCGTAGCAATACGGCCAAACCAATCATATGATAGACTCGACTATCTTGAACTCGAAAATATCCATATCACAATTTCTTCGCGAAGCGTTTGACCTAGCCGAATTTTCAAATATGAAAAAAAGAATACCATACTATCTGTCTGCTTTTCGGAAATGATAGCTGTAATATACTGACAACATGTTTTTCAGAAGTCAGTGTAGCACAAATCTGGAAAGTCACTATTCACTAAAAATTATTAAACAATAATCTTTTTTACGGGTATTATCTATTGTTTGAACGACTGAATACAATTCAAACCTATTATAGTACCTAATATAGTAAGCGGCTACCGGCGTGCAGTGGTTCAAAGACAGCGGAATGCAATAAAGTGCGATGCGAATAAAATAAAGTTAAGATGCAAGAAACAATGCAACAACTGCGAGGAAAAATGTCCGTAGTGGAGCACGGTGTCGCCACGTTACTAGAATAGAATAGAATAAAATCTTTATTATCCATAAAGTTGCATTAAAATAAAACTAAGTATATTTAAAAATAAGTTTTAATGCTCCTAAATGCACTCGTCAAAAAGTTTGCACAATTTTATTAGTTGTGTAGAAACTTTTAGTCTTTAAAAACTAAAAATAGTAACAAGCTTTAAAATATTATCTAGGTAGGTACGTGTAATCTGTCTGCGAATAAAATAGCTATAATTAAAGGAAAAAAACTTTTTAAACCAATTTATTATACTTAACTTCAACATATTTTTGTAATCCGATAATTTAGATATCCTACTTGATAGGTTTGGTTAATTTTTTTATTAATGTATTTTTGCGTACCAGAAATCCACCATTTTTTAACACTTAGGTTATTGAGACGAATCTAACGATATCTTAATTGTTGTAATCCATTTGGCCATTTGCAAGAAACGAGGAATTAACATACATACAACATACGCGCGAAAAATAACTCTTCCTAGGCAGTCGGATAACAAAGTAGCAATAAAATTAAAATAAATGTAACTAATATTCATCATTCATTATTCGTTCATAGTACGTGGAAAAGCCCCATGAGATATAGGATACGCTCATACTTTCGAAGGTTAGTCTCAATAGCCCTGTGATTCCGCTAGCTGCTGCTGCAGTAGGTACCCAACCGGAACACATTTGTCTTGGCGGCAGAATATCTGTCACCGCTTTGCCTTTCTCGCCATCGACCTTCATGTTAGGTGGTTCCTTGACAACTGCTTTTTGCTGTCTTTCATCGCTCGTATGCAGTTCCTCAACACGGCGCATGCCGACCGGTCGACTTTGACTGAGACTAAGACAAATGCACAAACTGCGATATGAAAACCAAAGAAGAAGAAGCAGTCTTATGAGTTGTATTTGAAACGAACGCTATTCCAAATATGATATAAGCGCATGGCTATTTTATGATTTGAAAAATCAATAATAATTTGTAATAGATTGATTACATAATTTTACTAAAGTTGCCTTTTAGCGCCCTATGTTACAAATATCCGTATCTAAGCTAGAATGAAAACGAAAAGTGTGCCAGGATCGTAGACAGTGAAAAGTTACTCTTATAGTTTTTACCTATCCACGGAAAAGGCACGATTGTATGTTTATAATACTCCCAAAGTTTTCAATTTGTACGACAGTTTAAAAAATATGTTTAAATAGACTTGTAAGATTTACTTTGAAGTTCTTCTTTTTTTAATCTGGGGGCGCGAGTGCATCGGTTTCTTTCAAGGAAGCGTGCTCCATCGTAAGACCACATAAATAAATAAATAAATAAATAAATATCATAGGACATTACACACAGCGCCATCTGACCCCAAACTAAGCAGAGCTTGTGCTATGGAAGACAGATAACTGATAGAATACTTAAATACTTTTTTTTTTGTAAATACATACTTATAATACATACAGTACACCCAGACACAGAACAAACATCGATGTTAGTCACACAAATGTTAGTCCTGAGTGGGAATCGAACCCACGCCACGAATCTTCGCTTAACATCAGGTGAGACGGCAAATGCAAGCCTAATTAAACAAAAAAAGGGGGAAAAGTTAAGTAAATTCTAAAAGGCTTAGAACTCGAGACGTGATAAACTATTAACCATTATTAAATGGTTAAAATGAATGTGTAAAGGAAACAGATCTACCAACCTGTATACTTAGCGTTATCATGATTGTACGTGGCGATTGGATAAATTTAATAAGTTGTCGCTGGCACGTGCTAGTTATATCGAGACTCGGTTTCTGAATCATTTGCGTAAGCATTCGACTTTTAAACAATATTGAATAAAGAATTAGGACCCTGGGCTACTGGAATATAGTCTATAAATAAAACACTAATGATACTTTATTTATTTAATCATACTACATGTGACACGAACGTATACATCAAAGAATATAACTTAAGTATTACTTAATAATAAACATGAAGTTAACAACATAATATCTACTAGTAAGTAAGTACAGTTAGCACAGGAAAAGAGAAAGAGAACTAAGGAAGATACATATAGATATACATAGTATTAAGTGATAACATCTATAACATTTAAATATTGTGGTTAACATTTAATCTACATCGTGTAACACTAAATTCATGTGGTTATGATATAATTAATAACATGTACTGACATTTAGTCGAAAAATTGAGAAATTGTATTTTGTTCACTACCTTATACAATACTACTGGAACTACTGTTTGAAAATTGGTATCGGGACATCAAATTATTTTTTTAGTATAACAACATTGAGATATAACAACAATATTGAGATATAATTATATTATTTGACATTTATTTTATACTATTTAATGTAGAAGTCGATTTACCTAAGGGAAATTAGACTCCATAGCCATGACGGTAGAGAGGTACTATATCGAACAAAAGTTTAAGAACTTATGTATTTAGGTACATACCCACATAATACAGAAAGCGCACATCTTGAACGTGCGTTGTAAAACCACCGTTTTATACATAAACTGTGTATTCAATAATGTCTCATATAATTTTTTACAAGATAGAAAAGATTGTTTTTAATCGCTTCGTACCAAAGCTCGGTTTCTAGTCGCATAAGTTGACACCTACGAGTCGTAGGTGTCAACTTATGCAACGCTATGCAAAATAGGTGTCACGTCATGAATGTGACTCAGGGTTGCCAACCTACAATACGCGATACGGTTTTTTTTCTCTAAAAGTTGACGAATATTGGTGTATTAAACGTTAAGTGCTGAATTATACGTACGAGAGTGGACAGTAAATTTGGTGAAACTTGTGCTTTTGTGCAGTTTCCATAACAGACTCATACGACATGCCATAATCCCGTCAAACCAGGTTTACTTGTCCTGACTTTTAGTGATGCTTAGAAAAGAAAATTGTTTATCTATGCCCTTCTTTTTGATACTACACACAAAACGAAAACCCGCCATTTTTAATATACTGTAGGTACTTTTACTTGTATAGCTTTGAGAATATTTAGTTAGTTTTATAAGTGGCAACTCTCATATGGCATACTATACGTAAAGCGCCAAATTTTGCTAGGTATTATGAATAAACATGTGGTAGAGGTACACACCGTTCAGTAAAGTTAGTAAGAAAGTAGTAAATTACGTATAGTAAGTCTAGAAAGGGTCTTAATATATATCTCTAGATAGAAGTCTATAAAGATCACAAACGTTACAGGTAACAAATCAGGGAATTTGTTGCTCCTAAACGAAGTCTTTAATATATATAATTATATAATATAACTACATATATTGATAATTGCGATATCATTATTTATAACTACCGACAACATGCATTTTTCAAATGCAAACCGCTATTAAGTATATTTAATAAGATATACGAGTATAACATTTTTTTATAATATTGTTTCTCTAAAACAGTAAGAATACATGTATATATAATTATATAGGTAAGTATACGAGTATATGAAGGTATATTGTCGATATTCTTTACGCCGCATTTCTCCAAGAAGACAGGAACGAAATATTAGAAAATAGAAAATTGTATTTAGCCATTAAGTATGTTTAGTAAGTACATTTATCATTATATAACATGATTTTCAATTACATTGAACATATATACATAAACATATATATGAGATTAAAGTGAGTAGAAGGCAACAGGACACGCACAACATATCACATCGTCTAATGCTGAGCAAACACCACAACCTCTTTTATATATATACTCATATAAAATGCTTTCCATATTATACATGACAGTGAAGTAAGCATAATAGGTTTTTAGCAGGATTTGGTATTATGTACGTAGAGCAATAAATAGATAGGTGGCTCGCTACTTCGCTTGAATCATTTGGAAAACACACTTAATTTATTCATACACATTTAATTTACTATGACATTTAAAATTACATTTGATAATACTATATTGTATGCTTGTTAAATGAAGATTAACAAGCATATAATATAGGGGAGTTTATTTTCTTTATACGTACTTAATTCATTGCAAGAAATTCCATCGTACTCGATCATATCACCTGTGATATGGCCTGTGATATGTATTACCTTTAAAGAAGTGATGGCCTGCTTAGCATTTAAATTGTGTAGCTTTTTGTAGGAGGTACAGGCTTTCTTAAAAGATAAATTTGATGTAGACTTTAAAATCTAGAATGAAGAGTATACATCAATCGGGTATAATATACATAGATTAATTACGCTTAGCTAGAAGGAGCCCGTGTATTTTAGATTTGAAGGCATCCGTACTGCTCGTAACTGATTCCTTTCATGTAGTTTGTATACCAAAAAAAAAAAACTATCAGTAGAGCCCGCGTGCCCCTTTATTTAATTATTCGTTTTAAGTAAAGATTTAAACAACGTTAGGCTATTTGAAGGTATTGAATAAATCAAAATTATTCAAGAAACATTTTTAGGGAAATTTTAGTCTTTTCAAGACTTATAAATATAGAAAGGGTTATTTTTTACAGTAATTATATAACCCTAAAATGGGATTTTCTATTCAAATTATTTACAATAGCTATTAAGTTTACCTGAAGTTTAACCACCATTTTTAGGCGAAGATAATTCTACAGGTGTAAGTTGCATATCTCATAAATATCTGAGGTTAATACTTTTAATTTAAATGGTGTACAGGTAACATTAATTTTCAATAGAGTCAAGGCATAGGTTTATGGTATAAGAATAGCATATTAGTTTAAAACACCAATAATATACGATATCATGGAATTATTCAAAACATTTGGTATATTATGTACATGCAAGCCAATATTAGCTTGCCTAGTACATGATATGCTAAATATTATTGTAATACGACTCTTATTAGGTATACATTTATAAGTACATATAATCTAGAATAATATATAATTATATAATATGAAGTTATTCACCTTATTTCTAGTTCTCACTGTCTGGACTTTTTATTTAAGTATTATTCTAAATACTTCCCTATACATTGTACGTTCCTTCTTTCAAATAACTTCAATAATTATTTCTAATTTAAATATATAGATATAATTATGGATATATTTTTTATGATAGATTAGAAAACTGTTTGGAATGGTATAATAGACATATCTAATATAAATTTTGTGAACAAGTTATATATTATTACGACCATATTATTAAGTAATTATAACAAATTTTAAATAGGTCAAAAAAGTAAATGATGTATATCTTGTGGTCGTTCCTTAAAGTATTTTGGCACCTTGCCTAATGGTTTTTAGGCAAGCATCACCGCTGTCTCGTCTCCTCCTATCACATTTCAATGAGTAGTCGAGCAAAATCTCACGTATTTTCTTAAGATACCACTCGATTATCAAGCGCTGCATTCACTCTTCGCCTAATTTTTCTCCCTTCCTCCTTCGTGTCCAAAGACACACTGAACATTCGCTCTTCAGTGCCAAATTACTATGTAAACCGAATTTTTACTATGTATAAATTTAAAGCTAAATTAACACGTTGATAATATATAGTTTCAACATATATATATAAAAATAAATATATTTTGATTCCCTCAAGATTGATTCGTACAATTATTCTGCCGAGAAATAGACTTATGAATAAATTGAAAATTTTGAAATGGCCTCCAAGTAAACTTGAAGTTCGAGTAAATTTGTTATTGCGTACGTCGATAAGTACAATATTTTTTCTACGAGTGATATGTGTAACGGATATATACAAAATTTTGACAAATAGTTTTTTTTACAGCCAATTGTGTTCAAGAGCGGTTTGTCGGAGTGCGTCGAGCGGCGAGCGGTGAGCAGCGTGCGAATGGTGCATCATTGCCGCTCCTCTGTTTACGAAACGCAGTTTTAATGTTTACCGAATGCTTTACGTGCGCCCGGTAAACAGCTGAGACTGTAAGCAACCATAATATTAGGAGGTTAATAAAGAAAGGGATGTAAGTATTGGAGCGCGGTGGGCACAAAAACGATCGCGTTATTGTTACAATGATTTTTTTAACTTAATACGTTAAACTTAAAACGCTTTAAAATGTCATAGGATTTTAAAAACACTATTTTGTTAGCTGATCTCTAAAAAGAACTTCGGGGTCTTAATACGTATTGGGCTAAAAGACTCGAAACTTTTGGAACTCTAGTTACCGTTGCTCTATTTCCGAACACCGCTCTTTTGCAGTGCTGGAGCACTATTTAATCGCGCCGTTGCAGTGTTACGGCTGCTTTAATGCAATGCCACGGTACATATTTGCAGTGCTTTAGTAGCTCTATTGCAGTGTTACGGCCGTTACATGTTCGCCCTACTACTCGATCGCGTAGTTGCGATACTACGGCTGCTCTTTTGCCGTGCTACGGCACTTACGCCGCGCTAAATTATTGTTAAAATTGATTCTACTAATCTCGTAAACCAAATCTTCTAAGAAAACCACGCACTCTGAACTTTAAAAGCAATCCAAACACTACACTTACTACACGGCAAGCTAAAAGAATTAAAATAGCCAATGTGAAAAAGAAAATACAATTTTGAAACTAAAATAATACAATTTGAAGATTAAATTAATCTGATTTGGAAACCAGTCGCTTTATTTATAGGTTCCCAAAACAAGAGGTATTTACTCACAATTATTTTGATAGCGGGCAAAGCGATGACACGTAACTAAAATTGGTCTTTAAGGCACTCAACGACTAAATATTAAAAAATCTTGAAGGAATCTGGTTTTATATAAATATGACATTTATTGTTATGCTTTTTTATAGTACATCAATAGTGCACTTTGTATTTAAGGATTATACTTTTGCATTTGTGTGCACATAAAGGAATAAAAAAACTGTAACAACAGTTTACATCTACGGGCGCAGCTGACATTAAATATTCATATCAAGAAGATGTGAGCTTGAAGAAATACAATTACACAATTTACCCCAAGCGGAATGTCAGAACACAAATCAGAATTTCCCCTTTCCTCCCCAAAATTTAATAGGTATTAGAAAAATAGACTGACTCTGCTCTCGGGTAAATCCTAGACATGTGTAATATTTCGAATAATGCTAGATCTAAAATGGTTATATTGAAAATTGTAGTTTTAGAGATATAATTTTATCATATCACAGATTCGTCATCAATATTGTCGTCGACTGTGACTCTGTAAGGTAGGCTGTATTAATACACTATAGGAATGTACAACTTCCTCAGATGTCACTTGGCACTCTTCGATTTTTCCTTAATTTTAATACTTGGACAATAATCCATATATTTCATTGAATTATAATTCACTCGACCACACCTTCACTTAACATCAGGTGAGCTGTGGTCGAACACCTAGCCTGTCAACCATAAACAAACAAGTATCTAATATATATATATATTTAGGCGATGCCAAAACCGTTGTTTACTTTTCAGTAAGTAATAAAGCTATTTAGGCAAAAGTGTTCACATAATTAGGCTCTTATCAAAACTTTGATTTATATAAATAAGTCAAAAAATAATTCCAAGCATTCATTATAAATAGGAACAAAAAATTAGTCTAGAAAGTGGTAGCAAAATAATTTAACAGATCATCATTGAGTCTTATAAGATTAAAAACACCGCTGATAATAATATAACTACTTAACACACGACGATAATATACGTTGTTTTATCTACTCAACACATCAAGATAAATATGCAATATATGTAGGATTACCACTATATCTACATCTAAATTAAAACATATAACATCTTGCAGAAGTTAAAATGACCCCACATTGAATCCCACGGAAGTTACAGCGGCATAATATATTACATGGTGCAGAAATGGAATAATCCCATACTACATTCGACAAATGAAATTTATCCATGTTCCATTTCGCAGAAGTTGACATAGCCCCGTATCACATGTTCAGTATTCTTTACTTTTGAACATTATGCTGTTACCCAATACAGGGATTTTTCAATGCTTTAATTTTATTCAAATTGGTTATAAGAGTTAGTCTAATGTGCGACTCTAAAGAAGATACGGGGTTTGTGTACTACGGGGAAGGAATAGAATAAAGATGTACATTAAGAGAATGCTAAAAGGTCGGGCTTGAACGAATAAACCAGAAGACTCGATGCCTTTAAAATTAAAAACAGAACTCTGTAGATCGCTTGTTCTATTTATTATGGCAATGCGTGAGCACTGTGATTGAAGAAATTACCAGATCAAGTTGAACCAAGTAAAAATGAAGTGGCAATGTGAAGATCATTAATAATGCAGTAAAGCTACAGAGCTAGTCAATTAGTAATAATGCATAATAATCTATAGCCGTAGGTCGATATTTTTATCGTTAGGCGTCGCGTCTTTAGTTTATTCGTCCAGAGAGAAGGCGCACGACGGCTTTGTTTAGCGCACGAAGCCGACGTTTAAAGAAGGGCATTTCTTGATGGTCTCTTGCAGCGTCCTGCTGCCGGCGCTGACAGCATTTTGAAGCCAACGCGTGGCGGCATGGGTGGTGCGGAGAGCACGAGACGGCCCAGCTCGGGTTGAACCGATGCGGGATCGGCCTCCACGGGACCAGCCGGCGCGAGACAGGCCGATACGGAAAAGGCTGCCACGAGACGGGCCGCTAAAAGACAGGCCGCTGCGAGACGGACCGCCACGAGATAGGCTGCCAAGAGACAGGCCGCTGCGAGACAAGCCGCCGCGAGACGGGCCGCCGCGAGACAGTCCGCTGCGAGACGGGCCGCCGCGAGATAGACCGCCGCGAGATGGGCCGCCGGTAGACAGGCCGCCGGTAGACAGGCCGCCGGTAGACGGGCCGCTGGTAGACGGGCCGCTGGTAGGCGGGCCGCTGGTAGGCGGGCCGCTGGTAGGCGGGCCGCTGGTAGGCGGGCCGCTGGTAGACGGGCCGCTGGTAGACGGGCCGCTGGTAGACGGGCCGCTGGTAGATGGGCCGCCGCGAGACGGGCTGCCGGGATATGGGCCACCGGGAGACGGGCCACCGGGAGACGGACCGCCGGGAGACGGGCCGCCGCGTGACAGGCCGCCGCGAGACGGGCTGCCACGAGATGGGCTGCCAAGAGACGAGCCACCACGAGGTGGGCCGCCAAGATACGGACCGCCACGAGATGGGCTGCCACGAGATGGGCTGCCAAGAGAGGAGCCGCCACGAGACGGGCCGCCACGAGATGGGCTACTAAGAGATAGATTGCCACGAGAAGGGCTGCCACGAGAGGGGCTGCCACGAGACGGGCTTCCACGAGACGGGACGGGACTCGGTGGGGAAGCAGACCGGAGAGTGCGGGGGGGCACGGTTGGCAACTGCCTTACCACGCCAGTCTGGAGTTGCTGCAGCAGCCCGGCCGAAGTGCGTGAGTGCGCCGACACGTGCGACACGCGCGACGCGTGCGACAGATGCGACAGATGCGATGCGGTGCTTGGGCAGGCGGACGGGCGGCGCGACCCGCAGCCGGACGGGCGACGCGACCCGGGTCCGGACGCCATCGACGCGTTCGAAGCTCCCAGGTACGGCACAGATGTCGATGTGTTAGGCATCGACCCACCCTGACACACAACTTACTGTTAGCTTTACTAGTAAAACTATAGTGCAGGAGGCATCGCTTGTAAAATACAGTACACGAAGAAACTTTGAAAAACATTCGTAACATGTCGCTATTTATATTATTACAATTTTTATGATTCTTCCAGCTGATTGATAAGACTAACTTAAATAGTATCTGCAGAATGTTATTGTAAGCGCTTCGCATACTGAAGAGTCAATGCACTGCTACCTTTTTTGTCGTGCAAGGGTATTTGTGACATAGGTACGAAGATGGCGTTTAAGGGGGTCAAAACAATGTAATGCATACGGACAACAAAAAATAACAATGTAAAGCATTGTGTACGGCCGCCCCTAGAAGGAGTTGGGCATGAGCTAGTTTTTCTAAATAGAGTGTGAGTTTGGGAAAATTATTGTCTTTGAATCCTAACATTTCGAGTGTTTCAAAGAAATACTTGAAAAATAACGAAATTATTTACTTTTAAAACACTTGAAACATTTTTATTAACGAACACAAAATTAACTTTTTGGTTATTCACATTCAGTGCTCTTGAAAATATGGGAGCGATACGTTTGTCAAGCAGGCGTGTCTGGCGCGAACTCTGATATGCTACCTAGTCTTGCCATAAATATTGTAACAAAGAAAATTTATTTTTTTCTTTTGAAAATAACATTTATTATTTTTACAGTGTATTAGTTTAATACATAAATATAAAACAATTTAAAATATAAAAAGCTTATTCGAAGTGGTCTCCATTGGCTCCAATACAGTCCTTTGAACGTTGAGGCCAGTTATCAATAGAAGTACGCACTCTTTCTATGGGCAAATTCTTCACTGCCAATCGTATGGATTGTTTTAGGGACTCCAAATTATCATGGCGTTTAGAGCAAGCCGTGCTCTCTAAAACTGACCATAAATCATAATCCAGCGGATTAAGATCGGGACTAGACAACGGCCAGTCTTCAGCTCTGATGAAGTCCGAAACGTTCGCTTCCAAACAAGACTGCGTGGACCGAGCATTATGACCGGCGCCGAGTCTTGCTGGAAGGGCCATACTTGGATATTGAACATGGTGTTGTTAACTACTTAACTACCTTCTCAAGAATGGTATCTTGATACACTTGTGCCGATGTTTTGATACCTTTTATCACAAAAATTTGGCTCAGTCACTCCTTCATAGCTAACACCCCACCAAACCATCACTGAAGTCGGATAATGCCCACGTTGCACCCTGTCGACTAATTGGGAAGCTTCCTTAGAGCTTTGAGCATAAATACGGTCATTTTGTTTGTTAAAATGTTGCTCAATTGTAAAAATTTTCACACCCGTAAACAAAAATTTTCTGTGACCTCCTTTTGCGTACCGCTTCAGTAGTTGTTTCGATTTTACCACCCTATTCTTTTATAAATTATCAGTTAAGAAGTGACCAGTGCGTCTCTTATAGGCTACAAGTCCTAGGTCATCTTTTAAAATACGCGACATGGTCCTAGGTGCCATCTTCATCTTCCGAGATAAAATCTTTTGCTTTCGGGCAGGATTTCTTCGAATTCTACCCCTTACTGCTTAGACCACCTTTTTCGTATGAACACTACGTGGACGGCCAGATCTTTTTCTGTCACAAACAGAGGAGGTCTCATTGTACCTATTAATAGCCCGGTACACAAACATTTGACTAATACCAAGCGTATGGACAGTTTTAAAAATTGCATTTGGCTCCATACCTACTTTGCGTAATGCAATCACAGCGATTCGGTTCTCTTTATCACCCCACTCCATTTTAATATCGCAAAATATCGTACAATTTATTGGCGCCAAAATGAAAAAACACAATGAACAATCATATAAAAATTACAGATTCCAAATTCAAATGTAATATTTTGTTTATTTTTAGTTTTAACAGTATTTATGGCCAGACTAGGTATACGTACAATTTAATCGGAATGCACACCGTCATCTCACAATGCAGGCCGTCCCAGTGCGTGCACTTTTTTTTTGTATTATTTAGTCAATAAAGAAATTACTATGATTTATTTATTTTCAGAGTATCATTTCATAGAATATATAAGATTGTTTAAGAATTCGCGGCGTGCATGTTGACTTTAATTGAGTAGGTATTGTTGGACTCTCTAGAAAATGTAATTAAAAAGAAAAACCGCGAATTGCTCAACAATAACCCACCAACTTACCTCTAAGATTCTGTAATCTATTCGCACGATTAACTCTGTCTAAGACGTGCGAGCAACGCCTACGCACGTCGCGGAGGCTAATTGACTGCCTATCAATTAGAGAGAAGTATTGAGGACGTTTGCACATTTCTTACAAGAAAAATAAATGTGTTTTTCATTTTACTTAATTAGGTGGACGAGATCGAATAAAAATAACTAACTATAACATATAAATTTTATTGATTCTTGTCGAATTAAATGATGAAAATAATTAAAATAATGATATTTCAAGATCAGTGATTTTATATGTATCATGCCGTGAGATGGTGGTGACGATATTCCAAAATCGTTAAGCGAGTGAACTTGTTGCGTCGGTGTAAATATTTCATGAGTTGGTGTCGTTACCGTCACCTGTTGCGCCGGTTGCCTTAATTTTTATCGTGAACAAGCATGTAAACGAGATCTCTTAATTAAAATGGTGCCATACATTGGCCATGTTTGTCCCAAGATAGATCTGATATTTTAGCTTGAAGATTAAGCTTTTAGGTTTTTGATCTGACTGAACACGCTTTGGAATACAAAATCTTTCTTTTGATTTTCAGAGCGTGTAAATCGAATAGGTGTAAAACTTTGTAAGACGAAAGTTTGGCTATGCACAAAATAGTTGAGAACGATTAATGAGTGATGCAACACACGTACTTCGTTGTTAATTTGCATTATAGCTCCTTATATCAAATACGGCGGTTCAGTCATTTGCTAAGAAACATACATCTGCGGATATTTGTTACTAATATTTGCTTTCCTCCTGCCGGACCCTTCACAATATGAGAGTAGCAAAAATAGCAAAGACAGACAAGCAAATGTGGGACAAATGGGGCTAGTGTATCGCACCAACATTGACACAGGTATTTTGCGTAGCTTGTACTTGTTATATTTAAACATGATATAGTGTTTAGCGATGAGTCGATGAGACTCAGCGGCAGTACCTATGAAAGAAATCATCACTAAAACACTATATGAGTGTAAGTCTTATACTTACAATTTTATCAAGGTAACACAGAGCAAGCCACATTAACATCATCCTAATTGATGTAATGATAGGCAATGACTTAGCATAATTATGCAATCTAGATTATTGTGTTATATATACATGCTTCGGATTATACTTGTACCTATCTCTAAAATTAGCGTCAAGCGTGTTGGGTTCGTAGAAATGAGTTAGGTTGATACAGTTAGTTGGGTATACTATTCTACAAATGAGTGATTCGGGCAATCACGGAGATGTTGCCAGCGATGGTGATTATGTCAAGTGAACAGTAATGTGTTTGGAGAAGGCAACATCTGAGTGTGCGCTATATGACGATAGAGGTAACGCTGATAGAGATGGAAAATTCGCGAGCGCGATCACAGTAGATATGTACCATACTCACGACCATGCTCCGTGCAAGCTGCGTAGAAGAACAAACAGCAACAGTGAATGCGATAGCGTTTATATATGTATGTACGGCACAGGTCTCGGATGCATGAGCTGATGACGCGAGTTTCTTGCCCTCGTCTCCAACAAACAACATCCACACAGCACCATCGAAGCCATGACGGTGCTGCCGCTAGTTACATTTATGTTACAAGATTCCACAAACAACAGACTCATGAAGCTCATTGCGGTGAATTTTGAAACAAGTTTTGTGTTGTGTTCTATTTTGCCTTAGAAAGTACGGCCAATTACGCATTTGTGTTCAACATGATACAAGGGGGAACGGGTGCGGGAGACGCAACACGGGTAGCCGGCGGGCAGGTAGATGGCACATGGCGGCGCGGAGGCGGGCGAGGCGGCCGGGGCCTCCGCGGGCGCGGCGCATGCAACTTGCCGAACCGGGCGGGACTCGGTAGCGTGATGCGATGAGGGCTAATGAACGGACACGGTTCGGAACATGAAGTGAACGCCGACCAGGTATCGTGCAGATGTGTGCGGCGGTGATGTGATGGATGACGCTACGTCTCCCGGTCTGTACGGGAAGAAGGAAGTCGCTGCGGAAGAGGACAGACCACATCGACATAAAGCCGTTCAGTTCGACATATAACAGAGGGTGCGGGGTCGCAGCCAGGCGCGCGAACGTGACGGACACCACTTACGGCGGGATGCGCCGCCGCGGGCACGGACAGGCTCGAACCTGACCCGCCTCTTCCCCTGTTCTGGTGGGCCTGTCAAAACAAGCAAACTGTAGTGTGTGCGGCGCGGTCTCTGTGTCTGTGAGTGTGGGCACGCGAGAACTGCCGCGGTTTTCAGCACTGCAAGGTACAGTTCACCGGTGGGGCGCGACTTACGGTTGGCGGAGAGAGATGGCTGTTGCGGCGCTCTTGCGGCCCGATGCTGGAGTGGCGGCGTGCGGGCAGGCCGTTGTTGTTGGGGGTGCCGCCCGGCGAAGAGGTGCTCGACGGCGCACCGGCAGCCCGGCTACGAGGGTTCAGCAGCGTGTTGTCGGACAGCCGCCGGTTGGGGAACACGTTCGAAGCCACGCGCAGGAAGTTATTATCATTGTTGTTGGAGTTGGTCGAGTTGTTTGACCCGAAGAACCATTGTCCGATCTCTGTACAAATCATTCCATCGCTTACGCATTAGCTAAAATGCTATTAGTTAAATGGTGGGCTTAGACATCTATAACGAAATGAGGTATGGCTACATACTTTTAGCTGTTAATTATGGCCAAATATTAACAAGTTTAATTATATTGTTTTTGTACTAAAGAATCTTACTCTTAATGCCAGTTCCGACGCTAGACTGGCTGGGCGTGGGTTGTATGGCCGGTCCGCAGACGGATGCCTTGCGTGCCATGTCCTCAGCGCTGGAAGTCTTGCGCTCGCGCTCGACGCGCAGGTTGGGGATGTTGAAAATGGGTGCTTCGCCCATATTGTCAGTGCTGCTGCGGTGTTGCAAAGTCCGCGTCGGAGGCTCGATACTTGGGACGCTCGGAGCGCTGCTCGCGACCGCCGTGCGCTGGATCGCGTCGATGTGGTCCAGCAACTCGTACAGAATCTACGTCAGTTACATATTTTGATCTTTTATTTTCCGCTCATGAGTTAAAATTCTAAATTCTAAAATTTTACTTGTTTTTTTTATAAAATTGTGTTTCTCTTCTCTGTCTATTGTAAAAAAATTCAAATAATAATAGTATTAATGTTATGGTGACAAATTTTCTCTTGTTCCACACACTCTACTCTTGTTGGGGATTTACAAATTAATCGTATATTGGAATAAATTTAGCCTACCTCACATTCATTTTTGCACGTTCCAATTCTGTAGCGACAGAATATGTTTAATTAATAATCGCGCACAAAATACTATGAACATCAGCGTGTTCAAATCGAAAAAACATAAAAAAATTATAATTTATTTATTTTGACACGATGAAGTACTGCGGATGCTACATGAAAGACATTTTGTCAATAGAAAAGGAACAATAATGATGAATCCAGTCCACTTTAGTTCTATTATCATACCAGAAATTACATCATCGCTTCGAAGTACTCGGTGAAGTTAAAAAATACTATCACAGTTACCCACATTAGTTGCGAGAACCTGTATACTCGTATTCTAAATTAAAAGCTCGAAAATAAGCGATTCGAAGAAACGATTTTTCCCCCCTAAACCCCTAAAACCCAGTATATCAAATATAATCGAAACCGTTAAAGCCGTTTACGAGTTCTCAATATAGATACAGGTACACAAATATTGCTGGTTTAATAGTATTACATTTGATATGAAAGTAAGAATGGTCAGTTACCTCTATAAGCGCGTGATACTGTTCCATGGTGAGGCTAGGGTTGACGGTTTGTGGGGCCAAGGCTGGCAACATCTTTTGTGCCATTATATGAGATGACAAACCAAACTTCTTATCTGTGATCATGATCTTGAAAAGCTCTGCAATGTTAGTTTTGTCATAGTAAGTTTACATAGTAATAATTTAAATATTGTAACGAGTCCTCCAGAGCTATTAAAAGGATTAAAATACTCGTGGACACGGCCGCCAAAGAAACACACAAAAATCATCACAAACACATTATCTCGCTTTGAGTCTCATTCTCTTTCTTTTTTAATACCACTAAGCGGAACTTCTGCTAACTTTAAGTCGTGTATAGACCTTAGCAATCAATCGAGGTGAACATTGAACATTCGCCGTTATAAATATTTGTCGAACATTTACTTAATACAGCCAAAAGTCAGATTCGAAAAGAGTCGAAGATTCTAGCGTACGTTTCAATTAGTACTACTAAAAAGGCCTATTAAAAAAAAAAACATTTGTTAACACGCTTCTCTGACTGTTTTTGTTTATAAATAAATAAATAAATATCGTAGGACTATACACACAGCGCCATCTGACCCCAAACTAAGCAGAGCTTGTGCTATGGAAGTCAGATAACTGATAGAATACTTTTTTTTTTGTAAACACATACTTATAATACATACAGTACACCCAGACACAGAACAAACATCGATGTTAGTCCTGAGTGGGAATCGAGCCCACGCCCTTCAGCTCTCGAAGCAGACATGCTACCAATGAACCAACAGGGCTGTTTGATGCAATGTTAAATTTCGTGCTCTAACTTTCACTTTGCGAGAATGTTCATTACCCGTCAATGCACTTTTAAGCAGGTAACAGCAGTAAAATAAAATACGCAGGTAGTTCCACGACATTCGATAGCTCTAGAAGTTTCGTTACAATATAAGATGCAATAAAGTAATAATGCTGATACAGTCGTTGTAAGTCAAGATAATCGGGTATATTTATATTTTTAAGTGAATAAAGGGATTTTAGGTTTTAAATATATCTCAAAGTTGATTACATTGTTTAATCAAATATACGTATATATTTTAACAAAATAATACGTAAATTCAAACGCTCACAAAGTAACTTTAAGATCATCCGTAACCTGAAACTTCTACGAGTTTATTAGAGATGAGGAATTGAACCATGATTTAGGTAAAATGAGACTTCTAGAATTACAACAACTGAACGAACACTTTGTTCAAACTTCGCCGAAGGCAAATTCTCATTTCGCCGGGTGCATTCGCTGAGCTCTATCATCTAGAACCCTCCGTTATATGGTACCATATAGGCAAAGCAATTCCGACCAACCAAGTTGAATTCGAACTGTCAAAGGTGAGTTAATAGGTTACGTCATGAAACTAGTACGATTATCGAAAAACTGCAGTCGAGAGTTGAGCCAAAAATACCTCTACTAATATTAGTAATTAAATAAAGATACGTTACGTATAACAGACCGAATTCAAGTCGTTTGTTTTTGTTCATGTTGGTAAACGATACTCACTAACAACCCGGGAGATAATATCCGGGTCGCTAAGTTTCATGTTGAGCAATGTTGGGATGACGTGCTCGATCAGATGTTGCTTCTTCAGCCTGTAGAGCACTTTCTCGTAGAAGCAGAGGATCAGGTTTATGATCTTCACGTCGCTGAAGTTGCGTTCCAGGAGTGCCTTCACTCTTTCAAGCACGTACACATGAATAACGTTGTCATCCACTCGGTCGGCACAGTTCTGAAGAGCGACCAGCGCTGCGGTTTGCTATTGTATAAAACAAACCAACACTGTTACTTGCACCGCACATTTACATTTTAGCGACTGTCGAGACTTATTTGACGCAGTATTATTTGTCGATGAAATGGGGTAAAGGAAAACATTTTCAATCATAATATGTGATGCAACAAACGCCACAACTTATGGCGTACAAACATTTACTCTATTTATCAAATTAAAAGACCATATTAGAAGTTCCAGCAGCCCAGTTTAGGAGACCGTATGGCTTCCAATTTGGTGATGCTGGTTTCGAATCCCACAGCACGTATCTCTGTCTTTTCCAAGTTATGTGTGAAAAACATCACTAGCAAACTACATAGTGGTCTATGACCTTACCCTTTTCAATGATACGAGGCCTGCGCCCAGCAGTGGGAAAATTTTACAAAAACTGGGCTGTTTCGGATTATAATTTTTTTTTTTATAAGACAGGGTAATACGTTTAGGGTGTACTAAACTGAAAGGGAAATTTTGAGAAGTACCCGTCATGAGAAGTGTTGTGAAATATGCACGTTTTGGGAAGTTATGCTTATTTTGTATCACATTTTACACATATTTTTCAACATTATTTCTTTATGATGAAAACAGTTCACAAACCTGCATAACATTATTAGTGTTCTCCAAAGCAGTGATCATTAGAGGCACTACCTCTGAATAGACCTCCTCACTGTTGCTCTTCTCAAGTATAATATGCATGTTCTCCAAGAAAGCTATCGAGGTAAGCACGCTCTTCGTATTAGTCATCAAGTTTCTGCAATAGATTTGCCTGTAACATATTGCAGGCTGTTATATAAACCCAATTACAAAGTTTACTTAGGTTGAGAAATCACAAAACATAATAGTAGATTCATTTGGTAGTACTTCTGCTACGCGAGCTAAAGGTCGTGGTTGCGATTTTCACTTAGGTTGTTCTGCGTCTGGGTGTTCTAGATATAATATATTAACCCTTAATTGGTCACGTAGGGTGTTTGACACCCCCAAGGAATGTTTCCAGACTTAAACTTTTAAAAAATTGAGCAGAGGGAGAAACTAAAGAAAGCGTGTTTGAAGTTTGTGTGTTCTAAATTACGAGTGAGTGAATAATTACTAATTTTATTATTACTGGTTTAAAATATTGTAATTTAACAAATAGTAAGTTTCAGCGATATTGATATTTTCAGTGTATGCAATGTCACTGAAATTTTTTGAAGTTGAACCATAATATTTTGATATTTTTAAAGTTATATTGTACTTTGCTTTTAGATTAGCTGTAAACAAATTGTGCAGCTTTTAAATTATTAAGAAGAAGATACTATTAGTAGTGCAAGATGGAAATTCTGAAGCAACTGCCCGTTGGTTTAGTAAAATCTCACCAAATATCAAGAGTCAGCATATCCACACTATTATTGAAGATTATTAGTTAGTTAAGATTATTAACAAAGATAATTATTAGCATTTGTGACATACATATATTCATTATTGTTAAAAAATATATTAATCACTTAAAACATAGGTTTAAAAGTTGGTTTATATACATAATTATATTATTATTTTATTTTATTATACCTATGAATGATTTCACGAATAAAAGTTTGATTGCCATATATGTTGGATTTTAATTATTTTTTTCTATGTTTGACAAGCTAGGTGTTTGAACGCAGCTCACCTGATGTTAAGTGACGGTGTGGTCGAAGATGGTAAAGCACATCTAGTCTTTGATTAACTAATTTGGGGCACTATACATACACCCCTTACGCGACCATTTATATAACTTTTAAACCGCAGTTAAAAGTTCATAAAAAGATACATATATGTATATAAGTACTATACCATCTGGTTCTCTTAGTATAAGCTTTGTTAAGTTTGGAGTTAGATGACGCTGAATGAAATACCCTCTAATATTCCTTTGTTTATTGTTTTTTAATAAACTCGCTTATAACGTACCAATTGAGATGTTTCATTTAATATTGAACACGATTAGGCGTATGCCGCAATGTTTTTGAAATGCAAATTTAGGTTATGAATATCAAATGTATTATGAAGTAATTATATTATATGATACGCTTCAGCAGTATCGTCATACACTTCATTTGTCAATATGTAATTAGTTTTGTTTTCTCAGTGTTACTAAGAATACAAATACAAATATTTTATTGATAACACCAATGTTACAAGTCAATTCAAAATATCAAATGTGTATGTCATTATATGAATTTTAAAACACTGGTTACATGTCAATGAATAAAACAAATAAATAAACAATAAGTATTCATCTATTAGCTTACTTGAGCGTAGGGAGGATTTGTTCATCGAACTCTGCCTGAGTTGCTTTGTTAGTGAGCCAAATAATGGGAACAAGCACCGCAGACACCACCTCGCCAGCCCGCACTTCCATCTGGAGCGCTGGCCACACGTGTATCCAGATCAGTTTCTGTAAGAGTAGGTGGTATTATTTGACTGGTAGAGCACATTTTAACTGACCACTGAACATTTCAAAAAATACTTAGTATTCGATAGACACAGTCTTATTTTCTCATACAGTCTTTATTATATCTAAAACAAACATAAATATTTATAATTATATTAACTATATGTCAAATGAATGAATGAATATGATTTATTATTATTATTATATATAAAAAAATAATCAGTCGGTTAGGGGCGGGTTATTTAAATTTAATTAATTAAATGTTGAGTTATTTTTTATTTATAATATTATTCATTCATTTGACATGTGTTTGATATATAAATATTTATGAAAATAACGAACGAAATAAATTCGTTTTCTGTTATGCCAAATAGGGGCGCGTTCTCAGTTTTCATTCGTGAAATAACGTAACGATTTTTTTCCTAGTTATATTGACAGCATATTTATGTTATTAGAATATTATTTACATTTTAACGAACGTCTGGAGGAGGCTTCAGGTGACCAGAATGCTGGTATCTACTTTGCTCAAAAGCTAAGCATTGCCATCCAGCGTGGCAATGTTGCCAGCATTCTGGCCACATATCCCTCCTCTGACGGTTTTTTAGACTAAGTTTTTTGTATACATTTTGTAAATAGGTAGTATAATTTAAGGTATTTTTTACATTTTATATGTATTTCTAGATGTTTTTGGTGACAACATTAACAGTTTCAAGAGGTCTTTGCGACCACTCTCTGACAAAAATTGACATGTTTATTAAATAACTGTTTTTATTAATTATTATTATTATTTTTAAATTTATTTCTGACATTAACATTTACATTAATTATGTATTGATTATTGTGATTTTTGCATGCTTTCTTCACCTGTAATTTTTGTGACAATTATCTGTGCAGTTTTTTTCCTTCTTAATTTTAAGTCATGCGAATGACACTCGATGGTAGATCTTCATAGCAGGAAGACGAAGATTAGGTATTTAATTGTCTGCCGTTAAGTCGTACTGTGCAAACGTTACTTCTTTCTGTTAGATTACTTCTTTCTTTGCTTAGTTTTATTTTATTTATAATGGGCTAACAGAGCAGTTAAGTGTAACATCAACAAATAGAAATACAAAAGACTTACCGAAAACAAATTTAATTTAAAAGATCTTTGGTAAAAATGAAATACGTGACACGTTTCGTAGGTACACAAACTAAGCACCCTGATCTACGGCTTTCCTCTCAATTTCCTAGCTACAATAGCAATCCTTTGTCTATAAAATCGTGTCTAACTATATCCGATTTAATTGAGAGATTACGTAACACAAAGGCCGATTGTCACAACACACGGCGGTGTTGTTTACTAATCACACAAAACGATAAATTATGAGTTATGAGGCTTGGGATGAGCTATGAGTTAGTTACCACTACTACTAGTCGCTAAACGATACGTTGTCCAGGATAAAAAAATATAGCTTGCGTGTTAATTATTTATTGGTACCTTTTTGCACACCGCTTTAAAACCTAATTATAAGTAGCCCGCCCCGGCTTTGCACGTGATCAATTTATTTGTCAACTTGATTACAAAACTTCGAATTGTTCTACTTATACAGATGTTTAATAAGTATAGTCCATGGTTCATTAAAAAGTTTCCATTAAAAATATCTTGTGTGAAAGTGAAAACCATAACAACTTTTGTTGTGTGGAAGTTAGCGGAGAGATACTTCGAGTGCAGAGCAACTTTGTTTCATACAGTTTGGAGATAGTTCTACAAAGCGCAAAGCTTTTTTGGGTCTAAAAGAGCTTTATTCAGAACTCGAAGCTTTAATTGGCTTTGTTACCATTTTGTGAAGTTATTTAAATAAATACTCTTTATGGAAACTGTTATGCTACTGCTTATGTTTACTAAAGAGGAAAGGCAGTAGGGAACAATTACATAGTGCAGAGATTTCAATTCCATTTGCATAAGAGGTTCACAATACTCTGTTTAATACGGAGCCAGAGTTTAAATACGAATACTGGAACAAATCAAGGACAATAGGGTTATTAATGAACTTCGTCCGGATATTGGTTTTTTGTTTCCAGTTACCAGCCCAATATTGGATTTTCTGTCTAGTTACTCATATTGTCACCCAGTCGTGTGCCACAGCGTCCTATGCTTAGCTTTTTGCCTGAATATTTCAAAACAGTTCATTTGTGTATTTGTGAAAAAAGACAGTGTACATTGAGTTTTGTCAGGAACGAGGAAAATCATGTGATCAAATAAAAAATCTAATTATAACTTTATGTGTTGCTTTCAAAACAAGAATTATAAATAAATTAAAAAAAACGTGAGGTCAATCCTCACGTTTTTTTAACGTTAGACTTGTGATAATTTTTACGTCAAGACGGATCCAGCTAAAATTAGAATAGTTTTCGGATGTGTACGAGTTCCGACATGGTAATATCGCATGAACTGCTCGTAACGTACATGCTGTGTTTTAGAGCATACAGCCAGCGAACGCACCGCGTGTTTTTTTATAAGTTTCACCTTTAAAAAGTAAACCACGTCGAAGACTCGCAAAGGTAAATAGTTGGAGGTGAAGGTGGAGGCGGCTGTCAACCCGCATAACATCATCGAGAATTATGTTTCGGTCACGTTTTTTGTTTTCTCACAATATTTTCCTTGACCGTTTGAAGTTATCTATCTATCTGTCTATAATATATCTATACTATTATAAAGAGGAAAGATTTGGTCGTTTGTATTGAATAGACTCCGAAACTACAGGACCGATTTCAAAAATTCTTTCACCGTTAGGAAGCTACACTATCCCAGGGTGGTATTGGCTATTTTGATTTCTGTATTCCCACGGGAACGGGAACTACGCGGGTGAAACCGCGAGGCGTCCGCTAGTCGGCAATATGCCAATCTATATTATTATGACTGTGATGTGTACTGTGTGTGTGATGTGTGTATTACTGTGGTGTTTTGTATTATTGTGATGTGGGTAGACCGAATAAAGGAGTTGTTAATGTAATGCGCACACAGCTGCTTTATTAATCTGCATTCCCAAGCTGTAGGGCTTGGGTGGGTTCGATTCCTACTCAGGGCAAACATTTTGTGAATAAACAAGTGTTTGTTCTGTGTCTGGGTGTTCTGTATGTATTTACAAAAAAAAATATAATTATGTATTCTATCAGTTATCTAACTTCTATCACACAAGCTCTGCTTAGTTTGGGGCCAGATGGCGCTGTGTGTAATGTCCTACGATATTTATTTATTTATTAATTTGCAGCAAATAGGTAAAAATAAAAAAGTTTAAAAATATTATTATGTCTTTTGATTTAACTGTTCTGCAGAGTATACATAGGATCTCAAAAAAACTTGCTTAACAAACAAAACCTGTCATCAGATATCATTCGTCATCTTCTATTCCGTTATATATTCGTTGAAACTCACTCCAACCGACGACTACGATTTTACATTTAGGCACGGATTTTTTTTCTCAGGAAATGTCTTCACGCGGTTTATGGAATCCGGGTCCCATTTTCCGATAAGAAAGCATTGACGTATAGACAATGGTACTTTGCATTTGATTTTGATAGATTGATACTTTGATTAAATACATATATTATTGTATCCTCCAAAAAATCATGAATTTATTACAAAACGGTAATTTTTAATTGATTAATATCAAGGGATAAAATATACAAATATATTTGTAATAAACTTGTTTAATTGTATTATTAGTGTGCTACAAATTGAGCACCCAGACACCGAATAAACAATTATTTTCTATACACATAGATATGTTCGATTTTCTAAGCCTAAAATGGCAGATTGGCAAAAAAGGAGTGAAAACCGTGCATCGTTTCGGCTGCTGCATTTTGTTAAAATGTCTAATATCTACGTATTTTAATTAGCGTAAAGTGTAAAATACCTTTTGAATCTTGCCGGTGCACCGCGATAAAAAAGTTGCTGCAAAAAATTGGAGCAGGTAATCATGCTCTCAAAGGTGACCTCGATAAGAAAAATTATCTCTAATGAGACTTCCAGCAAATTATTTGTGAGTTCTCATTTTAATATGAGGCCCATCCGGATATATTTCTTGATTCAGTTCGTACTTAATTTAGTCTCGTAGCTCCTTTGATATTTTCCATAAAATTCCTAGTGATGTCACAGGGATTACGCAAATTTGCGAAGTTTCAAATCGATACTACAAATTAGAAGTTGCCGAGAAATTACTTGTTAGCTTTTTATACAATGTCGAGTACGCATAGGTGAATAAAGTTTTCGGAAATTACAAATCATGTTTACTAAATGGATTTTAATGATATTAATTTTTGTTGTTTATTTGTAACTAAAACATTAAACTTTGCTACAAATGATCCAATCGTGTTTTTAAGTTTTAGTAATGTTACCTCGGGGATGTTTGGCAGGCTCTCCATCAGCGTGACCTTGTAGAAGTGGCTGCGCTGGCCGAGCTCCTTGGTGCTGATAATGTCCAAGTACTGCAGCGCGTTGATGGCTGGCTCGCTGGTGCATCGTTTCAGGGAACATCTACATTACAAAACATATTACATTAAATGTTTATTTTAGGGGTTTTTTAGTACGAAAATAGAACAAGAATCGAAACGATACTATTCACAAAAGAAAGGAAACATCACAATTAAAACATCCTGCACGCGTCAAAGACAAACTTTAGTTACGAAATAACCATAACATTGTTACAACTCATATAAAGACAAACAAAAAACACAGACTAGTTAAATTATATATGAATTTAAAATCCTACTAAACATACTCGTAGACGGTCTACTTAACTCTAAGATTTTTGTTAATTGTTTAAAACGTTGGAATTTTATCATTTGCAGAATTCGGTATGTAAAGAAAAAAAATACTTTGCTGATTCCAAAACCATTTCGAAATATTACATTCCTGTACATGATTTTTCCGTTTAAAACTCTTTAAACTATGAGACGGGGTTTATTTTAATAAAATACATAAAATAAATTTGACTTTCAATTAACTTCTAATGACGTCATGCCCTTGGCTGTATAAGGATTCTTTCAGTGCCTAAAAAAGGTACATATTTTACATATTCAGCCAATGTTATGACGTCATAACTATAAAAAGTTTGAAAATGTATTAGAATTAAACTACCGCATAGAAAGCCAAAATATTCAAATTAGTTTCATAAAATAAAGTTTACTATCAGTAAAAAATATAAAATAAATACAAAAAAAAAACTTTACATACCGAATTTGTATTGTTCAAATTTAACATTCATTTTTGTAGCTCAGTGATTAGCGCGTTCAGACCGTACGCCGTGAGGCGTTTCAAATGCCAATAATTGAGCGTAAAGGAAAACATAGTGAGGAAAGCATAGCATTGTAATGAGATACTTTATAGTACCCGGGTAGCTGGCCCTCAAGTTGCAAGCTATTTGCATGGTGGTAGGGTACTTTAGTACTCGGCTGGCTAGCTACCACCCTCAAGTTGAAAATCAGCCGCCAAGCACCTAACAGTGTGTTCCGGCAGCCTTACTTGAGAGCCAGTTGCATTCCAGGCTAGGTGTGTTTTACCATCTTCGACCACACCTTCACTTAACATCAGGTGAGCTGTGGTCAAACACCGAGTCTGTCAAGTATAAAAAAAAAAGTCTGCCGCCAAACACCTAACGGTGTCATTTGAAAGCCGGTTCCATTACTAGCTAGGTGTATTTACCATCTTCAACCACACCGTCCCTCATCTGATTAGCTGCGGTCAAATCACCTAGCTCGTTAAACATAAAAAGAAATTAGCCTGAGCGCTCATTACACGTGCTCAACATGCTCTTAAATTTTGAAGATGTGTGTTTCAGATGCCTAACTGCCTACTCACTTGAAGTATTTGGTGAGTGGCAGTAGTTGAGTAGTGGGCCGAGGGTGAGGGTCCTTGGAGAGCAAGCGAGACACGGCCTCCTTCAGTGGCGGCGGAATACGCGGCAACACCATCTGCAGCTGGTCTGACAGCTGTCAAAACAAAACAAATGTCATTTCTTGTTTTCTTGCTCTCGATTTGAACAACAGCTCGCAAAAGTCTTGCACTGGAACTATTCGCACGTTTTGTAATGCATGTAAAGCCCTGGCAACAAATGTATTATTTATTTATTTTAGTATTAGGGTAACAATTTTGAACTTGGATTATTTCCTATCATGAATATTTTATTTCAGACTTCATTTAAATCAAGTTTTTTAAAACTCACAGAAAAAAAAATCAATTAGTACTCCACTTGCAAAATGATTTGATTTTCACGCATACGTTATGTATTAAATATAAGGGGTTGTACCTGAAAATGACCCTAATATAGGATAACTTTGCAGTCTGTCTATTATTATTTGAGTCTTGGCGTCTGCCAATCAAAACCCAATATTCTGTTTCGTTTAGATGCGAAATTTTCGTTTGTTTGTTATTACTTACGACATAGAATCTTGAATTTTAGTAAAAACTATAGTTTTAGAGTTGCAGGAGTGAGTGAAAACAATCGAAAATCAATATTTTATTTTGCATAAAATAAACTATAGTAGCTAGCTGAAGCTCTGAAGTGGTAATGGGCTGGACATATCTGTCGCAGAACGGATAACCACTGGGGTAGACGTGTTCTAGAATGGAGACCGCGTATTGGCAAACGTACCGTAGGACGCCCTGAGACTCGATGGAGTGACGATACGTAGGACAGCTGGCGGTGGGCGGAAGCGAAAAGCTGAAGATTAGATTAGGCTGATGATGATGATGATGAAACAAGTATAAAACTAAATTTGGAGTTACTGAAATGGCTGTGAAATTGTCGTTCAATCCAACTAACCTCATAGCAATGTTTGAGTGCTTTCATTGTGAAACTTCGATTCCCATGATAGCATATCTACATACAACTTTGTGCAGCTCGGTGTGTGAAGCATACTCGCACGTGTCCGGTATGTTTGGTATATCAGTTATGTTAATAGGATTCGGTGACGCCACTTTGTTAGCGTTACTAACATAAAAAGTTAATACTAGACACAGTGATTATCACAAATTGCTTACTCCCTAATTTGTGATCGTTTATAAAAGTCATTATTTTGTTCAATAAATAACTTGTAATTTGACAGCCCCGTTGGCTCATTGGTAGTATATCTGCCTTGAGAGCTGTAAGGCGTGGGTTCAATTCCCACTCAGGGCAAACATTTTGTGAATAATTAAATGTTTGTTCTGTGTCTGGGTGGTCTGTATGTATTATAAGTATGTATTTACAAAAATAAAAGTATTTATGTATTCTATCAGTTATCTGACTTCCATCACACAAGCTCTGCTTTGGGGCCAGATGGCGCTGTGTGTATAGTCCTACGATATTTATTTATTTATTTGTAAACCTGAGTACTAACTATGCAATTGTAGCCGTCATTGTAACAAGGTTCGAAGTGGATGTACCACGAGGACTTACCGTCATTCACAGTCAAACCGACAAGCCGCTGCAAGGGACATTTAACCACATACATATGAAGCGCGCGTCAAATTCCAATTAAATTTACCTATGCATAGCTGCAGCTCGGAACGTGGTTTATATCACAAACAAGCTTTAGCTCGAAAATGTATCGGAACTTTTTTCAACTTTGTTATAAATCATTCATTTGTTTGTTCGCGGGGATGCGGTCAATATGCTTCGATTAAACGGATTAATCTTTATTAATTGGGCTCTCTCTAGCTCTATCATGAGATACTCACGAGATACCAGACACTGTTTTATAGTAGGTAGGTACTAGCTCTATAACAAATAGAAGTCGTCTGCATCAAGTTTCTTGATTACTTAGGCTCAACATTGGGCACGTCAAGTCAAAATGTGCTCAGCTTAATAGTCCGGGAGGTAGCGTTGCTTTTTGGGTAGTGATTTACGCCGACCCATTGCTATCTTGTTCGATAGATTTCGAATTACTAATGAGTCAACCGCGCGTCAGCTGGTACACCCGCGGCGGGTGTGGGTTTGAGAGGTTGTGGAGGTTGTAAAAAAAAATTAAGTAATAGTACGTCAGCTGAAACTCTTTTTATAAATAGTTGACATCTTTAGCTGCATAGTGGAGGGGGGACTTTGCGTCTGCTACTCGCGTGAACTTGTAAAAAAAACGCGTAAAATAAAGTTATAGTACGACGGTTGAAATTTAACTAGGTGATTGTTTATATAATTTAAAATACGAAAACAACAATCAGCTGTGTATGAAGAAGGTGGAATCAAACCGCTCAGTTCGAGCTTTTGGAACATCAACCATAAAGCGGTGTCGCTTTTTAGAGCTCCTGGCTGTCCGATAGTAGAATGGGCAGGGTGGAATATATGACAATATAATACTATGAGGCTAAAGCCGGCTTACTATGACTTTTGCATTTGCAACGCTACCTCCAGGACTATAAGTATATCTTAGCTTTGTTATCAAAACACTGAAGTATAAACAAGCCAGCTGTTTGCTTAAAATTTACGTAAATAGCGAATGAAAGGGACATTTGACACCCTGACAAACAATACTTTATTTGTATTTTGGTTGATCCTTCATTGATTTAAAACGCCTACAGTTTATCAATTGTAACTAATTGGTTGACAATAATATTTAAATGTAGTACAATTGTTTTCAGGTAACGTATAATTTTTCTTCTAATTCATTCTATTTTTACTCTGTTCCTTCAAACGTTAGGTACTAATTAAAATCAGACTGTATTCAGAATGCTCCACGAGAGGATGACATTTATTTTTAAAACTTAATGAGTGCTTTCGAATGTTTAATGTGTTTATTTGGTACCTAATGGTTTTCGACATGGCAGTTTCAGTCAGAACTCTACATTGCTTTACCACAATATTCTTTATTATTTGACAGCCCTGTTAGCTCATTTAGCTCGTGTAAAATTATTTAACACGGTGAAAACTAGAGTATCGATAATTTAATGTTTATTATGAAGTAAATGTCTCGGGATAATTTTCCTTATCCCTTTTATGAATGCTGCAGAAATAGCTATTCAATAAAAGGTTATTGGAAATGGATCCCTTATTCACTTAGTTTGTAATATATATTTATGCGGAAGAAAATTTGCGATACAAATTACATGACAGGAAACCCGGACAAGGGCGAGCCGGACCTACGCATCGTGAGTTCCGTACCCAGAGATGGTATATGATATTATTGATATGCTCGAGTGCTGAAAGTTTCTATGCTCCTTCCACCACGTGTTGCAGGACCAAGCTAAAATCTTGGCTGCTAGCGACCCTGTTTTAAGCCACTGACGAGTATTATATATCAAAAGAATAATTACTACAAATTACTAGTAAGTAAGTACAATTTTTTTAAGTGACAAAGGAATAATTTAAAAATAAAAATTAAGTATGTTTTCTTTTGATATTTTGTTATATCTATATCTATATATCCTATTATAAAAGGGAAAGATTTGTTTGTTAGTTTGTATTGAATAGGCTCCGAAACTACTGGACCGATTTCAAAAACTCTTTCACTGTTGGGAAGCTACACTATCTCCGGCTACTTTTTATCCCTGTATTCCAATGGAAGCGGGAACTACGCGGGTGAAACCGCTAGTTGACAATATTTTTCTATATTATCATACTTTATTATGACATTTTGTTTTTTATTCATTGACATTTTGTTTTTGACATATTTAATTATATATTACGGAATTTGATTTGTAATTTTGGCGTTATCAATATAATATTTGTGTTGTAAGAAAAAAAAAACTGCTCAACATTGGGTCAAGATTCAACGTATGTATTTTCTTTAACCAGCTAATTTTTTCTCGATTTAAAGAAACTAAATTCAGACTAGTTATCCAATCAAACAAGAGTAATTTAGTATAATTAAAATGTGTATAAAGCATAGAAAAACATTCTAACGTCTACGACTTCATTTGCCATTACCCAATACTAGTTATCCACCTTATTGTACAATATTCTAAAAGCTTCTGAAAGGAGGTTGTTTTTGTCAACAGAACATCTCTTTCTATGTTTTGTCCTTTTTACCCTTTGAGCATTCACCCAGCCAGACACCCAAAGGTTTACCCTCTTAGTTTGACATGACTGATGTGTTTTCTTTTATTGGGTCAATAAATGTGAGTTTTTCCAGTCTTTTGTCGGATAAGTGCCTTTACTAACCAAACCAAAATATATAATCTAATCATAGATTTACACAAACATAAATGCTGGATCTAATAGAAATACAAAAGAAAAATATGGGGTTTCCTTACAACTTTCTACCTATTCAATGATAGAGTTTTTGTAATGTAAGACACGTCTGACAGGTGAAGGCTCAGTAATAGGGTCATCTTTGAGTATCTAATCGTCGTTGAGTTGTTTGGCTTTATTTGTTGCTGGATATAAGTGAAATCTACAATCATTGACTACCCTGTTAACTCAATTGACACGAGTAGTACAAATACGAGTATTTTATGAATAACACTAAAATTTCAGGTATTTTTTTCATTAATAGCTAAAAATAAGATTAGAAATCTCAATGTCAATGTCACGTGTCAATAATATATCAAATATAAAAGTAGCTGCTTCATGAATTGTGGGTGTTGTGGGTATTGGATCGATTCCCGCTGGGTCAACCGTTTGCGTGATAAACATAGATTCTGTCCGTGAGTTAAAATTAAAAAAATATCGCAAGACACAGCGCCATCTGACAAAAGCAAAGCTTGTGCTATGGAAATCAGATAACTGATGGAGTACTTAAACATTTTTTT
This sequence comes from Biston betularia, assembly GCA_905404145.2. Classification (NCBI taxonomy): domain Eukaryota; kingdom Metazoa; phylum Arthropoda; class Insecta; order Lepidoptera; family Geometridae; genus Biston; species Biston betularia. The sequence continues at coordinate 730,085 of FR989862.1, read as the reverse complement.
TTGTAAATACATACTTGTAATACAGTACACCCAGACACAGAACAAACATTGTTTATACCACAAATGTTTGTCCTGGGTGGGAATCGAACCCACGCCCTAAAGCTCTTGAAGCAGACACACTACCAATGAGCCAACAGGGCTGACAAGTATGTATTTTATAATTTATAGATATTTATTTTTATGAGTATTTGCCAAAAAAAAGTTACTATTGTATCCGTTCTTTGGTTGCCATAGTATAAGCTCAGCTTAGTTTGAGGCTAGATGGCGCTGTCTGTAATGTTCACAATATTAATATTGAAGAGCTATAGTTAAATTAATAACGAGAAATTAATTATTGAAATCATAATTATGGCATCCCAACAATATAGCGCATATGATATTTTGGTATCGGTAGAAGTAGTTTCAGTCTACAGTTTTAAATATCTTTGGTAACACCCAGATAATTCACTTTTGCGATTTCTTCCCAAGTTCCAATAATAGTATTGGATTTATTTTCCAAGATCCTGTCGAAGGACAATATTTGACAAAGTAGTTAAGTACGCAAACTTCTTTCGTCACCCGTGTAAGGAGCTAAAATGTTTCACAGAAATCGCGAGATATCAGTGACGCTTCAGCGAAAGTTTTCGTTTAACGTCGTGAATTATAAGGTGACCACTCAAGTAAGCGACACAAAATTGTTGGCATATTGTTTATTGTCCTTGACTTCGGCCAAAGTTATACAAGGAAAACTTATTCACTCTCTAATCTTCCTACATTGCAGAGGGTGGTGTAGTGCTGGAATGTAGACCATAAATGTTAAAAATGGACTCTAATTTTTTTTTTACAATATCCGCACTATATAGATCGCACAAAATACTGTTTTGATGGCTTATATGCAAATTTAAATTTAAATATAACAATAGACGCTTGGCCGAGACGAAGTAGACAATTGGCTTGAAGAGTCAACACGTCCTGAGGATGCCTCGTGTAAAGGCAAAACACGCGTCGGCAAGTGGTTACTGCATCGAGAAGAGGATATGACGCATATTAAGTGGAAATAAACTAATTATATTACCTGGAGTTATTTAACTTATTTAAACTTTTAATTTCATAATTGATTTTTGAAAATTTGAGTGGATATGATTTGGATTCAGTCTTTTCAAGCTTAGAGAGAATATGTATGTATCTCTTAAGTCTAAGTGCTTTCCCTTTGACCACATCACCATGGATGGATGGTCATTGATAGGCGTTATCTCTTACCATCAGGATAGCGTCTCGGTCGTATCATTACTTTTTACATAACAAAAAATTCACCGCTTACCATCAGGCAAGTCAAAGGCATTTAATATAAACTCGTTTAAAATATAAATCCAGGTCCTATGGCTTGCGTCGAAATATCTATTTATACTGAACTCCTAGCTAACAACCGGAGGAGTAAGTAAGTATACTTATTTCCATAATAACATCTAGACCTTCACGAGTCTATAAAAGTAAGAGGGTTTATAAGCTAATCAAACAATAACTTTGTCAGAAACGCGAGGAAGTAATGTAAGTAACACAGCTTGTAAAAGATTTTTCTATCAGTTCCTTCACTACGTAGGTGTTTGCTTCAAAAACATGTATTGATATTTTTATATAATAAATGTTTAGAGATGGTCTAGCCTTTAATATATAAATAGTAAATTCGAATGAACCAAGCGGAAAAAGGTGAGTAGGGTGGCAGGAAATAACGGAGAGGCAATTTTATTCAAAGTGGAAATTTCTTCGATTTTATTATAAGAATGTTATTTTTTATAGTTGTTTCACTTGGTAGATCTCATTAGCAGGAGATCGTCTAGGTAGGTACCACCGCAGTATTAGATATTGAGCCGCCAAGTAGGTAATACTGTGTAAGTATTCGAGAAATTACAGGGATCTTGAGACAAGCCATCGAATGTCTCCAAGTAAAAATGCGCCAAAACAGCGATACCCTGCAAATTGGTTTGCTACTAATTTATTTATTTATTTATATTTTTTTTTAATATTACAACAGAATACATATGTACATACTCTTTTGACATTTAATCATAATACTCATAACACTCAGATATAATAAACACACAAGAATTGACCTAAAATAAAATAACTTAAAATAATAACTACTCTAAAAGACCGCTATCAATGGGAATAGTTCCCAAAACGCTGGCCCCATTGCCGCGTTGTATGGCAATACTCAAACGCTGAGCAAAATAAAGGCCAGCGTTTTGTTCACGTGTGGCGTCGACCAAACGAGATGACAATTCTTTAAAAATTTTTTTTGCTCCCGGCCCCCACGGTCCCAAAGTTTCAACCCCAAAAGGCTCAAATATGTACCCACTGTCCAGGGTGCTATATTTGCGCCTTTTGAGGTCTTCTGCAAATTCCGCCGCTGCGCCAGCCCTAATCTGAGTTCTTGGAAGATGTGACGGCGCAAATGTGTCAACGCAAGTGGCGTCCCATACTAAAGGCCGTCCCATCTTCCAGGGAATCAAAGTCATTCCGTCAGGTCTCTTACCATCATCTCTTATAAGGCCGCTCGGCTCTAAGATGGCTGCGCAATTGGCGGTGGTAAGAGCCCGGCGGATAATGTCATTAAGACTGGCGTGCCGCGGAATCCTGCCCGAGCTCCTTGTGCAGGAAAGACCGTGGTGACCGAGCTGGTCGACAGCCACGCCACATTGGCAGCGGTGTGGTGGTGGTGTGTGGTTTGCTACTCAAAGTTTTCTCTTTATCACTACAATGGTCATGGACATGCATTGTCTCTTACCACCACAAGAACGTTTCCTACGTCTCACAACTTTTACATTTAAAAGAAAGGTCTTAAACTTCTAGTCCTCTACAAGTGTAGGTTTGGATACTATCCATATTTCAGCTTATTAACAGCTATGGACCATGTATACAACTCTGCGATGTCTAATCTATGCACCAGATTTAACTGAGCAGTTCAGTTGCTTGCACGAGTATGTCAATACGGACAATAGTTGTCCGGGACAGCAGCTGCCCACAAGAGCACGGCGATACCACGCTCCCTCGCTCCACTGAACGCTCGTCTCAGTGCTAAGCCCGATGCGATCTGTGTGCGGCCGAGTGGAGAACCATAACGGCGGGCTGCCTCAAGCAATGTGAGACGATATCACAAAGGCAAACTAGTATTTTAATAGTTGATTCAATTGGGTTTTCGACTTCGAATCTTATTTTAGTTTGCGTTCCTTTCCAAGCTGGCTATGCTTACTGCTTACCATCTTCACACACCGTAACTTAACACCTCACCTCACCTACCCTCAATGCGAGATTTATTACCCCTACTCCGTTTCAAAGATTATAAACTTGTATCACTGGTTGTGAAGTAGAAAAACAGTGGTTTTAAATAAGGTACATACACGTTCAATTTGCTTGATGTAGCTCATTGGATTGCAGCCGGCCTGCACGAGCGGCCTGCCGTGGTTGAAGACGGAGCACACCACCAGGCCCAAGGAAAACATGTCTGACAGGATGTTGCATTGCCCGTTGATCTGGGCTTCGGGTGCTGGAACAATACACACCTTGTAAAAGAAAAGAAAAACAAAGAAACGAAGCAAGGAGTTTTATTATATACCTATATTAACCCCTCAGGACCTCAGGTCCCCAAAGCAATGACAGTATTTATACCCTGTTCAGGAATATTAAATATTTTATGTACACCAGGGGGACAATAGTTCATAAAATATATTTTATAATGGTAGCTTACTATAATTAATATATATAACTTAATTTTTTTTTCTCGTCGTAAACTGATCTTTTCACAAGTGAAAAATGTTTTGGGCAACTGGCATTACACTTTGACAGTGAATTTTTGTGACATTTCTATGTTTACATAAAATATCGAAGCCTCCTGAACAGAGTATATTATGTAGTTTGAACAATATTATTCAACAATTTACATGACCTAAAAGCTGTGGCACTCAGAAAATAACTTATTACACGAGAAATGCTATTAGTTGTAGATAATATTATTTACTAAGTCAAAAATAATTAAACGAAAACGGGACATCTGCGCCAAAATTTCCACCGACGAATTATTCCACAAAAATTTTTAACTATTATTCTGCGTTCCCGAGGAATATAGCGATCCGTGTCTTGTTGACGTGTATTTTGTATCTGTTACTTTACTTCATAAATGTCAAGACAGGACTGACAATTGCCGCCATTTGCAAAAAATCTAGCAATTTCCGATGTGGGACGCTTTTTCGCCACCTTGTAAGATAACTAACTTGTCATTCCTATTTAATATACAACTACGAAATTTGATTTTACTATGACATTAATTGAATAAAATTGTATTTTGCAAATATATTTATGAAAATATTGTATGCCCATAACAGTAGCTGTTGGTATCCAATCGATGACACCAACTTGTTATTTGTTGGTATCCGAAATTGTATCTCCAAGTATAAAAGAAAAACTGAAAATAAATAAACAAATATAAATATGCACGGAAACGTAGCAATGATAGCTTGGTGGTTAGCGCGGTCGGTTCACAGGCCAAAGGGAGTAAGTTCAAACATTACATTGAGCTTGAATCGCCGATGAAGGAAATCATAGCGTGGTAGTAATTTATAGTATTCGACTGGCTAGCTACCACCTTCAAGTTGAAAATCTGTCATCAAACGCCTAACAGCGTTTCGACAGCTTGGCTTGAGAATCAGTTCCATTCATATGTTTATTATCTTCGACCACAGCGTTACTCAACATCAAGTGAGTTGTGGTTAACCTCCTAGCCTGTCAACCATAAAAAAGTTTATAGTATTTATGTATACATACGTGCATATACTATATAGTGTATTTAGTAATAAAATATGTACACTTTCGAAATAGCGACAATAGTTATTTTAAGTCTGTTATTTTGTACAATGTTATTAATATTAGACATATTCATATTTAAATATTTTTTCTAAAACCATTAAGTAGCTGAAATGTAGCTAAGTTTATTAACATGTCCGGTTTAGCTTAGCTTAGTAATATGTTAGGTTTATGTATCATTCCTTTCTCGTATTAAAACTTTACTATTTATACATTTAAATATTTCTTTTTATTTAAATACATTATTGTATTTTTTTTAATATAATAAATAAAATAAATAAATAAATATCACAGGACGTTACACACAGCGCCATCTGGCCCCAAACTAAGCAGAGCTTGTGTGATGGAAGTCAGATAACTGATAGAATACTTAAATACTTTTTTTTTTTTATAAATACATACTTATAATACATACAGTACAAACATATACTTAGTATTATATACTAAGTATATGTTTTATTTTTATTTATTTATTAGTGTTACATCTCCCGTCTGTTTCTTATGTTATCTATAGTGTTTTTCTTTTCTTGGTTGCCTGGAAGAGATTGCTGTTAGCGAAAAGGGCACCACTTGTAGCACTAGTTCATAAGGTTTTTTTGTTCTCTGTACTTTTTTCTATTTATGCTGTGCACAATAAATAGTTTTATCTATCTATCTGTCTAAAACAACAAGGTTTCTTTTTTAGAACCATGAATGCATAATGGATGGATATCTACATAAAACACCTTGATACATTAAACCTTGAATAGATTTCAACCTTGATGTTCAAACAATTCTAACATAGATTATTGATCACAGATGACCTATTCCTTTGGCACTAACTTTGAACTTTATCGCTCGAATTATTGCTTTCTAAAATAGCTTTTTCCAAGGCAGCTGTTGAAAACAACATTGAACCACGTAGGTCATTTCCTAGAGAAAATGGCAAAGTGATTGGATATCGCCCTTGCTAGCTAATCAAAAAGGATTAAAATGCATTTATAACGGAAATAAACTTGATCTTGAAATAGCACGCGATGCTTTCAAAAGGTTATTCAATTCTACTGACGTACTTCTCGGTTGTTATATTTTATTGATTCTATAGTTGCTTGTACATTGGTGCATATTGTATGGTGCATATAGTAAGTCCTTGTAGGCTTGTAGTCACTTGACATAACATGCTATGACTTTTGAAAATGTGCTGCTTTTTTTTTCTTTGGTTTTGGCGTCGCGTTTTAGCATTTGCCAGTGTCAAGTATTTATATAATTTCAAGTTTCAAAAGTTTAATAAGTGTCCTCGTAGCTAAAGTAATAGTCAAAGTCCAGTCTTGGTCAAGTACAATGCGTGTCAGTCAAGTCCAGTCATGCTTTAGTAACGTAGTGGTGACTTTACTATATAAAGCTTCGATTGAGTTTTGGAAGCAACACGAAAAGTCATGTTTCACCACATTATATCATTTTCCCACACTCGCGCTTGTGATTCGGCACTTTATGAATAAAACACCACCATTTTTATGCATAAACACTCGACAAAACACTAGTTTTGGAAAAAAATACAACGGGGCGACACGGCTCTTTCCGCGTTCCCGCCAAAACTCTCATGTGCTGCTTGTTTTTAGTTAGCCGCTGCTGCCAAGTAGTAGTGAGTAAACATTACTGTGTTTCGGTTTGAAGGGTAGCTCGCAAAATCACAGGGCTAGCTGACCTAGTTGTGTCTTACCGTCGAATGTCTCAAAATAAAGTGCGCCAAAGCACCGATGATTTGGACTTTGTTTTGTTAGTCAGGGTTCTGTATATCGCTGCGATGGTCATAGACATGCGTTATCTCTTACCATGAGGAGAGCGTCTCCAAGTCCCATTACTTTTACATTGAAAAAAATCGTACTGACTTACGGCATATTAATACATGTAAAAATTCCCTCGGAAATAATCGTTAAAACTCACGAATAATAACGACCACGAATAATGTACGCTATCATTAATAATTTCAGTGCAAATTGCTTAAACATACTTTGAAACAGCGAGAAAGAAGTTTTATAAAGTTACACAATTTGTGTTACCAGATTTTTTCAGGTTGACGGTAACTTGAAAAAAAAATTGTTACTATATTTAACGTAGGTAAGTGTAATTGAAGATACAAAAACGTGAGATAGGAAAATAGCTAAAATCTAAAGCTAAATTATCCGAATAAATCTGGGATTTTGAAAGAAAGAAAGAAAGAAAATAATTTTATTTTGCAACAATACAAAAAAAAACAAAAATAACAACAAATAGAGACAATAGAGACAAGGGATTTTGCAGGATAAACTTCCTAACACAGCTGGATTATGTCAAAAACATTTGAGATGACAATTTATTTAGTTTATAAAATTCTCCATTTTAGATTTACTGTGACGTCATTTACTCTATGACAGACGCGTCGCGTCGATTGACATCGCTCGTATATCTAAATATAAGATAGGAACATTATGAACATACCAATTAATACAGAGTTACGAGCTAGGGTGTACTAAGCCCGCAGAAAGCCGTGCTCATCACTTTGAAAAACTTGTTATATTAGCATAATTTTGAAAATGTAAGTAATTTTTTTAAATGTAAAAGTAATGAAACGAACTTGATGCTCTCCTGATGGTAAGAGATAACGCCTGTCCATGACTATTGCAACGATACACTGAGTAACAAAACAAAGTCTAGGGCACCGCTGATTTAGCGCTCATTACTTTGACTTTCGATGGTTAGTCTCAACAGTCCTGTAATTTCACGAGCATCTTTATTCAAGAGGTTGAAAATAATAATCTTCTCTCTCTGTTTTTGGCGTGTGTAGTAGCCGCGTATATTATTTATAGATATGCTGCGTATATTATCTTTTATTATTATTATTATTTGTTTTTTTATTCAAAGTACTGCTGCACTAGTCATGGATATCTTTTATCATCAGGAGAGCGTCTTGTTCGTCTTATTACTTTTACATAAAAAAAAATGCATGTTAAGAAATTGTTCTTAAACTCAATTCACATTCAACAAATTGATTAATGATCGGCCCTTTTGTAAAAGTTGTTCACAAGGATGGGCGGATGGAACTTAAATAATAACATACCCATGTAATCAAGGTGAGGCTGCGCGACCTTCGAAGTCTTTATACTGTAGGGAGGAACGTTGATCATGTCCGTAGGATCGGCGCTCACGATGTTCTCTGCAAACCATCATTCAACTTTAGAAAATCGGAACAACAGCGTTTCAATCCGACTAATATAATAAATGCGAAAGTTTGGATGGATGAAAGTTTGTTACTCTTTCACGCAAAAACTACTGAATGGATTTGGATGAAATTTGCTAAGAGCCTGGATTAACACATAGGCTTTTTATCCCGAAAACATGTAGTGGGTACCACCGCGGGGAGCAACTAGTAAAATATAATGTAATGACAACTTTGGTATGTCAATAAAGTGTTATAATTATAATACATTTTTACTATGTGGTTTTGACATATTTTTGTTTTACTTATTCGCGTTCAATTATGTCAGATACTATGACCTTCATGGAGACAAAACCAAGTCTTCCATCGTTTGTCTTGCTTCGTATAAGACACGCGTTGTACTCAGTTTCGTCTCCATAGAGAAGTCCACCGCATGTGGCCGAAACAATATTTAAAGTAGTCCCGCATAAATAAAACAAAATTATCTTAAAATTCAATTACCTCTGTTTTTTTTGTTCTACAAAGATAAAGAAAAGAGAGTCCGAACCTGGACCTTGTTCAAATGAATCCAACCACGTTGGTCGTCTACAAAATGTCAATACAACTTTTTGTTTATCGGAAAATAATGTTTTTTTTTATCACAAGGTAATTATCTCAGATCAAATCGGAGATAAAATCTTCAGAATGGAAGTAACCCGATATACATTTAACATTTCGTTCGCGTACGAACGCTGCATTATGGGTTTGATAGACTAATTAAAATCTGATACAGATACAAAGACTTTGTTCTCTTTGGGCATTAAAATGTATTCCTTGCTTGTATAAATCCTTTACAAGGGTAATTTTACTTATTAGCTAATTAATCAATATAAGTGAGAATTCTTTGTAACAGAGTGACTGATTTCTGTAAATACGGAAAATGGCGAATCGTTTGCCCCTTAAATAAATATTGGAGAACATTTAACACAGCGCGATCTAGCCCCAAACTAAGCAAAACTGATGGGAACCAGATAGCTGAAAGAATACTTAAATACTTTTTTTTTGTAAATATATACATACAGCACACCCTGACACAAAACAAACATCAATGCTAGTCCTTAGTGGGAATCGAACCCACACCCTTCAGCTCTCAAAGCTACCAATGATCAACAAACCAATAGGTTTATCAATTGTCGAAAGCCTCGTCGCATTATGTATATTGTACATGCCTACGTATGTGTAAAGTATAGGAGTAACAAACAAACATTAAAAAAATAACATATTACTATTACATTTTATTGATGTGTAGAAAAAGTGGACATAATGTACGGACCCGCTGTTTTATTTACTAATTCAACAAAGACGGTTTTCATACGCAGCCTGGAATGCAAACGCTTTCAATGTATTGAAATCTTGGACAATGACGTCACAAGAGACGTTCGACCACTAATCATCCTAGAGTTATTCACTAGCATGTTCAGCATCGTTAAGTTTCAAAATGGTCACTCGAAACTATGACTATGATACTTACTTAAAACGACATAGTTCTTAATTATTTTGATCGATGCGGCGGTCGAAACATTCTCTGCTTATTAGCGTCGGAATTTATACAAAATAATTTAAATTGAATTCTGCGTCACGGGAAAAATCTACACTATTATAAAGAGGAAAGATTTAATTGTTTGTTTGTTTCTATTGAATAGGCTCTAAAACTGCTGGATTGATTTCAAACATTCTTTCACCATTGGGAAGCTACACTATCCCCGGGTGACATACTTTTTATCTCTGTATTCTCACGGGAACGGGAACTACGCGAGTGAAACCGCGAGGCGTCCGCTAGTAAGTAATAAGATGAATTTAATTTGCAGCAAGCATACACACTACACAGATTACTGAAATACTTGCTGTTGTTTGTTTTCGTACATATTTTGAACGGTAATTTGAAATTCATCGTTTGAAACATCTTTCAGGAAACGGACATTTGGAAACAATCAGATCTTTCCTAAGTGCTTTGTGGGTTTCACGGCTATACCTTATTAATAAATAATTAACTATTATTAGTGTAAGATTTCACAATCTGAATATTTAAAATTACAAATTTATTTAGGGGCTACCCTCGTTTATTGTCAAATTTAATGGCAGTGATCACAATTGATATCTAAATTGGAAACCTTTGTAATTACAGACTCAGTAACGAGAAGAGACATTTTCCAGATATCGCTCAAGAACGGTTCGCTTATGAAATACTTAAATATCGTTGACGAAAACAAAATCGAATTCTTAACAATCTTAAAACTTTACACATGCTGTGTATACTCTCTTAAATAAATAAATATTGGAGGACATTTAACACAGCGCCATCTAGGCCCGAACTAAGCATATACTATGGGAACCAGATATCTGATATATATACTATGGGAACCAGATAAAATATTTTTGAAAATATTTGAATTTGAATTTGATAACTGATATAATACTTACTTATTTTTTCTTTTTGTAAATACATGCAGAACATCCAGACACAGAACAATCACTTATCGTCGCATAAACGTTTGTCCTGGTGGGAATCGAACCCACTTTCTACATAACTTTAAGCAGATATTTTCTTTTGCAAAAAAAGGGGGTGCTGAAAGGACAATATACTTTATTTTTTCATACACAATATAAGCTTTTCGTACCAAACTGTGACACGCTGTGATTTTGCTTGTATTGTCTGGACCATAAATATGGTGCTCGGACTTACCAACGAAGTCTAGCCCGAAGAGTTTCCAGGTACCACGCTTACAGACCAGGATGACGTGCGGAGACACGTTGCGATGCACTTGCCGCGCCGTGTAGTGGAGGTAGTTCAACGCGTCGATGATCTGTACAAACAAGTTTATCCCAGTTTTTTAATAATGGCCAAATAAAGGTGTTATCCTACGAAAAAAATAGCACAGTGATAATAGATTGCGTAAAAAACAATACATTTTTTAAACCTAAGTTCTATTTAACATTAAATCCGCGGTCCTCTTTCATTGTGCGAATAATAAAGAAAATACACGTTACCACCATGCTGGTTACCATTGTCCACGCTGGCTAAATGCAGGTTGGCAGACTTCACAAATCTTTGAGAACTTTTTTTTAAGAACTCATTCTAGGACATGTTTCATCGCAATGTTTTTCTTCACAAAAGGACAAAGCCAATCATCATTGTTAAGCAGCGGACGATCCGCTTAGTTTTCGTATGGGTGACCAGAACCTCGATCACGAAAATTTAACGAAATCGCCTCGCAAAGGTATCGAGTCCTCGATAGCATACAAAGCTGTACAAATCTCATACAAATTTTTGTCGATATCGATAAGAATCGCAAGTCGTTCGTGATCGAGGCTCTGGAGTGACGTTTCTATTCAGAACGTTACCATCGATTGGATGACACGTTAGATTGAGTTTTAGTTTTGTATGCCTATATTTCTATAACAACAATCGTTAAGTCGTGTCGATGGTTTTCGTCTCAACCTATACGAATTAACTTTTAATCGCGAGTGAATCGGTTTCTTCTAGGCGAGCGTGTTAACATCAGGCGGGATGGCGGTCAAACGCAAGCCTATCTACTATAAAAACAAAAAAACCCGACTACGGTAAAGCAGAAAAAAGGGATATGTTTTTATAAGTCTATGGATGTATTAAGATATGATCCACCGTAGCACCGACACTGCTCATTCGATTTTGATGAATGAGGTGCCAATCGATCCGGGTGACAGGATATACATTCCCCTTTAAGTCGGGCCATATTATATTAACTTTTTAGCTCGTTATTAAATAATATTACGATAATCTTGTATTTTACTAAGAAAGCGAGACATGGTGCACTTTGTAAGCCTACATATAGGTGGAGGTTGTAATAGATTCAAAATCGTTCCTCGCGGCCGCCGAATGTGCAACACTCAAATCCATCTGAGTATGAGCAAAGTACCGTTCAGATCTGCTCACAATTTTGCCCCGAACTCCCTGGGGTACTTATTAACCTGAGCAATAGGTCTAGCATGCGTTCTGCGAAAATCTTAACTTGCAAAATAGTCACGGATAAAGTCAAGTTATACTAGAGCAAAGTACATACTATCAAACACCTCTCAAAATCGAATAGGTTCTTCAGCATTCCTTGGGCAGAAAAATATAGTCTACACCTCTGACGCACTTCTGCCTTTCTCAATCCGTAAAATATAAAAATAGAAATAATTAATTTCCGAACTGAATCACGATGGCTTCATCCATTTACCTGCGAGGGCTAGTAAATTGGTAACAGCTAAGACGTATTTCAAAATAAATGCCAGATTCGTTTTTGGTTATAATTAACCTCGAGCCTGAGAGGTCTCTCAAATTTGTTATAATATCAGGGAGAATTAGGGGCAAATTCCACGAGTGGGCAAGTCGCCGGAAAATAGCTACGTGGCGGGATGGCGGTCAAACGCAAGCCTGTTATATAAAAAAAATAATTGCAACAGCGAATAATTGCTTTGTTTAGTCTGGGGCAGATGTGTAATGTCCTACGATATTTATTTTATTACTTATGTTCCCAGCTCATAGATTTATAGAAATATTACCAGTTTTATATGTTATAATGTAAGTATGTTTGATGTACAATTAAGTTAAATTTCAGTCTATCTAGTAGTCGACTGGATTGAGTGCTCGTATAGGTCAACTACTGCTGAGCCAGAAGAAGTCTTTCTTTACTATATGTTAGAGAGAACAAAATAAAGTTCAGAGCGTCACTGCTTTGGCACATTATGACTTTGACACATTCGATGGTTAGTCTCATTAGGCCTGAAATTTCGCTAGCTTTAGTATCTTACAAAATGGAACACACTAGTGCTTGGCGGCATAATGTCTGATATTGCGGTGGTACTCACCCAGATGACCTCCTGCTAAAGCGGCTTAACATCTATTAAAAGGTCTTCAAGTTTATCACATCCCATGCTCTTTATTTTCTACAGTTTCCTTGTGAGTGTATTTAATTACATTGTTGTCACAGATTTAGTGAAATTTTGAATGGAGCTTATAAACTGTATCAACACATGAGCTACATTAGAGTTATCATTATTTACGTAAAAGTACCTGTACGTAATACTAAGTGCGTTGCAATATAATCGCTCGTGGAAATGAACCCTACGATGTCGGCAGAAATTCTACACCTGTTCTGTAATTAAAGATAATTGAGGAAGCGAATCAAGTACCTGCTACTAAAGTTTGAGTAACTGATTCAAGTACGTACGCCTAATTATTGGCCGCAGTTCTTGCAATTTTGAGATGCGCATTCATTAGTTCCTAGAAGAATTTAATAATTTCCATTGAGAAATCTAAAACATTTGTGATGAAAGACCTAGATTATATAGAAATACACAGTTTTAAGTCCGACATAGTTTTCGTGCGTTTATGTGTAATAAATCGTATTTAACATTCTCAAAATAGATCAAACTAAATTGATGTAAAATTAAATAATATCTTTGTAAGTACTTGGGCTTTAACCAGTTATTTAGTGACTTTTTTTATTTGTCTATAAAATATCTATATGATAGATTAAAATTTTTATAATATTTGTAGGAAGTAGGGACGAAGGATATGATAGGAAATATATGTTAAACCAGATAATAAACTGTCTGTGTGCCAAATTTCACTTAAATCCATTTCACAGTTTTTGTTTGATTGAGTAACAAACATACAAATTTTCACATTTATAATATTACTATAGTAGGTAAAAGGTCGAAATTTGTTAAAAAAAATTAGCTTACGATTCAGTTAATTATGACAAATGGGCTCCGAAGCCAGAGCTCAGATTAGGTCGGGATAATCCCTTGCCAATACATAATAGCGAATTGAATGTAGGTCGATATAAGCAGGGACGTAGCTCTCTGCGTCACTCGGATTTCCATACAAATAATATAAGGTGTCCTCCAGGATTCGACTTGATCCGATTGAGCGTCAAAATAACGATGCTCTGGACTTTATTTTGTTACTCAAAATTGTAAATACCACTTGCTGCATTTGGTATCTGCTTCAAGAGTCGTGGTCGTGGGGTTGATTCCCACAACAAATACTTGTGTGACGAGCATAAATGTTTGTTCTGTATCTGGGTGTTCTGTATAAATTATAATATACTAGCTGCGCCCCGCGGTGTTACTCGCTACATGTTTTCAGAATAAAAAGTAGCTCATGTATTAATCCAGGATCCAGGTTACCAAATTGAAGGGTTATTACAGCTAGTGAAATTACAGGGCCGTTGAGACTAACCATCTGATGTGCCAAATCAGCCATGCCCTGGACTTTGTTATGTTACTCAAAGTTCAGTATCGCTGCAATGGTCATGGACAGGCGTTATCTTTTATTATCAGGATAACGTCTCGTTCGTCTCATTACTTTTATACAATAAAAAAAGTGTTTTATACACAAATTCTTCAATTTGTAATTTGTTTTAGTATAATCTCATTTCATAGCTGAGGGCTCGTTAGAAGTCTTTATCAAGTACCCTTCGCTATAATATTGAGGGTTAACTTGATACGTTTTACGGTATCAGAGTAGGTGCAAACAATTTCAAAGGGTTACCAAATACTGTTGGGTAATATTCTAGCTCGATCACTGGTTCCTTAATGCGGGTTATTTGTGGAGGGCCTTTCACTAAAATATTTTGCTGAAATAATCTAAATTACTTTTTAAACTGAAGATTACAGAAGTTAACATTCTTTACTTTTTTAATTAACTTTAAAAAGTTCGAGCATATAAATGTTCGACTATTACTATGTTTTTCTTTACTGCCTCGTTATAATAGCTCATTTGGTAGAATATCTGCTTCAAGAGCTGTAGGTTCGATTCCCATCTAGACAAATATTTATGTGACGATACATGTTTGTTTTATGTTTGTGTGTTCAATATGTAATTACAAAAAAAAGTATACAAGTTTAATTTTTAATGTAAATGTAATGAGACGAAAAGACGCTCTTCTGATGATAAGAGATAACGCCTGACTATAACCATTGTAGCGATACACAGAACAAAGTCCAAGGAATCGCTGATTTGGCGCTCATTACTTTGAGACATTAGATGGGTAGTCTCAACAGCCCTCGAAGTTCGTTAACTGCAGTACCCTTCAAACCAGAATACAGTAAAGTTAACACACTACTGCTTTGTGGCAGAATATATGGTACTGCAGTGGTACCTACCTAAGTGACCTCCTTGAAATGAAAAGATACATTCTGTATTTCTTTCCACGTAGGTACTTTGCCCATTTACATATGTCTAAGTCTGCATTGAACGGATAACACTGATCCAAGTAAGTACAAGGAGTACTTGGATCAGTGTTGTCTTATAAAATTCAGCTGTCGCATTTATTACACCCTGAACAACATCGTCAGTTTCTTGTAATTTTATTATTAGATCCCGGACGGTGTGAGGAAAAAATAACAAACTCCCTTTACGTGTCACGTTATCGCGAACACAATTAACTTTGTGTAGAGTTTATAACAATCACGTTTTGTGGCTCAATTCCCAGCACTGTTTGATGGAAATATTTATCTGTAAATATTAGTAACTAACCAAATCCAATAGGATTTCCCAAGACAATGTTCATAATTAACTAGACTGTTGACACGCCCTCAATACTAAGACCTAAATGTAACACAGTTCTACAGTAAAATACTATCTGAATTGAATCTGAAAATCACTGCCAGTTTATAAATAATAAATAAATAAATATCGTAGGACTATACACACAGCGCCATCTGGCCCCAAACTAAGCAGAGCTTGTGTGATGGAAGTCAGATAACTGATAGAATACATAAATACTTTTTTTTTGTAAATACATACTTATAGTATTATAAGTATGTATTTACAAACCCTAATCTTACTTAAAATCTACTCAGTCTCGACCAAGCGCTCGAAGAGTCAACACGTCCTGAGGATGCCTCGTGTAGAGGTGAAACACGTGTCGACAAAGTGGTTGCTGCAGAGAGGAGGATTCTTGATTATATTAATTAGATTTTTTGTGATTTTAATTTAATTTTTGTCAAATTAACAATATTTCTAAGTTTATGAGTTCTAGATTTTAAGTAAGATTAGGGTTTTTAATTAATAAGCAGTGTAAAATTAGTTTAATTTAAGTCTCCTCGTCACTGTTGGAACTGGAACGACTGTTAAGCGGAAATAAACTAAATATAAACATTGAACATTCTTTTAGAGCTTCCACTCTAACCCTGTACCCATATGTCGAGTAACGAGTAAAATTTCACAACGACATATTTTAGTCCAGGGAATCTGAAGGTGTTTTGATCGCGATGTGATCTGTATGGTCCCCAAAGAGTCGTTGTCCGAGTGATAGGTTTAATTTTGTGCATACTTAACTTTCGTTTTAATTCATTCCACAAAAATTGTGGTTCGTATTGTCTCCACAAAATGTTATAATATTATTATTCAAATAACTTCAAATAAATTATCAACAAAAATGTACAATGTACATGTGTGCATGTATGTGACTTGACTACTTGTCTCTCGAAACTCTAAAACCTCGACTTTCACGCCTTGACAATACCAAGAATATCGAATCTGAATAAGCAATAACTTTACCCAGCCATGATCTGATTTATCCGTTAATAAACATATGCAGTGGAGTTCTCGAAAACGCTCTTTCAATTCACCCGCCGCCATGGGTACCAGCACGTCTACACAAACAGCCCGTGATTTTGTAAGAACATATCTAAAATTTTGCTCGAAACATGTTTGAATTAGTTTAGAGGCACATGACAGTCATTTGACCGGAAGCTGTGATTTTCTTGCACCGTGTGACACGCCCACGCACCTTCCGCTGTAGCTAGATTTAAATATCAAGAAGTCGGCAATTTGGTTCTTTTGAAAAAAGTAAACGTTGACGAGTAGGACGTAAATTGATGGTAAAACATGTTTTTCCAATGAACAAAAAAATATTTTTAAGTAATCAGATGAAAGGAATGCTCTCCTGATGGTAGACGATAACGCCTGTCTTTGATGATTGCAGCGATACACAGAATTTTGAGTAGCAGAACGAAGTCCAGGGCATTGCTGCTTTGACGGTCGTTACTTTGGCACTTTCGATAGTTAGTCTCAAGAGCCCTGTAATGTCGCTAGCTACCTTTCAAACCGGAACACAGTAATGTTTACACACTACTGCTTGGTGGCAAAATAACTGGTAATCGTAAAAAGAAATTTTATGTGATTTTGGGACTATTTTCTTTATTTGTTCTGTAAGACCAAATAAATAAATATCGTAGGACATTACACACAGCGCCATCTGACCCCAAACTAAGCAGAGCTTGTACTATGGGAATCAGATAACTGATAGAATACTTAAATACTTTTTTTTTGTAAATACCTATACATACTTATAATACATACAGAACACACAGAACAAACATTTGGTTTTATATCACGAAATGCTTGTTCTGGGTGGGAATCGAACCCACGCCCCACAGCTCTTTAAGCAGACATGCTACCAATGATCCAACAGGGCTGTCAATGCCACGATTGTAGGTCGACGAAAAATATTTTTTAGGTATATATTTCTTATCCCACTAAGTTTACTCTTGAATATTTCTGTCGCGCACCGCGACGACATACACAATCGGAATGGGGATTACGTATACATAAACGATGTTTGTTGAAATAAATTTACATTTTTAGGCAAAGTATAACCACAAAATGAACTCACGTGTGATCACTAAACTTTTTTGTGGAGTTTTTATAAACACATTAAAGTATAATTTTGTTAGATGTTTTGGATGATGAACATTGAACAAGCATTGAAGGTAATGCGAGCCGGCGCTCATCTGCACGACTGCCAAAAAAAAGAAGTGTTATGTTTTCAAGGGTCATGTATGTGTGTATGTTTGTAATTTTCTATATTCCACTATAACTTTTAAACGCCTGAACAGATTTTGATGGTGTTGGGTGTTGTTATAATCCTGACAAAATCCCTAGTAACACAAGCTATAACTTAAAAAAAAGAAAAGAATTTCCATTTCCATTCTATTTCTTATCGCAGTTTTTTGTTTCATTCTAAAATTATTCTTCTTAATTTATACTTTGGCCCATCATTTATATTATAGTGGTTGACACAAAAAAAAATAACCCTAATTATAATTAGGGTTACTTTTCAGTTTCGATGCGATACCCTAATTATGATAAGGCGTATTTTTTTGGTGTGTGTCAATTGCGAAGTGTAAAAGAGTCGCACCTGCAGCAGTCCGAATCGTATCTCCATGTCGAGGAACCAGTAGTTCTTGACTTTGGGGGGCTCGTCCGCCTTATCTTCTCCGACGAGCGGGGGAGGCGAGTAGCACGTGCGAATTGGCGCAACGGGTGGCGGCTTGTCCGGGATCGGGTTGTTCTCCTGTCGACAAATGACACGGTCAAATCTTTTGAACAAAGAAATAAATCTGACATATGAAGTTATGGAAACTCTGCATTTTTTCAGATAAACTCTCCTATAGATTTCCGCCCACACGAAGTAACTTTCGGATTAATCAAGTCAGACTGATTTTATTTGTACTCCGAGTAGAAGCTACAAGTTTGTACCCGACACTCGGAATCAATTAGTTTTTAATGAAGTCGGCTCGACGTTCACACTCGCACAAATCAAATTATTCCAGAATAAATCAACTCTTGACGTTTCTGTTGTCGGCAATGTATTAAATTCTATTTTAAGCCGGCTTCGAAAATTAGGGAGGTTTTAAAGTAAATCAATTTTTTATGTTATACTTGTATAGCTAAGACCTCATCACTGTTGTAACTGGAACGACTATTAAGCGGAAATATAGTATATACCTAAACTAAATATATACCTACCTTGAATATTCAACTTGACATTATTATTTAATAATACTATAACATTAATAATTTTAATAATGTACTTATTAATATATAATTCGGTAGTTATATTAAAAAGAGGATTGACCAATAGCAATAGACGTACATATACAAAGACAGATATTGTGTCTCCCTGAAGAAGGCCACCGGATGTAGCCGAAACTGTAGACAGGGTATCCGACATAATAAAACGTGAGTAATCCCGCATACGTGGTCTCTGACTATGTGCCTTCTTGGTAAGCTCAAAGTGGCACAACGCGCTATGGAGAGGGCTATGCTCGGAGTTTCCCTACGAGATCGAATCAGGAATGAGGAGATCCGTAGACGAATTAAAGTTACCGACATTGCCCAACGGATTAGCAAGTTGAAATGGCAGTGGGCAGGGCACATAGCACGCAGAACTGATGACCGATGGGGCTGCAAAGTTCTGGAGTGGAGACCACGGACCGGCAAGCGCAGCGTAGGCCGTCCACCCACAAGGGGGACAGACGACCTAGTAAAGACCGCAGGAACGCGCTGGATGCGAGCCGCTTCCAACCGGTCTTTATGGAAGTCTATAGGGGAGGCCTATGTCCAGCAGTGGACGTCCTACGACTGAAATTATGA
The DNA here is from genome assembly GCA_905404145.2 of Biston betularia. Classification (NCBI taxonomy): domain Eukaryota; kingdom Metazoa; phylum Arthropoda; class Insecta; order Lepidoptera; family Geometridae; genus Biston; species Biston betularia. The sequence goes on along the minus strand of FR989862.1, from coordinate 710,622 downwards.
TAATGATGATGATGATGAATCCCGCATAAGTAGAACAAAAAAATGCATATTGACTTTGTAAAAATGGTTCAATTTCAAATCCTAACACATGATGACGAGCGTTTTCATTAACACGTTTGTTAAAAGGACTCTTATACCTAAGCCTGGGTTACAAGTCCACAAGGCACTGCTCGGGTTCTAGCCCCTTCAACGCAATGGTAATACCATTGAATGCCAAAGGCATCCTGGGAATTATTGAATGAGGCTTTCGTCTATCCTCTTTGGCGTAAGAGGATTTCAGTTCTATAGGCGAGTGATGCTGCGGGCGGCGATGCATTTTATTGTCAAACACCTATCCATCGATCAACTGCAATCTATTGCACAATCCACTTTAGCAAGTGACACCTGACTAGTGAGACTAGGGTTGTCGGCACTGCTATAATATTGAAATTGCTTTAGCTAAGTGCTTTCAGAAAATAACATACGCCATGCTATCTAACTTACTAAGCAAAGTCTACTATGGGTATCAATAAAATACATTACACGTTATGAATTGCGGTTGCGAATCGATCTCACACTCCACTGATCACGAGGCTGTCACTGATATATACACTACAATAATAATATTAGTGTACAGTTAGTGTATTAAATAATCACAAACTTTCTTCTTTAAACTTTTGTTTCATAATGATTTTGTGACCAACATTTGGTGACAAATTTCACTACATAGTATAAAACAAAGTCGCTCCCCTCTGTTCCTATGTATGCTTGGATATTTAAAACTATACATGCTGCTTTGATGCGGTTTTTTATTAGATAAGAGTGATTCAAGAGAAAGGTTTTGTGTAATACTTGCATATGCACCACATTAGTATCTACATTGCACCCGTGCGAAGCCGGGGCGGGTCGCTAGTTTATTATAAATTCAACATTATATAACGTTTCTTTGTATACTGTTTATGGAGAAACGAATTGCTTTTAATATTTCATCTTAAAAGCTGTGAACAGGAAACAATAACAAACGATCATCAGTTCAACTATTGTGTAGATGGCACAGTGGTTTCTAGATTAAAAATCAAGTCGATTGCTCTCTATATGAATAAGTATATCTAATGGGTGTTTGGATAAAATTGTAGCGTTTTCCTAATGATGTAATTATTCCGTATTTACTTACAATTAAACCAAATTTAAACAGCTCACCTGCCATTACCTTCTTAGGCATTTGTTTTTAACGTCGTTTTGAGTTTTTAAAATAGATATATTGCTGTAGGTAACAACAAAATACTTAACTACCTAAGGCGTGTTTAGGAAAACGCTGCGAATTTAATCCAATTCCGTGTTTACATTATTTGCAACAGGGTTGCCGAAGTCCATTAAAAATCTAAAGTAAACTTGAAACTAAATAGAGATCGAAATCATCGGCGTGTCGGATTGCAACTCGTCTGGTGCGGTCTAGGATGGTAAGCTTGCTTATTTAGCCTGTAATGGGAAAGTAAATCTAGTGGAATCCTTGGTTCTATTATGTTATCAGTGGTAGATTTTCGTCTTGGGGTGAGAGCTAGCAAACTTAATAATTAGTTATCTATAATTACACTTCCACCTTAAATGGTTGCTACACGATACTTTTATCACACGGAGTTCATGGTCGGCACCCACGGTTTGCGAGAGTCTTTATTAAATAATATTATCTACACAAATACTATAAAGAGGTAAAGTTTATGAGGTTGTAGCGGGTAATCTCTGGAACTACTGAACCGATTTTGAAAATAATTTTACCAATAGAAAGCCACGTTATTTGTTAATGTCATAGGCTATATATTAACCCGAAAAATGAAAAGACTTTTTTGTAGTAGTCGGACAAGAATTTAATTAAAAAATGAATATCCACCCGTGCGAAGCCGGGACGGGCCGCTAGTTACAGATAAAATAAAATGACCAGTGATAGTAATTACAAGAGGCTTCCAACGACACCTCATTTGAAAAAATATGATGAGTAGTTCAGAGCATAGGAGGGAGCAGATGAACAAACATACATACCCACATACCGGTCAGATACAAAACCCTTCCTTTTGCTTCGCCGTAGTCGAGTAAAAATAGTGTAGAAGCTAAAGTCATGGAATAAATTTACTATTTTAATAAATATACCAGTGAGCGGGTTTCGGCTAATTAAAAACGACCCTGTATATTGTATCGAGTCGATGAACAGTTTGATCACGATGCCCGTGGAAATGAAATGTGGTTTAGCTCGAATATTAACTTTGAAACGCAGACATTAAATATTTGCACAGTAAATATTTGCAGACTACCAATGGTCAAAGCCACTGCAAAATACAAATTAATCAGTCGACCTTTTCCCTCTCGCACTGTTTACAATCCACTGATACGCTTAACTTTATTAGTTGTACGAATTGTGATTAAAGACGGCTAATATAAATTACGATGTTTGGATTTTACACTTCCTGCCGTCTATTCTTTTAGGCAATCAAAGATAAAGATAAGTTAATTTGCTACAAGTATAAATCTCACTAATATTTTGAATGTGAAAGTTTGGATATCTTTCACGCAAAAACTACCGAACGGATTTGGATGTAATTTGGTATGGAGGTAGTTGAGACCCTAGATTAACAGATAGATTTCTGAAGAGTAGCGTCTTACTAGACCGATTTAAAATAAACTTTAATATGATGTTTAATATGGACTTCTAAAAATATTACAATGTAAGTCATTTTACTAGCCGTACTAGCGGTTAACCTGGAACTATTTTTACATCTTTGAAGGATGTCACGATGACACTAACTATATAATCGATACATCTACATAACCGCCCGTCACGTGAGCCCCTACACATCGCACTGTCTATTTTAAGATATTTCATTTACCCGAGAACACAAATAAATAGATTCTTCAAGTTAGTGGGTGTATACAGTGTACGCGTGCTTTAGTGACATACGTAGTAAAATAAATTCAATTAAAATTATAAGTTAAGTTCCGTATCACCACTCAAAATGACAGAATACTAAAATAGTGAATATTCAAGGTATATATTTAGTTTATTTTCGCTTAACAGTCGTTTCAGTTACAACAGTGATGAGGATTTCAATTTAATTAATTTAATAAAAAGTATTGTAATTTCATAATTAAAAACGAAACTTTACTTAATATCTAAAAATAATTTGACATAAACTTAAAACTAATTGAAATAACTACACGTCTTTATATTCTTTCTTTCTTGATGCAGTAACAAGTTGCCAACACGTGTGTCGCCTCTACACGAGGCATCCTCAAGACATGTTGACTCTTCGAGCGCTTGGTAGAGACTGTTCGAAAACATCTCAATCTCAATCCAACTCAGTCAACCGTCACACACACACACACACACACCGCCACCACGTCAACCTTAAAACACCCCGTCGTTCTTGAGTCGCGGGTTAAAAATGGATTTGATCTAAATTACATTCCAGTACAAATATGTACACAACATGCCCATAATAAATCAGAGACATAAATAACTATAGTGCAATTATAGTACAATCATGTTGAATTACATACATATAAAGAACAGGCGGAATAACAGATAATGGCCGGAAAAAACGTGACCATCAACACAATCAGCCTAATAATTTTTCCTGCGGGACACGACCCTTTCCCAAGGCAAGATAGTCTTTTAGCAATCTTAAACAACTAAGTAATACTAAGTAAACAACTAGTATTACTTATTGTATTTCTAATCCATAAGTAACTTTTTCACTAAGTAAAGTTTAGTATGTTTATTTACAAATCCAACACGAGATTCCCACCGGATCAAACAAAACATGATTGTTTTCCCTTTTTCCATCTGATTTTCATCATTTCAGGTAAAAAACAATATTAACAATTCGACGTAGGTACCTACATTCACAAGTAACTGGGGTGAAGGGTTGCCAGAAAAGGGTTCTCTGAAGGAAAATATAGTATCGATTATGTTTATGTGGATTATGATGTAGATTTACAATATGCTCAAATTCATTAAATTTATTTATATCTCTGCGACATAATAACGAGAGTTTTTTTTCAGCCTCTAGTGTCGCACTGTTGGGCAAAGGCCTCCATTTCCATTTCCTCCTTCCAGACTGCTCGGTCTTCGGCTTTGGTCCATTGACTATCGTGACGATTTAGTTCATAACCACCTTCGTCTGGGTCGACCCTGAGGTCACAAATTATTTCCTAGTCAAAGATTAAAATTAAACTAAACTAACTTAAAACTAAATCGAGATCGTTTACATCATCTTCTGTTAAGAAGATCTACCATAAAATACTTTTTATAATCCAGTAAGTTTTTTTTTTTTTTTTTTTTTTATGGTTGACAGGCTAGTTGTTTGACCACAGCTCACCTGATGTTAAGTGAAGGTGTGGTCGAAGATGGTAAAGCACACCTAGCCTGGAATGGAACTGGCTCTCAAGTGAGGCTGCCGGAGCACACCGTTAGATGCTTGGCGGCAGATTTTCAGATTTTCAACTTGGGGGTGGTAGCTAGCCAGTCGAGTACTAGAAAGTACCCTACCACCATGCTATGGTTTCCTCACGATGTTTTCCTTCACCGGCAGCTCAAGCTCATTGTTGGGGTTTGAACCCACGCCCTTCGGCATGCGAACCTACCGCGCTAACCACTGAGCTATCATCGCTACAAAGTGTACCAAATCGGCCCCTGGGTTACAGACTTCTCTTAGTGCAGTGTCCACTAGTACTGTTTTAACCCTCATAATTACACAAAGCATAAATTTACATTTCTATGTTTTTAGTTATAAGATTTAATGCACCACGTTTCTGTAAATAGACAATTTGTATTCGTATTTTTGTATATAGTGAGACTTTCATGCGATACCAGCAGACGGTGAGAGAAATAATAAATATACGTTACACAGAACCATCTAGTCATTTATATTGGCTTAATTAGACATGTTTGGTAGTCTATTACTATAACGTAGTATTTAGACTTTGTTGATATTATATTTGGCTAATATTAGTATATAATTGGGCTTATATTAATATTGGTATTTTCTATTTGGAGCCCTAACCAAACCAAGCTTATTGGCTTATTCGAAGTCGAAGTCGATGATTGCAATGTAAAGGTATATTGCGGTTGGGATTCATTAACTAAAAGGTAAGGCGAATACAGATGACGTATTGAATACTAGCTGTGACTCCGTCTACTTGGATGTTCGGTAAGAGCAAAATTAAATTTCCGCTACCAGACCGTTTCCAGGATAGCGCGTATTATTTCAATTAACTTGTCTTTTAACTACTTATTTGTGTACCGATTGGAATAAAACAAACACTAAATATTACGAGACGCTTGCCACAATACATCGGTTAAAAATGCATTCAAATTGCCGTTAAGTCTTTTCTAATAAAATTTGAAAGTTTCTTAAAAACTATTTGTAGATCGTGTATAACTTTTTTTTGAAAAAATATGTAATAGACGTGAGTCGTTCACGGTATTATTATATATGTAGTTTAAACAATATTTAATTTTGTAACAAATAGAAACAAACGAATTTTTATTTTGTGCTATAATTAAACTAAGTAGATGGCTCGTTTCCGGCTGAGAACTGACTACTCTTCCTTTCTCCGTAGATTAAGAAAAAACCCTGTGTATAGTTGAGCAAATTTTAGTTACTACTTGTTTTTCATAGATTCACATGTCAATAAAATGGAAATAGGGAAGCATTATGTGCTTACACATACCATATAACGTAAGCATGAGTATAAGTTTACTGCAATGATAATAATTGGCTATTATTTTGTTATCTTACTGTGGAAACTGACGTAAGTTTGACACATTTTTGTTTTATTTATGCGGGTTTGCTCACGTTTTATAATGCAGATACTAGGACTGTAGTTTCGGCCGTATCCGGTGGCTTTCACCGTAGAGACAAAGCAGAGTACAACGCGCGCGTATTTCGTTATTTCCCAGAAATTATTGTTAAAAATAAATATAATATGCGCTATATTATCATGTACAGGATTATATAGGAAACATATTTGTGTTTTGTTCAATTATGAAACTGAATAATTATGATTATAGTGGAATAAATTTGCTGATATGGTTTTTGTTTAGATTTTTTGAGGTGGCACAGAACCCTTATTGTGCAAAGCGACTCGCACTTTATCGGTTTTTGTTTTCTACTTATTGTGGTGTAGGTGAGTACTTTGTATATTTTTGCTTTTTCAAACTAGTTTGTCTTGAGATTGCTTACCGTGTTTATTTTTCCTATTTTAGCCATTTTTTGTTAGGTGCTTTTTGTGAGGCTTTGTGTGAGACGTATTGTTGATTTTCTATGCCTTCAGAGACTTTGTGAGCCACAAAGTGAAATGTTCTTTGTCTGGTTAGGAGGTAAGTATTGTTTCATTTGACAGTTTGTAGATCACACTAGGTGGCCGTTCTGCTACTTGTTTTATTTGTCGATTGACTAGTGTTTTTAAGGTTACTACTGTCTAACGGGAAAATTGAAAGTATACATTTTTTGTGTGTATTTTGTATCCACATTGAAACAATGACAATAAACCCAACATAAATAAATGAATATCGTAGCACCTTCCACACAGAGCGCCATCTGATCCCAAACTAAGCAAAGCTTGTACTATGAAAGTCCGATAGAAGCTGGTGATCCGAAGAAGACTTAAATACTTTTTTTTTTGGAAATTTTTGCATAATATATACAGAACACGCAGACACAGAACAAACATTTGTTTACGACATACAATGTTTGTCCTGGGTGGATATCGAACCCACGCTCTACAGCTCTTAAAGCAGATATACTGCCAATAAGCCAACAGGGCTGTCAAATACTTGTCAAAGGCTTGCCAATCGGAACGCCATTTGTGTTACCATAGTCTGTGTAATACATACGTAGCAGCGCCGACATCTGAGGGCTTTGGAAAGAAAGAAAGAAAGAAAGAAAATAATTTTATTTTGCAACAATACAAAAAAAATAAAATAATAACAACAAATAGAGACAAACAGTTACAAAATAGTGGCTCACCTCAGCATAATACTGGTCACACTAATTAGTATGACCAGCGCTGGTCTTCCGGTGAGCCCTAATCACTAACTATTAGTGACTCACTTGGGAGTCACTAATGTTTCACCAAGCCATTGCCGAGCGGAGCTAACCTATCTGAGTCGAATTTGTCACAAAGTATTAATAGTTATACCTTTTTTTCAATCAAGATTTTTAAAAAATAAATCGTTTATCAAATGATGCGTCATAACGTGTTATGAAGTTTTATTGTATAATAATGATTCGACGATTCGCGCTTTGTGAAATATAAAATATATGTATATATAAAAATAGATACTATCTGTTAAGAATAAATCCCGCCTTTGAATTTACGCCACGCCATGTTTCGTGTGGTATTTTACGCTTCGCCACATTTATGACTAAGTAGGTACTTATTCGGAATGTTCTTGAAGCCATTTGATACAAACATAGAATATAACTTTATTATACACCGCCAACCGACATATTATTATGAAATACGCAAACATTATAAAAAAATAAACAAAACTACAGCACGATTAATAAGCAAAATCAAAAAATGTTAGAGATGCGGTTGTTGATTATGGAGTAATTTGACGTTATATGATACAGTACAAAAATACAACATACAATACACGAAATGGTGACGAAAACCCTTGTCAGTCAGTCAGTCAGTCAGTCAGTTCAGTCCTTCCACCACTTTCTTGGTATGGCATGGTGGCTTCGTGGTAGAAAACCTTTGATGATGATTACGAACGGCGATGTTCTGCACCTGCTTCTACATGAGAAAAGACGATCAAAATAGGTCATGTATTACATTTTGTCCGTGTTCTCAATGCAAAGGCAGACAGTCCGGAACTTCTTTGTAAAATCACATTTAATACACAATCTTTTCGGTTCAGACGTTCCTTTTGTATGCATTGCCAAAACGAGTTATGTAAAGAGTACCTTCCTTCACTTGACATCAACTTAATATTTAAGTTATAATAAAGTACATTGATGCTACTTGTTACGTAAGAAGTTCTTTTTGAATTATGTTTGGCGTTTAACCAATTCCCAAAATATTGTAGCGACAGCCTACCTACGTAACTTGGGATGATTATGCCAAAGTAAATTAAAAAAAAAAGTTGTATTAGTTGCAGTCGAATTAAAGTACTAAATGTGTATTTAAAAAGCTTTTATATTGATCTGATGATAATAAAGAACAGTCGAGGTCTAGGAGTCGTCCCCGATAATATTTTTATTCATGTTGCTTAGTGTGTGTTTTTACGAAAATAAAGTCACGTCAGTAGTCGTCAGTTCTTTTTTGTATTCATTGTAAATTATTTACTGATAGTGTCTAAACTTTACTTTATGAAACTAATTTAAATATTTTGGCTTTCTATGCGGTAGTTGATTTTTAATACGTTTTCCAACTTTTTATGGCGATGACGTCCTGAAGTATGTATGCCCTTGCCATGGAAAACAATAAACAATATACTATTTTGACACATTTAATTGACTTAACAAATGACTTAGCAATTGATATGAAATAAATGAATCTTATATCATACACTCATAAAGGCGATATCAGTGCCCGAGTAACCTTAAAATTAAACTAATCCAGCTATTTGTTTCAATAAAGCGAAAATAACTCAACGTACGTGTATGGAGTTATTATGGCTGCCGTTGACTTGACATTGACAAATTTTGTTTTAGTTTGCCATTGCTTTTTCAGACACTGAAAGTAGCCCTATATAACGTACTATGTGACGTCATTAGAGGTCAACTGAAAGTGAGGTTTATTTTTTGTATTTCGTTAAAATAAACCCCATCTCATAGTTTAAAGAGTTTTAAACGTAAAAATAATGTACAGGAATTTAATATTTAGAAATGGTTTTGGAATCAGTAAAGTATTTTATTTTCTTTACATAGTGAATAATAAGACGTGTAAATTTTACAAAATACGGAGATTTTATGAACATAGATATAATATATTGCCCGTTAAATTTATAGCTCGTTCTCTATTCCATTTATTCAACTATCCCACTAACATTAGAAATGTGAAAGTTTAGATGGATGGATGGATGTTTGTTACTCTTTCACACAAAAACTACTGAACGGATTTGGATGAAATTTGGTATAAAGGTAGCTGACACCTTGGATTAACACATAGGCTATTTTTTATCCTGAAAACATGCAGTGTGAAACAGCGGGGCGCACATAGTTGTTATAATAAAACTGGACTGGTCAGCCATCCTCATTTACACTCTGGTTACGGAAGGTTTCCTAGAAATGGTAAAAATAAACTACACACTTCGGTGAACCAATCTTTTCGTTTAGCTTGGCTCATGTAGCCGCAAATGAAAACATGTCTAAGCTCAGGGAAATAATATCTACACCGTGGATACATAATTGAACGTTACTGTCACATCGTGAGATAAATATACCAAGAGCTGTATTTTTATCCTTATTCAAAGAGAATTTAGTTTCATTTCTCTTGTTTTGTTATGTTATCATAGAATTTGTTTAAAAGTGATTATACTTAAGTCCCTTTAAAGAAACTAGATGCCGCTTTCAATCGGCATAGTTATACACGCTGGACCCATATACCCTTAATTGGTATTCACGAATATCCATAAAAAATTACATCAATCCCATGATCATATGCTGAGCCTTTATTTTCTAAACCACACGAGATTACTTGGTTAAAACGCGTACAGCGTTCATAACGCGTATGCTTTTAAAGCTTATTTTGATACAATGAAAGTATATAATTATGTAGTTTGTAAAAAGTATTACCTGACAAATATAAATATATGTTAATAGAGAAAAAAATATGACTTTGTAAATGCCATTATAATATAGACAAATTCTTAAATGATAAACAACTAGAAATTCTCATTTAATAATGCTATGACATTATCTTCCATTTAGGATTGACCCGTTGGAGAGTAAGACAGAATGAAGCTACTTCAAATAAATTAGTAGCGAGTCAACAGGCCTAAAACATAAATAACGCTGACTCAAGAGACCATATAGGGATAAAATCTGTTGATACTGCTACTCGACCTAACAAGGGACTATTGGGCACGAAGATAAAATTGGTCCATATGGCCACTCGAGGATTCGAGTTGCCGTATATAGGGTAAACGTACCTGCCAAGTCAGGATGTCATGCAGGCTGGCCAAAATGGGTTCCGTGGCAAAAGCGATAGTAGTGGCACCTTCTTCAAGAGTGTGGATCACTTGCAGCATCTTCGGATGACGCACTCTATCCAACATCAAAACCGTGTTGCGGATGCAGTCTATCATCAGGTCCTTGTCTTTCTTCTGCTTCGTTGGCTTGTAGATCTTCTCAGCCAGAGCTTTCTCTAGCATGAACACTGAGCATTCCTGTAACAAGCGAAATATTCTACTATAGATATACTGTTTTGGACCATTATTGAGGTTTTTTTTAATGTAAAAGTGATGAGACGATTGAGACTCTTTTCTGATGGTAAGAATGCATGTCCAAGACAGCAATATACAGAAATTTTAATAACAAAACAAAGCCTAGGGCATCGCTGCTTTGGTGTTCATTATTTTGAGATTTTTTATAGTTACTTTCAACAGCCTTGTAATTTCGCTAGCTGCAATACCCTGTAATGGACGACCTCCTGATAATGCTGAGATCTACCACCAAGTAAAAGGCTTTATTTCAGATTCTTTATTACCATAAAACAATGTTTCGTATCTAAGTCAGTTCGATACAGTCAGTTTGTAAAAAACATATGGTTAAAGATATTTGTTTCTCAAAAGAATCTTATTAGAGAAAAATGCATATTATTCTGAACTGGGGTAGGTACTTACAAACTGCAAGAATACGAGCGAGATGAATGAAAACAGTAGTGGGCAGACGAAAGATTTTTATTGGCAAATTCATTGAATGAGAGTGGACATAACAAAACAAGTGATTTTATTACGTATCGTATTTGGCTTAGTGGGTGTCAATGTTGTCATAACTATCTCCTTGTCTATTCTCGTTATGTTCTTATGTTTTGGTTTTGTGTATGTGTATTTTTTAATTGTTTCAGTAAGTTTTAGTATTGATATAGATAATAAGATTGGTTTATCGTTCTTTCTATGTTCATAGTATTCTACGTTTTTTCACAAAACTTTGAGTAACAAAACAAAGTCCAGGGCATCGCTGCGTTGGCGCTCATTACTTTGAGACTTTCGATGGTTAGTCTCAACAGCCCAGTAATTTCGATAGCTGCAATATCTTTCAAACCGGAACTCAGTAATGTTTGCACACTACTGCTTAGCGGCTGAATATCTGGTACAAATTCAAATACAAATCATTTATTAATAACACCAAAGTTACAGGTCGTTTTTCCATTCATATTTAAAAATATCAAAATCAAAATCATTACATATGTACTGCGGTGGTACCTACCTAGATGACTTCCTGCTAAGGAGATCTACCACTAAGTAAATATGTATGTAATTATTTGATGTGTATATATAGTTATGTATTATTTATACTAAACCGAGAATATCTTAAACAAGTATAAAATGTTTGGTATATTGATTTGAATTGTCTTTTATACCAGCAGGTTTATTATATGTTTGTGTTCCTTCAAGCGTAAAGTTTTTCAGACTAAGTATAACTTTTTGTTCTTGGGATGTTTGGTAAGCAGATGTTGTTGCGAAGGTCTTGTTTGAACTTGTGATTTTGTGGTGAAAGTATGTACATGCCTTTTTTAAGATTTTCCTTACGAGTATTCAAGTGTTATAGCGGTATAGATGATTAATTAAATAATAAATTAACGATTGTTAAGTGCTAATTAGTTGCGTTATTTATGTTTCTTATTTAAACATGGCAAATATACGTCCACAATAATTACTTTCAAATTCAAACACTCGGTTATCTTTTTCAGGCAATGAAACGACACTGTGACCCTGTGACCCGGCTTAGCCAGCATACTTATTATTTTATACCGATGATAGCTCAGCGGTTAGCGCGGTCAGTTTTTACGCTAAAAGGCGTGAGTTCAAACCCCAATAATGAATGGGTTGCCGGTGCAGAAAAACACCGTAAGTAAACCATAGTCTGGTGCTAGGATACTTTTTCGTACTCGGCTGATTAGCTACCACCTTCTAGTTGAAAATCTACCGCTAAACACCTAATGGTGTGTTCCGGCAACGCCACTTGAGCGCCAGTTCCATTCCAGGCTAGGTGTGTTTACCATTTTCGATTACACTGTCACTCAACATCAGATGAGCTGTAGTCAAACACCTAGCCTGTTATGCATAAAAAAGTTATTCAGTTTAAGAGCGTAGGTAGAAATACAAATAAAAATATTTTTTGGTAACGCCAGAATTACAATACAAATTCCATAACATCACTTCAAAAGTGTACAATGAAATATGTCAAAAAAATCAATCATCATTGAATATTAAAATCATTATTGAAGTCATAAAACAAAATCTTTAGCAGCCAAGATCCTCTGAAGCACGTGATACAAGCTTATTATAAAACATTTTAATATACATACATGTTGAGATTTCAATATAATGTAGTAAGTAAACGAGATTAAACGCTCAAGTGGGCTCATAAATACGCTTCGTTGACGTTGGCTCCAACATTTCACGTAAAGAAGTCGAGCAGAGAAAGCAACGCTTACCGCTATAGCCAGAGATTGAAAAAAACACACACAAAATGTCGCGCAGATAATGAGCAAACATTCCTTCAGCAGAAGTCTCATTTAATTTTTTCATTATTTTAAAAAGGTGGAGGTGAAAAAAAACTTTTTGTATGTGTGTTACGAGATCATTCGGTTATGAATCGATTTTGATGATTCTTTTTTTACTTGGTAGATCATACTTCAGACGTAGTCCTATAGAAGTTTTAACGAAAGCGGGTTTTAAAAAATCAACAAAAATCTAAAAATTATAAAAATAAAAAAATACATTACTTTAACATAAAAAAAAAAAGATTCAGTCCATAAACTTAAACTTAGTAATAGCGTGGTGTTGAATACCTTTAAGGTACGAGAATGACATTTTCTGTCATTTTAATATCGTGTTAAACCGATACTATTTGAAAATTCCAACCATAACAAAGTTTTTGAAGTGACGAAAAAATTAAATGAATCCATCGGTGATTTTTTCTATAAGTTACACGAAGAAAATGCCAGGCTGCTGCCAGCTTAGGTTGTAGTACAGCTCGCACTTTAGACGTATGCCCTTCGTTTTATTTTCTTTAAGACGTACATAGTCTCATATCATTGTAATTTCACCTTCCAGGAACTTATTGCGTTGAAAATTTGATAACGAAGACATAGGAAACAGATCTCGTGGATTTTATTTAGACTAAGAGCTGGAGGTCGCTTACCATACCAAGCTTTAAGAGTGTGTTTCAGATCAACATGGTATAATTACCCCATGCCCATTCTTTTATTGGATCGTTAAAATCTCGAAAGCGACATCGTTGACATGGTTAAAACGGGACGAAACCATTTGATTACTCTAATTTTTCTTATTAATTGTAATTGTCTGTGTACCTAGCTGTAAGTTTTCCTTTGATTATAAAAATAACAATAAATAAAATATTTTGCGGACCACTAGACAGTGGAACGCGCTGTTTTAGTGGCTGTTCCTCGATGGATACAATCGGCATGTCATCAAATCGAGAATGAGTGGGTATCTTTTAGGCAAGCGTGCTCCATCTTAGGTCGGAATAAAGAGTTAGTCAATCAATCAATCATTTAACATCAGGTGAGATTACGGTCAAACGCTAACCTAATTATTGTAAAGAAAAGGTTCCAAGTCTAAAATCCAGTTGAATTCCGAAAGCTCCAGTATAAATTGAGGCAACCCTAATTATTCTTATGCTACTTAATGAATGCTAGAGAGAACACTATGTCTTTACTCGGTATCTGATGAAGTTAAGTTACCAGCATTCCGCTTTCAATTTAATTTGCTTGTAGTGAATAACAAACTTAATTTTAGCGAGATTAACATTCCGCTTTAGCATTTCTATGATTGCATCGTGCAACTTTTAACTATCTCGAGACTCTGGAAAGGGGATAGTATCACTATTTCTCGTACTTCTTGCTGGTGTAGTATTTTCTACACTTTTACTACTTAGCAATACTATTTACTCTTCCCTCCGGCCACATTCTGAATGGGTGATCACGTTACAATGAGTTTTTTTTTTTTTAATGGTTGTCAGGCTTGGTGTTTGACCACAACTCACCTGATGTTAAGTGAAGGTGTGGTCGAAGATGTAGTAAAGCACACCTAGCCTGGAACGGAGCTGGCTCTCAAGTGAGGCTGCCGGAACACACCGTTAGGTGCGTGGCGACAGATTTTCAACTTGAGGGTGGTAGCTAGCCAGCCGAGTACTAGAAAGTACCCTACCACCATGCTATGGTTTCCTTACGATGTTTTCCTTCACCGGCAGCTCAAGCTCATTGTTGGGGTTTGAACGCCCTTCGGCATGCGAACCTACCGCGCTAACCACTGAGCTATCATCGCTACAGAATTGAGTACGAATTGAATATGAGTTGAATAATATATCTATCTCTGTATAGTTAAAGTTATCTTATGTACCTACTGGCTACCTAAAGCCGTCCCTAGACGGTCATGCGGCATGACATGCGTCTACGAGAATTATCATGCTGCATGATCGACCAAAAAATCAAATCATTTTTATCGCACTTCCACTCCAGCCGGAGTATAGTGCAGTGTTCAGTAAACAGCGTCTCTCTACCTCGACATGCCCCGATCTAAACGATCATGCGTGCATGTGGGACGGCTTTAAAGTTCTGTAAGTATCGCTGCAATGATCATGGACAGGCGTTATCTCTTACCATCAGGAGAGCGCCTCGATCGTCTCATTACCTTTACATAAAAAAAAAAAAAAATGTTAGTCATAACTTACAGGATAGAAAACAAAAAGGAATGTCAATCAGCTACCAGCACGTAGTTTGCATGTCATTCACATCAATCAATACAATTAAATGGTCATGCGTGCATGACATCACATAACGTACGTCATGCCGCATGACCGTCTAGGGACGGCTTTAGTCATTTTAGTCAGACTGTTCTGCTTCATGAGTTGTATGTAGCTGTAGGGCGTGGGTTCAATTTCCACACAGGTGAAATGTTTACGTAACAAAAAGAGACCCTTGTTCGGTATTTAGGTGTGTTATAAATATACAAGTATTTACCAAAAAATGTGTACAAGCATTTATCAAAAAATGTTTACAAGTATTTTATCAGTTTGTTTTGCATAGTTTTGAGTCTATGAATAGAAAGAAACCAAACAAAAGATCAGGATAGATCAAGCTGCCGGCTTCCTTGTTTCCTGAGGGATCTTACATAATTAGGATCTTTTTAATGTCAGAATGAATAGTTGTTTTTCTTGTTTTACAATTTTGACGATTACGTAAAACATGATCGAAGATTGTTGAATAACAAGTAACTAATTTTTTTACGTTTTATTATTTTGGCAATTTTTTCTTTTTTTCTCAAAGTTGTTTTTTCTTCTAAAAAATAGTTTAAGGTGAAATATGCTTCAAACTTGGCGATTCGTCTTCACTTTTATTTAAAACGAGACCTTTAAAAACAGTTAATTGACTTTCTTTTTTTATGTGTGATAAATGTAAAAAAAGAAAAAAATCCTAAAGTTTCCTATAAAACGCCCGTTTTGACTTTTCCGTCGATGGAATGAATCAACTACATCCATTTCCTATAAAAGGTATTTTTACAAAAAAAAAGTATGTAATCCCAACAAACATTCAAACCCATCTGTGAGCTCAGATTTTTGAACAATTGTAAGGTTATTTTAATAAAACAAAGTAAAATGAATATTGAATACGCGCACGCAGACTATGCAGGTATTACCATGTCGCCCGACCCCCGTCAGTCCGCCGTAGTTGTCGAGAGAGGACGTGTACAATTTTATTCGAACCTCCTGGCAGTGGGAAGTTGGAAGTGGGAAGTGGGAATTGAGAAGTGGCAAGTGGGACTTGGGAATTGGGAATTGTGAAGTGGGAAGTAGAAAGTGGGCATTGGGAATTGGAAAGTGGGAAGTGGGTTTTGGGAATTGAGAAGTTGGAAGTGGGAAGTGTGAATTGGAAAGTGGAAAGTGGGCATTGGGAATTGGGAAGTGGAAAATGTGCAATGGGAATTTGTAATTTGGAATTAGGAATTAAGAATTGGAAATTGGGAAATGAGAATTGGGAATTGGGAATGGGAAAGTGGGAATTGGGAATTTAAATATGGAAAGTTGGAAGTGGGAAGTGGGAAGTGGCAATTGGGAAGTGGGAAGTGGAAGTTGGGAATTGGAAAGTGGGAAGTTGGAAGTGGCAATTGGGGAGTGGAAATTCGGAAGTGGGAAGTGGGAAGTGGGAATTGGGAAGTGGGAAGTGGGAAGTGGAAGTTGGGAATCGGAAAGTGGGAATTGAGAAGTGGGAAGTGGGCATTGGGAATTGAGAAGTGGGAAGTGGGAATTGATTAGTGGGAAAGTGGGGGTTGGGAATTGGAAAGTGGTCAAACACCTAGCTTGTCGACCATAAAAAACCAACGCAGCTTACTTTGATATTATAAATCAGCATTGGCACTTGCCACTACATAGAATACTATCTAGTAACCACACGCGCGCGCGGGTGGCTAAGCTGGCTAGACCCCTTACGCCGCCCGGCGGTCTGCGTCTGCTTCACCCCCACAGAACCTGTGCAATGTGAGATACATTTCGCCTTAATTATTATTATTTTATCTGGACCTAAATATTTTTTTAAATTATATGTCATCAGAGTTTTTGACATATTTAATGATATTTTTGAAATTATGTTACGGAATTTGACTTATGACTTTGGTGTGTACAATAAAAAAAAATGTAATGAGACAACGACGATGCTGACTCAGAATAAACGATACGCTCTCCTGATGGTAAGAGATAACGCCTATCCTTGACCAATGCAGCGATATACAGAACTTTCAATTCAGAACTTTGAGACTTTCGATGGTTAGTCTCAACAGCCCAGTAAAAGTAGTAAGTCTCCCCAGAACAGAGCAATATTTACACGCACGCACACTTGCTCTCCGAAGTCTACGTGTTTCATTTTCGTCCACATCACGCTTATATCAGATGAGTTGGTTAACATACGCTGACTTCAAAGTGTTTAACAAAAAATAAGGTTTAATTTGTAACATTTTTTTAATACGGAGATTAGCTTCGTATTTGTCCACAGCCTGATGAGAAGCAACGAAATGGTCTAGAAGAACCTTGATTATGGTTCGAGAAACACAGACTCCGGCAATGAGCATTTTGTTGCGCGAATAAAGAAATTGGATTCGAAGCGCTTGGTGCACACATGGGGAACGTCCACCATGCGTTTTTCTAGCCATTCGGCAGTAAAAATTAGCGGATGGAACCAAGTCGTGTTAAACCAGAAACAGGAGACCATTAACATAATTATTGCCTATGAACCTCTTAGCACACTTTAATGCACAAACAAATTCAAAATGTATAAATTGCAAGCAAGTCAAACGTAAACGAGCAAAGTTTTCTGTTTGACTGGGTACATAAACATCGCGATCATATAAGCCTTTCAAGAGTCTTGCAAATATATATTTTATTTATATAAATGGAAGTAGCTGAAGAGGCATCCAATTAGTCTACTAGTTTCCATACGACGTGAACTACACGCTTCAGATACTAATTCAGCCACCTTGTAGAAACTTCATTACGACTCACTCAATCGTGTGGAAAGCCTTAATCCGGGCGAGTACTAATTTTAATTGACAAGTAAGTGTCAAGGAAAAACGAAAAGTGGAGGCGCTTTTAAGTTTTTTATAAGCTAATATTTCTTTCTTTTTTTTCTATAATTTTGTGGGATATTACTTCAGATATCCCACAATTATTATTAATAATTTTTAATAATAAATTAACAATAATAAGATTCATTGACAGCCCCGCTGGCTCATTGGTAGTATATCTGCCTTGAGAGCTGTAGGGTGTGGGTTCGATTCCCACTCAGTGCAAACATTTTGTGAATAAACAAATGTTTGTTCTGTAAGTATTTACAAAAAAAAAAGTATTTATGTATTCTATCAGTTATTTCACTTCCATCACACAAGCTCTGCTTAGTTTGGGGCCAGATGGCGCTGTGTGTATAGTCCTACGATATATATTATTTATTTATTATAATAAAATTGATTGATTCAGGTTGATGATTACATTGCAGAAGATCATATTAAAGTATTTTGGAGTTATATCTATAGTGTATTTCCGCTTATAAGTCGTTTTGGTTACAACGATGACGAAGATTTAATGAAACAACTTTAAATATTTATCAGAAACAAACCTAAAACAAATTAAAAAACAAAAGATATTTGTATTAACATTTAAGATAATTATCAGTATTTAAGTCCACTTTATCGCTGTATTTAGTTGACACTACACATGACCACAAAACACATGATAACAAAATTGGTATATAGGATTTGGAGATCTATATATCTATCGTCTACATCCAAAACAAATAACACCCCTCGATAGCTGAAGGATCAAAGAACTCGTAACGTTGAGTGGGACTTCTTACTGTTCAAAAATATATACAAATATCTATGTATATATATTCTGCGTATAAAAATACATACTGCCGTGTCAATGAGACGGCCACATCCCGATTGTTAGGTTAGTGTTTGACCTCATTCTGCCTAATGTCAAACAATTATGTGGTCTAGAATAAAACACGCTTACTCGTACCTAGAATTAATCTGGATTAGCCAATATCCATGTTGTACTTTTCGGAGAACTTTGGTAAATAATTCCATATCATCGCCACGTAAAAATAGATTTGGAGTCGATATGCCTAGTGCGCACAAACGAAATGACGCTTCGGTCACATTTGTCGTCAAAGGGTTGGACCAAGTCTTGCAACTCTAAAGCAAAGTCTTGAAATGCGTCCGGTTGCGTGCTTTACTACGATTTCCTCGTGATTCCGATACGTAGGGTATCAGTAAAAAAAACCGAATCAGGTGCCAGTACTCAACTTATATGTTATTACATAGGTTCGATATGCGATTTCTCTTCTCACTGCCATAAAGCCCCTTGAACCAAACGAATCGTTGGGGATATAATTTGTCAATACGGTATCCTGCCACATAATTATTATGTTACAATAAATCATATAACCAACTAATTTGTGCCTCGTTATATGTATATGTGCTACTGCATTAAAAGGTATAATTGCGTTGGACTTTCTAAATTTGCAAGTAAGTTGAATTGAACTTCTATAAAGAAAAAAACTAAATACGTCTTGCCAACTAACTTAATTCGCAACTCAATTTCCTGGTAAATACAGTGACGGAATCAATTTAAATTTCACAGACCTAGAAACGTAGAATTTATTTCACAGTAAGCTCATAGCTATATCATGGCACGAATGATTGAAATTCGGGGTAAAGGTTATGTCAATAATGCTCTACAACTGAGCTACGCTACGAGTTCTACAGCCGAGCTACGGTACAAGCTCTACAGTCAGGCTAAGCTACAAGCTCTACAGTCAGACTACCCTACAAGCTCTACAGTCAGGCTACGCTACAAGCTCTACAGTCAGGCTACGCTACAAGCTCTACAGTCAGGCTACGCTACAAGCTCTATAGTCAGGCTACGCTGCAAGTTCTACAGTCGAGCAACGCTACAAGCTCTACAGTCGAGTTATGCTAAAGGCGCTGTAGTTGAGCTAAGTCATAAGCTCTACTGTCAAGCTACGCTACACGCTCTACAGCATAACTACGCCATAAGCGAGATTACTACAATTGAGATACGTCACATGCTCTACAGTGAAGCTATTCCACTAACTCTACTGTTGAGCGCCACTATCAAACATAATCTAGACTGTATTAATTTTTAAAAACTGTGCCACATCTAACGCTTTTCCATTTCGCTTATGAATAAATTATTTGATGGCAGCCACGGAGTAAATATACCAAGGCGTTTTTAATCTGCATTTTGAGGTACAAAATCGTTGAATATTGACGGGAATGTAATGCATGGTACTATATAATCTATGACGCGCCTAATAAATCATACGCCATACGCACGCATCATTACCTCATTGCCAGTATTAATGTAATAACATACTTTTTGTATAGAGTAGGAGAATTTCTTACGTCAGGGTAAACATTTTAGGATTCCATAATAAGAGGATTCCAATAAACACGGGAGGCGGGCGATTTAATGGCTGACAACGCTGATGGCTAACACACGACTAATGTTATATAATAGTCGGCTTTTGACACAATACATACAATGTTTGGTCAACGCTTGAGTTTAAACGGTTTTATTTAGCTTGCTTGGTTTGTTGAAATGTGAATTTAGAATGTACAATTTGCTTTTCACACAAAGTGATACAATTTTGATAGAGCCTTAGTTCAGAATCAGAAATATTTATTTATATCATTATTTAGAAATATTTTTTATTAGGGATGAAAATAGACTAAGTTTTATTTTTTATAAAAACTATATTTTTTTGCATTTCTTGCATTCTTTAACAATTTTTTGTCTTCTATAAAACTGGCATAATTAAGCTTTATCGCAATCAATTTTAAAATTAATATAAATCGAAAATTGCGGGACCTGTTTTTTTATTTTACTAGTTTTAGTGTTGCAAAATATAAGCATTGTTCTATTGTACTGAAATATAGTATTTTCGCGTATTATATATTTCTTCAACAGTATAGTATGGAGTCCCGAAATACAGTACAACACATTATAGTACGATTAACAACCCTAATTACATCATGCATACTTAGATTGCCAGAATAATTATTCTTCTCTAAGCATAGTTCGTTTGTATAAATATCACATAAAAGTTTGGTATACACTAGTTCTTATTTGCCATTCAATCAGGGCCAATACGAGTGTTTGCATTGTTCAGGACAGTAACAGGTTCTGCTATGGGCGATCTACATATTTCCACAAAAGTGTTTGCGGACGATTTTTACGAAATGAATTAATACATATTTCTAACGGACCAGCAACCTCACGGCAGTTTTTCACAAGGGGAAAAAACCTTTATTGCGTAACGCGGTAAATTTAATATCCACAGAGCAAATTGAGCACAAAATACCTGGTGTTTTAATATGAAACTGCGCGATACTCAGGGATATTATTTGTAGTCTAGCTGGAAAAAGCAGTTACTCGGAATTATCACGGATCCCGAGCACAGGAACTTTATCAAGTCACCATTTATCACATCAGGCTTTCTTACACAATTTCACTTTATTAAAGATATAAAATCATTGCGTGAATCGTTTATTAATAAAAAAAACCATTCAAAAAACATACGTCTTTTTTTTAAATGAAATAGGCTTACATTTAGCTGCCATCTTGCCTAAAGTTAAGCTAAGATGCGGTTTAAAATGGAGCACGCTTGGCTAGAAGAAACTAATTCATACAAGACTTGAAAACACCCAGATTATATGTATCGGGGAACTCTGTCTAGCAGTCCGCACAATGAGAGTGGAATTAAATTGTTTCGTTCGAGTTTTTGGAACGTCGACTACGAAAAGACGTCGCTTTTTCACTGTCTGATAAAATAATGGGTTTGGGATAATTAGATCATGTAAATTTGAAGCACACTCTCAAAGTTAGTACTCGGGTACCGCTTTCTACTCAAAGTCAATTTCAAAATATCTTTATTATGTATAACGTCGTAACCTTATAGTATGCGATTAATATTAGAGTAGCAAAAGATGCGATAGTAAACGTTAACAAGCTCGGATAAAGAAAAATGTAGCGATGATAGCTCAGTGGTTAGCGCGGTAGGTTCGCATGCCAAAGGGCGTGAGTTCAAACCCCAACAATGAGATTGAGCTGCCGGTGAAGGAAAACATCGTGAGGAAACCATAGCATGGTGATAGGGTACTTTCAAGTACTCGGCTGGCTAGCTACCACCCTCAAGTTGAAAATCTGCCGCCAAGCATCTAACAGTGTGTTCCGGCAGCCTCACTTGAGAGCCAGTTCCATTCCAGGCTAGGTGTGCTTTATCATCTTCGACCACACCTTCACTTAACATCAGGTGAGCTGTGGTCAAACAACTAGCCTGTAAAACATAAAAAAAAAAAAAATAGCACCTATAAGAGGGTAGGTGTACAACTGTACAGTAACGTCACGTACGGGTTGGACCGGTGAGGTCGCGCTGCCGATTGTAATAAAGCTTCTGTTATGCAGAAGCTAGCCATTCATGCCGAATGTGTAATTTTTTGTTTCGTTAGGGCTGTTTAGGGAGCTACAGTTCCTGCCTTTGCCGTATGAATACATTTCCTATGTAACCCTGTTCACTCAAACAAACAGATAAATTTCAATGAAGCGTTCACAGCACGTTGGATCCTCACAATGGGGAAAATAAAGACCAATCAGTAACGCCGTCGCATCGGCTCGTCAAATCGGAGAGGTCAGTATACATTCTGGGGCCCGCGGTCTACAACCGAGTACCCACCTCATACTCGCGTGCTTCAGAACCAAGCTAAGATCTTGACTTTAAGTTATGATACTTTGTTTAATAACTATGAAGATTTTATTTAAAAATAAGAGATTATTGATTATTTTTTAAAACATTTAATCATATTGACATTTTGGATGCTATTTTTTAATGTGAGTGGATTATCTGCAAACTTGGTGATACCAATAAATTATTTGTATTTTTTTTGCCACTAATTTCTATGGCCTATTCAGCACAATAATATTGTAATATGAACAAGTAGGACAAAAACTTATTAAACAAAATAAAATATCTTACATTCTACTATTTTTGTACAAAAAACTTAATCTAAAAGTCCGTCAGAAAAGGGACATATGGGCAGAATGCTGGCAGCACTGCCACGCTAGATGGCAATTCTAAGCTTACCAAGATCTTGGCTTCAAGTGACCTTGTTTTATGAATTTGTCGATTATTTAAAAATAAGACATTATTGAATTACTAGTAAGTAATTATAATATTTTTGTTTTTATTGACATTTAATAATATTGCCATAATTATTTTATATGTGACATATTATTTCATTGACCTTTTCATTGTATTGACATATGTTATGATTTTGATATTTTTGAATATGAATGGAAAAATGACCTGTAACTTTGGTGTGTATTTGTAAGCTTTTGACCAAAGTAGATGCCAGCATTCTGGTCAACTGAAGCCTCCTCTAAACGTTGAAATTTTGTATTTTTATATATACTAGGTAAGTCAGTATAATGCGCGGCAGCAATAGCTAGTAGAAATTTAATGAACTCGCAACAAGTGAGCGAGGCGCGCGCAGAGTGCCGCGCAAACACGCGGTCCGCACCGGGGCCGCGCGTGTCATTACGCTCAGCATATCTCTTAATAATAAAGTCGAGATTAGCGCGCACAGCGGCGGCGGCGGAAGCACGCACCTGCACATTCATCGCTTTCGAGAAACCAGTGAAGAGGTAATTTGTAGCCCTTGTATTTGTCTATGTGTTTCGAATTAAATTTGTGGGGTTTGCGGAATGTTCTCATAGGATTTTTTTTTACAGTAAATTTTTTATTTACAGTATTTTATGGTTACCTGATATTAAATGACGGTGTGGTTAAAGATGGTGAACACATCTAGCCTGAAATGGAACTGGCTTTTAAGTGAGCCTGTTAAAACACACTGTTGGGTGCTTAGTTTTAAATGGTAGCCAGCCGTGTACCAGAAACACTACCCTACCATGCTATGATTTCCTCACGATATTTTCCTTCACCGATAGCTGAAGCTTATTGTTGGGATTTGTCACCGCGCTAACCACTGAGCTATTATCGCTACAAATACATGTTTTCAAATAAATTAAAGATGTATTCCATCACACTAGGTAGGTATATGTTTGAGTGCGATTTGTTAAAAATCCCACTAATATTATAAATGAATTTTGAGTTTGGATGGATATTTGTTAGTCTTTCACGCAAAAACTACTTAGCGGATTTGGACGAAATTTGGTATGGAGGTAGTTGAGTGTAGCCTATGTGCTAATCCAGGGTGAATTAGCACATAGACTGCTTTTTATCCTGAAAACATGTAGCGGGTAACCCCGCTGGACGCAGGTAGTAGTGAATGAATGAAAATTTCACTGCTTTATTTTGAATAAATTTAGTTTGCAGGGGTTGCGCTATATTCGACACGCGTACGTTACGCAAAGCAAGGTGCAATAAACATTCAATATACTTAGTCTATTCAGGCAAACCGAACTGGGTTTAGTACGCTTTAGTGCTTTTGAATCACGGCGTGTTGGAGTTTGAGGACTAATTTTAGTTTGTTGTCCAAAATAAGACCTACGCATTTAACAGTTTTTTTTATTTTATTACTTATAGTCTTGCGTTTGACCGCCAACTCGCCTGATGTAAAGCGAAGATGCGGCCTACGGTGGAGCACGTTCGCGTAGAAGATACCGATTTACTCGCGACTTGAAGGCACCCAGATTTTATCTTTCAGGGAACACCCACTCGTAAGGTAGACTCGAACCGTTTACTTTGAGTCTTTGGAATATCGACGATGAAGCGGTGTCGCTTCTTGGAGCTCCTGGCTGTGCGATAGTAGAATGGGCAGGGGGAATTAGGTCATGTAGATCTGAAGCGCATTCACCAAAGTGTATCCGGTAGAAAACTGACAGAATAATTTCATTTAGTATTAGTGACGTGCTGGGCAATGAACGCCTTTTAGCTGTAGCCCTAGCCTCCGTTATAGTAGAAATGGTTTTAAATTTTCAACTTAAGTTCTTAACGAGCACAAAGATGGATACTTCCGAAAAGGTAAATCTACCTGCAGAGTAGAAATCTTACATCTACTTAAGAGTCTTTGTCTACTTGCAACTTGATAAGATGTTAAGCCTACTATACATTTATTTTAATATTTAATAGTTTCGCGTTTGACGACATCCTGCCTGACGTTAAGCAACGATGCGGTCTAAGATAGAACACGTTTACCTTAAAGGAACCTAGTAGTAGTTACGGAGTGCTCATATACGAGTACATATAGAAATGATTCGATATCTAAATTACTTTACTATTATAAACATATTAATATGGAAAACTCAGCGGTCGTGATTAGCGTAAGTAATGAGCTTTCTTAATATAGTAATTATGTCGTTAAAACTTAGGTTTTAACAAATTATTACTTTCAAAAAATAAGATTCTAAGTTTGATCCAAAAAGATTAAGTTACTTTGTGTGTATTAAATAATAAATTATTACTCTGTGATAAGTAACAGAAGATAATAATTTATTAATTAATACTTATTTTGATTACTTATTTACTGGTTAATTTATATTTAATGTTGATTTTCTATACTATTATTAAGAGGAAAGATTTGATTGTTTGTTTGTTTGTATTGAATAGGATCCGAAACTACTGGACCGATTTCGAAAACTTTTTCACCGTTGGGAAGCTACGCTATCTTCGGGTGACATACTTTTTATCCCTGTATTCCTACGGGAATGGGAACTACGCGAGTGAAACCGCGAGGCGTCCGCCAGTGAAAAATAAAGTAGTAAGGCATGTTACAGAGAAACCAGCATAACCAACCAGCCCGTTAATCTTTGCGGGTGGACACTCATCCTACTCGTCTTCGTGTACTTTTCTACATACAATATACATATGTATAATGTATATTGTACTTGTTTTGAGTTTAAGATATGTTTGTACCACTAAATCTATTGGAAATTGTTTGGTGTATATGTAAAATAAAAATGGAAACAAGAAACATATATTATATTTAAAGAATAGGGGAAAACTTTATCGGATGATATTACAAAGACACCGACAATGTAATCCGACCTATAGGTACGACGCGTTCGTAAGACGCTAGGATGTCAAAATAGTTTCGCAAAAGAAACTTTTTTTATTTAGCAGCAAAAAGTTCTTTTTATTATGTAAAAGTATTGAGACGCTCTTCCGATTGTAAGAGACAACGCATGTACATAATCATTTTAATGACACAAAGAACTTTGAGTAACAAAACAAAGTCCAAGGCATTGCTACTTCGGCGCTTATAACTTCGAGACTTTCGATGGTTGGACTCAAAAGCCCTGTAATTTCACTAAATGCAGTGCATTTCACAGTAATGTTTACATACTACTGCTTGGCGGTTGAATATCTGATAATGCGGTGGCACCTACCTAGACGATTTCCTGCCATATATATCTACCACCAAGTGAAGCTATCTACATAATATCTTGATAATAGTGTAGTATTCATCTTAATTACAATATTTCTGATTACATAAATCTTAAAATAGCCCGTGTTATACTAATAAATAATACAGTGGTACATTTTTTGCAAAAGTTTTAACGCTATCGATTATTATTATTGAATAAATGGACCGTGAAAATTACCACATCAATGCCTAATTGCCCGCTATTCTGCTCTGCATAATGCGATACCATGTATTGCTGAACAAGTTTACTAATTAGCTGAGGTGCACATCGCGTTTGCATTAGCCACGGGAAGCTCCTTGAAGTTCACACACTGACTAATGAGATCTCCTTAAATGCTTACATTACGTTTTCATTTTAGAATTTCATTTTATTAGCTAGCACATTCATTTGAAGGTCCCTGGAAGAGAATTAGCTCTCATAAACGCAAGACACTCCATTCGTGGGGTTTAAGGCCTGAAGTTTTTGTTTTATTCCTACTTTTTTTTCTATTTATTATTTTCCATATAAATCCAATTCAATTTGAGATGACAAAAGTACTTAAATGGATGTCTGAAATATGCCAGTTATTTATTATTCGACGATATTAATATCGTTGGAAAAAGTACCTAAATTAATTAGGTATGTCATCTAGGCCCCAATGTTGAGCCTTGGGGTACTCCAGCGGGCATGGATTTAGCGACTGAAGTTTGATTATTTAAATGGACTTAAAATAATGTTTTAGTAACGTAAGATTTTACAATATTAATCAGGCTTAATAGAAAACGTACCTTTATTAATTTGTAGAGCTAAGTATTGTGGCAGACTGTGTCAAACGCATCATCTATTTTGAACAAAAATGTTTATATGTGTAATAAGCTGTTTATCCGAAAACTGAAATGAACGTATGTAAATGATTTTCTCAAGGCATTGTAGTCAGCTATTAGTTACTTGACAGTAAAATGAAGGATCGCATGTGCTTTTACTTGGTTTGTTTATCACTTTAGCCCGTTTTCCAAGATCCGGTCAGGTCCGAGGGTTTTGCATGTTGTCAGTTTATGAATGACTCTATTCACGTCAGCGAAGCGAATCAATAAATAATAAGACGATACTGTAATGGAGCTTATCAATGGAGTTAATCTAGGTAATATATGTGTGCCAAATTTTATGCAAATATGTTCTGCTATGATTGAGTAACAAACATACACATACCCTAACACACACACTTTAACATTCAATTTCTCATGTTATAGTACAGGATGGTGGGAAAGTTTCTTATTCAAAGTAAAACAGATAATTTCCTTCCAGTAAAAATTAATCTAACAAGGATGTGAAAGTACTTAAGACCTACCTATATGATTAAGAAACCCACGTACATACTCTTTTATTGGGCAAACGTGTAAACAGTGCACTTGTAACTCATTAAATACATTTTCGTAATGCTTTATAATTACTAACATTAGTATAACATAGAGTCGATGTAAAAATAGTTTAAAGTCAGGAGGAAGCACTCGGCTACAATCGAAAGCCGCCATTTCAAGCATTACACGAAAAGAACGACGCTCCGCTAAGAGGAAAAGCTTGTTTGAAAATTGTACAGGATGTCTTCTTGATCCAATAACGACGTATAGTACGAGCGGGATTGCTTCATTTATATTATAGATTTCTCGGATTCTTCCTGAAAGCCGCTTCGGTTTTAGGGATCCAAATCTGAAAGGTATCCAATAAGACCCTATTGCTAAACTTATGCCGTTAGCCTATCCGCTATCTTCTATACTTATAATAAAACTGGTGGAGATCAAAATCTGTACATTGAGAATATAAAAACTAAATTAATTGAAGGGCACTCTATTATCGATGCTGAAGTAAAAACATGTAATTAAATTAGTTTTTGCCTGCCTATCTGTATCTTGAAAGGCATGATATAACACTAATACTATGAGGGTTCTTAGAAACTTTTTATCCTAAAATTCGGCACAGTTCCCGTGGGAAGGGGGATGAAAGTCAAAATGTTTACTTGCGTAGTCCGATTTCAATTATTATTTTTCGTTAGAAAGGCGATACTCTTAAGGATTGTACAGTACAATTTTCAACTTCATCGGAATAGTAGTTTAGAAATGTTAACAGTACAGAAGTCCAAACTAACATGAATCCCGAAGTGTAACGGAAACTTTGAGTGCAAAGCTCATAATAAACTGGCAGTTGGACAAGCGAATTAATTTAGTATGCACGTTCACATTCGCGTAGACT
Source organism: Biston betularia (assembly GCA_905404145.2). NCBI lineage: Eukaryota > Metazoa > Arthropoda > Insecta > Lepidoptera > Geometridae > Biston > Biston betularia. The sequence continues at coordinate 682,207 of FR989862.1, read as the reverse complement.
GAGTGATTACACCTATTGTCAAAGTCGCACCAGCCAAAAAGCACATGACAGACATTCAAAATACCTCTAAGCATAAATGTAAAGGTAGTTTTGAATAATATTTATTGCATACCCACCATATTTATTGACAGTTCGATTCATACCCAGGACAAACAGTTTGTGGTATAAATAAAAATAAAATAAATAAATAAATATCGTAGGACGATAAACACAGTGCCATCTGACCCCAAACTAAGCAGAGCTTGTGTGATGGAAGTCAGATAACTGATAGAATACATAAATACTTTTTTTTTTGTAAATACATACTTATAATACATACAGAACACCCAGACACAGAACAAACATTTGTTTATTCACAAAATGTTTGCCCTGAGTGGGAATCGAACCCACGCCCTACAGATCTCAAGGCAGATATACTACCAATGAGCCAACGGGGCTGTCAAAAAAAAAATGTTTAAATAAAATGTTTAATGTTGTAAATAAATGTTTGCTCAGTGTCTGGGTGTCCTGTATGTATTATAAGTATGCATTTAAAAAAAAAGTATTTTAGTATTTAATATGTTATCTGACTTCCATAGTACAAGCTTTGCTTAGTTTAGGGTCAGATGGCGCTGTGTGTAATGTCCTACGATATTTAACAGCATCGAATGTTTTTGTACCAAAAATATTTCACAAAAAACATTAAATCGGCAGAACTTCTTGAAACTCCATAATTACTTTATGCTTTACGCGCTCCTGCGAATAATTTGGGGCAGAAATTTCTTGCGTTGCTATACCTAACTGAATTATTCCATTGAACGTTTAGTTTTTTCACAACACCTATAGAACTTTACTTTATAAGCTCTTTGAGTACTACGCACTCATTTCAAAATCAAAGATATTTAAGCACGGGGCAGAATGGTGAAGGTGGTTAGAGAGAGAGGGAGGGGGGGGGGGGGGCACTGGTAAGTCGCGTACATCCAAATATCAAATCCCGTGTCGCAATCGCGCGATCGGTGTCTTACGCTACTGACAGAAATCTGATAACAAGTTATTTTTCGAACTAAAAACTTGTTATTATTTAACATTTTTCTCATCAATGAAATCTTGAATTGATTCATCCGATATCGGGGACCCTAAGAGACGGAGTGAACGGTTTTCTAGAAATATGTTCAGGAAAGTTTGTTCAAAAAGAAATTTAATGTTCTATTCCAATTCTTGGAGTACCTAGTAGTCAAAAGGTCGAAGTAAAGGAACGATACTAATTACATAGCGTTCTGTGCGCGATTAAGACTCGGTCATACACATAATTAAATTATGTTATAATCAATAAACCTCCCCAATATACTAGCCTTATTGCCGCGTTGCTAATATTTATATTTATATAACACAGGGTATCCTACGGCGATGACTAGTGACCAAAAATTGTAATAGTTCTATAATTTTGTTTATTTTTATTTTATTTTACACGTTCAACTACATCAAGTGTCTTACATCTTTGTGAAAAATTTGACTTGTGTGAATGCTGATCATGGTTTATGTTATTTATGTGCAAATAAACGTTATTATTATTATTATTTGATGTTTAGTTGGTTTCGATTCCTATTGTCCCAAAGTTTCAACTGCGATAGATTGAAAGGTACCCGATGTCCAAAGCCTTTTGCGGTTTATTGCAATTTCAGCAGCCGTATCAGTTTTAATCAACGTTCTGGGAAATTGTGACTATGCCAAAGCATGAATGTGACGTGGTTTCTCATATCAAAAGCTGTCCTGTATTTTTGTATGTACGTCTGTATATTTCATTGTATTTGCGCGATAGTAACTTATGAACTAAGGTCTTCAAATTCAAATATGATTAAAATTAGTTTAGGGGCTGTGAATACAAATAATACATATAAATCGCAACGTAACACGACGTAGTTTGTGACGAACAACTAACATTATTATATTAATGAGAGACATTACATGCCATTAAATTACTAAATCCCGGATAATCCCGCAGAGATCTGTCAGTAATTTCAATAAAGTTTTGAAACACCTTCTGTAAACATTTTCGGGTGCTCTCGAGTATTTACTCAAGTCAGAAATACGAACGCGCCTTTGGGTATATTTGGAACAAATTACAGAACTTTCCAGATACTAATCTTATGCAAAAAGGACATTTTATAGTAGACATCGATTAAAACGACCTGTCTTTGTCTATAATAACGTTACTATTGATTGACTACTTCAATCCCATAGTTTTCTCCTTTTTAGGGTTCCGTACCCAAAGGGTAAAACGGGACCCTATTACTAAGACTCCGCTGTCCGTCCGTCTGTCTGTCCCTCTGTCACCAGGCTGTATCTCATGAACCGTGGTAGTTAGACAGTTGAAATTTTCACAGATGATGTGTTTCTGTTGCCACTATAACAAAAACTTACTAAAAACAGAATAAAAAAATGTTTAATATAACATACAACAAACGTGTTTTTTGCCGTTTTTACAGATAATGGCTGGTTTTTTTGATTTTGTCATCACACTATGTGTATGGTATTTGCCAGCGTCGTTTTTTATACAGAAGTTCGCGCTTGACCACATCCTGCCTGATGTTAAGCAACGACATGGTCTAGGGTGGAACATGCTTAGAAGGAACCTGTTTACTCTTGATTTGAAGACACTCATATTGTACTTTTTGGGAAACACAAACTCCGGCAAAGAGTAAGTATTTCAATATTGAAGGATTTTGTAATAAAATCAAGTTTAATCAAAGTCAAGTCTAGTCAAAGTCACACAATGTAAGTCATGTTCGAGTCCGAACATTCTTGACAAAAGTTGTATGAAATGTGTGCCTTAATTAACCATTAATTTGTAGCCTAAATAACGCTGGAAAGAAGATATTCTCGAGAAATCTGATTGTTGGTACCATTTTTCCAAAATGGCGACGCAGAAATTGCAAATGCAGAACTTTAATTAGAATACTCATTAACATTTTGTAGTAAAATTCCCTTTTTGTGTCTGCAAGGACTGGACTAATGTCAAGTAGGTATTGTTTATTAAATTGATTATATTTTTCTATGCACTCATCGACATAAAAATCAAACCAACTCAAAAACAAATCAATATTTGAGATGGTGGGATCCGTAGCACACATTATTATTAAAAACATTATTATTGAAAAGAAGTTATTTTGAGAAGTATAGTTACTAAAATTAGTCGTAATACTGATTATTTTATGCGAAACTAGCTGAGCCCCGCGGTGTTGCCCGCTACTTATATCGGTGTAAAAAGTAGTTTATGTGTTAATCCAAAGTCTCAGCTACCTCCATACCAAATTTCATCCAAATCTGATCAGTAATTTTTACGCGAAAGGGTAACAAACTTCCATCCATCCAAACTTTCACTTTTATATAGTGGGATGAAGACGAACTAAATACTCTCCTGATGGTAAAATACAATGACTGCGCATGACGCTTGCAGAGCTACCAGAACTTTGAGTAGCGAAACAAAGTCTAGGGCATTGCTGCTTTGGCGCTAATTGGTGTGAAACATATCCATATAATTTCGTAAGCTACACTGTACACTGTAAATTGTGGCACAGTAGTGTGTTCGTACTACACGAGTGATGTCTGACACTGCGGTGGTATCTACCTTGAAGGCCTTCTGCTAAGGAGATCTACCGCCTTGCGAAAATGCAGATTAGACTCCCGCATCGAGGACGCGAATTTAATCCTTATCGGCGGGAATTAAGCTTTACTGTTGTATTGCGGCTGTGAGAGATCAAATAATATAAACAGAGTCTACAGTTGGCCACAGAATAGATCACTGTGCTTTCTTCAAATTCAAACAGGTTTGGGGGCAGGGTGGGGAATCCTTCAAAGGACCTTACACCGCGCCCTTCACAACGCCTTTTTTATTTGTTTTACAAAGTTCTGTTTGGTTACACGCCCTGAGTTTAACATTATGCGGTGCTTATAGCAATTTTTTTTAAATGGTTGATAGGCTAGGTGTTTGACCACAGCTCACCTGATGTTAAGTGAAGGTGTGGTCGAAGATAGTAAATCATAACCAGCTTGGAATGGAACTGGCTCTCAAGTGAGGCTGCCGGAACACACCGTTAGATGCTTGGCGGCAGATTTTCAACTTGTGGTGGTAGCTAGCCAGCCGAGTACTAGAAAGCACCCTACCACCACGCTATGGTTTCCTCACGATGTTTTCACCAGCAGCTCAAGCTTATAGCGATGGTAGTTCAGTGGTTAGTGGTCGGTTCACACGTTGAAGGGCGTGAGTTTAAGCTCCAACAAAGAGTTTGAGCTGCCAGTGAAGGAAAACATCGTGAGGAAACCATAACGTAGTGGTAGGGTACTTTCTAGTACTCGACTGGGTAGCTGTCGCCTTTAAGGCGCAAATCTGTCGCCAAGCACCTAACAGTGTGTTCTGGCAGTTCCATCCCAAACTAGCTGAAATGATGACCACACCGTTTTTTTTAAATATGGTCTTAAGAGTAAAGTTGGATCTCTTGCAAAAAAAAACTTAAAATTTTGAGAATTCTTCTTTCCTTATTGGATGGATTTAAGTGAAAAATACCTTTTGAATTAGCAACAATGGCAGTCCTCAGTACTAACAAGCATTATGAACTTAAAAACTTCTTAACAAGTATTTAATTTTTACACAAAATAATTGCCCTGAGCAAAAAATTCGACATTGAACGTGAGTATTTTTTCGTTACCAGTATTAAATAAAGGCAAGAAAAATATCTTAGACAAATGAATTTTGTTACTAAGTAACAAGATTCAATTGTTTTTGGCTAGTTTCAATTTACTATTGAGCTCGGCTCAATAGTAAATTTATCTAATAGGATTGACTTAGTAAGAGTAATCTCCTCGGCTCAATAGTAAATTGAAACTAGCCAAAAACGATTCAGGAATATAAAAAAAAGGCACTCGGTGGCAATACACAAGCGTTCACAAGAGTTTTGGCGGGAACGCGGAAAGAGTCGTGTCACCCCGTTGTATTTTTTTCCAAAACTTGTCTTTTGTCGAGTGTTTATTCATAAAAATTGGTGGCGTTTTATTCATAAAGTGCCGAATCACAAGCGTGAGTGTGGGAAAATTATATAATGTAGTGAAACATGACTTTTCGTGTTGCTTCCAAAACTCCATCGAAGCTTTAGAGTCGCCTACTTTACTAAAGCATGACTGGACTTGACTGACATGGGCTGGACTTCACCAAGACTGGATTTTGACTATAACTATAGCTACGAGGCTACTTATTTAACTTATGAAACTTGAAAATATAAAACACTTGACACTGGCAAATGCGACGCCAAAACCAAAGAAAAAAAAGCGTTCACAGACTACTAATGAATAGTTTTGTGTATACGCATAACTTCAAAGTCATTATGTCATTTGATAGCTTCTGCATTATTTTTTAATTATGCATAGGTGGTTTCAAAGACAAATAAATAAATATTGTAGGACAATACACACAGCACCATCTCACTCCAAACTAAGAAAGCTTGTGCTATGGAAGACAGATAACTGATAGAATACTTAAATCGTTTTTTTTTTGTAAATACATACTTGTGATACATACACTCAGAAACAGAACAAACATTTGTTTATATCTCAAAATGCTTGTCCTGGATGGGAATCGAACCCACGCCCTTCAGCTCTTGGAGAAGACATACTACCAATGAACCAACAGGGCTGTCAATTTGTATAATCTTATTCTGGAAGGCGTAGTTGTGATCAATACACAAGCGAATAGGCGTTACCTCCGATGTAACTTAATTCAGGCGAGGAATCCTAAAAACTGTAGGATTCATCCTCTTTGTATCCCACATATTTCCCTTTAATCCACACAGTAATCCAATGTTTTTTTTGGTTATGAAATCAAATCCCGAAACCCGTATGTTGTACTGGTATTATTTTAAATTTCCATTCAGCGTAGCAATGCTGTCAGAATTTTTAGTTTCATTTCTCTCCTCTGATGGACTAGTAGATTGGGTTTCTGTTTGTATAAATATAAAAAAATATAAATAGTAGGTAGTATTACATAATTATACATATTATTTCACTGACATTTTCATTGTATTGACATATGTTATGATTTTAATTATAAATTATTTTTAAATTTATTTTTAAATATAAATGAAAAAATGGCCTGTAACTGTGGTGTTATTAATAAAAGCTTTGTACTTATTTTTTTAAGTTGTTATTTTTATGTTATCATTGATAAGTTATTTTAATTTCTTTAAAGACGTTTAACCAGCGCATTCTCGTCCCAAACTGAGCAAAGTTTGTATTATAGAAACAAGATAACTTATAGAATAGGTACTTGTAACACATACAGAACATCTAGACACTGAAGAAATATTTATTGTCACACAAATATTTGTCTCGGAGGGAATCGAACCCATACCCAGCCACGCAAGCGGATACTCTACAATTTTTTTTATTATTTGTGAATACGCGCTAATTTCTAGAAGGCCACCAAAAGTCCGGCCTTGCCGAGTTTGGTGCCCACTGCTATAATAATGAAATCATGAAATACTGTACTTTAGGAAAACGCTACGGATTAATTCCAACTCCTTATACTATATGTTATTTATTTTAACCTTTGTCCGCCAAATACACACTTACTGTCACTGTACTGTCACTCTACTAAATGAGCTAACAGGGCCGTCTGATTAGTTAATAAGATTTCGTAATTAAATATATTCAAAAATAATTTGAAAATGTGACGGAAACATCTGGTCCAATACAAATATAATAAAAAAGATCAGTTGTGATTTTAATCTTCGCGCCCAGACCGATCGATTTTATCTGTGAGTGTTTTGTAGTACTTTCGCACCAGAGGTCGAAGTATTGCTTTTCAACTCACTAAACTTGGAGATAACTCGACAAACTTATTAAATATTTAATTACGCCTTAACTTTATAATAGCAAAATTAATTGAGACTCTTGTATACTTTTAGTCGTAGTAATCATGAAACAAATCGGATTTTCGTGCAACATAGCAGAAACTGTATTCTTCTCTTGTTGATTCTAGATCCTTTGGGATAAGGTTTACGAATAGCATATATAATTGTACAATGTATAAGAAGATCCCGAATATCGTATTAAAAAAATCATATCAATTAAACGAGTATGTAAATATATTTTAAGTATTTAATTTTATGATTAAAAAATTAGCGCGCCTTGCGGGCTCACATTTTTCGCAATAAAAACCAGCCTGTGTATTAATCCAACACGTAAACTGTCTTCGTTCCAAATTTCATCCAAAACCGTCCAGCTGTTATTACAGCGTGAAGAAATAAAAAAAAATCAAACAGGTAGAGACACATTTTTCTTGACAATTTTTTTTTTTGTTTTAGATTTTGAGTTTATTTCAGACTAGCGGTTGCCTTGCGGTTTCACCCGCGTAGTTCCCGTTCCCGTGGGAATACAGGGATAAAAAGTAGCCTATGTCACCCGGGGATAATGCAGCTTCCGAACGGTGTAAGAATTTTTGAAAAAGGGCCAGTAGTTTCGGAGCAGAGTTTTGTTATATTTGTTGTTGGTAATTTGTTATGTTTGTTTTGTTTGACTGACAAGGGCTCACTGGAAGACCACCGCTGGTCATACCAATTAGTATGACCAGCATTATGCTGCGGTGAGCCCCTATTTTGTAACTGTTTGTCTCTATTTGTTGTTGTTTTTGTTTCTTTTGTTCTGTTACTAAAATTGTTTTCTTTCTTTCTTTTCTTTTATTCAATACAAACAATCAATTCTTTCCTCTTTATAATAGTATAGATAAATAAAATTATAAATTAGATAAATAATTTACTTTAGGTATTTAGTAAAAACACAAGAATTACAATACAAAAATACACATATATACACTTGGTGGTAGATCTCCTTAGCAGGAGGTCGTCTAGGTAGCACTAGGTACCACCGCAGTACCAGATATACTGCCGTGATTGTAAGTACCTACTCTAATTAAGAATATAATTAAATATTCTCTATTGCTCTTTAGTTTGAAGCCAACTCGAACATGCTTGACAAGTCATGAAAAATAAATCAACATTCCTGAAAGACCTCAAAGAAATTCCTTACGGTTTATTAACTTCAAAGCTAAAATTATTTGTATTTGTATTGATGCATATTTTAAAAAACATGGGTTTGGTTTGGTTTTAATCATCGTAAAAGCTAATTTTTTATTCGTACACGAATTAATTATAATTACAATTATTCAGAGGACGTCGACTTAGTTATGATGAGGCAGAACACTTTTAAGGATGCTATTTCAAAGAAATTTTTTGAAGAAACGATATTAATAAGACTTTGATAGCAAAAAAATGTAAAACGAAGAAATGTAGAAAGATTAGCAAAGAAAATTTCACAGAACTTCGATGAGGTCATATTCCCAATTTATTATTTATTTATCTGTTTTAATTTAATGTTCTGTATAATAATATGGTATTTTTGTACATCTGTCCTCGCGCCGATGTGTCATTTAATTAGTAAGTTAAACTTAATCTAGTTAGCACAAGTGAAAACTTTTTGAATTTTTTGTTATTACTTATCTCCAATTTATTTTATCAATTAGCAGCTGTTCGTTTTACATGTAAAAAAAGAACAAAAAAAAGTATTTTCCTCTAATATGTGCATGTTAATATTCTTTCAGAAATAAATGTCTTAAACCTTAAATCGTTCAGGTTATTTATTAATAATATAATTGTTTCAGGTTAATTGAAATCCTCGACCTTGTTTGACCACTTATAAGTCGTTTTAGTTACAATAAAACGATTTATAAGTGGAAATACATTAATTCAGAATACTTTAAAATGGACTTCTGCAAAGTAACGCCTGAATAATTGAATTATTTTAAATCGACTTAGAAACGGATGAAGATTCTCGATTCGATCCATTATTTATGTGTTTGTACGTTGAGCAATGAGCAGTCCTCCATTTAGGAATTGTGAACTGATTTGCGTGATTTTTAAATGTTATATAGAGGAAGGCCCTTTCAAAAAGTTGTTAATCGATTTGAAAAAGGAAAACAAAACAGAAAAGTGTACAAAATTTCGATTTGATCTATATTTTTACGTCGAATTCCATATGGGGATTTTCGTGTTGAACAAAATAAAAAATCTTAAATTAATACTATTTACACATGTGGCCAGAATGCTGACAACATTGCCACGCTGGATGGCAATGCTAAGCTTTTGACTAAAGTAGATACCAGAATTCTGGTCACCGTTACCAAAACACGTACATACAACGTTCATAAATGTTAACTAGCCAGCGTTAATTACAGGGTATACATACAGTAGCACTGTATTGTAAATAAAACTCGCGGTCACACACCCAAAAATAATCGAATCATCTAAAATGTGTTAAAAATCACTTAAAATGAAAAACAGCGTGCCACTACTTACCAAGAAAGAAATGAAATGTTTTCGTCGAGATATTGGAAATATTAAGAGCACGTCGATCATCAATTTATTTTCTGTTTTTTTTCCAATCAATTTTTACACAAAATTGATCTCGAATTAGAATTTAGGATATGACTTTCTGTACATCATTTTATGGATAACTAGGGGACGCCTCGCGATTTCACTCGCGTAGTTCCCGTTCCCATGGGAATACAGGAATAAAAAGTAGCCTATGTCACCCAGGGATAGTGAAAGAATTTTTGAAATCGGTCCAGTAGTTACGGAGTCAATTCATTACAAAATAACAATCAAATCTTTCCTCTTTATAATAGTATAGATATGGCAACATACAATTAGCGATAACGCTAATAAAGGAGAGTTTTGGCGGGAACGCGGGAAGAGTCGTGTCGCCCCGTTGTATTTTTTTCCAAAACTAGTGTTTTTTCGAGTGTTTATGCATAAAAATGGTGGTGTTTTATTCATAAAGTGCCGAATCACAAGCGCGAGTGTGGGAAAATGATATAATGTGGTGAAACATGACTTTTCGTGTTGCTTCCAAAACTCCATCGAAGCTTTGTAGTAAAGTTGCCACTACTTTACTAAAGCATGACTGGAATTAACTGACTCGAACTGGACTTGACAAAGACGACTTTGACTAAAACTAGCTACGATGGCACTTATTTAACTTTTGAAACTTGAAAATATATAATTACTTGACACGGTAAATGCTAAAACGCGACGCCAAAACCAAAGAAAGAAAGAATACTGTACACCTCAGCGTACACAAAAGAATGTTACTTTGTATGAATACGCTCTCTGAATCAAACAGAAAGTTTTAGCGTGCAACCACGGTAGGAAGTGTCTATTATAAAAATAAATTCGTATGTACAGGCATTAAAAAACGTGATACCATTAATGTATATTTTTGATCGTATTGGAATAAAATCCATTTATTCGGAAAAAGGTTTTAAAAAACGTAACGGAACATTCTGAGGGAAGAATATTGAAATAAAGTTTATTCTAAACTGAAATCTGAGCTGCAAAAAATACAACCTATTTCAGAATAACTAAATTGTATTGGAAAGCAAAGAGGAGGCGAATTGATGGAAAGTTGAAAAAAATGTTTTTTCGTCGTTGGCAATAGTAAAGTACCCATTAAAATATGAGCTTCAGCAAACTTATTACTTAAAATATTTCAGCTTAAAGTGTTCCATACAGTAAACGTCGACGCGCTAAGTGCGTGTGACATCGAAAAGCTGATTCCATTAGCACGACAACAGTGTTTAAAGTATATTTGGTACATGTATTTGTGTTTTTACTTAGTTTATCCAACTCTAAAAGGCATAAAAAATTCAACTCAATTTTTTTTCCTTTCAGGTTTTTATTTGATCATTGACTAAGATAGATTTAAATTTGTATTCACCCGCGGCGGAACGGAGACGGTATATGCGTTTGGGGTGAGAGGATGTCTGTTTGTGTAAATCCATGTTGCAATTTTTCTCCAAAACTACTAGTCCGATTTTGATGCAGTTTTTAGTTATGGGTTCGTGTTTGATTGGTGCATGTTTTTAAATAGGTGTTACGGTGACAACCCACCAAGGGGCGCTGCAGCAAACATTGTTAGTGGAAATCCATGTTGCCATTTTTCTCCAAAACTACTAGTCCGATATTGATGCAGTTTTCAGTTATAGGTTTGGCTTTTAGCCGTTGTGGGTTTTATCAAAATTTTTTAAATTTTGCTTTTTATTATACTCGTATATTCATTACTAGCGGACGCCTCGCGGTTTCACCCGCGTAGTTCCCATTCCCGTGGGAATATAGGGATAAAAAGTATCCTATGTCACACGGAGATAGTGTAGCTTCCCAACGGCGAAAGATTTTTTGAAATCGGTCCAGTAAACTACTGTTATGGTATACAATGGTTATCTCTTACAATCACGAGAGCGTTACGTTTGTCCACGTTCACGTAAAAAAATGTACAATAATTTGATATCTCAATGTTTTTGTAAAATAGTTTCCATTCAGGATCTAACAGGCCGAGCATAAAACGACGTGAAGCTGGAAACACTTCATAAACATTAAAACGTCTAAGGTATTGGCTTTACAAAGGCGCTTCAAGTCGTTTCTAACAATAGTTTAGAAAGATATTCATGAAAATGCTTGAGGAGGATCTTATAGTGCTTTCTATGTTTGACTTTACACATAATGGAGCAAAAATGCAACGCAAAAATATGAGGAATAGAATTTGTGTTTTAACTTACAAACGATTTTTTTTATGGTTAATAGACTTGATGTTTGATGATCACAGCTCACCTGATGTTAAGTGACGGTGTGGTCGAAGATGGTAAAGCACACCAAGCCTGGATTGGAACTGGCTCTCAAGTGAGGCTGCCGGAACTCACCGTTAGATTATTGGCTGCAGATTTTCAATTTGGGGGTGGCTAGCCTAGCTAGCTAGCCAGCCTAGTACTAGAAAGTACCCTACCACCATGCTATGGTTTCCTCACGATGTTTTCCTTCATTGGCAGCTCAAGCTCATTGTTGAGGTTTGAACCCAAGCCCTTCGGCATGTGAACCTACCGCGCTAATCACTGAGCTACCATCGCCACTATTTTACATGATTATTCGCACTTAAGCGACGACTCGCGCACGAAGTGTTCCGTACTATTATCTATAAAAACGGCAAAAAAATCACGTTTGTTGTTTGGGAGCATTTTCATTCATTGTTATAGCGACAACAGTAATACATCAATTGTGAAAATTTCAACTGTCTATCACGGTTCATGAGATCCCGCCTGGTGACAGACGGACGGACAGCGAAGTCTTAGTAATAGGGTCCCGTTTTACCCTTTGGGTACGAAGCCCTAAAAAACAAAGTTCAGGAAATCATTGTTTTGGCGTTTATTTCTTTGGAATAGTAAATACATAAATGCTTTGCTCTTGGTAACTCAATTCAGTTAGTCGACTGGCTAGCTACCGTGTAATTCAAAACTGGACTGGCAAGCACATAATGAAGTTTACGGACGGCCACGAGCCGGATCAGATTTGACGAAACGAATTTTGAGTTATGGTTAAACAGGTCAATCATACAAGCCTACTTACAAAATACAACAATTTAGCTGCTAAGAAGTGGAAAAGTAATAAGACCTAATTTAAGAATTCATGTTGCGAAAAAGGTCGGTAATTCATTTTTTTCTTTACGTTGGCGTCGCATTTCGAGCATTTGCCAGTATCAAGTGTTTTATATTTTCAAGTTTCATAAGTTGCCTCGTAGCTATTGTTATGGTCAAAGTCCAGTCTTGGTCAAGTACAGGTCCATTCCAGGCTAGGTGTGCTTTACCATCTTCGACCACGCCTTCACTTAACATCAGGTGAGCTGTGGTCGAAAGCCTGGCCTGTAAACCATATGAAAAAAAAGTACAGTTAGTGTCTGTCAAGTCCAGTCATGCTTTAGTAAAGTAGAGCAAACAGTTTTGGAAGCAACACGAAAAGTCATGTTTCACCACATTATATCATTTTTCCACGTTCGCGCTTGTGGTTCGGCACTCTATGAATAAAACACTAACATTTTTATGCATAAACACTCGACAAAACACTAGTTTTGGAAAAAAATACAACGGGGTGACACGACTCTTTCCGCGTTCCCGCCAATACTTCAAAAGGTCGGTAATAATAATATGTAGGCAAGTTTTTTTTTAACTTTAAATAGTTCTATTTTTGGCAACCAACTCGCCTAATGTTAAGCGACGGCGTGGCCGAGGATGGAGCACTCTGATCTAGAAATAATGTATTCATTCTAGCCATAAAAATGTCCAAATTGTAGTCTTATTTTATTTTAAAGACGTTAACCGTTACTGTGGAAATAAACTTCTCTTAATAATTATAGTACTCTGTTGCCTCATGAGCATCAAATAGAAGTCTTTATCCTTTATCTTCTTAATTAATTTTCTCTTACGAGTATATTTCAAAGCTAATCTTGTTTGTGTTCGTAGTTTCTATTGATCTACCATTTTAACTCCATTTGGAGTAACATGGAATTTGATACCCTATTTGGTAGGGTAAACAGAAAAATAAATTATATTTTCCATTCTCTTTGTCATCAAAATATGTATCTATTTTTTTCGGTTTATTTTTTTTTATGTTTTCTGGGTTAGGTGTTTGACCACAGCTCACCTTATGTAAAATGACAGTGTGGTGGAAGATGGTAAGGTGCACCTAGCCTGAAATAGAACTGGCTCTAAAGCGAGGCTGCAGGAATACACCGTTAGGTACTTGGCGGCAGATTATTATTAACTTGAGAGTGGTAGGTAGCCAGCCGAGTACTAGAAAATACCCTACCATCATTCTATTGGTTCCTTCACTGGCATCTCAAGCTCATAGTTGGGGGTTGAACTCATGCACATAGAATTATGGCTACAAAAAAAATTAAATAATTTTTCTATGTTCATAGTGTTTTACGTAATAAGTCGATATATAATTGCATGATAAGTACACACATATATATTTTGCATTATTTAAGCTAAGAACTGAACTTCTTTAGTATGATAGCGAAGTCGTTACTGAAGCAGCGGGGAGGCTGCCAGCCAATAAAAGGTTTTCTGTCAATATTATTCTGCCAAGCCCAGCTCACAACTTCAATAGATAATCTTACGAGCTTGGTAGTTTATTCAGGTGTATTAAATCCTAATAGCTTTCCTGGCGGGATATATAACGTTTTTTTTGTGTAACAGACTGAATCTTGCCGACAATAGATATTGTAGTAACCCGATTACGCAAGAAGTATTAAGATTTTAGCATATCTGTATGTAAGTGATGTTGATAGCTCAGTGGTTAGCGCGGTAGGTTCGCATGCCGAAGGGCGTGGGTTCAAACCCCAACAATGAGCTTGAGCTGCCGGTGAAGGAAAACATCGTGAGGAAACCATAGCATGGTGGTAGGGTACTTTCTAGTACTCGGCTGGCTAGCTACCACCCTCAAGTTGAAAATCTGCCGCCAAGCATCTAACGGTGTGTTCCGGCAGCCTCACTTGAGAGCCAGTTCCATTCCAGGCTAGGTGTGCTTTACCATCTTCGACCACACCTACACTTAACATCAGGTGAGCTGTGGTCAAAACAACTAGCCTATCAAACATAAAAAAAAAAAAAAATGTTTGCCACAGTCTCCGATCTAGAACACTTCGGCTCCAATAGTTGTGGGTTCCGCGTCAGACATGATCTAATCAACCCTTTAATGTAATCTGTACATTTAGCATTTAGTCAAATACCACTAACGGATATGTTCTTGTGGATAGATATGATAAGTAAATTCACACATGCGTAATTCAAAATGAGACGACTCAATGAGCATCGCACACAAATAGATTCGGCGTGATAATCCAAGTCATAATCTCAAGTAATTTTGCCCACATTTATTTGGCTATTTATCTAAGCGTGTAAGCATTACTGTGTTCTGGTTTGAAGGAACACAGCTAGCCAAATTACAGGGCTGTTGAAACGTATCATCGATAGTCTCAAAGTAATGAGCGCCAAAACAACGATGCCCTGGTCTTTGTTATGCTTCTCAAAGTTCTGTGTGTCGCTACAATGTTATGTCTTACCATCAGATGAGCGTGTTGGTCGTTAGTCTCATTAACTTTACATAAAATAAAATTGAAAACATCTTTGGTGCAAAATAAGATAACTTTTTGTTACACTATTGCAGTATATCTTATTAATTAAACGAATTTTACAAAATTCTTTAGCAACACGTTACGACTGTGTTCCTATAAAAAAGTTGATGAAAAGAAAAACAAAAGTAAAATTTAGTTTTCAATATAATTGATCAACTTGCGGAATACATCAAAGGAGACTTTTTCAAAACATTTACAGGGAAGTTTCGACCGTCTGTACTAAGTTGGAGACGTAAATGAGAAAACTCTAAATTGAAAATGGCGTTAGATAAATTGATATTTTATTAAATCTTCACGACGGCAAGGAAGCACGAAGTACTTAGGTTCTCATCCCTTGAGGAGGGAAGCCAGTTAGATTATTAGGTGTAACGGATAAAGATTTCTTTTAACTTGTCTGTAGGTACGCGTCTGGATTCAGACTCGTTATCTGTCCGCTGCGCAGTTTCCCACGCGTTTTCGGAATAAGATGTAGCCTGTGTTAATTTAAGATATAACCTACCTCCGTTATAGTACATTACTGCAGCGGCTAACAAAAGAGTCATTGATGGACGAACGTGTAAATGTGGGCTGAGGCGAAGACAAGGCACACGTACGTAAGTCCATCAATGCCAAACATAATTATAATCGTAGCTTTGAAATACAATTATGTAAAATCACACACTACTAAATACAACTCATGAAAATAAGCTGCCACGGTGATTGAGTATTCGCCGGGCAATTTAATAACGGTTATCGGTAATACGAGTATTACGTTAGGAATTCAGGGCGTTCGGCTTTTAGCAATCCAGTTGACATAAAATGCAATCGGGGATATCCAGGTATTTCATCATAAATATGTTGGATTGCAGCCGTGGTATTTTTGACGTATAGCTACGTGTTCATTAATTTTCATATTGATTGAGTGTAGCAACATTGCGTGGCGTGGCCCACATGGGCGTGAGTGGGTTCCGATTTCAAATTGACAGATACAAAATATTAATTGTGAGGGATTAGTCACTATCTATGATGGCACGGATCACATTTATCTTCAGCCTCTAAACCATACAATATTAATACTAAAATTACATGGTTGATTGGAGCAAACTTTTGCGGCGTACGACGGACGACGGAAATCAGCTATTGAATGCGACGCTCTTACCAAAGACGCTATATAGTACCAGAGGCCACGACCAAAATGTTTGTCTCAAAGCAATACGGCGGAGACCGCATCAAATTGATAGATACGATTATCCTGAATTTGAAAATACCCATATCAGATTTTTTTCGCGTAGCGTTTGACCTGGCCGAATGTTCAAAAATGTCAAAAAAAAAATTACTGAACTGTGTCATAGCAATCTGTCCCATTTTCGGACTGTAGTTAAATGATAGCTGTAAGATACCGAAAACATGTTTTTCAGAAGTCAATAGTGTAGCACGAATCCGGAAGATCACTAACAAAAATTACAAATGAGACTAAAAAATGTTTACAGCAATCCGGCTGAAAATCTTTTTTACTAGTACATGTGGGTTAGTTGAAACAAAAAAAAATATTTATGTAAGAAAATTTGCACGCTATAAACTTGGAGATCGTTTTGAAAATGTTAAAGATTTTTTGCCAATCCGTATCATAGCAATATGGTACTGGTATAAATTGGTACTGCGGTGGTACCTACCTAGACGACCTCATGCTAAGGAGATCTACCACCAAGTGTCACAAAATGTTAATGTATATTAAATGTTATGTATCATGTGTGTGTGTATGTGTTATGTTGTGTATGTCAACATTGACAGCCCTGTTGGCTCAATGGTAGTATGTCTGCCTTGAGAGCTGTAGGGCGTGGGTTCGATTCCCACCCAGGATAAACAGTGTGGTATAAACAAATGTTTGTTCTGTGTCTGGGTGTTCTGTATGTATTATAAGTATGTATTTACAAAAAAAAAGTATTTATGTATTCTATCGGTTATCTGACTTCCATCACACAAGCTCTGCTTAGTTTGGGGCCAGATGGCGCTGAGTGTATAGTCCTACGATATTTATATTTATTTATTTGTATTTATATCTGTCTGTCGCCGCGAGCGTAGCAAGCATTGAGGCGGTTTCCAGGCGACTTCCGGAACTGTTGACCGTATTGCTATGATACATGATTTTGGTCGTGGGCTCTCGTACTAATAGCCTTTCATTGATTTATCCAAGTTTTTAGACTTTATATTGAGAAGAACGATCTTCTCATGGTAAGAAATAACGCCTTTCCATAACATTACTTAGAGTAGCAAGTTAAAGTACAGTACATCTCTACTTTGTTAATTGTTATTATTATTTTTAAAAGCACACCTTGTTAGCTCATTTGGAAGAATATCTGTTTCAACAGCTGTTAAACTTGGGGTCGATTCTCACCAGGACAAACATTTATGTGAGGATAAGTGTTTGTTCAAAATATTACAAACAGTGTCTATAATAACACGAGTAGGAAAGTCTGCCAATACTCTGATCTCGCCAATAAAAACGACATAGTCTGGCTACTTACCTTGAATGATGACAAGAGTGAAAGCCTCTTTAGAAAGTTTTTGTACTACACTACAAATTATCACATTGTAAGTGCTGAATTAATGGGCTTGTTTTAAGTAAAACTGATTTAATTTTTTTATTAAAAGTCACTATCTTCAGTTAAAAACGCACTCGATCCATAAAATACAAATCTCGAGCTTAGTTTGTAGTCCAATAGTTAATATTTCATATTTTGAATTGTAAAATAAGCTATTTTTTTTTATAATATACATGTAGGTTTACGTTTGACTACCATCTCGGTCTACAAAGGTACTCAAATTACATCTATCGGCGTACAACCCACTCGAGCGGCAAATTCCAATGTTTAACCGTTCGTACGAAGAAGTTGGAATCGAACCGCTTAGTTCGAGATTTTGGAATATCGACCATGAAGCGGTGTCACATGTTAAAATCCTTTAGCTGTCTGATAGTAGAATGGACAGTGTGGAATTAGGTCATGCATATCTGAAGC